>CM055117.1:1079354100-1079981600 GCA_029206835.1 Rana muscosa
ACTCGCACAGGACCCTTTTTACCCGCAGCTTAGATTCGCAACGCATTGATGTGAACGGCACTAATGTAAACAATGTTATTTAAATGACTTGCGAATTTGAGCAATCGCAACGGCTCAAATTTGCAAAAGAATTCTCAGCAGTGTGAACCTAGCCTAAGAAGTAATATCGTCGCAAACGTGTCCTGCGTTTTTAGAATCGTGGCGATTTCCGCCCGCGATTCAAATCGCTTAGGTGTGATTGGAGTCTTTAAAGAAGTCGCGTGCAAGCCGCGCTGGGACGTCGGATTTAAAGTCGCGGCAGTGAGTTGGCTTCTATATCGCTTTTGCCTGTCCTACATCCCTGAAAAGCGATCGCAACGCGAATCTCTTTTCAGAGGCGTAGCGACTAGAGCCGCACATCATCTTGTATTCCGGAAACCTCCTGATTCTATAAAAATAAAAAAAGAATCATCTTTGTAGGAAAAGGAATTTTTGCAACAATGTAACGCTGCGACTTCCCAACTTCTGTCGCTGTCACCCTCCTATAAGGGACTGCAGTCAGCACAGGCAGGGTGTTAAAGCCCAGCTCAGGCCACGCCCACTCCCGGAGAAAGGGTGTGGCCAGCTGGGTAGCTGCTTGGGAAACACAGAGAGACACAGACAGTGGCAGTTTCCTGCTGGCGGAGAGCAGATGTAGGAGAAGACAAGAGAGCCCAGCGAGGAGGATGAAGGGGAAAAAGCTGATGAGCCCAGCACAGTGAGGGTACTGTGTGTCCTACACACAGGGGGTCCTGTGTCACCCTGACATCCCCTCCAAGGAGCGCCCCCCCCCCCCCCATGGCACTGCCCTGACAACTGGTCCCCTCTGATGCTGGATGACAGATCTGGACACAAGGCTCCCTTTCTTATCAGGCAGGATGAGTGAAGGAGAAGTGGTCTACAGCGGCTGGCTGAGGAAGTCTCCCCCCGAGAAAAAGTTGAGGCGATACGTGAGTACCCCCCGCTACTTATCCCCCTTGTCCCTGGAAAAGTCCCCGCTTCTTCTTGCTACATCCTAAAAATCTCAGATATTTTTTTTTTTTTTATATAATGTAGGGTTGGGTTTTCCAGGGACACTCTTTGATTTTGTAGGACTTGTCCTTAGAAATGACCAATGGTCCCTGGAAAAGTTCCTGCTAGATCCTGAAAATCTAAATTTTTATCATATGTAGGGTTGGGGTTTCCAGGGACGCTTTTTGATTTGAAGGACTTGTCCTTGGAGGTGATCAGTGGTCCCTGGGAAAAAGTCCCTGCTTTATAATGCAGGGTTGGGTTTTCTTGGGACGCTCTGTGGTTGGTAAAGACTTGTCCCTGGGAATGATCTGGTGTCCCTGAAAATGGCCCTGTCTTTTTTGACCGGCTACAATCTGTGATTTGATAACATGTAGGGTTGGATTTTCCAGGGACGCGCTCTGGTTTTGGAGGACATGTCCCTGGAAATGATCGGCTGTCCCTAGAAATGATTGACTGTCCCTGAGAAATGTCCCTGCTTTTGCTATCTGCTATTAAATGTAGGGTTGGGTTTTCCAAGGATGCTCTCTGCTTTTCAAGGACTTGTCCCATTCCAGAATGATCTTCTGTCCCTGGAAAAGTTCCTGTTTTTTCTATCTGCTATAAAATGTTGGGGTTGTCTTTTTTTTTTTTCCAGGGACGCTCTGTGGATTGCAAGACCTGTCCCTGGAAATGATCTGGTGTCCCTGAAAATGGCCCTGTCTTCTCTGACCGGCTACAATCTGTGATTTTATAACATGTAGGGTTGGATTTTCCAGGGACACTCTTTGGTTTTGTAGGACATGCCCCTGGAAATGATCGGCTGCCCCTGGAAATGATCTTCTGTCCCTGAGAAAAGTCCCTGCTCTTTCTATCTGCTATTAAATGTAGGGTTGGATTTTCCAGGGACACTCTTTGGTTTTGTAGGACATGTCCCTGGAAATGATCGGCTGTCCCTGAGAAAAGTCCCTGCTCTTTCTATCTGCTATTAAATGTAGGGTTGGGTTTTCCAGGGATGCTCTCTGCTTTTCAAGGACTTGTCCCATTCCAGAATGATCTTCTGTCCCTGGAAAAGTTCCTGTTTTTTTTTCCAGGGACGCTCTGTGGTTGGTAAAGATAAAGACCTGTCCCTGGAAATGATCTGGTGTCCCTGAAAATGGCCCTGTCTTCTCTGACCGGCTACAATCTGTGATTTTATAACATGTAGGGTTGGATTTTCCAGGGACGCGCTCTGGTTTTGGAGGACATGTCCCTGGAAATGATCTGCTGTCCCTGAGAAAAGTCCCTGCTCTTTCTATCTGCTATTTAAATGTAGGGTTGGGTTTTCCAGGGATGCTCTCTGCTTTTCAAGGACTTGGATTTCCACTCTGTGGTTTTGTAGTTTTGTCCCTGGAAATTTTTGATCTTTTTTTTTTTCCATGGTCGATTCATTGATCTGATTTCAGAGTATTTGACATTTTTTGAGGCATGTGTTTCCGGGCCAGTTATTGTTCTATCGCTTATCAATAATCAATGCTTTCTTTGCTCGTCCAGATCTATCATTTTTATTTTATTATTTTTAAATATTTTTTTAAATTATTACATTATTAATATATTTTTATTATTAATTAAATTATTGTTGTAATATATTCCTACTTCAATTGTCATAAAGGAGGTTCCAATGTCTGTGCCGGAACCATATAGAGAACCAGGGAGAACCAATATAAGCTTAATAGAGGATTATGGGAAAAAGATTAGGAAGAAATAAAATGTGAAACAGTCCAAAAAGAGGGAATTATATATTTTTAATCTGAATTCAAGCCATTTGTTAAACATCATTCCTTGGATTGTTTTTGGTCCCTGGAAATGTCTTCTGAAATGAGGATCCTCTCCTTTTGGTGTAATACCTCCACGTCTGTAGATGGCATTTCATGAAAAAAACTAATTGCAGCGCCGTGTGTCCTCTCTGACTGTCCTGCTCTTCATTACGGTTCTTCTCAGCCTCATAGACTTCTATAGGACCATCTCAGCCCCATAGACTTCTATAGGACCATCTCAGCCCCATAGACTTCTATAGGACCATTTTACGCCAATCGACTTCTATAGGACCATCTCAGCCCCATAGACTTCTATAGGATCATCTCAGCCCCATAGACTTCTATAGCATCATCTCAGCCCCATAGACTTCTATAGCATCATCTCAGCCCCATAGACTTCTATAGCATCATCTCAGCCCCATAGACTTCTATAGGACCATCTCAGCCCCATAGACTTCTATAGGGCCATCTCAGCCTCACACACTTCTATAGGGCCATCTCAGCCTCACACACTTCTATAGGACCATCTCAGCCCCATAGACTTGTATAAGACCATCTCAGCCCATAGACTTGTATAGGACCATCTCAGCCCCATCGACTTGTATAGGACCATCTCGGCCCCATAAACCTCTATGGGACCATCTCGGTCCCATAGACCTCTATGGGACCATCTCGGTCCCATAGACCTCTATGGGACCATCTCGGTCCCATAGACCTCTATGGGACCATCTCGGTCCCATAGACCTCTATGGGACCATCTCGGCGCCATAGACCTCCTATAGGACCATATCGGCGCCATAGACCTCTATAGGACCATATCGGCGCCATAGACCTCTATAGGACCATCTCTGCCCCATAGACCTCTATAGGACCATCTCGGCCCCATAGACTTCTATAGGACCATCTCGGCCCCATATACCTCTATAGGACCATCTCTGCCCCATATACCTCTATAGGACCATCTCGGCCCCATAGACTTCTATAGGACCATCTCGGCCCCATATACCTCTATAGGACCATCTCGGCCCCATAGACTTCTATAGGACCATCTCTGCCCCATATACCTCTATAGGACCATCTCTGCCCCATATACCTCTATAGGACCATCTCGGCCCCATAGACTTCTATGGGACCATCTCGGCCCCATAGACCTCTATAGGACCATCTCGGCCCCATATACCTCTATAGGACCATCTCGGCCCCATAGACTTCTATAGGACCATCTCGGCCCCATAGACCTCTATAGGACCATCTCTGCCCCATATACCTCTATAGGACCATCTCTGCCCCATAGACCTCTATAGGACCATCTCGGCCTCTTTCCACTGCTGACTATTCGGCATTGGTAACACAGGTGTAGAAAGGAAAGACAGAAGGTAAAAGTGATGTGTGGGGTATCTGTACGGTGAAGTTGCTCGCTCATTGTGTCTGTAGTCGGACGGGCGGGCGGGGGCGGGGGTGGGTGTACAGTTAGGGAGATCGCATTGCACCTGTCACAGGTGCACAGGACTCGCATTGTAAACACAAGCACGTCCGTCAGTTAACCCTTCCCGCGCTGCGCCCTCCCCCGGGCAATGCGCTCCAGTCACTGTGGGAATCGGTGGCGGGGGTTAATCTGGCCGGGTGGGGTCCCCTCTGAGCACTTTGGGCTTTTCTGCTCCCATTGTGCTCTGTGCAGCACGCTGCCGGTGATCGCTTTGTGAGCCATTTGAATGAACAATCTCTACACAACTAGTCGGACAAGTTGGTGAACGCCAGGTGGATTAACCCATTACAGGCCACTCAGGGGGAGCGGTTATCCAGGAGAGCCGTATAGAGCATTGCGGGGAAAGGGGGTGCAAAGTCCCAGGCAACAATATTGGAAGGGGGGGGGTGCAAAGTCCCAGGCAACAATATTGGAGGGGGGGGTGCAAAGTCCCAGGCAACAATATTGGAGGGGGGGGGGTGCGCAAAGTCCCAGGCAACAATATTGGAGGGGGGGGTGCGCAAAGTCCCAGGCAACAATATTGGAGGGGGGGGGGGGGGTGCAAAGTCCCAGGCAACAATATTGGAGGGGGGGTGCAAAGTCCCAGGCAACAATATTGGAGGGGGGGGGTGCAAAGTCCCAGGCAACAATATTGAAGGAGGGGGGGGTGTAAAGTCCCAGGCAACAATATTTGAGAGGGGGTGCAAAGTCCCAGGCAACAATATTTGAGAGGGGGTGCAAAGTCCCAGGCAACAATATTGGCGGGGGGTACAAAGTCCCAGGCAACAATATTGGAGGGGGGTACAAAGTCCCAGGCAACAATATTGGAGGGGGGTACAAAGTCCCAGGCAACAATATTGGAGGGGGGTACAAAGTCCCAGGCAACAATATTGGAGGGGGGGGTGCAAAGTCCCAGGCAACAATATTGGAGGGGGGTACAAAGTCCCAGGCAACAATATTGGAGGGGGGTACAAAGTCCCAGGCAACAATATTGGAGGGGGGTACAAAGTCCCAGGCAACAATATTGGAGGGGGGGGGGTGCAAAGTCCCAGGCAACAATATTGGAGGGGGGGTACAAAGTCCCAGGCAACAATATTGGAGAGGGGGGGGTGTAAAGTCCCAGGCAACAATATTGGAGAGGGGGGGGTGTAAAGTCCCAGGCAACAATATTGGAGAGGGGGGGTGTAAAGTCCCAGGCAACAATATTGGGGGGGGGGGTGTAAAGTCCCAGGCAACAATATTGGAGAGGGGGGGTGTAAAGTCCCAGGCAACAATATTGGAGGGGGGGTGTAAAGTCCCAGGCAACAATATTGGAGAGGGGGGGTGTAAAGTCCCAGGCAACAATATTGGAGGGGGGGTGTAAAGTCCCAGGCAACAATATTGGAGAGGGGGGGTGCAAAGTCCCAGGCAACAATATTGGAGGGGGGGTGTAAAGTCCCAGGTAACAATATTGTAAGGGGGGGTGCAAAGTCCCAGGCAACAATAGCGTGTACACGCACCGGGCAGGGCTTGCGCCCCAAATTCATCTTTATAGCACCCATGGGCAATCTTGCGCACAGGCACCCCAGAAAAAAATAAAGTACAGGGTTATTTATTGTATTAAAACCCTTTAGAGGTTCCCACACCCCTTTCCCATCTAATACGCTCCAACACAAATTTGAAATGCCATGCGTACCCATGCCAGCCGGTGCCCTATAGAACTTGTGGGCAAGCTTGCGCACAACAACACAGGCGCCTGAGCGAAAAACTGATGTAGGCAGGAAGTGGGTCTGCGCAGCCTCTGAGGTCTATGTGCTGTGTGTCCCGGCTGGGGAGAGTCACCCTCTGTCTGTCCTGGTGACCACTGTCACTGAGATTGGGTGTGATCCAAAATTGTGGGTTGTCACCTGAGCAAGGGAAATCTTCCACTGGGGACACTAAGGTGACAACAGGGGAAATCTTCCACTGGGGACACTAAGGTGACAACAGGGGAAATCTTCCACTGGGGACACTAAGGTGACAACAGGGGAAATCTTCCACCACTGGGGACACTAAGGTGACAACAGGGGAAATCTTCCACCACTGGGGACACTAAGGTGACAACAGGGGAAATCTTCCACCACTGGGGACACTAAGGTGACAACAGGGGAAATCTTCCACCACTGGGGACACTAAGGTGACAACAGGGGAAATCTTCCACTGGGGACACTAAGGTGACAACAGGGGAAATCTTCAACTGGGGACACTAAGGTGACAACAGGGGAAATCTTCCACCACTGGGGACACTAAGGTGACAACAGGGGAAATCTTCCACCACTGGGGGCACTAAGGTGATAACAGGGGAAATCTTCCACTGGGGACACTTGACAAGGTGATAACAGGGGAAATCTTCCACTGGGGACACTTGACAAGGTGACAACAGGGGAAATCTTCCACTGGGGACACTTTGGTGACAACAGGGGAAATCTTACACTGGGGACACTAAGGTGACAACAGGGGAAATCTTCCACTGGGGACACCAAGGTGACAACAGGGGAAATCTTCCACTGGGGACACCAAGGTGACAACAGGGGAAATCTTTCACTGGAGACACTTGCCAAGGTGATGACCGGGGAAATCTTCCACTGGGGACACTTGCCAAGGTGACAACAGGGGAAATCTGCCACTGGGGACACTAAGTTGACAACAGGGGAAATCTTCCACTGGGGACACTAAGGTGACAACGGGAAATCTTCTACTGGGGACACTTGCCAAGGTGACAACAGGGAAATCTTTTATCTAAGAGGGTATTTCCTTTAATGTGGGGGATATTTTCTCTTCCTGTTGTGTCTACACGGCAGGAAGTGAAGGGAAATCTCTCTGATGGAACAAAGATGGCAAAAAAAGACAGAAGTTTTAAAGTAGGGCTAAGGCCCCTTTCACACTGAGGCGCTTTGCAGGCGCTATTGCGCTAAAAAAAGCGCCCTTGAAAAGCCGCTACTTTGTATCAAATGTGAAAGCTCCTATAGCGCCCCTGCCCATTGAAATCAATGGGATAGCGCCTCCAAAACGCTGCAAAGAGGCGTTATTGTGGGCGTTTTTTAACCCTTTTTCGGGCGCTAGTGGGGGTTAAAATCACCTTGCTAGAGCCTGCAAATCGCAGCAAAAACAACGGTATAGCGGCGCTAAAAATAGCGCCGCTATACCGCTAGCACATCCAGCGCTTCAGTTTGAAAGTAGCCTAAAGGCAAAACTTTTTTCATTTTGGATATAAGGGAGGGTTATAACCCCTGTCAGTTTTCTTTTTGCCACCTGTGTCCCCATGGGGGAGATTTCCCTTCATTTCCTGTCCCATAGCCAAAACAGGAAGTGAAAGGAAATCCCTCCAAAGTGATGGTTGTCATTGGAAATGGTCTCCGTTGGAAGATTCCCCCTTTTTATTCCTGTTCTGGTGGCAACCCAAAATTAGGGATTTTCTTTCACTTTCGGTGATAACGGTCACCAGGACAAACGGCGAGAGTAAATCTCCCTAATGGGGACACAGCGATAAAATCCTGACAGGTTTTCTAATCCCTCTCCATTCTAACCAAAACTTTAAAAAAATAAACTTTTTGCCTTTAGTTATAGTTTGACCACCACTCTATCCAAAGATCACAAATGTCCAATTGGGATATGATCCAGTGACAAGCTGTCTAAGAGGGGGTTCCCCTCACTTTGGGGAGATGTCTTCTCACTTCCTGTTGTGTCCCTGGGACAGGAAGTAAATGGCAAACCTCTCAATGGGACAATTTGACTATTTTTGCCTTCTAATAATACAATGAAATGCTTTTTCTTTGGCTCCTTCCACCTGGAGAGCAGTGCAGGCAGAGGAGCCCCTTGTAGGGAAATGAGTCGGATCTGAAATAATTGTTTCTTGACATCGGAGACAATTTATGACATGGCTGGGGGCTTACAACCGTCACCTTTTATTCACAAAATTCAAATGTAAAAAAAAAAAGAACTGCTGTTGTGACCCCCGTCAGTGTTCTAGGTTGTCCCACCCCCGGCACTGTCACTTTTACTGAACAGTTTGCTCTGCATGTAAATGTGGTATTAGCATACACTATATTACCAAAAGTATTGGGACACCTGCCTTTACACACACACATGAACTGCAATGGTATCCCAGTCTTAGTCCGTGGGGTTCAGTATTGAGTTGGCCCTCCCTTTGCAGCTATGACACCTTCAACTCTTCTGGGAAGGCCGTCCACAAGGTTTAGGAGTGTCTATGGGAATATTTGACTGTTCCTCCAGAAGCTTATTTGTGAGGTCAGGCACTGATGTTGGATGAGAAGGCCTGGCTCGCAGTCTGCGCTATAATTCATCCCAAAGGTGTTCTATCGGGTTGAGGTCAGGACTCTGTGCAGGCCAGTCAAGTTCCTGTACCATAAACTCAATCATATATGTCTTGCTTTGTGTCATGTTGGAACAGGGAGGGGCCATCCCCAACCTGTTCCCACAGAGATAGGAGCATAAAATTGTCCAAAATGTCTTGGTATCAGTGGCGGCCAGTCCATTAGGTGCGCAGGGACGCCGCCCCCCTCCCCCCCCCCAATCCATGCGCCTGGCCCCTAATCTACATGCGATGGCGCTGTGTATAGGGATGGGTTGGCGGGATGGCGCTGTGTATAGGGATGGGTTGACGGGATGGCGCTGTGTATAGGGCACGGTTGGCGGGATGGCGCTGTGTATAGGGCACGGTTGGCAGGATGGCGCTGTGTATGGGGGCATGGTTGGCGGGATGGCACTGTGTATAGGGCACGGTTGGCGGGATGGCACTGTGTATAGGGCACGGTTGGGGGGATGGCGCTGTGTATAGGGATGGGTTGGCTGGATGGCGCTGTGTATAGGGATGGGTTGGCGGGGATGGCGCTGTGTATAGGGATGGGTTGGCAGGGTGGCACTGTGTATAGGGATGGGTTGGCGGGATGGAGCTGTGTATAGGGATGGGATGGCGCTGTGTATAGGGATGGGTTGGCGGGATGGCGCTGTGTATAGGGATGGGATGGCACTGTGTATAGGGATGGGTTGGCGGGATGGCGCTGTGTATAGGGATGGGATGGCACTGTGTATAGGGATGGGTTGGCGGGATGGCGCTGTGTATAGGGATGGGATGGCGCTGTGTATAGGGATGGGTTGGCGGGATGGCGCTGTGTATAGGGATGGGATGGCACTGTGTATAGGGATGGGTTGGCGGGATGGTGCTGTGTATAGGGATGGGTTGGCAGGGTGTCACTGTGTATAGGGATGGGTTGGCAGGATGGCGCTGTGTATAGGGATGGGTTGGCGCTGTGTATAGGGATGGGTTGGCGGGATGGCGCTGTGTATAGGGATGGGTTGGCAGGGTGTCACTGTGTATAGGGATGGGTTGGTGGGATGGCGCTGTGTATAGGGATGGGTTGGCGGGATGGCGCTGTGTATAGGGATGGGATGGCGCTGTGTATAGGGATATGTTGGCGGGATGGCGCTGTGTATAGGGATGGGATGGCACTGTGTATAGGGATGGGTTGGCGGGATGGCGCTGTGTATAGGGATGGGATGGCGCTGTGTATAGGGATGGGTTGGCGGGATGGCACTGTGTATAGGGATGGGATGGCACTGTGTATAGGGATGGGTTGGCGGGATGGCACTGTGTATAGGGATGGGTTGGCAGGGTGTCACTGTGTATGGGGATGGGATGGCACTGTGTATAGGGATGGGTTGGCCGGATGGCGCTGTGTATAGGGATGGGATGGCGCTGTGTATAGGGATGGGTTGGCGGGATGGCGCTGTGTATAGGGATGGGATGGCACTGTGTATAGGGATGGGTTGGCGGGATGGCGCTGTGTATAGGGATGGGTTGGCAGGGTGTCACTGTGTATAGGGATGGGATGGCACTGTGTATAGGGATGGGTTGGCGGGATGGCGCTGTGTATAGGGATGGGATGGCGCTGTGTATAGGGATGGGTTGGCGGGATGGCGCTGTGTATAGGGATGGGTTGGCAGGGTGTCACTGTGTATAGGGATGGGTTGGTGGGATGGCGCTGTGTATAGGGATGGGTTGTCGGGATGGCGCTGTGTATAGGGATGGGTTGTCGGGATGGCGCTGTGTATAGGGATGGGTTGGCGGGATGGCGCTGTGTATAGGGATGGGTTGGCAGGGTGTCACTGTGTATAGGGATGGGTTGGTGGGATGGCGCTGTGTATAGGGATGGGTTGTCGGGATGGCGCTGTGTATAGGGATGGGTTGGCGGGATGGCGCTGTGTATAGGGATGGGTTGGCAGGGTGTCACTGTGTATAGGGATGGGTTGGTGGGATGGCGCTGTGTATAGGGATGGGTTGTCGGGATGGCGCTGTGTATAGGGATGGGTTGGCGGGATGGCGCTGTGTATAGGGATGGGTTGGCGGGATGGCACTGTGTATAGGGCACGGTTGGGGGGATGGCGCTGTGTATAGGGATGGGTTGGCTGGATGGCGCTGTGTATAGGGATGGGTTGGCGGGATGGTGCTGTGTATAGGGATGGGTTGGCAGGGTGGCACTGTGTATAGGGATGGGTTGGCGGGATGGCGCTGTGTATAGGGATGGGTTGGCGGGATGGCACTGTGTATAGGGCACGGTTGGGGGGATGGCGCTGTGTATAGGGATGGGTTGGCTGGATGGCGCTGTGTATAGGGATGGGTTGGCGGGATGGCGCTGTGTATAGGGATGGGTTGGCAGGGTGGCACTGTGTATAGGGATGGGTTGGCGGGATGGCGCTGTGTATAGGGATGGGATGGCGCTGTGTATAGGGATGGGTTGGCGGGATGGCGCTGTGTATAGGGATGGGTTGGCGGGATGGCGCTGTGTATAGGGATGGGATGGCGCTGTGTATAGGGATGGGTTGGCGGGATGGCACTGTGTATAGGGATGGGATGGCGCTGTGTATAGGGATGGGTTGGCGGGATGGCGCTGTGTATAGGGATGGGTTGGCAGGGTGTCACTGTGTATAGGGATGGGTTGGTGGGATGACGCTGTGTATAGGGATGGGTTGTCGGGATGGCGCTGTGTATAGGGATGGGTTGGCGGGATGGCGCTGTGTATAGGGATGGGTTGGCAGGGTGTCACTGTGTATAGGGATGGGTTGGTGGGATGGCGCTGTGTATAGGGATGGGTTGTCGGGATGGCGCTGTGTATAGGGATGGGTTGTCGGGATGGCGCTGTGTATAGGGATGGGTTGGAGGGATGGCGCTGTGTATAGGGATGGGTTGGCAGGGTGTCACTGTGTATAGGGATGGGTTGGTGGGATGGCGCTGTGTATAGGGATGGGTTGTCGGGATGGCGCTGTGTATAGGGATGGGTTGGCGGGATGGCGCTGTGTATAGGGATGGGTTGGCAGGGTGTCACTGTGTATAGGGATGGGATGGCGCTGTGTATAGGGATGGGTTGTCGGGATGGCGCTGTGTATAGGGATGGGTTGGCGGGATGGCGCTGTGTATAGGGATGGGTTGGCAGGGTGTCACTGTGTATAGGGATGGGTTGGTGGGATGGCGCTGTGTATAGGGATGGGTTGGCGGGATGGCGCTGTGTATGGGGGCACGATTGGAGGGATGGCACTGTGTATAGGGCACACCTGGAAGGGTGAGTCTGTGTATAGGCCATGGCTGGAAGGTTGATGCTGGGTATGTTAGCAGCTGGAAGGTCTGAGGTTTTATAATGTCAGATCTATCGGTTGTAGGAGATGCCGCAACGGTGGGTACAGACGGTGCTGACATAGACTGTATGGCCTCCAGGGTCTGCCTGATACCAGAGAGAGACTATCGGGTGTCCATTGTCCTATCACTGCTCCAGGTGGGGGTGGGGGGGATAGTTTTCCAGCAAACGCATGTGGAAAAAAACATTGGTGACCTTGAAGCTGCTTCTCCATCATTGGTATTGTGTGCTAATCAATAGCTGTGTTCTAGAGCCAGAATCTGTGTGCTGCTGATCAGTAGTCTGGTTCTTGAGCCAGGATCCATGTGCTAATCAATAGCTGGGGTCTGGATCCAGGTGCTGATTAATATACAGGTACTGGAGCCAGGATCCATGTGAGGATCAATAGCCAGGTTCTGGAGCCAGGATCTGTGTGCCGATCAGTGACTGGGTTCTGGAGCAGAATCTACGTGCTGATCAATGGCAAGGTTTTGGAGCCGAGATCCATGTGCTGTTCAATAGCTGGGTTCTGGGGCCAAGATCCATGTGCTGGTGGGTAACCGGGGTTCTGGAACCAGGATCTGTGTGCTAATCAATGGCCGGGTTCTGGGGCTGGGATCTGTGTGCTGATCAATGGCCGGGTTCTGGAGCTGGGATCTGTGTGCTGATCAATGGCCAGGTTCTGGAGCCAGGATCTTTGTGCTGATCAATGGATGAGTTCTGGAGCCAAGATCTGTGTGCTGATCAATGGCCAGGTTCTGGAGCCAGGATCTGTGTGCCGATCAATGACTGGGTTCTGGAGCCAATATCTGTGTGCCGATCAATGACTGTGTTCTGGAGCCAGGATCTGTGTGCCGATGAATGACTGGGTTCTGGAGCCAGGATCTGTGTGCTGATCAATGGCTGTGTTCTGGAGCCAGGATCTATCTGTGTGCTGATCAATGGCCGGGTTCTGGAGCCAGGATCCGTCTGCTGATCAATGACTGGGTTCTGGAGCCAGGATCCGTCTGCTGATCAATGGCTGGGTTCTGGAGCCAGGATCCGTCTGCTGATCAATGACTGGGTTCTGGAGCCAGGATCCGTCTGCTGATTAATGACTGGGTTCTGGAGCCAGGATCCGTCTGCTGATGACTGGGTTCTGGAGCCAGGATCCGTCTGCTGATCAATGACTGGGTTCTGGAGCCAGGATCCGTCTGCTGATCAATGACTGGGTTCTGGAGCCAGGATCCGTCTGCTGATCAATGGCTGGGTTCTGGAGCCAGGATCCGTCTGCTGATCAATGGCCGGGTTCTGGAGCTGGGATCTGTGTGCTGATCAATGGCCAGGTTCTGGAGCCAGGATCTTTGTGCTGATCAATGGATGAGTTCTGGAGCCAAGATCTGTGTGCTGATCAATGGCCAGGTTCTGGAGCCAGGATCTGTGTGCCGATCAATGACTGGGTTCTGGAGCCAATATCTGTGTGCCGATCAATGACTGTGTTCTGGAGCCAGGATCTGTGTGCCGATCAATGACTGGGTTCTGGAGCCAGGATCTGTGTGCTGATCAATGGCTGTGTTCTGGAGCCAGGATCTATCTGTGTGCTGATCAATGGCTGGGTTCTGGAGCCAGGATCCGTCTGCTGATCAATGGCTGGGTTCTGGAGCCAGGATCCGTCTGCTGATCAATGACTGGGTTCTGGAGCCAGGATCCGTCTGCTGATCAATGACTGGGTTCTGGAGCCAGGATCCGTCTGCTGATCAATGACTGGGTTCTGGAGCCAGGATCCGTCTGCTGATCAATGACTGGGTTCTGGAGCCAGGATCCGTCTGCTGATCAATGACTGGGTTCTGGAGCCAGGATCCGTCTGCTGATCAATGGCTGGGTTCTGGAGCCAGGATCCGTCTGCTGATCAATGGCTGGGTTCTGGAGCCAGGATCCGTCTGCTGATCAATGGCTGGGTTCTGGAGCCAGGATCCGTCTGCTGATCAATGGCTGGGTTCTGGAGCCAGGATCCGTCTGCTGATCAATGACTGGGTTCTGGAGCCAGGATCCGTCTGCTGATCAATGACTGGGTTCTGGAGCCAGGATCCGTCTGCTGATCAATGGCTGGGTTCTGGAGCCAGGATCCGTCTGCTGATCAATGGCTGGGTTCTGGAGCCAGGATCCGTCTGCTGATCAATGACCGGGTTCTGGAGCCAGGATCCGTCTGCTGATCAATGGCCGGGTTCTGGAGCCAGGATTCGGGTGCTGCACTGCTATCCTCTCAGACCCCCCTCCCCCCCCTGAAATCTTTATTTTAGGTTCCTGGCAGTCGCCCTGCAAGGTGCAATTGTGCGAAAGTCAGGAAACGTTCAGGATTTCCTGTGATGTCAGCGCGTTGCGTAATCTCACCGCCAAGCGTTTCATATTCAGGTGCAAAAGGTACAGAGGGGACCCCAAATCATGACCGCCGTACCCCAATAATGTGATGGAGAAGATGGAGCACATCCTGTGATATCTTTCAGTAGAAATCGCAGATCATCGATATCCTTTATAGGCCCCGACACCGGCCAACATCAACAACACTGCTTCAGTCCCACCTCCGGCCTTCCCTGCTTCAGTCCCACCTCCGGCCTTCCCTGCTTCAGTCCCACCTCCGGCCTTCCCTGCTTCAGTCCCACCTCCGGCCTTCCCTGCTTCAGTCCCACCTCCGGCCTTCCCTGCTTCAGTCCCACCTCCGGCCTTCCCTGCTTCAGTCCCACCTCCGGCCTTCCCTGCTTCAGTCCCACCTCCGGCCTTCCCTGCTTCAGTCCCACCTCCGGCCTTCCCTGCTTCAGTCCCACCTCCGGCCTTCCCTGCTTCAGTCCCACCTCCGGCCTTCCCTGCTTCAGTCCCACCTCCGGCCTTCCCTGCTTCAGTCCCACCTCCGGCCTTCCCTGCTTCAGTCCCACCTCCGGCCTTCCCTGCTTCAGTCCCACCTCCGGCCTTCCTTGCTTCAGTCCCACCTCCGGCCTTCCTTGCTTCAGTCCCACCTCCGGCCTTCCCTGCTTCAGTCCCACCTCCGGCCTTCCCTGCTTCAGTCCCACCTCCGGCCTTCCCTGCTTCAGTCCCACCTCCGGCCTTCCCTGCTTCAGTCCCACCTCCGGCCTTCCCTGCTTCAGTCCCACCTCCGGCCTTCCTTGCTTCAGTCCCACCTCCGGCCTTCCCTGCTTCAGTCCCACCTCCGGCCTTCCCTGCTTCAGTCCCACCTCCGGCCTTCCTTGCTTCAGTCCCACCTCCGGCCTTCCTTGCTTCAGTCCCACCTCCGGCCTTCCTTGCTTCAGTCCCACCTCCGGCCTTCCTTGCTTCAGTCCCACCTCCGGCCTTCCCTGCTTCAGTCCCACCTCCGGCCTTCCTTGCTTCAGTCCCACCTCCGGCCTTCCTTGCTTCAGTCCCACCTCCGGCCTTCCTTGCTTCAGTCCCACCTCCGGCCTTCCTTGCTTCAGTCCCACCTCCGGCCTTCCTTGCTTCAGTCCCACCTCCGGCCTTCCTTGCTTCAGTCCCACCTCCGGCCTTCCTTGCTTCAGTCCCACCTCCGGCCTTCCTTGCTTCAGTCCCACCTCCGGCCTTCCTTGCTTCAGTCCCACCTCCGGCCTTCCCTGCTTCAGTCCCACCTCCGGCCTTCCCTGCTTCAGTCCCACCTCCGGCCTTCCCTGCTTCAGTCCCACCTCCGGCCTTCCTTGCTTCAGTCCCACCTCCGGCCTTCCTTGCTTCAGTCCCACCTCCGGCCTTCCCTGCTTCAGTCCCACCTCCGGCCTTCCTTGCTTCAGTCCCACCTCCGGCCTTCCTTGCTTCAGTCCCACCTCCGGCCTTCCTTGCTTCAGTCCCACCTCCGGCCTTCCCTGCTTCAGTCCCACCTCCGGCCTTCCCTGCAGTCTTACACAGTTATAGCGTCTCCTCTCCTGGACTGGAATGGCTTATTCTGATTTCACCGCACACTGTGAGCTTCTCACAATGTGCAGCTGCAGCAAATCAGAGCCTGTCCCCATTCCTGGCTTGGCGACACCCATTATATAGAGAAGCACAGAGACCTGGTGATGACATCACTTGGTGTAAAATAAGGAATGGAATTGAAAAAAATTTACTTACATAATTTTTTTTTTTCTTGCATTTTAATGAGGGCGGGGAGGCAAAATATGAGCAGATTAAACTTCAACTTTATAATCTAAGAACAAACTAACAAAAAAAATCGTTGTCTCTACCAAAATCCACACAAAAAAGTTGCTCGTAGCAACCGAACTCCAATAAGATTTTATCCCATTTCAGCAAAAAAGGACCCATTTGGATCGTTACTATGAGTGCTGTGTAGCAGGAGGGCCATGTATTGATTGGGTTGATCAGGGAGGTCTTTTTACATAGATTTGGTCAACTTAAGCTGGATTGTACAAAGATTGTATGACCAGATTGGAAGGTGTATGGGACCCCTACAGGAATCTATACACATCAGATCACAAATCCTATAAACTTTGTCATGAATGCCATTTCAGAAGTCTTTTTTTTATTATTATTTAAATATCTGCAGCTTTTATAAAAAAAAAGCCGGTGATCCTGCTATGAGGATTCAGGCACTTCCTGCGTGATAGGGTGACAACACAACACACTGTCCTGAAATCCGCCCTGAGGAATGACATACAGCCATCACTGGACAGGAAATGGCTGAAAAGAGGCTGCAGGAGTAAGTAGAGCAGGACCAAAATGCAGCAAGGGATACAAAAAAGAGAGAGAGAGAGAATTTATACGTACCTGCTCTATGCAATGATTTTGCACATAGATGTCCCTTGCCTCCTCTGGCAGTCCCTTGCTCATGAGCCGGGCTGTGTGCGTCCATAGACATGCACAGTGCCAGTAAGCCATGCCCCCTCTTCCTCTTCACAGGGATTTGACTGACAGTAGCAGGAGCCTATGGATCCTACTCCTCTCAGTGTCTCTTGTGGGGAGCGGTGCTGGAATCTGGAGAGCTCTCGATCGGTGACAGGAGCCAGGCAGGGCCGTCATCAGGAATTTTGGGGCCCCTTACACAGCTTCAGGCACGGGGGGGGGGGGCTGCCGCGGATTGAGAAGCGGGGGGGTGCTGCCGCCGCAAATTGTTGAGCGGCTTTGGGTGCTGATAGACAAAAAAAAAAAAGAACAAAAAAAGGGGGGATTGACATCCGGGGCCCTGGGGACCTTCTGGGCCCCTTGCAAAAAAAAAAAAATTATAAAAAAAAGGAGGGGGGTTACCATCCTGGGGACCTCTGGGCCCCTTACAAAAAAAGAGGGGCTGCCATCCGGGCCCCTGTTGACCGCCGGGCCCCTTACAGGTGTACTGCCTGTACCCCCCTGATGGCGGCCCTGACAGTGTATAGTATTATCACTGATCACTGTATTAGTGTCACTGGTGATGTCAGATTGTCCGCCGCACTATCACAGTCCCATAAGAAGTTGCTGATCACCGCCATTAGTAGTATATAAAATAAATAAACAAAATTTCCATTATGTATTCTATACCATAGTTTTGTAGACGCTATAACGTTCACGCAAACCAATCAATATACACTTTTTTAGATTTTTTTTTTTTTTTTTTTTTTTTACCAAAGACATGTAGCAGAATACA
This sequence comes from Rana muscosa, assembly GCA_029206835.1. Taxonomy (NCBI): domain Eukaryota; kingdom Metazoa; phylum Chordata; class Amphibia; order Anura; family Ranidae; genus Rana; species Rana muscosa. The sequence goes on from CM055117.1 coordinate 1,079,371,606, forward strand.
TTTTAACCCAAATTTATGAAGAAATTCGATTTTTCTCCTATCACCTTCAGGCCTACTTAGGTGTTCCATCCTGGAAGGTTCCTAGAAACAACATTAGCGTTAAGTAACATTATTATTAATTTTTTATTATTATTGGATATGTTTTATAGCAGAAAGTAAAAAAATATTAGTTTTTTTTTTCAAAATTATCAGACTTTTTTTGTTTATATCGCAAAGTTTGGGTACAATGTTGCGTGACCGGGCAATTCCCAGTTAAAGTAGCACAGTGCTAAATAGAAACAAAATGGCCTGGTCATGAGGGGGGGGGGGGGGAGTAAAGTCTTCCGGAGCTGAAGTAGTTAAGTTGGCCATACACCGTTCCAATTCCAGCCACTTCCTGATGACTTCACCGTCTCCCACCAAACATCCCTCCGATTGGAAAATCAAAGCAGCGGGGCAGAAAATTGCTGGCAGCTGATCACCTGATTCTGCCTTTGCCCAAAAAAAAAAAAGATTAACCCTTTCATGACTAAGCCGATTTCTGACATTTGTTGTTTACATAATAAAATCTGTATTTTTTTGCTAGAAAATTACTTAGAACCCCCAAACATTATAAATAATTTTTAGCGGAGAAACTAGAGAATAAAATGGCGATTGTTGCAATATTTTATGTCACACGGGATTTGTGCAACGGTCTTTCAAACGCAATTTTTTGGGAAAAAAGACACTTTCATGAATTAAAAAAAATAAAAATAAACAGTAAAGTATAATGTGAAAGATGATGTTACGTTGAGTAAATAGATACCAAACATGTAACGCTTTGAAATTGCGCAAACTCGTGGAATGGCGACAAACTACAGTACCTAAAAATCTCCATAGGCGACGCTTTAAAAAAAAATAAACAGTTACCAGGTTAGGGTTACAGAGGAGGTCTAGTGCTAGAATTATTGCTCTGGCTCTGACGATCGCGGCGATACCTCACATGCGTGATTTTGAACACCGTTTTCATATGCGGGCACGACTTGCGCGTGCGTTTTCTTTGCTGCGCGAGTCCGCGTGGACGGGGGCGCTTTAAAAAAAAAAATCTTATTTAAAAAAAAATTTACGTTGTGTTTTTAAAGAGAAAAAAAATTTGATCACTTTTATTGCTGTCACAAGGAATGTAAACATCCCTCGTGACAGGAATAGGTGATGACAGGTACTCTTTATGGAGGGATCGGGGGACCCCAAATCCCTCCTTTTGCACTTCAAAGTATTCAGATCGCCAAAAACGGCGATTCTGAATATTGTATTTTTTTTTTTTTTTAAAGGTGGCGCCATTGACAGCCGAGTAAACCGGAAGTTACGTTGTGACGTCATGACGTCGCTTCCGTGTTTACATGCAGGAGACTGGCGGCAGGCATCATCCCAGTATACCGAGGCCGCATATGTGCGTATGCTCGGTGCTAAGGGGTTAAATAATCCCCATCAGATTGGGTCTCACCTTTATTATCTCATTAATATGTGTCCGTTCTATACGGACCATCGCAGACCAGTCAGAGCCGAGCGTAGGCTCTCCATAATTCAGCGGCTGAACGTTTTCTTTAAATTGGCAGATTATTCCTTTTTTTTTTTTTTTAATAAACATTATCAGATGCAGCCCATCGGATCTGCTCCTCTTTAATTAAAGCTGCCTATTCATGGCGGGACACTTTTAATTTGCCGCGGATTAATAACTTTATTATGAAAGGATTCTTATCTCATTTCCCCTTCTGATACTTTCACCGCATTCCATAGAAACTGGAAAAAAAGGGGCGGACCTGTTATTTCACTATATAGTCTCTGCGGGTTAGACATGTGCCCATTAATTTCGTTCCGAATTCGTTTTTTTAACGAATTTCGACAAATTCGTTTATTCGGAAATATCCAAATGAACAAAAACCCGTTTAACAAATTTTTCCGAATATTCGTAAATTCGAAATTTGAAAATCTAAAATAGCTAACTATGAATAACTATTAAATTCTAGGCATTAAACGCTCCTTCCAAATTTGCCTGTTGGAGAACGTAACGAATACGAATTTATCCAAAGTTACGAATTATCCGAAATAACGAATGCCGCATCTAAACGAATAGAACGTAACAAATTAATAATTATAAATAACAACAATAATAATAATAAAAATGTTTTATTATTAATTTGTTCCGTTCCATGCGCTTAGATGCGGCATTCGTTATTGCGGATAATTCGTAACTTTGGATAAATTTGTATTCGTTACGTTCACTTACTAATTTGAAAGGAAATTCCAATACGTATAATTTAATAGTTCGTTATTCTTTCGAATTTTGGGCTTTTATTTCTTATTTTCAGCAGCACATATGTCTACTGCGGGTGAATCTTCCTGGTGCGTGTGTTTTAAAGGACAGTGATTGATTCACCACCAGTGAATGTTTGAATAGAAATGGATTGCCTCATTGTTTGACAAGAATAGGGGTGGGTACCATCATCCTAAATATGAATTAGAAAGGGGGAAAGGAGATAAATCAAGGGTCACTCCAAAATAAGGCCCTGATCGCCAGTGGTGGTTGGACTATTGCGGCATCCAGACAAGAAACACTTGCTTTATAACATTAGCAATTTATTACAAAAATATACAAAGAGAAAGATACATAAATACACAATTAACGGTCACAGTAGTGACTTGACAAGAAGTTAAGATCATTACAAACTCCACAGGTAAGTAGAGAACAAAATTGATGTGGCTAATGAGGTGTCCTCAACATGTTTCGTGACCAAGTCGCTTCTTCAGGAGGCGTCTAGCTATGACATCTGGAAAGATATATGATCTCATGATTAAATAGTAAAAATATACTCCACTGTAGAAAAGCTACAGATAAGACAGTTATTTGAGGAGTGTGGTAAAAAAACAGCAAAAAGCATGACTCGCCAAGGTTGGCTCATTGGACAGTATGCAGCAGTTATGGGACACCCAAAGGGGTGTTACCCCCGGGGGCAGACACGGGAGGACGGTACTAAAATATATATATATATATATATATATCATAAGGTGAGCCGCAGTTAATATATATCTATTATGTCATTAGCCACATCAATTTTGTTCTCTACTTACCTGTGGAGTTTGTAATGATCCATAAACGTCTCCGCACCACCCCTAAGTGACATTGACAGTTACAAATGAATAGCTCATCTCATAGTAGGAACATCTCTGTGCGTCATTTTGTTGAGTGCGCCTTACTGAAAGTAAGCGCTTGTTCACACAAGTGGCCGGGGGGTTGGTAAAATTAGGTGGTTGAGTCCCCCCACCACCTGACTGAACAAGGGCATGCACCCAATCAAGAGTGTACACAGCTAATGCAAAAATTAAACCGCATGTCCCTACCACCACCACCACCCTATTGAACAAATGCGTGCAGCTGAGTTAGTAATGCTTATGGCGCCGCTCAAAGCAAAAGAGGAGCCTCTTCCCTGGATCTTCAGGGTGCTGGCCAATTTATGTACCAAGCCAGTGACTAAAACTTTTATATGTGTAAATTCATTGCAGCTTTCCTGTCCAACCAAAGAGTAGGGAGCGGCCTTAGCGTACCGTTTCGCCCCACCCTGTGGTGGGAGGACGAAACTCGTCAGAGGGGTAGCTTGGCAGAAACATGTAGGCTGAGGCCGCTCCCTACTCTTTGGTTGGACCGAAGAGCGGCGATCTCTTTATACACATGAAGGGCATGCAACTGATCAGGAGTGAACACATTGTGTGTATAGTAGGGATGCACCGATGCCACTTTTTTTTAGCAACACGTATCGATACTTTTTATTAAGTACACGCCGATAATAATTACCGGTACCTATTTCCGACATTTAGGGAGATCACGATGAGCAGGAGCAGGAGCAGGGAGGGGGGTGGGGTCTCCATCATCTATCAATGTGCAGTGTAATGTTACCATCTGGATAAGACCAAGTGATGAAGCACTCCCAACACTCAGCACTGTTGGCCCCACAACTTTGAGGACCTTGCTGTCATCCTACATCCTCCTCCTCCTCTTCTAATCTCGCTAACTGAGCCAGAGGGTATCGGTTTTAAGTATCGGTGCATTTTCACGAGTACTGTTACTTGTGTAAATGCCTAGTATCGGCACTGATACCAGTATCGGTATCGGTGCAACCCTAGTGTATAGCATCTAGAAGGAAGCCTACAGCCAAAAGCGTCTCTGACACCACCCCTCAGTGGCACTGACCGTTACCAATTAACAGCCCATCTCATGATCAGAACATCCACAGACCTTAATTGTTGAGTGCGCCTGCAAGTGAATGAGACTAAGGATGAGCTCCGGCGTGTTCGCAAAGCCCCACGTGCAAAGCCCGCCAGGAAGTCGGCACTGCGCTGCGCTAATCACAGGCAGTGAGACATTGTCCCGATGTGTGGCTGCAGAGATCTGGAAATATCTCACTGCTTGTGATTAGCGCAGTGCCGACTTCCTGGCGGGCTCTGCATGTGGGCTGTGCGAACACGCCGGAGCTAGGGTGACCACATGTCCCGAATTGCCCGGGACAGTCTGCTCGGGCATTTTGCAGGTCTGTCCCGGGCACCTTCATTCCAGGACAATACAGTGTCCCGGAATGAAACTGACACAGCCACACCCCCCCTCGGCCGATCTGATGCCCCCAAAAAAGGCCGCCACATTGCCGCTTTACTCACAGTACTTGCCCTGGCTGGGAATGTCTGGAGAGGCACAATCCCCACCCCCTGCTTTTGATTGGAATAAATCATAAATCCCTTGTGTCTAATCACTGCAGGGCAGTGTAGAGCCAGCGTTGGAACAAGGTAAAACGGGTCTCGGCCGGCCAGGACAAGTACCATCAGTAAGTAAAGTAGCGATGTGGCGGCCTTTTTTGGGGGCGTGATCAGTGCTTCTGGGTAGAGCGCGCACCCGCCAGTAGTGCTGTGATTCGTTACAGCACAAGCTGATTTTTGGGAAGGGGGGGTTGTCCCTGAATGGCAGTTTGGAAAAATGTGGTCACCCTAGCCCGGAGCTCATCCTTAAATGAGACCATTCTTATTGCACCACAATGATGTGAATAGACCCACAGTCCTATGTTAATAGACCGACGGGCGACGCCCTTTGATATTAGTTTGGGATGCTTTTGGGAACAGAAATTTAATGCAGGTGCAGTTGAGCTGCTTTTGCATTTCCATACACTTGTATAGTGAATGAAGGACATGTCTAAAGCAAACAGAAGCCCCTCAGCACTGGTCTGAACGGTCATAGTGGGTTCTGTGGTCATCAGAATAACAACAAGGCACTATATATGTTCAATGATATTACCTACATAATGGAAATGAAATGGCCAGTTGACCCGGTGACAGTCGGAGGCTGGTTATTTATAGTGGAGCTTCCATGGGTGAAGGAATCTTGTGGGCGTTGGATGATATCATCCCGACCTTTCCTGGTCATTTCCAATGATGTGATTGTGGTAAAGCCTCTGTAAGAGCTTCCATGGAATAAAACATACATGAGTGATCAGCCATATTGTGCGCTGCAAGGTAATGGGATCGGTCTCATTATAGAAACAAAAGGAAGATGTTCAAGATGAGTGGAGATGTCCAAGTCAAGATAAAGGCTATTTTATTGCCGTAGCTGCTCTTTCTAATGACTGAAGCCAAGTACACACGGCCGGTTTTCTCGGCAAGAAAACTGCTGGCAGAGCTCTATGCCGAGAAAACCGGTCGTGTGTATGGTTTCTTGTCGAGAAAACTGCCGGGAATCTCGACGAGAAAAATAGAGAACCTGCTCTCTATTTTCTCGTCGGGATTCTCGTCGGCCTGTTTCCCGACGAGAAAACTGTGTATGTATGCGGCTACAAGCTTACCTGTCCTCCGGTAAGCCCGCGCATGCTCGATGAGACTTAGACGTATGCGCGGTAGCTTACAAGGGTAGGGTGAAGCAAGATGGTGGTGACAGCATCGAATGCGGCGAGCGCATGCTCGTCGTAGTCGATGACGTCACGGCGTTCTTGCCATTCAAAAGAATGGCAGTTCTTTTGAATGGCCATCTGTATGCATGGCTTGGCAAGAAAAGCTTGCCAGGAATCTCGTCGGGAAAAACGACGTGTAGCACACGGCCCTCTTTCTCCACTGTCCTTGGCTCGCTCACAGGAGAAAAAGGCACACCATGCCCACCATGCCCGTACCCTCTGGTTTGCAGAGGTTAAGCACACCTGTTTTAACTTACGGGTATTGCGGCAAGGTTCTCTTCAAAGCTGTTTTCTGTCCCTAGAATGTAAGGACAAAGTCTCTATACCCCAAGTAACTTCAAGGTCCACACCAGTATCAACTCCAACGTAGAGTTTATTTTTCTTATGCATGAACATCCACAAAATTGAGAAGAGAGAAAGGCGTTAGGAAGACAGATCAATTCAGGCACTCCTGGCTTCTTCACCACTCGATCCCGAGTGGGTCCAGCTCACCCGGATAGTCACCCGAGGGCACTAGCAGCCGGCATGTAGCTCGAACAGTCTATCAGATTCCCTAATGGATGCGTTCAGGAGATCCTCTGCCACAGAATCTATAGTGTCCCGAACCTCCTAATGGTTTTGTTGTTAGATCCCTGTTTTCGGATGGATGACATCCCTCCAGAGAGTTACTGGGCCCCTTCCTTCACTGTGATCTCTCACCAGTCCTTCGGAGCGGTCCTCCCCCAGCCACCTCTTCTAGAAACGGGTCCCCTCGCAAGGTGGCACCCTGGGATTCTTCCTCCCGAAGTGGGCTCCAGCTAAAGGTGCTGGGCCCAGGGCTGAAGTTGCAGTCCCAGGACTAAAGGTGCCCGGGGACTGAAGCACATGTGGCCCCATAGCCTGGAGGGCCATGCACTTGAACTTGGACCGTAGGTTCTCCCTCCGGGCATGGGCCCCGGGAATTGCTCTCCCTCTAATGGCGTCTGCCCCTTTTGTACCCTCTCCCGACATGCACAGCGGGTAGACCACGCCCACTGCACGGCTGCCGAGAGAGGACACCAAATCGCCACTCCAACACCTGTGGTTCAACCCCGAGTACAAGTGACAGCGCCACCCATACTTCTAAGGGGAACTGCACGCTAGGTGAAACAGCAGCAATGCAGAGTCCAGTAAATTGAAAGATTCGAGCCATCTACCACTCAAATCACCCCTAAATGTAGTATAGCAATCCCTAAATTTAGGACCCCCGCTACAGACGTTTTTTTCCTGACGGGATTCTTGGCCGTGTGTACAGGGCTTGCTTCCTGGATATACCACATGCTGGGAAGAAGAGAGTGGTCAGCGGCAGAACTCCTCTATTGTAAAAGGATGGTGTAAAATGGAAGAGTGCTGCAAAATGCAATTGTCATTCAAAGTGTGACAGCGCTGAAAGCTGAAAATTGGCCTGGGCAGGAAGGGGGGTAAAAGTGCCCAGTAGGCACCAGACATTTTTGAAGTACTAACCATGTTTAGCTGGCTATGAATCTCTCCAAAGCTATGCTGGTCATACACGGTTCACATTTTGGAAGATTCCCGTTAAATTGGCTAAAATTCAATCAAATCAAAGGGGCCGGGTGGAAACTTGTCGGCTGAACGTCCAATCAGATGTAGTCCCTGGTCAAGTATGTTAACAGTTGAGGGTGCTGCAGCTGTCTAAACACAATAGCCAGCAGTGGAGATTCCTCCAATCTGGCTGTTCAGGCATCCATGGGGAACTCAAGTCAAGTTCAGCCGTGCGGGAGAAATCTATATGTGTATGGCTAGGATGGGAAATCCTCGTAGGCATCTGTCACCAGAACAGGTGTCCTTGTCGGAAGACTCTGGTAGCAGCTGCAAAGACTCAAAGAATGAATTTGACCAGCGGGGACATACAGTGCCTTGAAAAAGTATTCATACCCCTTGAAATTTTTCACATTTTGTCATGTTACTACAAAAAAAAATTAAATGTATTTTATGTGACAGACCAACACAAAGTGGCACATAATTGTGAAGTGGAAGGAAAATTATAAATGGTTTTCAAAATGTTTTACAAATAAATATGTGAAAAGTGTGGCGTGCATTTGTATTCAGCCCCCTTTACTCTGATACCCCTAATTTAAAATCTAGTGGAACCAATTGCCTTCAGATGTCATCTAATTAGTAAATAGAGTCCACCTGTGTGTAATTTAATCTCACTCGAAATACTGCTGTTCTGTGAAGCCCTCAGAGGTTTGTTAGAGAGCCTTTGTGAACAAACAGCATCATGAAAGCCAAGGAACACACCAGACAGGTCAGGGATAAAGTTGTGGAGGAGTATGAAGCAGGGTTAGGTTATAAAAAAATATCCCAAGCTTTGAACATCTCATGGAGCTCTGTTCAATCCATCATCCGAAAATGGAAAGAGTATGGCACAACTGCAAACCGACGATCGGGTCCGCGGGGGCGGTCATGGAGCTTCGGACCTGGTTGCGAGTGTGCTGCCGGTGGCGCGCACGCGCGACCCACGGATGGGTTCTTAAAGGGGACGTACCTGTACGTGCCATTCTGTCGATGTACATCGTCGTGCGGCGGTCCTTAAGTGGTTAAAAGGTCTAGGTCTTAAAAGGTCTTAGTAGGGGAGACAGCTCAGTCCTAATACATAAGACGTTGTGGCAAAGTACAGGCAATGGGGTTGGTTTACTAAAACTGGAGAGTAGAAAGTCGGGTGCAGCTCTGCATAGAAACCAATCGGCCAGAGGAGTATAAAATGAGAAGTTTGTGCAAATGAGAGAGAGACTTGAATCAAAGGTTCTCTTTATTCCAGAGCAAGAAAATAGTACAGTTGGCACTGAAGAATTGAATGTGAACATCAAGTTAGATCGGGGAGTTGCCAACATCCCTGGGATTAGATCAAAAGAAGAAAACCCCCCAAAAATGGGAGTTGAAGGGCAACAATGGAAATCATGAGTAAAAAATATTTATTACATAAAGTACAAAAATTATACAAATATACAAGCTTAAGACCCGGTTCACATAGGGGCGACTCGGTCGCCTGACGAGTCGCGTCCAACCTCTGTTGAATGGAACCGTTTTAATAGGAGCGACTCAGGTCGCTCCGACTTAGAAAAAGGTTCCTGTTCTACTTTGGGGGCGACTCGGGACGACTTGCATTGACTTCTATACAGAAGTAATTTTGCGTCTTGAGATTGCGTCGCCCCCAAAGTCGTGCCGCCCCTGTGTGAACCGGGCCTTAAACCATGGATGATCAGCAGTGGGTGATTCCCGTAGAGAAGTCCGAATGAGGCCCAACTGAGTACCTCTAGATGTACTAAGATACAGGAATCTAACTATAAATTGTTAACACGATGGTACTACACTCCATCAACCTTGAATACATTTTCTTCGGAAGTGTCAGATGTTGGAGTATTCTTCATATTTTTTGGCAATGTCCAGTGATTAGACAGTTCTAATTGGAAGTTCAGAGGATAACGCAAATGTTTACGGAATATCAGGTCCCTGACGATCCAGCCTTCTTCCTGTTACAAAGTTCCCAAAATCCAGATGAAAAGATACAAGAATTCAATAATATGCCACATCGAAAAGCTGCATATCCTTGTGCTGGAAAGAAACACGAACACCTCCTATTTCTATGTGGCTGAATAAAATAAGAAGAATTTGGATAATGGAAAATCTATGGCCCAGAGCTATGGGAAGACAGGAAGGTATTAATGAAATATGGGTGCCGTGGGAAGAATTTGTAAAATCGGGAGAAGGGAAAAAATTATTCGGAGAAGACAGAGAAGAATAAAAAATTAGAATAGGGTCTGGAAGCTTTTAGGCAGAGATACCATCTTCGTTTACTGAGTCCGGCAGGCAGAGATGGGGATCCCCCCCCTTTCCCCCCCCCCTTTTTTTTTCCTCTCTCGGGGTTAATGGGGACGGGCGCAGAAGAATTGCGGTTGCAGAATGGGAGGGAGGGAAGGGAAAGTAAAGATACAGGCGATTAACCTTTCTTGATTTATTATTATTGAGATAACATAACTGATTAGCAAAATGTAAAATGTTTTCTTTTATGTTTCTGAGAGTGCTTGTAAGAAAAATACCGAAATAAGGAATAAAAAAAAAAAAAAGGAAACCAATCAACTTCCAGTTTTTTTGGTCAAAGCCTAATTGAACAAGCTGAAGTTAGAAGCTGATTGGCTACCATGTACAGCTACACCAGATTTTTCACACTCCAGTTTTAGCAAATCAACCCCCATATGACCAATGCCTAGGACAGCCACCCTGGAGGGGATCCCTCTACACCAATGATGGCCAACCTTGGCACCCCAGATGTTTTGGAACTACATTTCCCATGATGCTTCACTACACTGCAGAGTGCAAGAGCATCATGGGAAATGTAGTTCCAAAACATCTATGGTGCCAAGGTTCGCCATCACTGCTCTACACCATGGGTAGGTAATCTGTGGTCTCCAGCTTTAGCAGCACTACAAGTCTCATGAGCTATTGCAGGACTCTGACATCCACAAGCATGACTCCCGAGGCATAGGGCCACAGTTTGCCTACCCCTGCTCAACACACCATGGGTGCTCAACCTGTGGCCCTCCAGCTGTCGCAGAACCACAAGTCCCATCATGCCTCTGCCTTTGGTAGAAATGCTTGTAACTGTCAGCCTTGCAATGCCTCATGGGACTTGTAGTTCCGCAACAGCTGGAGGGCCGCAGGTTGAGCACCCCCATGCTCTACACCAGGGGTGTCAAACTCAATTTCATCGGGGGGCCGCATCAGCATTACGATTACATTTGAAAGGGCCGGTTGCAGGGGCGTTGCTAGGTCTACAAAAGATCTGGGGCTAGAGCCCATAGCAGCAAAGTAAAGAAAGTCATACGCTTGGACGGGCATACACATGTATATAATATACATGTGTGTATGTATATATACCCCCCCCTCCCACACTGTAGTGCCCTCTGTCCCCTGCACCCCACAAACACACACTGTGTAGGTAGAACTCTCTTACCTTACACAGGTGTACAGCAATAAGAGCAGCAGAAATCGACATCCCAGGGCTTGATGTGGACGGGAACTACTGAAGTTAACTTTTCACATTAACAGGCTGGTGATTGGTTGCTAGGGTCGCCTGGCAACCAATCACCTGCTGTTTAATGTAAAAAGTTAACTCCTGCAGTTCCCGTCCCCATCCAGCCCTGTGATACTGGCCGCTTGCCGCTATCCAATGAAGAGGACAGCGGCGAAAATGTCCGGGGGCCCGCATTCATCGGTGGCGGGCGGTGGGTTGTCGAACCCTGCTCTAGAGACTCGGGGCTATGGGCCCCAGATTCGAGGCTATAGCCCCAGTAGCCTCCCCCTAGTGACGCCACTGGCCGGTTGTATCTGTAAAGCCTCGTACACACGGTCGGACTTCAAACAAACTTTTCCGTGGATTTTTGTCCGAAGGGAGTTGGCCGGGCACACCCATAGCATACACACGGCAGGACTTTTCTGCAAACTTTCCCAACATCACGTGGTTTTTCTGCTCTTTACCGCCACCCTTTGGTCAACTTCTGCTATTGTTGGTTGATTTTAACATTGGTTCTGGGCATGCGTATTTGTACCTCGGACAAAAGTCCGATGGATTTCTGTACACACGATAGGACTTTGCACCATCAGACTTTTGTTGCCGAAAAGTTTGTCCGTTTGCAGAGCGAACTTTTGTCCCATGAAAACCGAAAAAGTTTGTCTGATGGAGCGTACACACGGTTGGATTTTTTGAAAAACGTGCTCATTTTGAAGTTTGTTGACAAAAAGTCTGACCCTGTGTACATGCCTTTTAGATTAGATGTCCAGCGCACCCCTCCCCTTACATTCAATTTTTAAGAGCCACCCCACCATCAGAATTGAGTCCCTCACCCTCCCTTACATCACAGTGCACCCCCTTTCCTTATGCTGCTGCTGCTGGGAAGAAGCTGGATGCATTGCTTGAAATTAGAAAACAAGGGTCTGGAGGAGGACGACCAGAGGAGGGCTGGAGCTCTCCTGCAGCTGCAGGAGAGGTGCGAGGGCCACATGAAATGGCCTGGAGGGCCGGATTCGGCCCGCGGGTCTTGTGTTTGACACCTGTGCTCTACACTCATTAGGAAAAGAAAAAGTGATTCCCCATATACTATTTAATGGTTGAAGGGCATCGCCTAGGGTGACCACATTTCCAAACTACCATTCAGGGACACCCCCCTTCCCAAAAATCAACTTGTACTGTAATGAATCACAGCACAGTGATTGGACACAAGAGGCAGGATTTATGATTTCTCCAATCACAAGCAGGGGGCGGGGATTGTGCTCCTCCAGGCATTCCCGGCCAGGACAAGTACTGTCAGTGAGTAAAGCGGTGATGTGGCGGCCTTTTTGGGGGGCATCAGATTGGCCCGGGGGGTGGCTGTGTCAGTTTCATTCCGGGACACTGTATTGTCCTGGAATGAAGGTGCCCGGGACAGACCTGAAAAATGCGGGACTGTCCCGGGCAATCCGGGACACATAGTCACCCTATCATCGCCCCGTCTATGGTGTCCGTAGGACAGACTGAAAATAAATGAGGACTTTTGTGTCCTAATTTTTTTGCCTTGTGTGTAGCCTGATCTCCCCTCCCGGCAATTATTTGAAGTGACCTCTTCGTTTAGCTTCCTACAATACGTGTCACTTCATTGATGTGTCATCAGTAATGTCCGACCTCAACCTCCAAATTATACCGCTTAGAAGCTTGGATACTGACGCATAGAGCCACGTTTAACTCCTTGTTGAAAAGAATTAAACTAAATGTGATTTGCTCATTCAGGGTGAAGCAACCAGTTTTCTGTATTCCCCGTATATACCCCGTGTAACGTAGATCTTTCAGTGACGTTACACATCAGCATCTATATATTCCTGACATGTCACGGGATACGGTAACCATGAAAGCTCCATCCTCCTAAAGCTACCCTGAGCTCCAGTCCGGTGACTTTGCCTAGGCTGAGATGTCATCAAGTCTGCTGCAGGCAGGTGGAGGCATTTCCTCAGTCTCCTCTCCTCCAGTGACCAGACTGCAACATTGGAACTTTGTTACACACAACCAAGAAGTAGCGCAGGCTCCGGATTATACGTGATTGTGTGATCTCAGACCCGGCACCTTAGTCCAAGACGGTAGATAGTGCCTCTGTATGATGCCTGAACAAAGATGGTGTCATCCTTTTGGAAAGGAAAGCAGATGACGGCATTGTCAGGGGGAGTACTGTGTCCTCTGTGAGGGGTAATAAATACCTGGAAGTGTTAGGGCACTTTTACACTGGGGCCAGCGCCGCGTTAGCGGTAAAGCGCCGCTAGTATTAGCCTCGCTTTACCAACGTTTTGGCAGCGCTTTTTGGCCGATAGCGGGGCATATTTAACCCCCCCCCCGCTAGTGGTCGAAGAAAGGGTTAAAAACGCCTGTGTTGCGGTGCTTCGGAAGCGCTGCCCATGCAGTCCAATGGGCAGGGGCGGTTTAGGAGCGCTGTATACAGCTACTACACTAGGGTGACCAGACACCCCCGGTTTCAGGGGACAGTCCCCGGATTGAGGACACTGTCCCCGGACCAAGTCTGTCCCCGGTTTTGTCCCCGGATTGGAATTGAACAGTCAATTTCAAAGACAGTCAGTGCAGAATAAAAGTAAAAAAAATTCTGAATTACTCCACCGCACCTACTAGCTTAGGGGGGTGTATTTTTTTCCATTATCTGTGCCCCTTTCTGATGATCATGTGCTGGTCGGAGCGGAGGGAATATTTCTTCAGTTTCGGGGTCATGCCCATTCAGCTCCACTCGCATGTTCTTCTGCCTTGGCTCAAATCCCGGCCAGCCGCCTGCCAGCTTATCTCCTTGCCCTTCCTGGTGGAGTGATCTTCCTCCGCTCCCCACCCAATAGTAGCCGGGGGCCCAGAGAGTGAGACTTAACAGGCTGTGAGGCAGCGGCGACGGGCAGAGAGACGCTGATTGCCGCCATTACTAGTAAAAAAATAAATATATCCCCGGATTTCATTTTAAAAATCTGGTCACCTTATACTACACCGCCCCAAAGATGCTGCTTACAGGACTTTTTGTAACGTCCTGTAAGCGCACCGCCACGCCCCAGTGTGAAAGCACTCAGGCTTTTACACTGGGGTGGCATGGGAGGTGCTTTACAGGCGCTATTTTTAGCGCTAAAACGCCTGAAAAACGCCTTCAGTGCATGGGCGTCACCAGGGTGGGACCTGAGGGGGCCACGTCCCCCCCAATTTTACTGTGTGCCCCCCCATGTGCCCCCCCAAGTTAAGTTGTTGGTTTTAACACAAAAAATGTCCGCCAGCGCCGCGGCTATCTGAGTTTCCATCCGCGGCGCTGAATGACTGAATCAGACTCACTACAGTAACAGACGTCAGTCTGTCACGTGACGTCGCGTCTGACGGCCGCCGCTATTGATTATGGGAATTGTAGTCCGCGGCGCTGGCTACGTCGTGCTCAAGCTCCCTGCTCCAGGGGGGTGGAGTCAGTGAGTCACTGAGAAGAGCAGCGCAGCCAGCCTACCGCATGCTAACTCCCATCGCCGCGGTAGGTTAGCATGAATAATTGATCATATTTTGCCCGCCAACTCCAGTCCAGTCACAGTGCCTCTGCCACCAGTGCTGCCACAGGAAAGGTAGGTCCAAAAAACAGTAAAAATTTGCTTGCATTACCATTTATAATCTGAAATAAATAGCTGGTGGTTCTGGTGCAACAGTAACTTCAAAGATACATAAGACAGAGCTCTCATGGAGGTAACAGAAAAAATACTTAACTAATATTAGAAAAGCATGATGAAAAGATGAAGTAATATTGACTAAATAGTATATAGGAGGCTTTGTTTTTTCTTTTTGCAAAACCCAAACCAATGTGTGTTTTAGAGGTTAAAATATATATCATTGACCCCAATATATAATATTAGTTAAGTATTTTTTCTGTTACCTCCATGAGAGCTCTGTCTTATGTATCTTTGAAGTTACTGTTGTCCGGCACCAGAACCACCAGCTATTTATTTCAGATTTAGGCTCAGTTCACACTGCTGCGATGCGGGAACGCTGCGAATCCACTGCGGGTTCCCGCATCGCAGGTTTTCCCGGCAGCAGTTCACACTGCCCTATGTGAACTGCTGGGAGTGTCAAGTAAAAGTTAATGACACCCCCAAATCAGTTAACATATCGCAGTGCGATCTGCAAACTCGGACAGGAATCGGATCGCATGGGTGTGAACACCCATGCGATCCGATTCTGCTGCGGACAAAAAAAAGGGTCCTGTGATGTGCACTTGCAGTGCGGTGCGGATCACATGCGAACTCTGACATCGCAGCAGTGTGAACCTAGCCTTAAATGTGAACTTGCGTGCGTGTCGGGTGCGATGCAGGAATCCGCAGTGGATTCGCAGTGTTCTCGCAACGCACCAGTGTAAACCGGGCCTAAGAAATATTTTTTTCAGTTTACAAAGTGCATGCAATGATAATTGATAAGGATTAAACAATAAATTGATATTTTACCATGAATGAGTTAAAATTTGCTGACAACGTAGGTGAACCGTGAATTAAGAATTCAAATTTCATATTTGTGCGTTTTGTGTGCATTGTCAGGAATATTTCATATTTGTGCGTTTCGTGTACATTGTCAGGAATATTTCATATTTGTGCGTTTCGTGTACATTGTCAGGAATATTTCATGTTAATGCGTTTCGTGTGCATTGAATTTGTCTGGAATATTTCATTTTTGTGCTTTTCATGTACATTGTCAGGAATATTTCATGTTCATGTGTTTCGTGTGCATTGAATTTGTCTGGAATATTTCATATTTGTGCGTTTCGTGTACATTGTCAGGAATATTTCATGTTCATGCGTTTCGTGTGCATACACACACACACACGTTTTATGGTTGGCCCCCCTACTTTTGTCCTTGTCCCCCCATGTGCCCCCCCTAAATATGAAAGCTAGAGACGCCACTGCTTCAGTGTGAAAGGGGTCTTACACTTACACTCTACTTAGCATGGATGCAAATAACATTTTTCTGCTGTCACTTTTCTATGTAACAAGTACACTCACCGGCCACTTTATTAGGCACACCTGTTCCATTGCTTGGTAACACAAATTGCTAATCAGCCAATCACATGGCAGCAACTCAATGCATTTAGGCATCTAGACGTGGTGAAGACGACTTGTTGAAGTTCAAACGGAGCATCAGAATGGGGAAGAAAGGGGAATTAAGTGACTTTGAACGTGTCATGGTTGTTGGTACCAGACGGGCTGGTCTGAGTATTTCAAAAACTGCTGATCTACTGGGATTTTCACACACAACCATCTCTCGGGTTTACAGAGAATGGTGGGCAAAAGAGAAAATATCCAGTGAGTGGCAGTCGTGTGGAGGAAATTGCCTTTGGTAATGTCAGAGGAGAATGGGCAGACTGGTTTTAGATGATAGAAAGGCAACAGTAACTCAAATAACAACTTGTTACATCCAAGGTATGCAGCATACCATCTCTGAACGTACAACACATCCAACCTTGAAGCAGATGGGCTACAGTAGCAGAAGACCACACCGGGTGCCACTCCTGCCAGATAAGAACAGGAAACTGAGGCTACAAATCGCACAGATCACCAAAATTGGACAATAGAAGATTGGAAAAACGTTGCCTGGTCTGATGAGTCTGGATTTCAGCTGCGACATTCAGATGGTGGGGTCAGAATTTGGCGCATTGGATCCATCCTGCCTTGTATCACCAGTTCAGGCTGGTGGTGGTGTAATGGTGTGGGGGATATTTTCTTGGCAGGGCCCCTTAGTACCAACTGAGCATCATTTAAACACCACGGCCTACCTGAGTATTGTTGCTGACCATGTCCATCCCTTTATGACTACAGTGTCCCCATCTTCTGATGGCTCCTTCCAGCAGGATAATGCACCATGTCACAAAGCTCCGACTTGTCTTACTATTTGTAACTGACAAATTGGTGTAAACCAGGGCTAGATGCTCATGCATGGAAATGGTGAGTTTAGTAGCTGGGGGTCTGTATTGTCATAGGTGTGTGTGTGTGCCTATCATAGTGGCTTAGTGGCCTTGCAGCACTGGGGTGCCTATTTTTGATCGCCAGCCAGGACACTTAAAGTGATCGTAAAGGTTCGAATTTTTTTTTATCCACTGTGCAGCTCGTTTTGCACAGAGTGGCCCCGAACGCCGTCTTCTGGGGTCCCCCAGCGGCTCCTCCCTACATCAGATAACCCCCCTAGGAGAAGCGCTCTCCCGGGGGGTTACTTTGCGGGCGTGCTCCCGAGTCCAGCCTTCGGCGTCCATAGCTGCCGAATGCAGGACCCGGCCCCGGCCCCGCCCCCTGCGTCATTGGATTTAATTGACAGCAGCGGGAGCCAATGGTTGCACTGCTATCAATCTATCCAATCAAGAGCCGAGAACCTCAGGCAGAGACGCAAGAGAAAGGGAGCCGCTCACGTGTAGGAATCCTTCAAATCACCTCCTCCCAGCAGACAAAGGTGCAAGCAATGCTATTGACAGCAAACAGGAACGAAAAAGTCTTCTGGACTGCAGCACTCAAAAATAAAAGCCTTTATTTTAAAAAAAACCTCGGGCAGAGAGACGGCGCGTCCTCCGAAGAAGGGGTTAAAAACGCCCGTGTTGTGGCGCTTCGGAAGCGCTGCCCATGCAGTCCAATATTTTTGACCCCCAGCCAGGACACTTAAAGTGATCGTAAAGGTTTGAATTTTTTTTTATCCACTGTGCAGCTCGTTTTGCACAGAGTGGCCCCGAACGCCGCCTTCTGGGGTCCCCCGGCGGCCCCTAGGAGAAGCCCTCTCCCGGGGGGTTACTTTGCGGGCACGCTCCCGAGTCCAGCCTTCGGCATCCATAGCCGCCGAATGCAGGACCCGCCCCCGCCCCCCGCGTCATTGGATTTGATTGACAGCAGCGGGAGCCAATGGCTGCACTGCTATCAATCTATCCAATCAAGAGCCGAGAACCCTGGGCAGAGAGACAGCGCGTCCTCGCCGTGGGACATCGCAGGGCTCAGGTGAGTAAAACGGGGGGGCTGGGAGGCCGGTGACTGACAGAAGTTTTTTCACCTTAATGCATAGGATGCATTAAAGCGGAGCTCCACCCTAAAGTGGAACTTCCGCTCATCGGATTCCTCCCCCCCCCTTTGGTGCCACAACTGCCACCTTTCAGGGGGGAGGGTGGTGCAGATACCTGTCTAATACAGGTATTTGCACCCACTTCCGGGCATACACTCTGCGGGAAACTGCGGGCATTACGCCACTCCCCCCCCCCCCCATTGTGTTCTGGGAAACCAGTGAGGACGGCGCTGCGCGACTCGCGCATGCGCAGTAGGGAACCGGGCAGTGAAGCCGCAACGCTTCACTTCCTGATTCGCTCACCGAGGATGGCGGCGGGGGCAGCAGACAGACGAGCGATTGCTCGTCTTCTGCTGCAAACGTTGCTGGACTCCAGGACAGGTAAGTGTCCATTTATTAAAAGTCAGCAGCTGCAGTATTTGTAGCTGCTGGCTTTTAATATTTTTTTTTTACGGTGGAGCTCCGCTTTAAGGTGAAAAAACAGGAGGGTTTACAACCCCTTTAACTGCATGGAGTTTGTATGTCTTCTCTGTGCTTGCGTTGTTTTCCTCCCGGTACTCCGGTTTCCTCCCACACTCCAAAGACATGCTGGTAGGTTTAATGGCTCCTGTCTAAATTGGCCCCAGACTATGTGTATGCATGCGGGATAGGGGTCTTAGATTGTAAGCTCCTTGGGTGCAGTGACTGATGTGAATGTACAGCATGTAATTGATGGCATTATGTAAATTGCTGTAAATAAATGTAATTAAAATTTTGAAAATAGGAGACGCATTGGATCTATAGAACGTGGAGAGGCGGTCAGTACGCGGAGTAGCCCCCGTGTTGGTATGATCTGGGCTGCGGAGGGTTAACAGCGGGGACCGGTTGCAGCTGTCCTAGATATCGGCAGATCCATTAGTTCCTTCTTTTTTTTTTTTCTTTTCAGGGGGCTCTGTGTTAGCTGTAAAGGGAATTGCCCTTTAATGCAGTAACAGGAGCGGATCAGAGAGGCTGGCAGGTCCCCTGGGCCAGTAAATGCAGGAATCTTCATCAATACCGCCGGCCTCACATCATCACATGCTCTGCTCTGATCAATACCAACCTGATCCTGTTACAGGACCCCTCCCCCGCTCTCTCTCTTCTCTCCTGGGAAGGGGGGGGGGGGCTTCTTTCTGGATAGGGACCAAGGGATGGCTGCAGGAGCTGTTCTGCCCAGCTGAGAGATTGGCACAGAGCTCCTTCGCTGATCGGCTGCGATATGACAGGAACAGGCTCATTCAATGATGCAAATAGCGAAGAGCTGCAGGGGGGCGCGCAGGCGGAGCCGTTTCATAGTCAGATCTAAGAAGTTTTAGAATCCCGGGGCCCATAGCTCCCAACTGTCCCTGATTTTGAGGGACTGTCCCTGATTTGGAGCAAAGTCCCTCTGTCCCTCATTCCTCCTCATTTTGGTCTGATCTATAGAGTGTTTCCCAGTGCTAAACCTTTCATCTGATTTCTAAATTGCTGCATTTGTAAATTCCAAAAGCCAATATTAAGGAAAAGTAGTGGTAAAAACCAATCTTGTTTTTTTTTTTATGTGCAATTCTCCTTTAAGGGGGCGTGGCAAGGGGTGTGACCTAGGGTGACCCCCCCCCTCTCTCACCTTCCCCAAAAAAAGATGGGGGGGGGGGCGGGGGGAAATGTAGTCTCGGGGTTGATGGAGAAAGGCGGCGGGTTATTTGCCAGGTGAATGTGCCACTTGCCACCAGATGCAGTGCCGCTTGCCACCCATAGCCTGCCACCAGATGCAGTGCCGCTGTCACTCCCTCTGCATGAACCACGTGTGTATAAGGAAAGGAGTGGCATCACTATCTGGAGAGTGAAGATCACACCAGTCCCTGCTGCTTGTCGCTGGGTGCCGGAGAAGGAGGAGGTGCCGAGGTGGGTGGGCACAGCAGTGCTACACTAGGCGCAGGCCTCGCTCCCGGTCTCACTGTTTGAGAGTAAATTGTCACTGGTTGCAAGATGCCAGGCAGCGCTGGCCCTAGCAACCATTTCCGGAAATGTAGTTATTAGTTAGAAGGGGGTGGCTGTGTCCTCTATTTCATTCCGGGACATTGTATTGTCCCAGAATGAAGGTCCCGGGCAATCCGGAACACGTGGGCACTCTAGTGTGACCTATGCCTGCATACTTTTGCTGATAGGTGTCCCTCATTCCCATTTAAAAATTTAGGAGGTATGCCGGGGCCCTGTGCTGTTTAGAACGCCCCCCTTAGTGTGCCGAATAGGGGCATGATCAATAATTAAAAGGTCTAAGTCTTCTTGTTGGGGGGGGGGGGGTGGTTGGGTGAGGCAGCTCAGTCCTAATACATAAGACATTGTGGCAAAATACAGGCAATGGGGTTGGTTTACTAAAACTGGAGAGAGAGAGAGAGAGAGAGAGAGCAAAGTATTGTGCACAAACCAATCGGCTTCCAGATTTTATTGTAAAAGCTTAATTGAACAAGCTGAAGTTAGAAGCTGATTGGCTACCATGCACAGCTTCACCAGATTTTGCACTCTCTAGTTTTAGTAATTCAACCCTCAATGTTCCAAAACTTTATAATGCATAGAATGTTGTCATATACAATATCTCAAAGGAGACCTGGGGCACTCACTAGAGGACCTGGCGCATGTGCCCTGGGTGCCAGGATCTAGCAGCATCCCTGTGACCCCTGGTGTTGCTTTGTGTGCCGCTCCGGCTCGCCGTTATGGGGTATGTGTGTGGAATCCTCCAGGGAGTGCTGGCAAGGAACAGAGGTAATCCCTAATGCCACTCTGCAGACTCTCTGGGTACTCTAACATAAGGGATGCTCTGGGAGCTCTGATTTAAGGGGGGACACTGAGAACTCTGATGTATGGAAAGGACTCTGATGTAAGGGGAAACACTGTGGCCTCTGGTGTAAAGGGGAACTTTGATGTAAGGGGTGCTCTGAGAACCCTGATTTGCCTTGGTGTAATCACTCAGAGGCAGGAGAAAGAAGGAGGGAGACTTCAGTCACAGACAGGAATGGATGGTGAGCTCACTCACCCCTTAGAAGTCAGCACCTCCCATCCAGATGTATCTGAGGCTGCTGGACTTCAAATTTAAGGCCCCAACTTTCCTTTTCTGAACCACAGCGCCGGGGATTGGAGTGTGGGCAGACACAGAGGGGAAGGGATGGGGGGAAGAGGTGCAGATCGAGCCCTCTCTCCTCTCCCGTCTGTGTATGTGTTTGGGGGGGGGTGTTAGTGTTGGCTTTGGGCAGTGTGAAAGAGAGTGTAACAGACACTCTCAGCTTAGACAACTGCAGCCAGCAAACCTACTGGGAAGCTAAAGTCCAGTCTAAATAATGTGTCCGGGTTTCAGGCAGTCTGAAACCCGGACGCCTGATTCCAAACCCGAACTGTCCGGGTGAATCCTGGACAGGTGGCAACCCTATCCTACGATGGTGGTGAGAGTGACAACCTCAGCCTGGATCCTAACCAGGCCACGTCCCTCAATATGTTTCACTCAGCCCCATGATTCTGCTCAGGATGGGGGACGAAGTGAAACGCGTTGGGAGCTTGGCCTGGTTGGAGTCCAGGCTAAGGTTGTCACTCTCCTCACCATCGTAGAACCACATGGATGTGCGGCATTTAGGGATTACCTCTTTCTTCTCCCTTGAGCTCTAACAGCATCCCTGCCAATGGACCTTCTGCCACCCAAACTGGAAATAACAATTTGGGTGATGTTGACATTTTAAATCTGATTGGAGAATATAGACGCCCATGACACAAAAATTAGACCCTCTTGAGAAGATCAACCTGGCAATCAGCAAGTGTTTTGATGTCATTTTAGAACTGCCACGTTGCTGTTGTGTCACAATGGGCCAAAGCCAGTTGAGCTTCACCCAGGGGCGGATCCAGGGGGGGCAACGGGGCAATTGCCACCCCCGAGAAATGAGTTTTAGTTGCGGAACTTGCGGGCACCAGCGAGTCTGAGCGGGCAGTAGTTGCGGAACTTGCTGGCATCTGAGAGTCTGAGCGGGCGGCTCCATGTTGCGGGTGACAGCGTGGGCTGCCGGGTGCCTCGGTGTGTGGGTGGGCGGGCGGCTCGGCGGCGAGTGAGAGTCAGAGAGTGGACGGTCAGCTGGTCGGCTCTGTGGGTGAGCGGGTGGCTGGCCAATCAACAAGCCAGCGGCCGGGGGAGCAGAGAGATGACATCATCTCTCACTGCCCCGCGCCCACCTTGCATCCCTGCAGTAACTTCCACCCTCACTGTGCAGGCAGCAGAGAGATTACATCATCCCTCTGCTGCCTGACTCTGACAAGCAAAACACCACCTTGGCAAGTGACAATCAGCAAGGTGTGGCAGGTGCGGTGGCAAGTGACAATCTGCATCTGGTGGCAGGCAAGTGACATTCCGCAACATGTGTGTAGCGATACCTTCAGCTAAGAGGGCCGCAGATTTAGTTTGGGCCCTGAAGACAGCTCCGCCAACCCCCGGCAATTTACTCGACCCCCTACTGGCACAGTTAGTCTAGGGTAATATATATATCTTATGCTCTATGATTAAATTCAAACACCAATGCAGTGATAGAAGAATAACAAATTTACTTTCTACTGGCAATAAAATCAACAGTGATAACAGATCATAAGAATCTATCTGCAGAGCCCTGCAGCAATAGTCACACTATAACTATTAAGATATGGCGCCCTAGGCCTGGTCGGAGCAGTGTTGGCGTCCATCTCAGGCACCTTAAGCCTGGGGTGAGGTACTACACTGGAGGCCTGGGGCCCAGTGACTTCGACTGGGCTCCACAAGGGCGGATGAGTCCGAGGGACTCTGAGGTGGATGGGGCCCATGTCTGAGGTGAGGAGGCCGGAGAGGTTACCCGTCTGAAGAGTCCGGAGCAGCATCAACCCAGTGACGGATGGGCCTCCGGTAACTCCCTTGGAGGGACATCTTCCCCCTGACAGGGGCCACAACGCAGCGAAGGTACTCCAATTCATGTTCCTCAGAGTCGCTGGTAGAGACTCGTACGTTTCAAGTTCCTCTCTCTAGCCAATGGCTATAGCAACCGCTGGTGAAACCACAGTGGTTTAGTTTATCATTAGGACAGTGCCTCGACCTGCTCACCCCACCGTATTAAATTGTTTATGGATCTCAACCAGTTGGCTGACTAAGAACTGTTTATTTTGTGTTACAATAAAAGAAGTGTTGGATCCTTATCGGTGTGTGGAACTCTGGTTGATGGGAGTAAAGGGGAGTGTCAGCACAGCAGGACTTGGTTGTGAATAGAAACACACAGGCCCGAGAAGAATACTTGGTACTGGCCTTCACCTCACCTGCTGCAATGGGGAGGACATGGGCCATAGCGCATCTCACCCTCACGTACAACATACCCCTAGACCAAAAAGAGGGGGTGAGGCCGCTACACTATTATGTGACAATCTGGCACACGTGGCAAGTGACAACAATCCGCAACATGTGGCAAGTGACAATCTGCATCTGGTGGCAGGAAAGTGACATTCTGCAACATGTGGCAGGTGACGTGGCAAGTGACAATCCGTAACATGTGGCAGGTGACGTGGCAAGTGACAATCTGCATCTGGTAGCAGGAAAGTGACATTCCGCAACATGTGGCAGGTGACGTGGCAAGTGACAATCTGCATCTGGTAGCAGGAAAGTGACATTCTGCAACATGTGGCAGGTGACGTAGCAAGTGACAATCCGCAACATGTGGCAGGTGACGTGGCAAGTGACAATCTGCATCTGGTGGCAGGAAAGTGACATTCTGCAACATGTGGCAGGTGATGTGGCAAGTGACAAGCTGCATCTGGTGGCAGGTGACATGGCAAGTGACACACTCAGGGCTCCCACTGATTCTGCATTATGGTGAGTTGAACCATGGCGTGACGTGGCAAGTGACAATCTGCATCTGGTGGCAGGAAAGTGACATTCTGCAACATGTGGCAGGTGACGTGGCAAGTGACAATCTGCATCTGGTGGCAGGAAAGTGACATTCTGCAACATGCAGCAGGTGACGTGGCAAGTGACAATCTGCATCTGGTGGCAGGAAAGTGACATTCTGCAACATGTGGCAGGTGACGTGGCAAGTGACAATCTGCATCTGGTGGCAGGAAAGTGACATTCTGCAACATGTGGCAGGTGACGTGGCAAGTGACAATCTGCATCTGGTGGCAGGAAAGTGACATTCCGCAACATGTGGCAGGTGACGTGGCAAGTGACAATCTGCATCTGGTGGCAGGAAAGTGACATTCTGCAACATGTGGCAGGTGATGTGGCAAGTGACAATCTGCAATGTGTGGCAAGTGACAATCCGCAACGTGTGGCAAGTGACAAGCTGCATCTGGTGGCAGGTGACGTGGCAAGTGACACACTCAGGGCTCCCACTGCTTCTGCATTATGGTGAGTTGAACCATTTCATGTTATATTACAATGTAATAATAGTAATAATGCGCTTCTATCATCCTGACACCATAACAACCTTGGTGCCGTGATCATTGAAGCCCCAACACCAGCCATTGCCCTGATAAATTGCCCCCCAAAAAAAAAAATATTTTCTGTTAGTGCCCCTCCCGAGACTAGACTCTGGATCGGCCCCTGGCTCCACCTGGGTCTTATGCGTTTTTTGGAAATCTTATAATCCATAGATGAAGAGGATACATTTGTGGCCTCGCTCCGGCTAAAAATCCAACTTGTAGCGATGACAACAATACATTTCTTTTTGAGTAAAGAATGAGGAGAATAGTTCGGCCTTCGCATGTTTCAGTACATTGAGGAAATCCCGCTTGGAGGATCCCTCTTTCTTTTCCTTTTATTCTTTTTCCTCGACAACCTGCAATCTCCCGGGCCGAGGGAGGAGGCCAACATCTGCAGATGTTTCATGTTGGCAGCCAGTCATCTGGAGCCCTCATTACCCTTCAGGCTCCTCCAGACTTGTTAGTGCCTTGGAGATGACCCTGTTACCTCGGCCTCACCCGCCTCTTACATAATGTGCTTTGTAACCGTGATGGTCTCATCGTGGAATCTTGTCAGCTCGCCTCTAGTTGTTGTAAAGCTCTACTTCGGTTAGAAAAGAAAAAACGGAATTGCTACACAAGACTAATTGTAATGTGTTTAAAGGCTAAAAAAAAAAAGCAGCAAATGCAGAAACGCTGATCTTGATCAATGAGCCTAATCAATGGAATGGAATGGGAAACATGGTCCAAACCCTGGACCTATGGACCACACCTGGACCTACCGTGTTTCCCCGAAAATAAGCCCGGGTCTTATATTCATTTTGCCAACAAAAGACACAGTAGGGCTTATTTTCGGGGTAGGTCTTACCATGTAATGTGCCGTCATCTCTCCCCCTCTCTCTCTCCCTGCCTGATAGGAATCCCCAGTGTGAACTGAGATAAAATGCTTGTAAAGTCCTATAATCCACTTTATTACTGTAGTATATAATGTACAATGTGTGTGTTTCTGTAATATAATTGTGCCAAATACCTTCATTATAGCGCCGCTCTGCGCTTCTGTGACCCGCCGGAGCTCTCTTCTCCGCAATTATATTACAGAAACACACACATTGTACATTATATGTAATAGAGGGATTATAGGATTTTACAAGCATTTTAAACTAGGTCTTACTTTCAGGGTAGGGCTTATATTGCAGCCCTCCTGGGAAATAATGCTAGGTCTTATTTTCGGGGTAGGTCTTATTTTCGGGTGGTCTTGAAGCCTAACTTCAGGCACACAGCTAAATACACACATGAAATACACACACCCACCGGCCACTTCATTAGGTACACCTTGCTAGTCCCGGGCTGGACCCCCTTTCTTTTTCGTACATCACGGGACACAGAGCGACTTAGTCATTACTAATGGGTTATATAGATTACCTTCAGGTGTTGGCACTGGCCAATTCCAAACCGGAAGTACCCTCCCCTATATAAGCCCCTCCCACCCGGGAGCACCTCAGTTTTTTGCCAGTGTCTAAGGTGTTGGCCAAAGAGTAACATGTGTTTTCACTGGGCTTGCGTACAGGTTCTTTTGGGCCTTAGTAAGCTGTTCCGGATCCCACCAAAAAAGCTTCATAGCTAAACGGTCGGTACCCGGGCCTTGCAGCAGAAGAGCAAGGTTTTGCCTGTAATGCTTCTCTTAGGAGGGCTGGACCCTGGGATCCAGAGCTCTGGTCATACCCACGACCAAGATGTTGTCTGTGCAGGGTGCTATACAGGTCCAGGGGAGTGGAATCCTTGGGAACCCGGTCCCTGAAGGTTTAATTACAATGCCTGCCGTGATAGGTGAAGTTTGGACTTCTGTGGACCAAACAAAGTCCTGCGGCGGGGATCAGGTAAGTGGGGGCCCCCAGGAACTTGGTTCTATTGGGGGACCCCCAAGCCTAATTTGTCTTTCTGTCTGTTACCTAACGGTATTCCCGCTAAATATCTGTGTTTGCCTGTAACTACTGAAAATGTAAAATTTTAATAGTAGTCAAGAAAAAAAAAAAAAGGGACCGCGGTACCTGTGTTAAACCACTAGAGGCCGCTGTAGTCCATTTTTCTTGTCATGTGGATCTTTGGTTTTCTCAAGTCAAAAGATCCAGGCAGCTGGTAAGTTTCTCTGTGGGAATCCACTTCCTCTGCCCTGTTGCTGCGCTCATCCACCGCACAGGCCCTCCGGCAAAAAGGGCCCTGGCTCCTAGTCCCCTGTTTGATTTCGAAAAGGGCGCCAATGGCGCACGGGCGCGCGCGCGGGCGCGTGCACGCGCCTCCTATGAAAAAAAGGGGCGGGGCGGGTGGATGACGCTCGATGCGCGCCGCGGCGCTTCTGCGCATGTGCGGGCGTCCCAGCATAGTTAAAAGACACAGTACAAGTGTCAGCTGGATGCAAACAGAGCTAGCAACAAACAGTGGCACACAGAGGCGGTTGATGCAGGCATCCCCATAGAAAGGCACTTTAGTGGACACCAGCTGGTATATAGCAGCACCTGTGTTAGATTATTACCAGCAAAATTGGTGTATGACGACGGGAATACCTCAGCTTTGTGCTTAAAGGATATGTCGCCCAGACGCTCCGGAAATAGATCTTCCAGGAAGCCAAAGGGGTCTCCATCGGGCTCTGAGGATATTGGGCATGCTTGTACTGCACCAATCTCCCCTGAGAATTCAGAGGTCAGTAGCCGTAGAAACCCCGCAGGAATGCCTGGTGCTGCGGCTGTCCCCAGTCCACCTGCTCCTGTATATATAACAGAGGAGGTTTTATCCTCAACTCTGGGAGGATTGGAAGAGAGATTAACAGCATTGATCGCTGCTTCCCTGTCACAGGGAAAGCGCGTCCGATCTCCGTCTCCTCCTTCAGAGTGCCTGTTAGTGGAGGAACAGTCCCAGAGATCGACCTACCTGAAGGGGATCAGGATGAGGTTGATTCAGTTATAGAGGAATCAACAGTGGAAGAACCTTTCTCAGCATCTCAGGCTGAAAGATTATGGGTTCAGTCTCTGACTAATATGGTCCGATCAGCATTTAAAATGCCTCTGGCGGAACCACCATCCACTACGGTTTCCTCGCTGGGGTCGCTAAAAGCTCCCCAGGCTGTCTGTTCCTTCCCAATCCACCCTTTATTAGAAGGGCTTATTTACCAGGATTGGGAGCATCCTGATAAAATATTTGCTCCCCCCAAGAGATTTCCGGTGATCTATCCCATGGAGGATAAGTTCATAAAAAAATGGAGGGTCCCTACAGTGGACGCAGCCATCTCTTCTGTTAACAAATCACTGACATGTCCAGTAGATAATGTTCCAATGTCAAAGACCCAATAGATAAAAAATTGGAGTCTTTACTAAAATCTGCTTTCTCTACAGCAAGCATGGTGACACAACCTGCGGTAGCAGCGATTGGGGTCTGCCAAGCAGTGAAAGATCAGTTGAAACAAGTCTTAAGGGACTTACCAGATCAGCAGGCTCTTGCCCTAGCTGACCTGCCTAGAGCCTTGTGTTTTGCGGTGGACGCCATAAAGGATACAATCCAACAGGCCTCCCGCTTTACGCTGTCTATAGTACAGGCTTCTGTGGCTCAAAAACTGGTCTGCTGAAGCTCCCTGTAAAAAACTGCTGGTTAGCTTCCCATTTCATGGAGAACGCTTATTTGGAGAAGATCTGGACAAATATATCCAGAAAATTTCTGCCGGTAAAAGTTCACTCTTACCGGTTAAGAACAAGGGTAGAGTCCTTCTTTTAAGAGGCCTACTTCTCCAGTCCCTGGCACATCGGCTGTGAAACAGTTCCGACGGCCTCCGTGGTCAAATCCAGGGGGCAGAAATCAGGGACAATCACAGGGTATCAAGAAACCCTGGGTCAAGAGAGGTACAAAACCTCCCCCTAAGTCATGAAGGGTTGCCCCCACTCAGTCGGGTGAGGGGAAGACTTCAGTTGTTCACAGAGACCTGGCGGGACACCATCAGAGATGGGTGATCCCCGCAGTAAGTCTGGGATACAGGCTGGAGTTAAAAGACATTC
Organism: Rana muscosa; assembly: GCA_029206835.1. Taxonomy (NCBI): domain Eukaryota; kingdom Metazoa; phylum Chordata; class Amphibia; order Anura; family Ranidae; genus Rana; species Rana muscosa. The sequence continues at coordinate 1,079,400,141 of CM055117.1, forward strand.
CTCCTGCCCATTTTATAAGGTCAAACGTGCCAAGCGATCCCCAGAAGAGTGGATCCCTCCTTCTGGCACTAGAGCAACTATTGCCCCAAGGGTAATCATGAAGGTTCCCTTGAAAGAAAACGGGTTCGGGTTTTACTCGAACCTTGTCACAGTCCCCAAACCAAATGGGGACATGAGGCCCATATTGAATATAAAAGGGCTAAACAAGTTCCTACATATCAGGACTTTTTTCGGATGGAGTCGATCCGATCGGTGGCCACCGCCCTACAAGGGCAGGAATGGTTAGCCTCGATCGACATAAGGGATGCTTATTTGCATATTCCCATCTGTCCGGCCCACCAGAAATTTCTACGCCTTGCAGTAGAAGGGCGCCATTTTCAGTTCAGAGCCTTACCTTTCGGTCTGGCCACGGCACCACGAGTGTTCACAAAAATTCTGGCCCTACGATTGGCCAAACTAGGAACACAAGGTGTAACGATAATGGCATATCTAGACGACTTTTTGCTGATAGACCACTCAGTGAAAAAAACTAGAAGTGGTCGTTCACAAGATAATCAAGTATCTGGAATCTCACGGTTGCATTATCAACCGAGACAAGTCAGCCCTAAAACCAGTCAAAAGCCCTTGGGGGCTAAGACTGGATTCAAATCAGAGAAAGATTTTCTTACCTCCAGAGAAGGTGTCGTCTTTGAAAGATTTGACCCACTTAGTGGGTACAAAAAAGAAAAACCATCCATACGCCTGTGTATAAGGCTGCTGGGAAAAATGGTGGCTTCATTCGAAGCGGTACCCTACGGTCAATTCCATTCAAGGAACTTGCAGAGGGCCATACTGTCAGCCTGGAACAAAAAAGTTCAGGCTTTAGACTTACCAATGTCCCTGTCCCCTTCCGTTCGCAAGAGCCTCCATTGGTGGTTGGTGCCCCAGAATCTGGGAAGGGAAACCCTTCAGTCCGGTTTCTTGGAAGGTGGTCACTACAGTTGCCAGCCTCATAGGCTGGGGGGCAGTACTGGAGCAATGGTCTCTCCAGGGCAAGTGGTCAGAAGCAGAGAAGGCCCTGCCCACCAATCTCTTAGAGATACGAGCAGCCCGGTATGCCCTAGTAGCATGGACATCCAAACTCCAAGGGTCACCTGTCAGAATTCAATCAGACAATGCCACAGCAGTGGCATATATCAATCTCCAGGGTGGCACCAGGAGTCGTGCAGCCCAGAGGGAAGCGAAATGCATCCTGGAATGGGCAGAAAGGTATGTCACAGCCATATCCGCGGTTTTCATCCCAGGAGTGGAAAATTGGAGAGCGGACTTTTTTAAGTCGCCAGCAATTATGCCCGGGGGAATGGTCTCTTCACCCCGAGGTTTTCCAGGCAATATGCCAGCGGTGGGGAACACCGGATGTAGATCTGCTAGCATCCAGATTCAACGCAAAGGTGGACAGATTTGTGTCTCGCACAAAGGATCCCCTAGCTTGCGGTTCGGATGCCCTAGTGTTCCCTTGGGATCAGTTCAAGCTGATATATGCATTCCCACCGCGATTAATCCGCAGAATCAGGGTAGAAAAGAAACCAGTGATTCTGGTGGCTCCAGCGTGGCCCCGAAGGGCATGGTACGCGGAGATTGTAAAAATGTCAGTGGGAAGTCCTTGGACCCTCCCACATCGTCCGGACCTGCTTTCGCAAGGACCGATATACTACCCTTCCTTACCAGCCCTAGGTTGACGGCCTGGCTATAGAAGCCCACATTCTAAAAAAGAGAGGGCTCTCTAATCCTGTGGTATCTACCATGATCAATGCCAGGAAGCCGGTATCCAGGCAGATCTATTATAGGATCTAGAAGGCGTACATCACGTGGGGTGAGGCCAGGAAATGGCATCCACGTAAGTACGTAATAGGTAGGATTCTGGACTTCCTACAGTGGGCTGTACATAGGAAGCTTGCCTTGAGTACTATCAAGGGTCAGACGGCCTTGTCAATATTTTTTTTTCAAAGGCCCTTGGCTTTGCATTCATTAATCAAAGCTTTCATACAAGGAGTGATGCGTATTAGCCCTCCGGTTAGTATTCCCATATGTCCATGGGACTTAAACCTGGTTCTGTCGGTTCTACAGAAACAACCATTTGAACCATTGCGGCACATTTTCTTGGTTCTTTTCACCAGGAAATTGATTTTCTTAGTAGCCATTTGTTCGGCTAAAAGAGTATCGGAATTAGCCGCCTTGTCCTGTAAGGAGCCATATCTGGTTATCCATAAGGACAGAGTAGTATTACGTCCTCATCCAGCCTTCTTCCTAAGGTGGTATCGAGGTTCCATTTGAACCAAGATGTGGTTCTTCCTTCCTTTTTCCCCAAACCTAGTTCGGTAGAGGAAAAGTTATTGCATTCTTTGGATGTAGTAAGAGCAGTTAAAGCTTATCTTAAAGCCACTGCTCAGATTCGCAGAACGGATACTTGTTTGTTCTGCCGGAAGGCCCCAGAAAGGGTCAGGCAGCATCAAAAATCTACTTTAGCCAAGTGGATTCGACAGGTCATAATACAAGCCTATGGCTTGAAAAGGAGACCGCCTCCGTTCAAAGTTAGGGCGCACTCCACAAGAGCAGTTGGAACTTCATGGGCAGTGCATCACCAAGCCTCCCTGGCTCAAGTACTGTAAGGCCACAACATGGTCTTCGGTACACACGTTTACTAGATTCTACCAGGTAGACGTCAGAAGTCAGGAGAATGTCGCCTTTGGGCGCAGTGTGTTGCAGGCCGCAAAAGAGCCTCATGCCTGATGGCGCCCAGCTTATGTATGGTGTATCCCCCCCCTCATTGGGCATTGCTTTAGGACATCCCACATAGTAATGACTAAGTCGCTCTGTGTCCCGTGATGTACGAAAAAGAAAATAGGATTTTTATAACAGCTTACCTGTAAAATCCTTTTCTTGGAGTACATCACGGGACACAGAGCTCCCACCCCTCTTTTTGGGACACTTATTGCTTGGCTACAAAACTGAGGTGCTCCCGGATGGGAGGGGCTTATATAGGGGAGGGTACTTCCGGTTTGGAATTGGCCAGTGCCAACACCTGAAGGTAATCTATATAACCCATTAGTAATGACTAAGTCGCTCTGTGTCCCGTGATGTACTCCAAGAAAAGGATTTTACAGGTAAGCTGTTATAAAAATCCCTTTTTTGCCTTCATTCTTCGTGGCATAGATTCAACAAGGATGGAAAGAAAAAAGCCCTAGGGCTAACGTTGCGCTGGAGAAGCAATTAAAATTAATAAAGTGATCAGTGATCCAAGGACAGCAGCTAGCATAAATAGCTAAATACTAAAACTATACAAAACATAAAAAACAAAGGTATGCAGCGCTGAAATAAGATCTCCAAAATTAAATTAGGAGAACATAAAATAGGTTGATAATCAATTAAATAGTTAAACACAAAATATAAAATAAATTATAAATAAGTGCAGTAGTGAACCACGAAAAATTATTAAATAAAAAAATATTAACAATAAAAATAATGTTAATAACTAATCCGTGAAGAAATTCATAAACAAAGTCCATCAAAAATAAACAACAATCCAATGTGAAGTGAAGTGTTCCAAAGAAAAGAAGAAAGCTTGCTCCCAAACGTGAAGTAATGGATACAATGGTGACACCCGGGTGAGAAAGATGTATATCCTGCTTACCAGATGCTCATGACTGCATCCAACAGTCTCACCCAGCACAGGGAAATTAGGCTTCCCCCACAGCCTTAAAATTCAATGGTGTAGATTCCTCGTCCAACCTTAAACTCAGGCATAAAAGAAGAATTCCATAGGGTAGTATGTCAAACCAGCTTAGTTTATTAAAAAGTATTGCACTTACAATGACGAAGATCGTTGAAAGCAGTAATCACAATACAACGATATGGCAGTAACAGCTCCGGCGTTCGTCTGTGTCTCTCGTTCCTGTCACAGTTTTATTCCCCGCTCACACTACACATTTAACACCACTCAGTACAGCGCTTAGGTCCGTCCAGCTGCATCCTGCTATAGACTTGGACAGGCTTCCTGCGGCACGGTTGGGTGCTGCACCGGGCGCACGAAAACGCTGGCAGGAACGCACTACAGCTAGACCACTCTGTATGCAAGGGGCTTAAGGACTAATAAGCTGCAATACATAATATTTTTGTTCTTGGGTTTGGACATGCTTTACTATAGATGTAAATCTTCACTGGATGACACTTCATTTGCTAAAGCACCATGTACCATAAACAATTGCTCTTTCTTTTTAGAATGTACTATTTCCCCTTTTATTTCATCCTTCGTTGTAGTCCAAAGACATGTGCGCCGTCAATAAATTTGTTCCGTTTCGTATTAGACGAAATATTCGTATTTTCGTTAGATTCGTTAACTTTTCGTAACAATTACCAACATTCGTTATGATGAATTTAAAAAGCAAAAAAATACCTTTCTCAATCAATATGGCAGTTGTCGACTCATTATGAGGGGCTCCCACCATCCCTGTGCTGTGCTGACTTCCTCCTGGGGCTGTACCCCTGCTGTGCTCATTATGAGGGGCTCCCATCATCCCTGTGCTGTGCTCATTATGAGGGGCTCCCACCATCCCTGTGCTGTGCTCATTATGAGGGGCTCCCACCATCCCTGTGCTGTGCTCATTATGAGGTGCTCCCATCATCCCTGTGCTGTGCTCATTATGAGGAGCTCCTTCCATCCCTGTGCTGTTCTCATTATGAGGAGCTCCTTCCATCCCTGTGCTGTTCTCATTATGAGGAGCTCCTTCCATCCCTGTGCTGTTCTCATTATGAGGGGCTCCCACCATCCCTGTGCTGTGCTCATTATGAGGAGCTCCTTCCATCCCTGTGCTGTTCTCATTATGAGGAGCTCCTTCCATCCCTGTGCTCTGCTCATTATGAGGAGCTCCTTCCATCCCTGTGCTGTTCTCATTATGAGGGGCTCCCACCATCCCTGTGCTGTGCTCATTATGAGGAGCTCCTTCCATCCCTGTGCTGTTCTCATTATGAGGAGCTCCTTCCATCCCTGTGCTGTGCTCATTATGAGGAGCTCCTTCCATCCCTGTACTGTGCTCATTATGAGGGGCTCCCACCATCCCTGTGCTGTGCTCATTATGAGGAGCTCCTTCCATCCCTGTGCTCTGCTCATTATGAGGAGCTCCTTCCATCCCTGTGCTGTTCTCATTATGAGGAGCTCCTTCCATCCCTGTGCTGTGCTCATTATGAGGAGCTCCTTCCATCCCTGTGCTGTGCTCATTATGAGGGGCTCCCACCATCCCTGTGCTGTTCTCATTATGAGGAGCTCCTTCCATCCCTGTGCTGTTCTCATTATGAGGAGCTCCTTCCATCCCTGTGCTGTTCTCATTATGAGGAGCTCCTTCCATCCCTGTGCTGTGCTCATTATGAGGAGCTCCTTCCATCCCTGTGCTGTGCTCATTATGAGGAGCTCCTTCCATCCCTGTGCTGTGCTCATTATGAGGAGCTCCTTCCATCCCTGTGCTGTTCTCATTATGAGGAGCTCCTTCCATCCCTGTGCTGTTCTCATTATGAGGAGCTCCTTCCATCCCTGTGCTGTGCTCATTATGAGGAGCTCCTTCCATCCCTGTGCTGTTCTCATTATGAGGAGCTCCTTCCATCCCTGTGCTGTGCTCATTATGAGGGGTTCCCATCATCCCTGTGCTGTGCTCATTATGAGGAGCTCCTTCCATCCCTGTGCTGTTCTCATGAGGAGCGCTCCTTCCATCCCTGTGCTGTTCTCATTATGAGGAGCTCCTTCCATCCCTGTGCTGTTCTCATTATGAGGAGCTCCTTCCATCCCTGTGCTGTGCTCATTATGAGGGGTTCCCATCATCCCTGTGCTGTGCTCATTATGAGGGGCTCCTTCCATCCCTGTGCTGTTCTCATTATGAGGAGCTCCTTCCATCCCTGTGCTGTTCTCATTATGAGGAGCTCCTTCCATCCCTGTGCTGTGCTCATTATGAGGAGCTCCTTCCATCCCTGTGCTGTTCTCATTATGAGGGGCTCCCACCATCCCTGTGCTGTTCTCATTATGAGGGGCTCCCACCATCCCTGTGCTGTGCTCATTATGAGGAGCTCCTTCCATCCCTGTGCTGTTCTCATTATGAGGAGCTCCTTCCATCCCTGTGCTGTGCTCATTATGAGGAGCTCCTTCCATCCCTGTGCTGTGCTCATTATGAGGGGTTCCCATCATCCCTGTGCTGTGCTCATTATGAGGAGCTCCTTCCATCCCTGTGCTGTTCTCATGAGGAGCGCTCCTTCCATCCCTGTGCTGTTCTCATTATGAGGAGCTCCTTCCATCCCTGTGCTGTTCTCATTATGAGGAGCTCCTTCCATCCCTGTGCTGTGCTCATTATGAGGAGCTCCTTCCATCCCTGTGCTGTTCTCATTATGAGGAGCTCCTTCCATCCCTGTGCTGTTCTCATTATGAGGAGCTCCTTCCATCCCTGTGCTGTTCTCATTATGAGGAGCTCCTTCCATCCCTGTGCTGTGCTCATTATGAGGAGCTCCTTCCATCCCTGTGCTGTGCTCATTATGAGGAGCTCCTTCCATCCCTGTGCTGTTCTCATTATGAGGAGCTCCTTCCATCCCTGTGCTGTGCTCATTAGGAGGGGTTCCCATCATCCCTGTGCTGTGCTCATTATGAGGAGCTCCTTCCATCCCTGTGCTGTTCTCATTATGAGGAGCTCCCACCATCCCTGTGCTGTGCTCATTATGAGGGGCTCCCACCATCCCTGTGCTGTGCTCATTATGAGGAGCTCCTTCCATCCCTGTGCTGTTCTCATTATGAGGAGCTCCTTCCATCCCTGTGCTGTTCTCATTATGAGGGGCTCCTTCCATCCCTGTGCTGTGCTCATTATGAGGAGCTCCTTCCATCCCTGTGCTGTGCTCATTATGAGGGGCTCCCACCATCCCTGTGCTGTGCTCATTATGAGGAGCTCCTTCCATCCCTGTGCTGTTCTCATTATGAGGAGCTCCTTCCATCCCTGTGCTGTTCTCATTATGAGGAGCTCCCACCATCCCTGTGCTGTGCTCATTATGAGGGGCTCCCACTATCCCTGTGCTGTGCTCATTATGAGGGGCTCCCACCATCCCTGTGCTGTGCTCATTATGAGGAGCTCCTTCCATCCCTGTGCTGTTCTCATTATGAGGAGCTCCTTCCATCCCTGTGCTGTGCTCATTATGAGGAGCTCCTTCCATCCCTGTGCTGTGCTCATTATGAGGAGCTCCTTCCATCCCTGTGCTGTTCTCATTATGAGGGGCTCCCACCATCCCTGTGCTGTGCTCATTATGAGGAGCTCCTTCCATCCCTGTGCTGTTCTCATTATGAGGAGCTCCTTCCATCCCTGTGCTGTGCTCATTATGAGGAGCTCCTTCCATCCCTGTGCTGTTCTCATTATGAGGAGCTCCTTCCATCCCTGTGCTGTGCTCATTATGAGGAGCTCCTTCCATCCCTGTGCTGTGCTCATTATGAGGGGCTCCCACCATCCCTGTGCTGTTCTCATTATGAGGAGCTCCTTCCATCCCTGTGCTGTTCTCATTATGAGGAGCTCCTTCCATCCCTGTGCTGTTCTCATTATGAGGAGCTCCTTCCATCCCTGTGCTGTGCTCATTATGAGGAGCTCCTTCCATCCCTGTGCTGTGCTCATTATGAGGAGCTCCTTCCATCCCTGTGCTGTTCTCATTATGAGGAGCTCCTTCCATCCCTGTGCTGTGCTCATTATGAGGGGTTCCCATCATCCCTGTGCTGTGCTCATTATGAGGAGCTCCTTCCATCCCTGTGCTGTTCTCATTATGAGGAGCTCCCACCATCCCTGTGCTGTGCTCATTATGAGGGGCTCCCACCATCCCTGTGCTGTGCTCATTATGAGGAGCTCCTTCCATCCCTGTGCTGTTCTCATTATGAGGAGCTCCTTCCATCCCTGTGCTGTTCTCATTATGAGGGGCTCCTTCCATCCCTGTGCTGTGCTCATTATGAGGAGCTCCTTCCATCCCTGTGCTGTGCTCATTATGAGGGGCTCCCACCATCCCTGTGCTGTGCTCATTATGAGGAGCTCCTTCCATCCCTGTGCTGTTCTCATTATGAGGAGCTCCTTCCATCCCTGTGCTGTTCTCATTATGAGGAGCTCCCACCATCCCTGTGCTGTGCTCATTATGAGGGGCTCCCACTATCCCTGTGCTGTGCTCATTATGAGGGGCTCCCACCATCCCTGTGCTGTGCTCATTATGAGGAGCTCCTTCCATCCCTGTGCTGTTCTCATTATGAGGAGCTCCTTCCATCCCTGTGCTGTGCTCATTATGAGGAGCTCCTTCCATCCCTGTGCTGTGCTCATTATGAGGAGCTCCTTCCATCCCTGTGCTGTTCTCATTATGAGGGGCTCCCACCATCCCTGTGCTGTGCTCATTATGAGGAGCTCCTTCCATCCCTGTGCTGTTCTCATTATGAGGAGCTCCTTCCATCCCTGTGCTGTGCTCATTATGAGGAGCTCCCACCATCCCTGTGCTGTGCTCATTATGAGGGGCTCCCACTATCCCTGTGCTGTGCTCATTATGAGGGGTTCCCACCATCCCTGTGCTGTGCTCATTATGAGGGGCTCCCACCATCCCTGTGCTGTGCTCATTATGAGGAGCTCCTTCCATCCCTGTGCTGTTCTCATTATGAGGAGCTCCTTCCATCCCTGTGCTGTGCTCATTATGAGGAGCTCCTTCCATCCCTGTGCTGTGCTCATTATGAGGGGCTCCTTCCATCCCTGTGCTGTTCTCATTATGAGGGGCTCCCACCATCCCTGTGCTGTGCTCATTATGAGGGGCTCCCACTATCCCTGTGCTGTGCTCATTATGAGGGGTTCCCACCATCCCTGTGCTGTGCTCATTATGAGGGGCTCCCACCATCCCTGTGCTGTGCTCATTATGAGGAGCTCCTTCCATCCCTGTGCTGTTCTCATTATGAGGAGCTCCTTCCATCCCTGTGCTGTTCTCATTATGAGGAGCTCCTTCCATCCCTGTGCTGTGCTCATTATGAGGAGCTCCTTCCATCCCTGTGCTGTTCTCATTATGAGGAGCTCCTTCCATCCCTGTGCTGTGCTCATTATGAGGAGCTCCTTCCATCCCTGTGCTGTTCTCATTATGAGGGGCTCCTTCCATCCCTGTGCTGTGCTCATTATGAGGAGCTCCTTCCATCCCTGTGCTGTTCTCATTATGAGGGGCTCCCACTATCCCTGTGCTGTGCTCATTATGAGGGGCTCCCACCATCCCTGTGCTGTGCTCATTATGAGGGGCTCCCACCATCCCTGTGCTGTGCTCATTATGAGGGGCTCCCACCATCCCTGTGCTCATTATGAGGGGCTCCCACCATCCCTGTGCTGTGCTCATTATGAGGGGCTCCCACCATCCCTGTGCTGTGCTCATTATGAGGGGCTCCCATCATCCCTGTGCTGTGCTCATTATGGGGGGCTCCCACCATCCCTGTGCTGTGCTCATTATGAGGGGCTCCCATCATCCCTGTGCTGTGCTCATTATGAGGGGCTCCCATCATCCCTGTGCTGTGCTCATTATGAGGGGCTCCCACCATCCCTGTGCTGTGCTCATTATGAGGAGCTCCTTCCATCCCTGTGCTGTTCTCATTATGAGGGGCTCCCACCATCCCTGTACTGTGCTCATTATGAGGGGCTCCCACCATCCCTGTGCTGTGCTCATTATGAGGGGCTCCCACCATCCCTGTGCTGTGCTCATTATGAGGGGCTCCCACCATCCCTGTGCTGTGCTCATTATGAGGGGCTCCCACCATCCCTGTGCTGTGCTCATTATGAGGGGCTCCCACCATCCCTGTGCTGTGCTCATTATGAGGGGCTCCCACCATCCCTGTGCTGTGCTCATTATGAGGGGCTCCCACCATCCCTGTGCTGTGCTCATTATGAGGGGCTCCCACCATCCCTGTGCTGTGCTCATTATGAGGGGCTCCCACCATCCCTGTGCTGTGCTCATTATGAGGGGCTCCCACCATCCCTGTGCTGTGCTCATTATGAGGGGCTCCCACCATCCCTGTGCTGTGCTGACTTCCTGGGTTTTTAACTTCATCATAACGAATAATCGTAATTATTATGACAATAATAAAATGATATTAACGAACATTCTTATTATGTCCAATTCTGAATCTCCCAATGACTACCAGTACCAGTCTGAGCAGTCTCCCACTCCCGAAACGAAATTCGTCAACGAAATTTCGGATTTCGTATAAAATTCGTAAGAATAGAAATTCGTATTTCGGATGCTTCCGAATGTAGGAATTTTCGGAAAGTCATACGAATTTTCGATTTGTACGAGACAAATGGCACATGTCTAGTCGTCAGGTGTTATATGTGAGGTAGTGTTTCGCGCATCTTAAAAGCTCATTTATCCCATACAAAGGCAGTATGACAATAGAGCGACAATACAAGGCTAGAAGGTTAGGAGGACCCTGCTCACGAGAGCTTACGATCTAAAAGGGAGGGGGCACGTGATAAAAATTTAAAAAAAGGTAGAAACTTGTTGGGATCAACCCGCATCAAAAGAACTTTGGGTGCAGCGCCAGGTTTCAATTTTAAAGGCCAGTGACTCACATGGGGGGTGTTGACTTGGAAAAAGACCGTCCCGACTTATTGCATTCAGTAGGAGAGAAGAAAACCCAACACCAACCAGACCGGATGGTCAATAGAGTAAAAGCAGCCTCAGCACAGCTCCGTCCAGGCCACGTCCCCAACGTATTTTGACGATTTTATGACTAAGCGCAGTGGGCAGGGCGAAATGCATTGTGGGGCGTGGCCTGGATAGAGCTGGGATGAGGCTGCTTTTTGGTTGGGTTTTCGTCTCTCCTACTGTGCTGGGATGAGTTGATGGGGAAAATAAAAGATCAGTTTTTAGGCAAGCATTGGGGGTTATTTACGAAAGGCAAATCCACTTTGCACTACAAGTGCAAACTACAAGTGCAGTCACTGTAAATCTGAGGGGTAGATCTGAAATCGGGGGAAGCTCTGCTGATTTTATCATCCAATCATGTAAAAGTTAAAATGCTGATTTTTTATTTTCCTTGCATGTCCCCCTCGGATCTACAGCAACTGCACTTCCAAGTGCACTTTGCACTTATAGTTTGCACTTGTAGTGCAAAGTGGATTTTCCTTTCGTAAATAACCCCCACAGGCTGCACCTGAAGAGACGAGTCTTCTTCAGGTGTTGCCTAAAGGCAGTCCACGTAGGAGATAGCTGGACAGATTGTGGTAGAGGATTCCAGAGGATGGGAGAGCCTCTGGAGAAGTCTGATAGGAAAGCATGGGAGGAGGTGATGAGGGAGCTATAGATCTTGAAAGGAGTGAAGAGGATGCTTTAGGCAATATTTTGAGTTGAGGTTGGTGATGCATCTGGGGGCAGAGTTGTGGTTGGCTTTGTAGTCCAGAGGATGGAAGAGGCTCTGGTGAAGTCCTGGAGGAGGGCATGGAAGGAGGAGACAAGGAGCTAGAGATCAGATGGTCTTGGGAAAAGAGCAAAGAGGATGGTTTAGGTGATATTTTAAGATGAGGTTAGTGATGTAACTTGGGGGGGGGGGGGGGGGAGAGTTGTGGATGGCTTTGTATCTCCAGAGATTGGGAAAGGCTCTGGAGATGTCCTGGAGGACAGCATGGGGGGAGCAGGGGGGGGGGGGCAGGGTTCCAGATGGCTTTGTAGCTCCAGAGATTGGGAAAGGCTCTGGAGATGTCCTGGAGGACAGCATGGGGGGGGGGGGGAGCAGGGGGGGCAGAGTTCTGGATGGCTTTGTAGTTTCAGAGATTGAGAAAGGCTCTGGAGATGTCCTGGAGGACAGCATGGGGGGAGCAGGGGGGGCAGAGTTCTGGATGGCTTTGTAGCTCCAGAGGATGTAAGAGGCTCTGGAGATGTCCTGGAGGAAAGCATGGGGGGAGCAGGGGGGCAGAGTTGTGGATGGCTTTGTAGCTCCAGAGGATGGAAAAGGCTCTGGAGATGTCCTGGAGGACAGCATGGGGGGAGCAGGGGGGGGCAGAGTTCTGGATGGCTTTGTAGCTCCAGAGGATGGGAGAGGCTCTGGATATGTCCTGGAAGACAGCATGGGGGGAGCAGGGAGGGGGCAGAGTTGTGGATGGCTTTGTAGCTCCAGAGGATGGGAAAGGCTCTGGAGATGTCCTGGAGGACAGCATGGGGGGAGCAGGGGGGGGCAGAGCTCTGGATGGCTTTGAGGCTCTAGAGGATGGGAAAGGCTCTGGAGATGTCCTGGAGGACAGCATGGGGGGAGCAGGGAGGGGGCAGAGTTCTGGATGGCTTTGTGGCTCCAGAGGATGGGAGAGGCTCTGGAGATGTCCTGGAGGAGAGCATGGGGGGAGCAGGGGGGGGGGCAGAGTTCTGGATGGCTTTGTGGCTCCAGAGGACGGGAAAGGCTCTGGAGATGTCCTGGAGGAGAGCATGTGAGGAGGTGATGAAGGCCCTAAAGCTCAGGTTTCAAACACAAGGCCCGTGGGCCGAATCCGGCCCTCCAGGTCATTTCATGTACCCCTCACACCCCTCGTCTCCACCCCTACCTGGTCTCAGCAGTCAGCAGCAGAAAGGACAGGACTCCACTAGATCCTTCACTTCTCTGTCCAGCCCTCCTGGGAGCAGCACAAGGCAAGGGGGTGCACTGATGTAAGGGATAGTGGGGGAGATGCTCGACTTCTGATGGCAGGGGGCTCTTGACATCTGATGTAAGGTGGGTAGGGTGCTGATACAACCGGCCCTTTGAGGGCAACCATAATGCTGATTTGGCCCACAAGCAAATGGAGTTTGACACCCCTGCCCTAGAGTGAAGAAGAGGGTTTAGGTTACATTTTGAGATGAGGTTGGTGAAGTAACTGGGGTGGGGGGCAGAGTTGTGGATGGTTTTATAGTTCCGGAGGATTGAAGAGTCTCTGGAGAAGCTGGCTTTGTAGTTCCAAGGGTTCCTAGAAGTCCTGAAGGACAAAATGGGAGGAGGTGACAAAACAGGAAGCCTTGGGGAGGGGGGGTGGGGGGTAAAGAGTTTATGGTTTTGGTAATATTTTGAATTGAGGTTGGTGGTATAGCTCGGGGCAGATTTGTGGATGGCCTTGTAGTTCCAAAGGATTGAGAAGACTCTGGAGAAGCTGGCTTTGTAGTTCCAGAGGATGGGAGAAGTCCTGGAGGACAACATGGGAGGAGGTAGGGGCGGGAGGGGGGGAGTCTATAGTTTTGGTAATATGGTTGGTGGTATAGCTCGGGGCAGAGTTGTGGATGGCTTTGTAGTTCTAGCGGATTGAGAAGACTCTGGAGAAGATGGCTTTGTAGTTCCAGAGGATGGGAGAAGTCCTGGAGGACAACATGGGAGGAGGTAGGGGTGGGGGGGAGTCGATGGTTTTGGTAATATGGTTGGTGGTATAGCTTGGGGCAGAGTTGTGGATGGCCTTGTAGTTCCAGCGGATTGAAAAGAAGATTCTGGAGAAGCTGGCTTTGTAGTTCCAGAGGATGGGAGAAGTCCTGGAGGACAACATGGGAGGAGGAAGGGGTGGGGGGGAGAGTCGATGGTTTTGGTAATATGGTTGGTGGTATAGCTTGGGGCAGAGTTGTGGATGGCCTTGTAGTTCCAGCGGATTGAAAAGAAGATTCTGGAGAAGCTGGCTTTGTAGTTCCAGAGGATGGGAGAAGTCCTGGAGGACAACATGGGAGGAGGAAGGGGTGGGGGGGAGAGTCGATGGTTTTGGTAATATGGTTGGTGGGATAGCTTGGGGCAGAGTTGTGGATGGCCTTGTAAGCTGTATTTTGCACTTTGTTAGTTGAATGTACAGAAGCCAGTGGGGGGATTGGCAAAGAAGGGTGGAGGGGGACTAGGGTGACCACATTTCCAAACTGCCATTCAGGGACACACCCCCTCTCTCACCTTCCCCCAAAAAAGATGAGGGGGGGGGCGGGGGGAAATGTAGTCTCGGGTTGATGGGGAATTTTTTCGGTGGGTTATTTGTCAGGTGAATGTGCCACTTGCCACCAGATGCAGTGCCACTTGCCACCCATAGGCTGCCACCAGATGCAGTGCTGCGTTCACTCCCCCTGCATGAGCCACGTGTGTAGAAGGAAAAGAGTGGCGTCACTATCTGGAGAGTGAAGATCACACCAGTCCCTGCTGCTTGCCGCTGGGTGCCGGAGAAGGAGGAGGTGCCGAGGTGGGTGGGGACAGCAGTGCTGCACTAAGCGCAGGCCTCGCTCCCGGACTCACTGTCTGAGAGTTAATTGTCACTGGTTGCAAGATGCCAGGCAGCGCTGGCCCTAGCAACCAGTTCCGGAAATGTAATTATTAGTTAGTAGGGGGTGGCTGTGTCCTCTATTTCATTCCGGGACATTGTATTGTCCCGGAATGAAGGTGCCCGGGACCCAGGACAGACATGTGAATTGTGGGACAGTCCCGGGCAATCTGGGACACGTGGGCACCCTAAGGGGGACAGTTGAACATTTGGTTAGATGGAAGAGTCTGGCAGTAGCATTCATGACGGCCTGTATAGAGATAGGCCGATGTGGAGGGAATTGCAATAGTCGAGTCGAAGGAAGTGAATTTATAGCTGACATGAGTTGCCCGAGTCATGTCACAATCGGGAAATGCATGTGGTCAGCTTTAGTGGTCTGTGAAGCCTTTTGCAATCTTTTCTTCTCTTTGTATCCTCACTGTAGATAATTTGGCAGTACTTTGGCAGGTGACAGGAGTTGCCTGTTTCATGTACGAAGTCCCCTCAGACATGACTGAGCCATCTCATGTCATCTCCGCTGATTACAAAGCCTAATGAGATTGTGCTGCTCCAGATCATGGCCCTCTGTGATAGCAGACATCTGGGTAGGAGATGGCCACTCTGCAGATACACAGCCCAGATGATTCACAGCAGATGGCAGATACCTGCTTTTTTTTTTTACCTATTTATTTACAGGTGACTTGCTACTTGTTGCTGGAAACTTAATTGATAACCAAGTAACCAGTGCCGTGCAATATGGAAAAAAGAGAGATATTTATAATATGGATAGAATTATCACCAACTCTTTTGTGTCCCAGTTTCTATTTTTGCATATATAGAGTGTTTTTGGCCTACATAAATTCTCTGTTGCAACATACATTAAAAAATAAATAAACATAACACCTGAAAGACGAAGGCATAATGAGCTAGTATGCATAGCATACTAGCTCATTATGTAATACTCACCTGGGATCGAAGCCCCCGCTGCGGTGCCCGACACAGCACCGGCCGGCGACATGTCGTCCCGGAGTTACTTCCGGGTATCGCGGCTCCGGCGCTGTGATTGGCCGGAGCCGCGATGACATCACTCATGCGCACGGGAGCCGCCAGTCACGGCATTACCTCCTTTAGAAACGGCACGATAGCCATTTCTAAAGTGCGCCTGCGCCGTAGACATCGACGCAAGTCTCTATTGTAAATATCTCCTAAACCGGGTTTAAGAGATATTTCTAGCATCTACAGGTAAGCCTTAATCTAGGCTTACCTGTAGGTAAAAGTGGTTGTACAGGGTGTACAACCACTTTAAAGCGAACATTTTCCCTTTTTACTAAATTTTATTCCAAAGTGCCCCCTTACATCAGCTGCCCCCATCAGAGTGCCCCCGTACATCAACTGCCCCCATCAGAGTGCCCCCTTACAACAACGGCCTCCATCAGAGTGCCCCCTTACAACAACGGCCTCCTTTAGAGAGCCCCTGTACATCAACTGCCTCTATCAAAGCGCCCCCTTACATCAACTGCCTCCATCATAGTGCCCCTTACATCAACTGCCTCCATCAGAGTGCCCCCTTACATCAACTGCCACCATCAAAGTGCCCCCTTACATCAATTGCCACCATCAAAGTGCCCCCTTACATCAACTGCCTCCATCAGAGTGCCCCCTTACATCGACTGCCTCCATCAGAGTGCCCCCTTACATCGACTGCCTCCATCAGAGCGCCCCCTGTACATCAACTGCCTCCACCAGAGCGCCCCCTGTACATCAACTGCCTCCATCAGAGCGCCCCCTGTACATCAACTGCCTCCACCAGAGCGCCCCCTGTACATCAACTGCCTCCACCAGAGCGCCCCCTGTACATCAACTGCCTCCACCAGAGCGCCCCCTGTACATCAACTGCCTCCACCAAAGCGCCCCCGTACATCAACTGCCTCCATCAGAGTGCCCCGTACATCAGCTGCCCCCGCACACCAACTGCCCCTATCAGACTGGTGCACTTTTAGAGACCTGTGGGGGGTGAATAAAATCTGGGGGGTGGGGGGTGAAGCCCACCCTATTACCCCCCTAAATCTGGGCCTGCTTTTAAAATGACATTAACATGGTAAAAGGGAAGACATTTTTTTCACCTTAATGCATTCCCTGCCTCAAGGTACAAAATGTCTCAGTAAGTTTACCGCCCCCTCACCTTGCCACATACTTACCTGCAGCCGGGACAAAGCAGGATCAGTGAGAGGACTCAAGTAAGTGTTTAGAGGGAAGGGGGATAGTTAGTGGGGACCGGGGTGTGTTTTACCATAACCACTAGCTGACCAGGCCTTTTCTGGAACTTTAATGAATTAATAAGACCAAAACACAATAGATAGCCCAATTTTTTTGTATAATGTGAAAGATGATGTTACACTGAGTACATAGATACCTAACATGTCATGCTTTAAAATTGCACACACTTGTGGAATGGCGACAAATTTTTGTACTT
This sequence comes from Rana muscosa, assembly GCA_029206835.1. Taxonomy (NCBI): domain Eukaryota; kingdom Metazoa; phylum Chordata; class Amphibia; order Anura; family Ranidae; genus Rana; species Rana muscosa. The sequence continues at coordinate 1,079,416,875 of CM055117.1, forward strand.
AAAAATCTCCATAGGCGGCACTTTACATTTTTTTACAGGTTACCTGTTTAGAGTTACAGAGAAGGTATTGCACTAGAATTATTGCTCTCGCTCTAACGATCGCGGCGATACTTCACATGTGTGGTTTGAACACTGTTTACATATGCTTGCGCGACTTGCGTATACGTTCGCTTCTGCGCGTGAGCACGGAGGGATGGGGCACTTTTCTTTTTCTTTTTCTTATTTATTTTACTGTTTATTTTTACACTGTCCCTTTATTTTTATTAATTTTTTATCACGTTCATTCATATTACAAGGAATGTAAACATCCCTTGTAATAGAAATAAGCATGACAGGTCCTCTTTATTGAGAGATCTAGAGTCAAAAAGACCTCAGATCTCACATTTACCTTTAAAAGCAAAATATATATATTTTTTTATTTTAACTTAAAAATAAATAAATCATTTCTTTATGACCGAGAACCGGAAGTGATGTCAGAGGCCGCTCCGGTCCTCTAAGGGCATAGAGTCGAATAAGGGCAGAACAGCCACATCGGATCGCTTCCGAGCTTTACTGACGGCTCCGGTAAGCCCGGGAACGACCAGGAAGTGGCAGGCGGGTCGGAGGGGGCACTCATCCCACCGCCTCTAAAAGTGATCCTACGGCGAATGTATCCACGGGACCACTTTTATCCGACGCGGAATCGCCCATAGTAAAAAATTATTAAACAGCAAAGTTATGATGTATTTTTTACTATGGGCCGTTTGGCAAGTACCACCTAGACCAAGGGTCTCCAAACTTTCTAAATAAAGGGCCAGTTTACTGTCCTTCAGACTTTAGGGGGGCCGGACTGTGACCATCGGGAGTAGAAAAAGTCCTGACATCAGTGGGGGGATTCCCTATCGTTTGTTTTAGTGTCAGTGGGGGGAATTGTTTGTGTCATTGGGAGAAATTGTGCCCCATCATTGGGTCTCATTGGGCCCCATTGTTGGTCTTGTTGGGAGGAATTGTGCCCCATTATTGGGTGTCATTGGGTCCCATTGTTGGTCTCATTGGGAGGAATTGTGCCCCATTATTGGGTGTCATTGGGCCCCATTGTTGGTCTCATTGGGAGGAATTGTGCCCCATTATTGGGTGTCATTGGGCCCCATTGTTGGTCTCATTGGGAGGAATTGGGCCCCATTATTTGGTGTCATTGGGCCCCATTGTTTGTCTCATTGGGGGGAATTGATCCCCCATTGTTGGGTGTTATTGGGCCCCATTGTTGGTCTCATTGGGAGGAATTGTGCCCCATTATTGGGTGTCATTGGGTCGCATTGTTGGTCTCATTGGGAGGAATTGTGCCCCATTATTGGGTGTCATTGGGCCCCATTGTTGGTCTCATTGGGAGGAATTGTGCCCCATTATTGGGTGTCATTGGGCCCCATTGTTTGTCTCATTGGGAGGAATTGGGCCCCATTATTGGGTGTCATTGGGCCCCATTGTTTGTCTCATTGGGGGGAATTGATCCCCATTGTTGGGTGTCATTGGGCCCCATTGTTGGTCTCATTGGGAGGATTTGGGCCCCATTATTGGGTGTCATTGGGCCCCATTGTTGGTTTTATTGGGACGAATTGTGCCCCTTCATTGGTGTCATTGGGGGGAATTATGGCCCCCAAGGGCCGGGTAAAAGCAAGCAAAGGGCCACATCTGGCCCCCGGGCCGTAGTTTGGAGACCACTGACCTAGACTTTACTATCAATAAAATTCCCACCTTAGAGAGTAGTCACAGAAACAGTTGTACCCATTTGAGGATTCCCCCTTATTTCCTGCTTAGGTGACAACTGTAATAGTTCGGCTTTCCCATAATTTTTGCTCCCTCTGTGGCAATGGTCACTAGGACAAACCGAGAAAAAAAAAAGCCACCAGAATTTTTTTTTTTTCTAACTTTCCATAAACTTTGAATACAAATCATTGCAAGAGCTGTGATATAATAAGCCATGTAATAGTCTGTGGTCCTCTGACTCAGTCATTGTCTGAAATTTACTGGCTCAGCATCAAAGTGTCCCTTAGAAGTATTTTTAAATGTTGGCAGCGATGACATAAATAATGTAACGGGTTATTTATATCACAGATCCTGTAATGACATTTCCACTTACTTAAAATTAAAGTGGGCCTGAGCTGAAAAAGTTCTCGCTTCGTTTCAGGAAACATTTAAAAATGTTAAAGCTGACCTCTGGGATTAGCAGATGTCATCTAAATCCATTCATCACGTGTTTTCTTCCTTGAATCTTGGTGTGCTTTGTGTATTTCTTCCACATCTGTGCAGCAACCCAGTGTGAGACTTCCTGTATAAAAAAAAAAGACCGCTCACTGCTGCTCTCTTTCTATGTGCAGAGTGTCTGGTCTTGTCTCCGCCCCCCTGTAGTTTTCTGCAGGCAGACTGTTGTGGATGGAGCTTGTTGGGCCCCTCCCACAGCTCTGCTCTCTGCACATGCTATGTACAGAACAGCGATGACGTCACTGCTACTTTTACACACTGATATCTGGGTTTGCAAAGGCATTTGGTGCACACACAGTATATAGTAGGCACCTTGTCGTAGGGTAACCAGATGTCCCCAGTTTCTGGGGACAGTCCCCTATTTTAGGGGGCTGTCTCTCAGATTTTTGTCTCTGGTTAAAAGAATGTGTCCCCAATTTCTTTCCAGCTGTAATAATGGCGTCCCCAATCCAGGTGGGTCTGCAGGGTAATCTATTTTAGCAACATTTCAATGATTGGCCTGGAGCAGTAGAAGGGAGGGGAGGGTTGTGTCTGCCCCCAGCTGTGACCGGGGTTATTAATGATGTCACATGTTGATATTATGTGGTCTTCCCAGTTCCTCCACTTAACTCATACAAACTTCATTACGGGAGTCAAGAACATGGATTATCTGCTGTCTTGCCTTTGCGTGTGTGGCACACTCTTTACCCACCGTAAAGTAGGCCCAGGTGTTATTAAACCATACCTGTTTAAGCCCCTCCTACTGTTAGCAAATCTAAAGGTTGATGTGGCACGCGTCTCATGCCACTATTATCCCCACCTTCTGCTCCGCCCATACCCCACCCCTGATAAAAGTTGGCATGGTCAGTAGGGTGTCCTAGTATTTCATCTAGCCACATGTGGACCTCTGACATGCACTTATTTATCGCCTCCCTTGGTTGACAACATTGCCTACCTCTGGAGCCTTGCAATAAGCCCATCAGAGTGATGGACAGCTTTACTAACCAATAGTGAGGCTTAGGGGTGGCCAGAACTGGTGATCAGGAAGCTAGCTATGTGTCAAAACATGTGTCGGGTCTCATGGGGCATTCATCTGAATATCTGAGCACACCATCCAGGTATCTGAAGATGCCTTCACCACAGTGTGTTGTGGTTTTGCACTGTTTGTATAGCCACAGGTTTGCGTTATCTAACAAACTGACGCCTCCATTGTTAATAGGTGGTTGGACTTCTTCAGAACTCCAAAGAGTCTTCTTCAAAACCCCAAAGAGTCGTGACTTCTTCAAAACCCCAAAGAGTCGTGACTTCTTCAAAACCCCAAAGAGTCGTGACTTCTTCAAAACCCCAAAGAGTCGTGACTTCTTCAAAACCCCAAAGAGTCGTGACTTCTTCAAAACCCCAAAGAGTCGTGACTTCTTCAAAACCCCAAAGAGTCGTGACTTCTGCAGAACCACAAAGAGTCGTGACTTCTGCAGAACCACAAAGAGTCCTGATTTCTTCAAAACACAAAAGGGTCTTGACTTCTTCAGAAACCCAAAAGTCTTTACTTCTTCAGAACCCCAAAAAGTCCTGTCTTCTTCAAAACACAAAAGTGTCCCGACTTCTTCAAAACACGAAAGAGTCCCGACTTCTTCAAAACACGAAAGAGTCCAGACTTCTTCAAAACACAAAAGTGTCCAGACTTCTTCAAAACACAAAAGTGTCCAGACTTCTTCAAAACACGAAAGTGTCCAGACTTCTTCAAAACACGAAAGTGTCCCGACTTCTTCAAAACACGAAAGAGTCCCGACTTCTTCAAAACACGAAAGAGTCCCGACTTCTTCAAAACACGAAAGAGTCCCGACTTCTTCAAAACACGAAAGAGTCCCGACTTCTTCAAAACACGAAAGAGTCCCGACTTCTTCAGAACCACAAAGAGTTCACCTAGTTTTGCCTTCTGGGTTGGAACATTTTGTTCTTAATGTTTTTGCCCCAGTTTGGTGGCATCAGACAATTCTGCAACCACGCCCATAAGCTTCCAGAGAAACTTGTACACCAGAATTTTTTGTGCCTTCTCAGTAAACGTTGTGACATCTTCGAATTTTGGAACCAAAATAGTCATAAAACATAAATATCTACAGCTTACCCACGGAGCCGCAGCGGTGCTGATATGATGAAACTGGCAGCAGTTCTCTGTGGGGGTACAAGCGCCACTCGTAGAATCCTAAGAGATAAACAGATTACAACATTTCTCAGAAACGAAACCGTCGATGTCGTAATTCTTTTAGGGCCTTCTACCTTCTATCATTTGTCAGAATTAGGAAATCTACAGTTTTATACTGCTGAAACCTCCTAAAGTGGACCTCCTAGCAGAATCTTTTTATCTATATCTAAATTAAACTAACTAAAGTCAGAACTTTTTGTTTTCTACCTGGATAGAGTAAGGGAGGGTAAAACCCCTGTCAGGTTTTCTTTTTTTGTCACCTGTGTCCCATTGGGGGGAATTTTCCTTCACTTCCTGTCCCATAGCCAAAACAGGAAGTAAAAGGAATTTCCACTAAGGTGAGGGAAATCCTTGGTTGTCTCCAGAACTAGTGTTCCCATTGGAAGATTTCCCCTCTATTCCTGTTGTGGTGACAACCTTAACCTAAATCTGGGATTGTTCTCCACTTGGGGAATACGACAAGCAGAACAAATGGAGAGAATCACAGACAGCAATAAAAACCTGACACAGGTTCTACTTGGGTTCTACTCTATCCAAAACTAAAAGCTCTTCTCTGTTGTCCCTGGAACAGTCATGTCCATTGGAAGATTTCCTTTAAGCTCCTGTTCTGGAGACCTGAACTTTTGCTGGTTCAGTTTCACGTTCACTTACAGGTCGTCCCGTACCCCCCCCCCCCCCCCCCCGTGACTGAACAGTGAAAGAAGAAGCAGTACACCAAGGAACTTATTTCTCTGTCACTCTGCTCTCTCCTCTTATCAGCATGCTTCTTACACCGCAACACACCTGGTTAGTTTCTTATGCATCTTCTTCCTCCCTCATTCTGAGCTCTGCTGTAGAGGAGTTTGCAGGAGACTGATACCAAGTCAGATTCAGGTACCTACACTGCTTGCCTTTAAAACAAGTTTAATCTGATTTTATTTTGCCTTCCCTCGTTACTCCCACCCCCCTCCATCAACATCCTAATGAAATCTTTATAGAAAACCTTTCGATTTCACTAAATATATTCATTAAAAAAATTCAGTGTTCTCATCACTGGGTCACTATAATAGGCGTGTGCACAGGGTGTGCCAGGTGTGCCTGGGCACACCCTAATCACCCTGTGTGCCGCAGATTCCCCCTGTTTAAATCCCTGATATTTCACCAAAGCCCCCTAACAGGGCTCCTAAAATATTTGTAATAAAACTAAATTTAAAAAAATGTAATTGTAAAAAAAGAATAAAAATAAAAATTATTGACACAATCCACTGCTCTACTGACACCGTTAGTCTAAATACACATGTACACACACATACACTATATTACCAAAAGTATTGGGACGCCTGCCTTTACACACACATGAACTTTAATGGCGTCTCAGTCTTAGTCCGTAGGGTTCAATACTGAGTTGGCCCACCCTTTGCAGCTATAACAGATTCACCTCTTCTGGGAAGGCTGTCCACAAGGTTTAGGAGTGTATCTATGGGAATGTTTGACCATTCTTCCAGAAGCGCATTTGTGAGGTCAGGCACTGATGTTGGACGAGAAGGCCTGGCTCACAGTCACCGCTCATTTATGTCTTTATGGACCTTGCTTTGTACACTGGTGTGCAGTCATGTTGGAACAGGAAGGGGCCATCCCCAAACTCTTCCCACAAAGTTGGGATCAAGAAATTGTCCAAAATGTCTTGGTATGCTGACGCCTTAAGAGTTCCCTTCACTGGAACTAAGGAGCCAAACCCAACCCCTGAAAAACAACCCCACACCCCTATCCTCCCTCCACCAAATGTTTTTGACCAGTGCACAAAGCAAGGTCTTGGGGATGGCCCCTTCCTGTCCCAACATAACTGCGGACCAGTGCACAAAGTAAGGTCCATAAAGACTGAGGATGAGCGAGTTTGGGGTGGAGGAACTTGACTGAGTTCTGACCTCAACCCGATAGAACACCTTTGGGATGAATACGGCTACTTTCACACTGGGATGCCCAGCCATTAGCGCTGAAGTGCCGCTCATTTTAGCAGCACTTTTCGGCCACTATCGGGGCGCTTTTAAAAAAAAAATGGTAAAAAGTCTCCGTTTTGCGGCGCTTTCAAACCGCTTTTCAGGCACTTTGGGAGCGCTGTCCATTCATTGCAATGGGCAGGGCATTTTGGGATCGCTAAATGCAGCGCTCCCAACCCGCCCCCAAAAGATGCTGCTTGCCAGGCTTTTCTTAACGTCCTGCAAGTGCACCGCCCCAGTGTGAAAAGACACACTGCAATGAATGAGAGGCAGTTTTCAGGCGCTTTTCAGAGGCTATTTTTAGCGCTAAAGCACCTGAAAACCGCCTTAGTGTGAAAGTAGCCTTAGAGCGGAGACTGCGAGCCAGGACGTCTCGTCCAACATCAGTGTCTGACCTCACAAATGCGCTTCTGGAAGAACGGTCAAACATTCCCATAGACACACTCCTAAACCTTGTGGACAGCCTTCCCAGGAGAGTTGAAGCTGTTATAGCTGCAAAGGGTGGGCCAACGCAATACTGAATCCTATGGACTAAGACTGGGATGCCATTAAAGGTCATGTGCATGTAAAGGCAGGTGTCCCAATACTTTTGACAATATAGTGTAGGTGTTTGAGCTTTGAGGTGCACACCCTAATGCATGGGTGCTCAACCTGCGGCCCTCCAGCTGTTGCGAAACTAGTCCCATGAGGCATTGCAAGACTGACAGTTATAAGCATGACTCCCAAAATCAGAGGCATGATGGGACTTATAGTTCCGCAACTGCTGAAGGGCCGCAGGTTGAGCACTCATGCCCTAATGCAATAGGCTGTGCACGCCTATAGTTCTATGCAAGACAGGCAGATCATGGGTGGTGGGAGGGTTCAGCAGGGTGCTCTACATCAGTGTTTCTCAACCTTTTTCAGTCAAGTTATGGAGAATCTCGAGGCACCCTTCAAAATTATAGACGGTCTCGAGTGCAGCCTTGAAAATGATGGACAATCTTGAGGCACACCATCCTAAAATGTAAAAAACGTTCTAATAGTTTTACATTATGCAGCAACATCCACACACGTAGGAGGCCCAACGTTAGAGGTCAAACTGGTACTGACTAGTATTCCAATGTTTCTCTTCTTTCTCAGTTTTTCTCCATCGCTCAGCTAATGTGACCCCAAAGAGACAGGGGAAGGTCAAACAAGGATGCCAAACGGCGACTGACATCCTCCTTATACACTGATGATGTCATTGGTCGTTAGGAGGTCGGCAGCCAGGGCCGCCATCAGGGGGGGTAAAGGCAGTACACCATGTAAGGGGCCCGAACGTCCCCAGGGGCCCGGCCAGGGATGTCCGGGGCCCTTACATGACACTTTCATTTCTTTTTGTCAGCACCCCAGCCCCCCCCCCGCGCTATCAGATTGCGGCTGGAGAGGGGAGAGAAGGTATGTACTTTCAGTTTTGATTTTCGGACGGCGGTGTTCTACCGAGCTGGTTCCTCCTATCGATATGGTTCCGAGCTCGACTGCGCTGGCGCAATCCGAGGCGACGGAAATCTCAGAGGTTTAACAGCTGTTCGGCAGCTGTGGACGCGCTCGCTCCCGTTGCTTAGTTACACACACCGCTTTCTTCTTCATGCCGCTGTATACAGCAAGGGGCGGATAAGATGGGATGATATTGAGCAGTGCGATTTGTTTGTTTAAACACAACGCTCTCTATAGAGCAAGGGGCTGTATCGAGCGTTGTGTATAAACAAACAAATCGCACTGCTCAATATCACATCTGATCCGCCCCTTGCTGTATAGAGCGGCATGAAGAAGAAAGCGGCGTGTGTAATGAAGCATCGGGGGCGAGCGCGTCCACAGCTGCCGAGCCTATGTTCCTCCTATCGATCTGGTTCCCTCTTGACTGCGCAGGCGCAAGCCGAGCAGACGGAAATCTCTGAGCTTTAACAGCTGTTCGGCAGGACCTGCGCAGTCAAGGGGGGAACCATATTGATAGGGGAACCAGCTCGACAAGACAGCGGCACCTAACCCCCCCCCCTATCAGATCGCGGCTGGAGAGAGGGAGGTGAGGGAAGGTAGGCACTTTCAGTTTTATTTTCGGACGGCAGCACCCCCCCACTATCCGATCGCGGGGAGAGAAGGCAGGCACTTTTTCGGCAGCCCCCCCTCCCGGTTATCAATTAAGTAGTAAACTCTCGCCAGCACCCCCCCCCCCCCGTTCCCTGTTCTCAATTCAATTTCCACCCCCGGTTCTCAATTACACCCCCCCCCCGGTTCTCAATTAAATTACCACCCCCCCCCCGGATCTCAATTACATTCCCCCCCCGGCTCTCAATTACATTCCCATCCCCCCCCCCCGGTTCTCTGCTGCTGGGGGCCCATGCCTGAAGCTGTGTAAGGGGCCCCAAAATTTCTGATGGCGGCCCTATCGGCAGCTAGAAGGTCGCGTAATGCTGCACAATGAAAACCTTTGGCTTTGTGTAACTAAGAGGGAGGCTTCATCCACCCACCGCCTTGAATAAAATTTTTAGGCATTTTGAAGAGACCTCCTGGCACCCTTGGTTGAAAAGGGCTGGTTTACATGGCTCCCTGAAACATCACAATGCCCCCCGCTTCTCTCAAAAGTCCTTATCCCTGATGCAAGCAGTGGGAGGCGTTATCAAAATATCAAAAAGCCTTGACGGGATGATGTGAGGCTGGAAGAGCGTGTGTTCCTAGGTCAGTGATGGGGAACTTTGGCACCCCAGATGTTTTGGAACTACATTTCCCATGATGCTCAACTACACTGCAGAGTGCATGAGCATCATGGGAGATGTAGTTCTAAAACATCTGGGGTGCCAAGGTTCACCATCACTGTGACCTAGGTGGACCATCCTAGGTAAAGCCCACATGGGATGCTGATCCTCCATGACTGGAAGAACTGAAATCCAATGAATGGAAGGGACAGGCCAGGGACTGTCAAGCTGGGGAGGAAGGGGCTAAATATAATTTGCTGCACATTGTGAGAATCTCAGTGTGCAGTGAAATCAGAATAAGCCATTTCAGTCTAGGAGAGGAGCCGCTACAACTGTGCAAGACTGGAGGTCTAATTTGAAATGTAGGATCCTCGGAGAGTCGGTATGAAGCTGGAATAAATGTCCCTTTTATCTCTGTATGGCATTATGGGGAGTGGGGCTGATAGGGCGGGTGCCTCATGTGCGTGGCATGCAGAGTATGGCGCAGATAAGGCTCCGGAGAAGATGCTGTACATACTGCGGCCTGCAATGTCTGCCTGGGCGGGGAGGGCGATGACGGCCGGGCCAAGCTGTCAGCACTTTATAAATGTGTTTTATATCTGAACACCATTCACATCACTTAGTCATCCTGCAGCTGCTCTGCTCCGCACTGATGGAGAGCCCGGCACGCTGTCCAGCTTATTAGAAAAGATCGATTTCTTAAAGAGAACCTGTCAAGATCGGCTTTATACCACAATCGGAATATTCCGTATTAAAGCATTACAACTGTGTGGGGCTCCACTGTTAACAACAATTTCATTTCTAGCTTTATTAGCTTTATTCTTGTCCTCCCACAATGGACAGCAACCGTCCCATGAACCTTTCCGCTGCCAGAACCGTCTTTGCATTTTTTTTGCACACATGTTTAACCACCTCAATACCGGGCACTTTCACCCCCTTCCTGCCCAGGCCATTTTTGAACTTTGAATGACAATTGCGCGGTCATGTAACACTGTACCCAAATTATTTTTTTTATTATTTTTCTTCACACAAATAGAGCTTTTATTTGGTGATATTTAATCACTGCTGGGAAGTTTTTCTTATTTTCTGTCAGTAAATTTTGTAAATAAGTCATTTTTTCTCCTTCACTGATGTGCCTCGATGAGGCTGCACTGATGGGTACTGTTGAGGTGGCATTTATGGGCATTACTGATGAGGCAGCACTTATGGGCACTGATGAGGAGGCACTAATATGTTGCACTGATGGGCACTGCCTGGTGGGCACTGATAGGGGGCAGTGGTGAGCACTGATCGGCAGCACTGGTGGGCAGTGATAGGCGGCTCTGATGGGAGTCACTGATGGGCAGTAATGGGCAGCACTGATAGGAGGCACTGATGAGCATTGATGGGCAGCACTGATAGGAGGCACTAATGAGCACTGATGGGAGGCACTGATGGGCATTAATGGGCAGCACTGATAGGAGGCACTGATGAGCATTGATAGGCAGCACTGATAGGAGGCACTAATGAGCACTGATGGGAGGCACTGATGAGCAGGCACTGACTGGCATCACTTATGGGCACTGATTGGTGGCACTGCTGGGGCTTTCCTATAATCAGGGCACTGATGATCAGTGCCCTGATTACCTGCCCAGGTCTCCTCTGCGAGGAGATGCTGCTGATCTCACACTCTGTCAGTGTGAGGTGAGGAGAGCCGATTCACGGCACTTCCGTATTTACATGTGACCGGCTGTGATTGGACACAGCCGATCACATGGTTAAAGAGCCGCGGCTGCAGCTCTTTACAGAGACCCGGGGTTGTGCCATGTCCTAGAAACACAGTGCATCCCCCAGCGGGCACGCGATATGAGCACCATCATATGACGTCCTCCCAGAACATATATAGTGGTAGTTCCAATTTTTTATATCAAACAATATTAACTCAAAAGGTTAAAAAATTTCTGTGAAAAACACACTAAAGTGAATTTTAGGAAACACAACAAATTACCCAAATTTTTGGTAAAATATAAAAGACGATGTTGCGCCGAGTAAGTAAATACCCAACATGCCAAACCTTAAATTAGCGTGCGCCCGTGAAATGGCAAAACATTTAAGTACCCTATATTTCCTATAGGCGATGCTTCAAAAGCCCCCTATAGGTCATCAGTTTAGTGTTATGGAGGGGGTCTGGTGCTAGAATTATTGCTCTTATTCCAGCGTGCGTGGTGATATGTAACATGTGTATGTTGGTGGGGGGCCTCAAAATATTTTTTTGGGGGCAGCGGATTTTATGTGCTTGGGTGTAACTTAATTTTTTTGCATCAAAGTCCCCTATGTGATGATTTTTAGGTGACGGGTTCTCTCTAATGAGATATGCAGGGTCTATTGAAATTGTTCAAATTGTCTTGGTATGCTGACACCTTAAGAGTTCCCTTCACTGGAACTAAGGGGCCAAGTCCAACCCCTAAAAAACAACCCCACACCATAATCCCCCCTCCACCAAATGATTTGGACCAGTGCACAAAGCAAGGTCCATAAAGACATAGATGAGTGAATTTGAGGTGGAGGAACTTGACTGGCCTGCACAGAGTCCTGACCTCAACCCGATAGAACACCTTTGGGATGAATTAGAGCTGAGACTGCGAGCCAGGCCTCCAATGTTTAACCATTCAGGAGAGTAGTCGGTACAACTGTACAAGACTGAAAGGAATAGCTGGAGGTCTGATTTGATTACCACGTCCAGACCGTGTACATCTTCCTTCAGTGACTCAGATTACTGGAGAGAAAATTAGATTTTGCATAATTTAGGCGGAATTGCGGTTCTAATAATAATAAAATAACATGTCTGGCGAGTCCTGCCGAGGACAGTGCATTATGTGGCTCCCGCTGTGTTAATGATCTCCATATTTCACAGTTATCACCGAAACGGCTCTTCATCCATTTCTATGAATTAGATGATCTTAGAGGAGACTTACCGCCAGTGCCTGGAAAAATCCTGCTGGGTATAAATGGACAGGAAGTCTGCTGTGATTCAAAAAATCTCCCCCCTTCCCCTCTTTATTACACACGTTTTACCTGGAAAGGCCCTTCAAAGGTCTGTCCACCCGAGATTGACAAGTCAAGCCCAACCTATTTTTAGCCTTTAATAGAGCAAGGGAAGGGTTCAATTTCCGATATGATATGGTGTGTCCACCTTGAGGAGATTGACTCTCACTTCCTGTTCCGTGTGAGTCCCATCATCTGGACAGGAAATGAGGATAAATCTCCGCAATGGGCACACAGACCGCTAAAAAAAAAACTGGGATTTTTAACCCTTTCCCATTATATTAGAAACAGAGTTCCTATTGTTGGAGTCCCTGTAAGGGAAGATTTCCCCTCACGTCCTAATCTTTTGGACAGCCACCAAATAGGCAAGAAAGGCCCCTTCCATAAAATAGACAGGAAGTGTAGGGAAATCTCCAACTTATAGCGTAGACAGGAAGTGTGGAAAAATTTCCCTTACATAAAATAGACAGGAAGTGTGGAAAAATTTCCCTTACATAAAATAGACAGGAAGTGTGCGGAAATCTCCGACTTAGAGCATAGACAGGAAGTGAGAGGGAATATCCCACCCATAAAATAGGCAGGAAGTGAGAGGGAATATCCCACCCATAAAATAGGCAGGAAGTGAGAGGGAATATCCCACCCATAAAATAGGCAGGAAGTGAGAGGGAATATCACACCCATAAAATAGGCAGGAAGTGAGAGGGACTAGCCCACCCATAAAATAGGCAGGAAGTGAGAGGGAATATCCCACCCATAAAATAGGCAGGAAGTGAGAGGGAATATCCCACCCATAAAATAGGCAGGAAGTGAGAGGGAATATCCCACCCATAAAATAGGCAGGAAGTGAGAGGGAATATCCCACCCATAAAATAGGCAGGAAGTGAGAGGGAATATCACACCCATAAAATAGGCAGGAAGTGAGAGGGACTAGCCCACCCATAAAATAGGCAGGAAGTGAGAGGGAATAGCCCACCCATAAAATAGGCAGGAAGTGAGAGGGAATAGCCCACCCATAAAATAGGCAGGAAGTGAGAGGGAATATCCCACCCATAAAATAGGCAGGAAGTGAGAGGGAATAGCCCACCCATAAAATAGGCAGGAAGTGAGAGGGAATATCCCACCCATAAAATAGGCAGGAAGTGAGAGGGAATATCCCACCCATAAAATAGGCAGGAAGTGAGAGGGAATAGCCCACCCATAAAATAGGCAGGAAGTGAGAGGGAATATCCCACCCATAAAATAGGCAGGAAGTGAGAGGGAATATCCCACCCATAAAATAGGCAGGAAGTGAGAGGGAATATCCCACCCATAAAATAGGCAGGAAGTGAGAGGGAATAGCCCACCCATAAAATAGGCAGGAAGTGAGAGGGAATAGCCCACCCATAAAATAGGCAGGAAGTGAGAGGGAAAAGCCCACCCATAAAATAGACATTAAAAATCTCAAAAATGATGGCAAATAATGAAAAACCATTAAAAAATATTTAAAAAAATTGTAATTGCTTGCAATGATGCATAGGCCATTTATATACCCTAATGAGCCCTTGATCCAATCCAATACACCACTAGCATTGCTGTTATCCAAAGTATAATTGGAGTTTGACCCATATGTTAGGTTTGAACAAGCAACTTGTGGCAGGTGACCTGGCAAGTGACAATCCGCAACTTGTGGCAGGTGACGTGGCAAGTGGACAATCTGAAACTTGTGGCAGGTGACATGGCAAGTGGACAATCCACAACTTGTGGCCAGGTGACGTGGCAAGTGGACAATCCACAACTTGTGGCAGGTGACGTGGCAAGTGACAATCCGCAATGTGTGGCCAGGTGACGTGGCAAGTGGACAATCCGCAACTTGTGGCAGGCGACATGGCAAGTGACACGCTAAATACAAGTACACTGCTGCTCTCTCAGCTGCTGCTACTCACTCTGGTCTCACAAAATGTCTGAAATAGTTAAATAATTCTGTTTTTTGAGCTTGGGGATGGTCTTATGATGCCATCTTAACTAAACGCTTCTAGACGCAAACGCGGTAAAACGCTGCTAAACGTGGCATGCAAACGCGGCTAAACGGGCGTTTTAAACGCCGGTTTCAAGGTGTCAAAACAAATCGTTCAGAGGACTTTGCCTCAGCGTCCCGTGTACATGGAGCCTAACAAGACGACAGCGCAGGGGTTTAGTCTACACTAATAAAACCAAAGCTTAATCCTACACAGATATGACCTTTTGCTGGTGTATATATAAATATACTGTATGTATGGTCTCCAGGGAAATTGACAAATGAGAAACAACAGTCTGGGCTGATTTAAGCTCTGCTAACAAAATCTAGAGGCCTTGTAACATTTATACTGGAAGCTCCTGAGGATCCATTCAGCCTTTCCATGCATGCTTGTGGATATAAGCCAGTTATGGGTGACCAGATGTGTCCTAGAGAACCATGGCTGGGAGGGGGGACCATGCCCATCTTCTGTAATGTTGGCACCACCTCGGTTTTAATGCCACTCACTTGATAACAGGGAATGGTGCATGTATGGTTTAATGCCTTCCTTCACAGGGAAACATTGGCAAAGTGAGACGGGGAAATTTGTATCTAATTTTGTTGTGTTGATTATGGTCAGTTAAAATTGTAAAAATAATAGTCCTGATCCAGTACTGAGCCACCGCTCATCATTCCAGTGGCCAGCGCTATGCCGGAACCTCTCACTTACCTTGCCTTCCCTGGTAGTATCTAGGGTAGTGACCTGGGTGTGGGAACCAGCCAAGTCATCTCTACCATCAGGAGCTTTGGTGAAGACCACCCATTCCATGGACTCTGCTCCTTGGTGAACCCAGGTGTGGTCAGGGTGGGTTCTCTCTGGCCCTGGTCAGCAGGTCCATGACAGCCGTCCTATAAAAAGACACTCTTTACAGAACTCAGTAAGTGCCCGTGTCAATAGGTATTGGGCTTATGTTGATGGTATCAGTGTGGCATGAGCAGGGCCGCCATCAGGAATTTTACACAGCTTCAGGCATGGGCCCTCTGGAGCAGGGGGGGTGCTGCCGCCGCAAATTAAGAAGCGGGGGAGGCAGCCGCGTATTGAAAAACGGGGGGGCCTCTGGGGACCTCTGGGTCCCTTACAAAAAAAATAAAAAATTATATAAAAAAAAAAGGGGGGGTTGCCACCTGGGGCCCTGGGGACCTCAAGGCCCCTTACAGGTGTTCTGCCTGTACCCCCCTGATGGCAGCCCTGGGCATGAGATGCTCCTGAGGTCATTCACAATTTATTGAAAGGTACATTTGACCTGCAGTTGACTTCCTTCTGACCTGCCTTTTGTGGATTTTGCATTGTTGTGGACTTATGTGGGAATGCAAAACCACCATGAAGAATGCGACCCCTGACATCACCAAAGGGCCACACATAATGTTCAGTATATGTAATGCTTTAGACAGGGGTCTCCAAACTTTCTGAACAAAGGGCCAGTTTACTGTCCTTCAGACTTTAGGGGGGCCGCACTGTGGCCAACGGGAATACAACAATTTGCTGTCATCAGTGGGAGTAAACCATGCCCCATGCCCCATGCCTCTTTAATATTAAGGGGAGGAATAGTACCCCATTGTTGGTGTCGGTGGGAGAAATAGCACCCCATTTTTGGTGTCAGAGGGCAGAATAATGTCTCATATCAGTGGGATGAAGTGTGCCCCAAGGGCTGGATAAAGGCAGGCAAAGGGCCACATCTGGTCCCCGGGCCGCAGTTTAGAGACCCCTGCTTTAGAGGACCATCAGAAACTGCAGATCTAATAGAGGAAATGAGGGGCAGAGAGTGTGGACAGGATCAGGGCCGCCATCAGGGGGGTACAGGCAGTACACCTGTAAGGGGCCCCAGGGCCCCGGATGGCAACCCCCCTTTTTTTTTTTTATAAAAATAAAATAAAAAAATAATTGTAAAAAAAAAAAAATTGTAAGGGGCCCAGAGGCCTGGAGGTTCCCGGGGGCCCTGGATGGTAACCCCCTTTTTTTATGTATTTTTTATAAAAAAAAAAAATGTTTTATTTTTTTTAATCTCTTTTTATTATTTTTTTGTAAGGGGCCCAGAGGTCCCCAAAGGCCCGTAGGTCCCCAGGGCCCCGGATGGCAACCAACCCCCTTTTTTTTTTTTTTTTTATAATTTTTTTTTTGTAAGGGGCCCAGAGGTCCCCAGAGGCCCGGTGGTCCCCAGGGCAACCCCCCTTTTTTTTTTTTGTTCTTTCTTTGTTCGTCAGCACCCAAAGCCCCCCCCCCGACCTTAACAATTTGGGGCGGCAGCACCCCCCCGCCTCTCAATTCGTGGCACCCCCTGCTTCTCAATTTGCGGCTGGCAGCACCCCCCCCCCCTTGCTTCTCCTCTGCTCCAGGAGGCCCATGCATGAAGCTGTGTAAGGGGCCCCAAAATTCCTGATGGCGGCGGCCATGGACAGGTTATATTGTTGGCTGGTGATACGCCGCAGAAGACAATACTAAACTGGGAACATATTCCATGAGGCTAGTAGAGATGAATACTATTACCCTGATCACTGTTCCCACTACAGACTGCTGAGGTCCGAGGGCCGCACATCAGATACCAAAAGGCCGCATATGGTCCTCAGACCTCAGGTTGGACACCAGGGTTGTAGCGTCAGCGTCGGCTACTCATCTTTGGAAATCGCTTGCAATTTTGAAGCAAAACTGTTTAAAGCGGTAGCAAACTCTTAAAAAAAATAAAAATAAAGTATCCCCCCTGCAAGACAAAGACATAATGTGCTAGGATGCATCACATACTAGCACATTTTGAAGGACTTACCTTAAAACGAAGCCCCCCAGCAGTGCGCTGTCACCGCTGCAGAGCCTCCTGTCTTCACCCAGTCTCCCTTCCGGGTTTGCAGGCTACGGCCACTTAATTGGCTGAGCCACGATGACGTCACATACGGGAGTCTCTCCTGCAGCACACGGTTATGCCGTTCCTTTAAGCCCTGTACACACGATCGGTTTTACAGATGAAAACAGTCCGATGGACTTTTTTCATCGGACAAACCGATCGTGTGTGGGCCCCATCGGTCTTTTTTCCATCGGTGAGAAAAAATAGAACATGTTTTAAATTTATCCGATGGAAAAAAAAACGATAGGAAATTCCGATCGTCTGTGGGGCACTCCATCGGAGAAAAACCCCACGCATGCTCAGAATCAAGTTGACGCATGCTCAGAAGCATTGAACTTAATTTTTCTCGGCTCGTCTGAGTGTTTTACGTCACCGCGTTTTAGACGGTCGGAATTTTGTCTGATGGTGTGTAGGCAAGACTGATGGAAGTCAGCTTCATTGCAATTCCGATGGAAAAATCTATCGGATTTTATTCAATCGGAAATCCGATCGTGTGTACAGGGCATTAGAGTTCATGCACCAGTGACGTCACGGGCTGCTGTTCACTAGAATATCTCCTAAATAGAGCACGTATAGGAGATATCCATTTTACCTACAGGTATGCTTTTTTATAAGCTTACTTGTAGGAAAAATTAAAATATAAGAGTTTACTACCACTTTAAGATAGCCTGGTATACCTGGAAATAGAGCCTGGATCTCCTTGGCTGCTAATAGTATCCTATGAAATATTCATGTGCAGTTTTTTATTACTTGTCTGATAGGGATGATCACAGTGGTGTCAACAAAATTACAGACTTTGCTATTGGTGAAATTTTGTGGAACAGAAAAATCTCCTTTATTTTTAGCCGCTTAGGTGAAATATGCTATAGAGAGGTTATAAACCCGATAAAAAAAAAAAAAAAAACCTGTAAGACAAAGGCATAATGAGCTAGTTTGTATCGCATACTAGCTCATTATCAACTACGTACCTTAGAATGAAGCCCCTGCAGCGGCGCCCGCACACACGCCGAGGCGGCTGACCTCTTCCCCCGGCGTTTCTTCCGGGTGTACGGGCTCTATGGCGCTGTGACTGGCTGGAGCTGCGATGACGTCACTCCCGCGCATGCGCGTGGGAGCTGCCGATCATGGCACAGGGCCCTGAAGAAACGTTCCTTCAGAGCGCATGCGCCGATGACGTCGGCGGCGGCGTATATAGTAAATATCTTCTAAACGGCGCACGATTAGGAGATATTTACAGTACCTACAGGTAAGTATTATTATAGGATTACCTGTAGGTACAATTAAAAAGGAAGACTTTACTTCCTCTTTAAAATAAATCTACTCCTTTTTTTTTTTTTTTCTTTTATTATTTGTGTGTTTTGTTTGAGGGATTTATTTAAAGCGGAGGTTCACCCAAATCACAACACTATCTTCACCGCATCATTGGACAACTAGGACTGGCAATTGGCAAATTTTTATTTTTTTGACATGTAAATACCTTTATAATGCAGGAATTGAAGAAATGCTTGGATAGCCGCACTCCAAAAAAAATTTTTTTATTTAAAAAACAAAGTCACACGAACACGTCACAGCAAAAACACAGAAAAAGGGAGCTGATGCGTTTCACACTGCGATTCAGTGCTTATTCATAGCTGAGGAGTTCACTAGTCACACCTGAGCGGTAACTCCCACCTTTATAATTAACACTTCCTGGATTTCCCTCCCGCGGGAGTAGGCGTCTCCCCGGCGCCGCAGTGTTGTCTGGGAGCTCACCGCAGTGTGTACTGGAAGCACAGCACAGTGTTGTACTTCTCAAGATGCACAGCGAACGGCCTCCTTCGTAATCCCGCAATATTTGCTAAGAAAAAGCGATACGTGACTACGGTCACGTGACGGGGGAGCGTAGCTGATATCGCCATTTTAGAGAAGGGCATGCAGGTGAATGCCATCACAACGGGGCGTGTACTTTCTATGGCAACCAGGAAGTTTACGGCGCTGGTCGCCGTAAACAGCGCGCATGCGTGGGAAAGAGCGGTGAATGCCGGGAAACGAGCATTCACCGCTTCCAGGAGGTAAGTGCTTGTGGGCTTCACTCCCACAAGCAAAATGTGAAATGTCTGGATCGGATTTTATACGTTTATGTTTTCAAAGAAAACGGATGGGGGATGTTTACAGTCACCTAACAAGTGAGTACTACATTGTGATCTAAGAGCCCATTCACACAGGGGCGACTCGTCAGGCGACTCAGCCGCCTGAAAAATCGCGTCCCGCTCTGTTCAAAAGAACCGTTCTAATAGGAGCGGCGCAAGTCGCTCCGACTTAGAAAAAGGTTCTTGTACTACTTTGGGGGCGACTCGGGGCGACTTACATTGACTTCTATATAGAAGTCATTTTGCAAGTCACCTCTGAAGTCGTCTTCAGATCGCCTTGCCGAGTCGCCCCCCAAAGTCGTGCCGCCCCAGTGTGAATGGGCTCTAAAACACCATTTAATAAACACACAAAAAAAAAAACGATTGGTCATGGAACCTCCGCTTTAAGTTAGTGTACTTTTATTTTTTCTTTTAGTGCCCGTTCACACTACAGCGACTTGGGATCCGACTTGTGTCGCCCCAAGTCCCACGACATGAGAAATTTAATTGAAGTGAATGAGAGCCGTCTTAA
The DNA here is from genome assembly GCA_029206835.1 of Rana muscosa. NCBI lineage: Eukaryota > Metazoa > Chordata > Amphibia > Anura > Ranidae > Rana > Rana muscosa. Next base: position 1,079,436,512 of record CM055117.1, read on the forward strand.
TGTACACTACTGAAGTCCCTCCGACTTCAGGAAAGGTTCCTGTACTTCTTCAAGGCAACTTCTAGGCGACTTGTACCCATTGATTTCAATGGAAGTCACCTCCAAAGTCGGATGTCCGTCTTAGTGCAAGCAACTTTACAGGAAGAGAAAATTGTTAACCCAGGCAAACCCCTCCCACAGAGCTGATTATTCTGTGATTGGCCACAGCCAAAGTTGCCTGTCCTGGAGGCGACTTAAAGTCACGTTGTAAGTTGCTCCAAGTCGGGCTGAAGTCGCGCTGTAAGTCGGGTTGCCCCTGTGTGAACCGGCACTTAGTGATGTGTGGGTTTTTTCTGTGCATTTTAATGTTATTTGTTCTCGTTATTTAACTTTTTTACTGTCTGTTTTTTTCTGTCAGTACATTTATTTTCCAAAAGTAGTACAGCTTCATAATAGTTAAAAGGAGCTAATCTTCAAAAGTAATTTGAAGTCATTGGTGTGTGCAGCTTATTGCATTAGAGTTTGCACCCCAAAGCTCTAACACACGTGTGTGTATGTATGTATGTGTGTGTATATGTATATGTGTGTGTGTATATATATATATATATATATATATATATATATATATATATATATATATATATATATATATATATATGTATGTATGTATACATACCTCCCAACTTTTAAAAGTCCCACCGCGGGACATTCAATGTTATTTTTTTACCCCTGACATCGAAGTTGTTGAGCGCGGGGGGGTCTGTCGCGGGTGTCCGCCGATCGCGCGGGGGGGGGGGGTTTGTCTTACCTCCGTCCCGTGTGCTTCATCCACTGGCTCCTCTGCTGTGCGGGAAATTGAACACTCTCGCGGGACTGCGGGAAAGATGTGTCAGTGCGGGAGAAACCCTCAGAATCTGTGCATGTTGGGAGGTATATATACATATATATATATATATATATATTGTGAGGGGGCTAGCTCGGCAGCGGGTATGTGTGACCCCCGGGATGGGCTCCCCACCCAAAAACAGGCCCAGCAGACGGAGGTTGTGGTTTTCAAAATCAAAAAGGTGCGGTTTATTTTCTATTTACAGTGACAAAAACACAGCAAGGCAAAAAAAACAAACACAAAATAAATCCTGGTCAACTTGACCTCTGACTAAACTTACAGGTTTCCTAACTAACGACTGGGATCAGCCTAGTGCTGTCCTAGTCCCTGGTTTTAAATGTCCAAGCAAAATATAGCCACACAGGCTTTCTCTCACCGCACAGGGGTTCACTCTCCCTAGACAGTCCACACAGGTCTGGTTCCAGGCATGAGCTAACATCTAATGAATCTGGGCTTTCTTATAGAGGCCTAAATGAGCTGACAAGGTTCAGCTGGACTCATCAACTCCCTGTCTGCACGACGCCCAGCCCTCTCCCTAGAGGTATGAGTCATCAATGAGCCCACTAGTCTCAGCTGGGCTTATACAACTCTCCACCTAGCTGTATAAATCGGCGTAAAGCCTGAATCTGGGCGAAATATATCTACCCCCCTGGATGCAACCAGGTGACTTTACCTTCCTGCTGTCACATACCCCCCCCTCTTGTTTTAACCTCGGGGTTGGAACACCAGCAATCAGGCATTCATGTACTCGAGACAAAGCATCCACATTCCCCATTTGAACGCCAGGGCGATGCTTTACTGTGAAGTTGAATTCCTGGAGGGCCAGGAACCACCTATTCACTCTTCTATTTGTTTCCTTGTTTTGAGCCATCCACTTTAACGGAGCGTGATCCGTAACCATGTCAAAGTGCCTACCTAGCAGGTAGTACCGAAGGGAATCTAGAGCCCACTTCACCGCTAAACACTCCTTTTCAACGGTGGCGTAATTTACCTCATGGGACTTCAACTTCCTGCTGAGGTAAATGACTGGGTGCTCTTCCCCGTTCCAGACCTGGGACAATACTGCTCCTAACCCCACATCTGACGCATCACTTTGTACGACAAAGTCTTTAGAGAAGTCGGGTGAGTACAACACTGGCTGGCTACATAAGGCTTGTTTCAAGAATTGGAATGCTGCCTCAGCCTCGGGGGTCCATTTAATCATGACCGACCCTTTCCCCTTCGTCAGGTTGGTTAGGGGCACAGCCTTAGAAGCAAAGTGGGGAATGAATCGCCGATAATACCCAGCGATTCCCAGAAAGGCTCGTACCTGCTTCTTGCTGTTGGGACGTGGCCAACTCTGGATGGCCTCGACTTTGTTGAGTTGGGGTTTTATTACTCCCCTCCCAATGGTGTACCCAAGATATTTGGCCTCCTCCTGCCCAATGGTACACTTCTTGGGGTTAGCCGTAAACCCTGCTTCCCGAACAGAGTCCAGGACTGCTTGCACTTTTGGCAGATGTGAGGCCCAATCTGTGCTATGGACAATTACGTCATCCAGGTAAGCCGCAGCATACTTCCGATGGGGCCTCAGCATCTGGTCCATTTTCCGCTGGAATGTGGCCGGCGCATTCTGTAACCCGAACGGCATTCTTTTATATTGGAACGCCCCGTCTGGGGTTACAAATGCGGTTTTCTCTTTGGCTGACTTGGCCAGGGGGATTTGCCAATACCCTTTTGTGAGGTCAAGAGTCGTCATGTATCGGGCTGTTCCCAGCCGGTCGATCAACTCATCTATACGTGGCATGGGTTAGGTGTCAAATTTTGTAACTTTGTTCAACTGACGAAAATCGTTACAAAATCGCCAGCTCCCATCCGGTTTAGGCACCAACACAATGGGACTAGACCAATCACTTTGGGACTCCTCTATCACCCCTAAGTTCAGCATTTTCTGTACTTCCTCCCGTATTGCCTCCCGTCGGGCCTCTGGGATCCGATAGGGTTTTAACTTCACCCTTTCACCGGGCGGGGTAATAATGTCATGCTCTACCCCAGATGTTTGTCCCGGCAGCTCAGAGAATACCTCCTTGTTGCGAAGCACAAACTCCTTAACCTCCTGTTGTTGGGGTTGTGACAAGGTGGCTGCGATTCCAACCTCAGGAATCACGCAACCAGTTTGAGCTGGTGACCAAGTGTCTGCGACTAGGGACTCTCTATCCCTCCAGGCTTTCAACAGATTAACGTGATAGATCTGTTCGGGCTTTCGCCTTCCTGGTTGTCTGACCTTGTAATTCACTTCGCTCACTTTTTCCATTATCTCGTAGGGGCCTTGCCATTTGGCAAGGAATTTACTTTCAACCGTAGGGACAAGTACCAATATCCTATCCCCCGGGGAAAAGGTACGGGTCTTGGCTCCACGGTTGTACACTCTCTGCTGTGCCAACTGCGCTTGGGCCAAATGTTCCTTCACGATGGGCATTACCTGTGCAATTCGATCTTGCATCAGGGCGACATGCTCAATCACACTCCTGTGGGGAGAACTCTCACTTTCCCAAGTTTCCTTGGCAATATCCAACAGCCCTCTTGGGTGTCTCCCATACAGTAACTCAAAGGGGGAGAATCCCGTAGAGGATTGGGGCACCTCCCTAATAGCAAACATCAAATAAGGAAGTAGACAGTCCCAATCCTTTCCATCCCTATCCACCACTTTCTTCAACATTTGTTTTAGGGTTTTGTTGAATCTTTCAACCAGCCCATCGGTTTGGGGGTGATACACAGATGTACGTAATTGCGTCACTTTGAACAATTTACACAGCTCCTTCATAACCCGGGACATAAAGGGTGTACCTTGGTCCGTAAGCAGTTCTTTACAAATACCCACCCGGCTAAAAACAAGAGATAGCTCTTTGGCTATGGTTTTGGCCGAGGTATTTCTGAGAGGGATCGCTTCTGGATAACGGGTGGCATAGTCCATTATAACCAATATGTACTGGTGCCCCCTAGCGGACTTGATTATAGGACCTACCAAATCCATTGCGATTCTCTCAAACGGGACCTCAATGATGGGTAGAGGGACCAGCGGGCTACGGAAGTGTGGCATCGGGGCCGACCTCTGACACACAGGGCAGGAGGAACAATAATTTTCTATGTCCTTCATCACCCCAGGCCAATAGAATCTCTGTAATACCCTCTCTCGGGTTTTCTCTGTCCCCAGATGACCTCCAAGAATGTGCCCATGGGCCAACTCCAACACCAACTTCCTGTAAGGTTTGGGCACCACCAGCTGCTCAACGGTTTCTTCTGCCCTTTTTGCCACCCGATACAGTAGGTCCTTCTCTACGCTGAAGTATGGGTAAGTGCAGGTTTTATCTGGGTTCACTAACTCGCCATCTATTTTCACTACGTTTTCCCGTGCCTTTATTAGGGCGGGGTCTTTCAACTGTTCTGTGGCAAAGTTTTCCCTGTGAACCTCAAGATCAGAAAACTCCACAGACGGTAGGTTTTCGTCTGAGGAGGTGGGCTCCTCTCCAGTTTCTTGAGTCTCCCCTGCCAATACTGACAAGGGAAATTCGGGAGAGTCCTCACCACTCTCAGAGGAGTTCTGGCTATCATATTCCTGGTACATAGGGGCACCAGTGGGGGGCTCATGATCATCCCACAGTTCCCAGAACTTCGGAAAATCCCTTCCCACAATGGCGTCATGCGGTAACTGAGACACTAAGCCCACTGGATGAGAAAGGGTACCTTTGGGGGTCTCGAAACACACTGTAGTCACTGGATACTCTCGGGTGTCCCCATGCACACAAATAACGGCTACCTTGCTATTCCCAGAGACCTCTGTTTTAACTAACTCAGCCTTTATCAGGGTCACAAGGCTACCTGAATCCAGCAATACCACAACATTTCTACCATTAATACACATTTTGCATAAATGTTTCTCAGTTCCCCGAATGGCAGTGCATGCGACTGTCGCACACAGCGACTGACGTCTGCCCGTCAGAAAGTCACACTGCATGGGTTCCTCCAAAACCGGGCAATTTGCTGCAATATGTCCCGCTTGCCGGCAGCGGTAGCAAATGATCCTTCTTGCCGCCTCTTGAGCCGCTGATTTCCCAGGCTGTTCTCGCCAAACTTGGGGTAGAGCTCCCACCCTCTCACTCTCTCCACCCTTACCCCTTGGAATCATCTTATCCGCCCCTGGGGATGGTCTGGTCTTAGGGTGGAAAGTCCGAGTGTCTCTGGAAGAGGCCGTCAGGTTCTCTGTAGCCAAGTATTTCTCCACACGATCCACAAGACCATCGGCCGTCTCTGGGTCTCCATGGCTTACCCACTTTTGGATGGCAGTAGGAAGAGCTCTCAAAAACCGATCCATTACAACACGTTCCACAATCTTTGGTGCGGACAAAGTCTCTGGCTGTAGCCACTTTCTGCTCAGGTGAATGAGATCATACATTTGAGACCTGGGGGGTTTTCCAAGCTGGAAAGTCCAGTTATGCACACGCTGAGCCCGGACAGCCAGGGTGACACCCAGCCTTGCCAATATTTCAGCTTTTAGCATCACATAGTCTTTTGCTTGGTCAGGCTCTAGGTCATAGTAAGCTTTCTGCGATTCACCCGTTAACAGAGGAGCCACCAGTCCAGCCCACTGCTCCTCAGGCCACTTTTCTCTTTCAGCGGTCCTTTCAAATGTGGTCAAAAATACCTCTGGATCATCCTCTCCAGTCATTTTTGTCAATAAACGACTCACCCCAAAGGACGCGGTATTAGTGGGACGGCTTTCCTCACCGGTCTGCGGACGTTGCTGCATTACTGCTTCCATCTGTTGTTGTAGTCTCTGCTCTTGCTTCTGCAACAGGTCTATGAAGCGGGCCTCAGATTGCTGTTGGGCTTGTTGCTGAGCCTCCAGACTCTGTTGTAAAGTTGCAAGGCTCTGTTGATGAGCTTGCTGCTGGGCTGCAAGGCTCCTTTGCAAACCTGCATTTGTCTGCTGTTGATTGGCATTTGCTAGAGCCAGCTGTTTCAGTATCTCCTCCATGCTGGCTTAAAAAAAAACTGCCACTGGTTCTCCACCAACTGTGAGGGGGCTAGCTCGGCAGCGGGTATGTGTGACCCCCGGGATGGGCTCCCCACCCAAAAACAGGCCCAGCAGACGGAGGTTGTGGTTTTCAAAATCAAAAAGGTGCGGTTTATTTTCTATTTACAGTGACAAAAACACAGCAAGGCAAAAAAAACAAACACAAAATAAATCCTGGTCAACTTGACCTCTGACTAAACTTACAGGTTTCCTAACTAACGACTGGGATCAGCCTAGTGCTGTCCTAGTCCCTGGTTTTAAATGTCCAAGCAAAATATAGCCACACAGGCTTTCTCTCACCGCACAGGGGTTCACTCTCCCTAGACAGTCCACACAGGTCTGGTTCCAGGCATGAGCTAACATCTAATGAATCTGGGCTTTCTTATAGAGGCCTAAATGAGCTGACAAGGTTCAGCTGGACTCATCAACTCCCTGTCTGCACGACGCCCAGCCCTCTCCCTAGAGGTATGAGTCATCAATGAGCCCACTAGTCTCAGCTGGGCTTATACAACTCTCCACCTAGCTGTATAAATCGGCGTAAAGCCTGAATCTGGGCGAAATATATCTACCCCCCTGGATGCAACCAGGTGACTTTACCTTCCTGCTGTCACAATATATATATATATATATATATATAATGTAGCGGAGCCTCACTCTCCCTCTCGGTTTTCTCGTTTGAGTGGCTTGTGTCTAGGGGTACCTGGGAGAGGAGAGTGCAGGAACACTGCGCCAAGCTCTCACCTCGTATGTGTATGAGAGGGTTGAGCAAAGTCACTTGAATTACCTCCGGGTCTGTTTACTGCATACAAAGCCTCTCCTTGTACTGTGGAGATGTGTCTGCCAATAATAGAGCCCCACACCAATCAAATGTCCAACACTCTTTTATTTCTCTGCTTTCAGGGTGAACACCATCAGTTGAACTTTCAGTAACAGACAGACAGGGGTGTGGGTACGAGTAGGCCCAGGCACAACTGAACTCTCCTATTCCTTTGCTAGCGAATAGGCCTGGCGCACAGTCTCTGCCACCGACCGTGAGTTTTGGTCGCTGCCACTGACCGGATGAACTGTGGAGGCCCCTGCCACAGGCCTAATAGCAGGTCTCTGCCACTGACCTGAGTTGAATAGTTGGACCGCTGCCACCGGTCATAGAACATGAACCACCTTCCTCTATGAACTTGGCCCCTGTTCGGGAAAGATATCCCTCCGGGCGGTCTCCAGAGGTTCACCCGGCACTGGCAATATGCTGCACCAGGTCTTCGGAAGAGTTCCTCCTCCGGTCCCTTATGCCTCTGGATTCGGGTGCCCAACTCCCGGAGCACCCTAGGACAATCCCTCCCTCGCGGGACCCAGCGGAAGGTACTGGGCCCCAGGCCTCCGGCTGAGTACCTCACCCCAGACTGAAGGTGTCTGGGATGGAACACGAACTCCAAGTGTCCAGGCCTAGGCCGCCTGGACACCGACCGCGAACAGCAGCCCTCAGGCTGAAGGTGCCCGGGACTCGACCTCGTGGCAAAGATGTCCGCCCCCTTTATACCCTCTCCCAGCAAGCACAGCGGGTTCCCCGCCCCGCTGTACAACTGCTACGAGAGGTCACAAAGGGTACGGCACTGCAGCGATGGTTCAACCCCGGCCCAAAGTGACAGCGCCACCTGCTGGGCCGCAGGGAACTAGACATCACTGATGTCCTCACCAGATTTAAAAGTACATACCCGTTACATATATAAACACAAACAAACAAACACACTCTTATAAATAAATGTAAACAAAAATTTTAAAAAGTATTAAAACATGGACATGCATTACTGCAGTGGTTGGTGTCAGTAGGTCAGTGGACAGTGTCAGTATTTTTTTTTTTTTTACCATATTATTATTAATATTCTTATTTTTGTAGAAGCCCTGTTGGGGGCTTTGGTGAATTATCAGGGGTCTAAATAGACCCCTGAGACAGAGAAAAGGAGTGAGGACAGAGATTCCCCAGTTCCTTTGTCTGCAGCCTCAGCTGCACTGGATATTGAATGGACCCGGCTGGGTGGGTTCCTGATGTCTTTTCCTTGCTGCAGGGTGGTCTGACCATCAGGGCTGGTGTTCTGCCGAATAAGGTCCGCCCGGCGGATAAGGACCCCCCTGTACTGCGCAGGCGTGGCGCTTGCGCAGTACGAACCTCAATGAGCCTCTGAAAATGGCCGAAGTTGTAGAGCTGAGAGTCAGCTCTACATGGCGCCTGCGCAATGAGTAGGACAAATGCCGCACACTCCTGATGCTAGTGCTACTCTGCAAGGGGCGGGGGTGATTTTACCAATAAAGTACACGTCTTAGCGGGGGGGTGTTAAAACAAATGAAGGGCGGGTTTTGCAATGTCAATGGGCGGATTTTGCAATGTTGATGGGCGGATTTTGCAATTGCGAAACCCGCCCATCAACACGGCCCGCTAAGACGTGTACTTTATTGGTAAAATCACCCTTGCCCCTTGCAGAGTAGCACTAGCATCGGCAGCGCGCGGCATGTGTAATACTCATTGCGCAGGCGCCGTGTAGAGCTGTCTCTCGGCTCTACATATTCAGCTATTTTCAGAGGCTCATTCAGGTTTGTACTGCGCAAGCGCCGCGCCTGCGCAGTACAGGGGGATCCTTATCCGCCGGGGGAACTTTTTCGGCAGGACACCAGTTCACACTGGTGCAATGCCAGGCAACGCATGTGTTTCGCACCGCATGGCTGTGCAGATCACATGCGATGTCTGTGCGATGCGAATCCAGTCATATAAACTGTATGGCTAAAATCACATTGCATTCGCGCCAAAATGGTGCAGGACCCTTTTTTTGTTTTTTGGTCCGGACTGGAATCGGATTGCATTCACACCCATGCGATCCAATTCCTGCACCATTTAACAGTTCGCACTGTTATCTGCGAACCGATCTGGGGGGTGTCATTAACTTTACATTGACACCCCCAGCGGTTTGCAGAGAGCCGTGTGCGATTCAGGTGCGATGCGGGAACCGACACTGAATCGCAGGGTTTCCCACATCGCACTAGTGTGAACCGGGACTTAGTTAGGATGCTGAAGATACCGACATTGCCGGATCTTCCTAACCGTATCTTCCTAGAGACAAGCCATGGCATGCACTAAGAACTGGTCAGGGAGACTTATTTACATATTCAGGATTTGGAGAGTTCTCAGCAGGCATTACTGCAGCATATATGTCCATGTTCATAGCATGTCTCTGCAGATGTGTATTTCACTTCCGGAGCTCTTCTTTAAATATAACTGAGAGAATTACACTGGGCCTAGCATCAGTTATTTTATTTATTTTTTATGTTGGGTACATTCAAGCTATTAAAGCGGAGTTCCACCCTGAAATTTTTTTTTTCATTAACTCACTCATGGAAACATATAAAAAAACATTTGGAGGAAAAAACTTTTTTTTTACTTACCAGAATCATCCTGTTGCTATGTACTCGTCCTAATCTGCCACTTCCTGGACCGCGGAGCTCCTAGGTCACGTCCTCCCTCGCCTGTGCTCCTGAGAAATGATGACACATCAGATGCAAATAATGGAAACTCAAATGATTTGTTCCACAACCATTTATTCATAAGTCCTTCAGTTTATAGTCCATATAAAAAGATTATAACAATGTGATAGGTTGTATAACCATAAAATTGTCCATCCACAAATGGAAGCCTCCACAAGGGGATTAGAAGCCAAATCCAGCAGAAACGACTGAGTATAAAAGAGAAGAGAGGCGCCTCTAAGTGTAGAAATATGGTTACATTTAATGAAGGTACAACATTTAGCAACTCACATGGTTGATGATTAACTGCTTGAGGCCTGCGCTATAGCCAAATGACGGCTTAAGCGCGGACCTGAAAATCCGGGAGGCCATCAATAGACGTCACTGAGACTCGGGTGATCACGGATCCGAGTAAGGGGCCGGTCCCGGCCCCCTACCACGTGATCAGCTGTCAGCCAATGACAGCTGATCACGTGATCAAAACAAAGCTCTGTAATAGTTTTTTTTCTCTCCTCGCGCTGACAGCGTGCCACCTGCCAGTGCCCACAGTGACCACCAGTGCCACCTGTCACTGCCAATCAGTACCACCTATCAATGCCCACCAGTGGTGCCAGTCAGTGCCTCATCAGTGCCACCTAGCAGTGCTGCCTATCAATGTCACCTACCAGTGCTGATCAGTGCCCATCATTGCCGCCCATCACTGCCACCTATCAGTGCCCATCACTGCCACCTATCAGTGCCCATCACTGCCACCTATCAATGCCACCTATTAGTGCCAATTCTCAGTGCAAACCAGTGCCACCTATCAATGCCCTTCAGTGCCACCTCTCAGTGCCCACCAATGCCACTTCTCAGTGCCCACCAGTGCCGCCTATCCGTGCCCACCAGTGCCGCCTATCCGTGCCCACCAGTGCCGCCTATCCATGCCCACCAGTGCAGCCCATCAGTGCCGCCTATCGGTGCCCATCAGTGCAGCCTCATCAGCGTACATCAATGAAGGAGGAAAATTACCCGTTTGTAAAATGTTATTTATAACAAAAAATAAAAACCACAGAGGTGATCAAATACCACCAAAAGAAAGCTCTATTTGTGGGGAAAAAAATGTCAAAAATGTCATTTGGGTACAGCGTTGTATGACCGCGCAATTGTCATTCAAAAGTGAGAGCGCTGAAAGCTGAAAATTGGTCTGGGCAGGAGGGGGTTTAAGTGCCCAGTAAGCAAGTGGTTAAAAGAGGCACATCTAAGTATGCAGGTATCCGGGGTAAAGCTGTCCACATAGACCGTCCTCTTCACTGCCGGCTCTCACCGCTGTCAGTCTGCAATCGTGACCGGGAAGACTACCCTGCAGTAGAGCGATCTGAAAGCGAGGCGGGAACCGTTCGTGGAGCGCAGAGTGAAAGGGACGACGTCAATGGCGGTGAGGAGGATGGTCTATGTGGACAGCTTTACCCCGGATGCCTGCATACTTAGATGTGCCTCTTTTAATCATCAACCATGTGAGTTTCTAAATGTTGTACCTTCATTAAATATAACCATATTGCTACACTTATAGGCGCCTCTCTTCTCTTTTATACTCTGTTGTGACATAAAGCTACTTGTATACGCTTGTATATCAAGTCAAAATTTATTTTAAAAATTTTGCTTGTCTTGCAAAACGCTCTCAAACCAAGGTTTTACTGTAGCTCTACTTTAATCAAAGCCAATGGATTGGAGCAGAAAGATGGCTTTTTAATGATAAGGTGGAGAAAACTTTGCTGATCATTGAGGGAAGGGAGACTGAAGGAAATTTTCCTCCTGCCCACAGCAAACTGATCACATCATCTCAGCCTAATCAATTGACTGGAGCTCAAGGATGGCTTTATATTGATAAGGTAGAGTAACCTTTCCCAACCTTTTCAACACAGAGGAAACTTTGAAATAACTTTCCGTTCTCAGGGAACCCGTACTAATAATGACTATACCTACAACTCATGATACATTAGTGTGATAGTCAGTGGAGACAATGCTCCATATACTTGTGGACATTGGAAAGAATGACCCCCCTTAGGCCCCTTTAACACTGGGGCTGGTAGGTGCGGTGGCGGTATAGCGGCGCGATTTTTAGCGGTGCTATACCGTTGTATTTACCGTTGATATTTGGCCGCTAACGGTGCGGTTTTAACCCCTGCTAGCAGCCGAAAAAGGGTTAATACCGTTTTGCAGGCGGTATTACCGCGGTGTCCCATTGACTTCAATGGGAAGGAGCAGTAAAGGAGCCGCATACACATCGCTCCTTCACCGCACCAAAGATGCTGCTTGCAGGAGATATTTTTTTCCTCCCGCCCTCGGGCTTTCACATTGAGAATGCTGGGGCAGGATTATTTCAGGCGTTATTTATGCGCTATTTTTAACGCTAAAATGCCTGAAATACGCCTCAGTGTGAAAGGGGCCTTACAGAAAGCTCAAAAAGATCATTGGTGTCAGTGGGAACTTATCTGAGAAGCAGGAATTGCTCAAGGAACCCCTAGCAACCTCCTTGAGGAACCCTTGAGTTCCATAGAACCCTGGTTGAGAGACCTTGAGGTAGAGATTTGCTACAGTTGCAATGGTGCAGTCTGATCATTGAAGGGAAGGGGGACTGAGGAAATGCCTTCTCCTACCTGCAGCAAACCAATGACATCGTCTTAGCCTAGGTAAAGTCACTGGACTGAAGGATAGCTTTTCATTAATATGACACAAACATTGATGTTGATTTACCAAAACTGGAGAGTACAAAATCTGCTGCTGCTGTACATGGTAGCCAATCAGCTTCTAACTTCAGCTCGTTGAATTAAGCTTTGACAATAAAACCTGGAAGCTGATTGGTTTCAATGGAGAACTGCACCAGACTTTGCACTCTCCAGTTTTAGTAAATCAACCCCATTGTATTGTTGCTATATATTGTGATATGTCAAGAATTTATTCATGTGGATGAAGTTACTGAACGGTCCACTTTGAGACTGTAAAGCGGTCTGTGAAGTGTTAACTAGTAGTAGTGTAGGGTGTCACATGCCGCAAGTGTGTAAAAATTCCCAGAGTCACATTTACTCGTTGTGTGTGTGTGACGGAGGCGTGGGCTGTGTGACAGACAGCATTCCGCAGATTTCATGAGCGAGACATTGCGACTCGTCCAACGTGGGGGGAGTGTTCCGTCTAAAAATACTATATATTTTTCTGGATGAGGAGCAAGCCTTCGCAGGTTTCTTATGTAGCGGAGCCTCACTCCCCCTCTCGCCTATTGTGAATGGCTTGTGTCTAGGGGTATGAGAGAGAGGAGAGTGCAGGAACACTACGCCAAGCTCTCCCCTCATATGTGTATGAGGGTTGAGCAGAGTTACTTGAATTACCTCCGGGTCTGTTCACTGCATACGAAGCCTTAGTTGTTCTGTGGAGATGTGTCTGCCAATAACATAGAGCCCCACACCAATCGAAAGTCCAACACTCCCCCATTTCTTTTCTTGCAGGGTGAACACAATCAGTTGAACTTTCAGCAATGAACAAACAGGGGTGTGGATATGAGTAGGCCCAGGCACAACTGAACTCTCCTATCCCTTTACTAGCGAATAGGCCTGGCGCACGGTCTCTGCCACCGACCGTGAGTTTTGGTCACTGCCACCGACCGGATGAACCGTTGAGGCCCCTGCCACAGGCCTAATAGCAGGCCTTTGCCACTGACCTGAGTTGAATAGCTGGACCGCTGCCACCGGTCATTGAACATGAACCACCTTCCTTTCTGAACTTGGCCCCTGTTTGGGAAGACATCCCTCCGGGCGGTCTCCAGAGGTTCATCCGGCACTGGCAATCTGCTGCACCAGGTCCCCGGACGAGTCCCCCCCCGGTCCCCCACGCCACTGGATTCGGGTGCCCCTCTCCCGGGGCCCCCTATGACAATCCCTCCCTCGTGGGACCCAACGGAAGGTACTGGGCCCCAGGCCTCTGGCTGAGCACCCCACCCCAGACTGAAGGCGTCTGGGATGGAACACAAACTCCAGGCGTCCAGGCCTGGACCCCGACCGTGAACAGTAGCCCTCAGGCTGAAGGCGCCTGGGACTCAAACCTCGTGGCGAAGATGTCCGCCCCCTTTATACCCTCTCCCAGGATGCACGGTGGGTTCTCTGAACTTGGCCCCTGTTCGGGAAAGACATCCCTCCGGGCGGTCTCCAGAGATTCATCCGGCACTGGCAATCTGCTGCACCAGGTCCCCGGACGAGTCCCCCCCGGTCCCCCACACCACTGGATTCGGGTGCCCCTCTACCGGGGCCCCCTATGACAATCCCTCCCTCGCGGGACCCAACGGAAGGTACTGGGCCCCAGGTCTCCGGCTGAGCACCCCACCCCAGACTGAAGGCGTCTGGGATGGAACACGAACTCCAGGCGTCCAGGCCTGGACCCCGACCGCGAACAGCAGCCCTCAGGCTGAAGGCGCCTGGGACTCGAACCTCGTGGCGAAGATGTCCGCCCCCCTTATACCCTCTCCCAGGATGCACGGTGGGTTCCCCGCCCCGCCGTACAACCGCTGCGAGAGGCCACAAAGTGTACGGCACTCCAGCGATGGTTCAACCCCGGCCCAAAGTGACAGTGCCACCTGCCGGGCCGCAGGGAACTATACATCACTGGTGTCTTCACCAGAATTTAAAAGTATATACCCACTACACTTACAAGGAGGGATTCTGGACTGCGCTGCAGTCCGACTCCAGATGATCTGGAAGCAAAATTATTATTATTATTCACGATTTATGCATCCAATCCTAAAAAAAGACTTAAAGGGGGTCTCCGCTTTCAGAGAGAAAGGAAAGCTGGGACACTTGTCCACTTTCTGCTGATTGGCAGATGCCTCCTAGTCAGGACTCCAACTGGTTGGTTTATTTATTAGCGCTAGTGAGCTTAATATCCCTGATAGAGCGTACATTATGCTATTTCGAATAATCCAAAATACTACTGTAAAGTAGAGAATTTCAAGCTGAAAGCAAATAGTGAGGCTGCCATTGCTGACCACCTTCTGACTTGCTGACCACCTTCTGGAAATGCTAATTGCCTGCCTGTCATACTGAACTGAGGTCTCAATACTTACAGTCAGAGCTCCCGATCTGTATAATTACATCAGGCCAGTGACTCTGAAAACACTGAAGCCTTTGGATCAATGTGACAGGCAATAAGCGGAGCGGGGTCATGCTGATTGGCGGGGGTCACCAAAGGTTTGGAGAAAGTCACATTGATTGGTCGGTGTTTGGAATGGATCCCACTGGGCAGCAAGGATACAGGGCTGGTCACACTGATTTCAAGGGGTTCAGGGAGGGTCAAACTAATAAGCAAGGGTTCACTGGTTACACTGAATTGTGTGGGTCAGTGACTCTGAAAATACTAAAGCCATTGGATGAACATGACAGGCAATATGCGGAGCAGGTAATGCTGATTGGCAGGTGTTTGCAGCAGGTCAAACTAATTGGTGGGGGGTTTGGGTTGGGTCACGCTGATTGGTGGGGTTCAAGGTGCGTGACACTGGTCATCAAGGCTTCGGAGCAAGTCACACTAATTGGTTAGGGCTTGGGTTGGGTCACACTGGGAAGCAAGGGTTTGGAGCAGGTCACATTGATTGGTCGAGGTTTGGGTTGGGTCATACTGGAAAACAAGGGTTCAGAGCAGGTCACACTGATTGCCAGGGGTTGGGGGTGGGTTAAACGGATAAGCAAGGACTCCGTGGTCACACTGATTGATCGGGGTTTGAGTTGGGTCACGTTGAGCTGCAAGGGTTTGGAGCAGGTCACATTGATTGGTCGAAGGTTTGGGTTGGGTCACACTGGAAAAGAAGGGTTCAGCTGAAAGGTCATCTATGGAACCCTAAATATGCCAATGATAGACGTAGTATATGTTACTGTGAAATACTGTTGGGAGGCTGCGACCTCCACTGTTAATGGCCATTGTTGTCACTATTGTACCTTGTCCATTTCTGAAAATTTCAATAAAAATTATATAAAAAAAAAATAAAAAAAAAGAAGGGTTCAGAGCAGGTCACACTGATTGATCAGGCTTTGAGTTGGGTCACGTTGAGCTGCAAGGGTTCGAAGCAGGTCACATTGATTGGTCCAGGTTTGGGTTGGGTCACACCGCAAAACAAGGATTCAGAGTAGGTCACAGTGATTGGCAAGGGTTTGGGATGGGTCAAACTGATAAGCAAGAGCTCATTGGTCACACTGATTGGTCAAGGTTTGGGTCACACTGAGCAGCAAATTTTCAAAGCAGGTCACATTAAATGGTGGGGATTTGAGTTGGATTACACTGAGCAGCAAGGGTTCAGAGCAGGTCATGCTAATTGGCAGGTGTATATGGTATGGTCACACTGATTGTTAGGGATTCAAAGCAGGTCCTATTGATCGGTACAGGTTTGGGGTGTGTCCTGGCAATCGGTGTGGGTTCAGGGTGAGACATACTGATTGTTGGGAAATAACGGCGAGTCATGCCAATCCAGGTTGTGCAAAAGGTAAATTCAGTTTGCAAATGTTGGGAAATCCAACCAGAACCCATCAAGGGGGGGGGGGGGGGAAATGGCATAAATACAGAAGATTAAAGCGGACCTTTGGTTAAAAATGTAATTAAAAATATATTGTGAGGGATTAGTAAATGGTAACAGAGGGGCTGCAATGCTTACCTTTCCTTATTTTTTTTTTTTACTCTATTGATGATAAAGTGCTTAGCCATACCTAAAAAAAAAAAAAAACATCCCTGTAGGAGGTCTTATCTAATTTACCGTATATACTCGAGTATAAGCCGAGTTTTTCAGCACACTTTTCTTTCTCGTACATCACGGGACACAGAGCGACATAGTCATTACTAATGGGTTATATAGATACCGTCAGGTGCTGGCACTGGCAACTTCCAAAACCGGAAGTACCCTCCCCTATATAAGCCCCTCCCATCCGGGAGCACCTCAGTTTTTTGCCAGTGTCTAAGGTGTTGGCCAAGAAGAAACATGTGTTTTTCACTGAGCTTGCGTACAGGTTCTTTTGGGCCTCAGTAAGCTATTCCGGATCCGACCAAAAAAGCTTCATAGCTAAACGGTCGGTACCCGGGCCTTGCAGAGAAGAGCAAGGTTTTGCCTGTAATGCTTCTCTTAGGAGAGCTGGACCCTGGGATCCAGAGCTCTGGTCATACCCACGACCAAGATGTTTTCTGTGCAGGGTGCTATACAGGTCCAGGGGAGTGGAATCCTTGGGAACCCGGTCCCTGAAGGTTTGATTACAATGCCTGCCGTGATAGGTGAAGTTTGGGCTTTTGTGGACCAAACAAAGTCCTGCGGCGGGGAACAGGTAAGTGGGGGCCCCCAGGAACTTGGTTCTATTGGGGGACCCCCAAGCCTAATTTGTCTTTCTGTCTGTTACCTAATGGTATTCCCGCAAAATTCTGTGCATGCCTGTAACTACTAAAAAAAATGTAATAATTTTTAATGGTGGTCAAGAAAAAAAAAAAAAAAATTTTTTTTATATATATATTTAATATATTAGACTGCGGTACCTGTGTTTGTCCACTAGAGGCCGCTGTGGAATGTTTTCTTGTCATGTGGACTAGCTTCTTCTCAGCAGAGCAAAGTCCAGGCAGATGGTGAGTTCTCTTATAGGAAACTGCTTCCTCTGCCATGTTGCAGTGCTCGTCCATCCCCCGGCCTGCGGCAAAGAGGGGCCCTGGCTCCTGTCCCTTGTTACCATATTTTGAAATTAGCGCCGAAGGCACACGTGGCCGCGCGCGTGCGCGTGCACGCGCCTCTATATATAGAGGTGAGCCGGGAAAGGGGGCGGAGCCTGGGGGATGACGCTCTGTGCGCGCCGCAGCGCTTCTGCGCATGTGCGGGCGTCCCAGCAGTTTAAAAAAACCACAATATTGTAGTGAGCTGGCTATGAAGTACAGAGACAGAGCTGGCAACATTTAAAGGCATACAGCAAGCGGTTGATACAGGCATCCCCTAGAAAGGCACATTAGTAGACACCAACTGTGATATAGCAGCAATTGTGCTAGACTATTCTCAGTAAAAGTGGTGTATTACGGCTGGAATACCTCAGCTTTAGGCTTAGGAATATGCCGTCCAGAAGCTCCGGAACTGAATCTTCCAGGAAGCGAAGGGGGTCTCATCGGGCTCGGAGGATCTTGGGCATACTTCTGCTGCACCAGTCTCCCCTGAAGTTCAGAGGTAAGTGACCGTAGAGACCCCGCAGGGGTACTTGGTACTGTGGCTGTCCTCAGTTCACCTGCTCCTGTGTATGTAACAGAGGAGGTTTTTTCCTCAGCTCTGGGAGGATTAGAGAGGCTGCCTCCCTGTCAGGGAAAGCACGCCCGATCTCCGTCTCCTCCTTCAGAGTGCCTGTTAGCAAAGCAACAGTCCCATACAGGGATCGACCTGCCTGAAGGGGATCAGGATGAGGTTGATTCTGTTATAGAGGAATCAACAGTGGGGGAATCTTTTCTCAGCATCTCAAGCTGAAAGATTATGGGTTCAGTCTCTGACTAACATGGTCCGATCAGCATTTAAAAATGCACCTTGTGGAACCATCAACCACTACTGTATCCTCGTTGGGGTCGCTGGAAGCCCCCAGACTGTTTGTTCTTTTCCACTTCACCCTTTACTGAAAGGGCTCATTTACCAGGATTGGGAACGTCCTGAGAAAATATTTATTCCCCCAAGAGATTTCCGGTGGTCTATCCCATGGAGGATAAGTTCATAAAAAAAAAAAAAATGGAAGGTCCCTACAGTGGACGCAGCCATCTCTTGTATGTATAAATCACTGACATGTCCAGTGGATAATGTCCAAATGTTCAAGAACCCAATAGATAAAAGATTGGAGTCCTTATGAAAATCTGCTTGGTGATACAACCAGCAGTAGCAGCTATTGGGGTCTGCTAAGCAGTGAAGGATCAGTTGAAACAGGTCTTGAGGGACTTGACAGATCAGCAGGCTTTGCCCTAGCTGATCTACCTAGAGCCTTAGGCTTTGCGGTTGACGCCATAGAGGATTCAGTCCATCAGGCCTCCCGCCTTACGCTGTCTATAGTACATATGCGTAGGCTCCTATGGCTCAAAAACTGGTCTGCTGAAGCTCCCTGTAAAGAATGGCTGGTTAGCGTCCCGTTTCATGGTGAACGCTTATTCAGGGAAAACCTGGACAAATATATCCAGAAAATTTCCAGCGGTAAAAATACGCTCTTGCCGGTTAAAAACAGAGTTAGAGGTCCCTCTTTGAGAGGCCTGCTTCTCCAGTCCCTGGGGCATCGGCTGTGTAACAGTTCCGACGGCCTCCTCGGTCAAATCCCGGGGGTAAAAAACAGGGACAGTAGCAGGGTAATGAGAAACCCTGGGTCAGGGGAGGTACAAAACCTCCCCCAAAGTTAAATTCATTGAAGCCCCCACTCAGTCGGGTGGGGGTAGGACTCCAGTTGTTCGCAAGAGACCTGGCGGGACACGATCAAGACAGATAGGTGCTCTCCGCAGTAGGTTTGGGATACAGTTTGGAGTTAAAAGACTCTCCTCCTTCCCATTTTTTAGGTCAAACGTGCCAAGGGATCCCCGGAAGAGAGAGTCCCTCCTGTTGGCACTAGAACAACTATTGCTCCAAGGAGTAATTATGGAGGTTCCCCTGGAAGAATGAGGGTTCGGGTTTTACTCAAACCTCTTTACAGTCCCGAAGCAAACGCGGACGGGAGGCCCATATTAATTCTAAAAGGGCTATACAAATTCCTGTATATCAGGACTTTCCGATGGAGTCGATCCGATCGGTGGCCACTGCCCTACAAGGGGAGGATTGGTTAGCCGCGATCGACATCAAAGACGCTTATTTGCACATTCCCATCTTTCCAGTCCACCAAAAATTTCTACGCTTTGCAGTAGAAGGGCGCCATTTTCAGTTCAGAGCCTTACCCTTCGGTTTGGCCACAGCACCACGAGTGTTTACAAAAATTCTGGCCCTTTATTGGCCAATCTAAGAACACAAGGTGTAATGATAATGGCATATCTGGATGACTTATTGCTGATAGACCACTCAGTGAAAAAACTAGACGTGGTCGTTCACAAGACAATCAAGTATCTGGAATCTCACGGTTGGATTATCAACCGAGACAAGTCAGCCCTAAAAACCAGTCAAAAGTCTGGAATACTTGGGGCTAAGGTTGGATTCAGGCCAGAGAAAAATATTCTTGCCTCGAGGAAAGGTGTTGTCTTTGAAAGATTTGATCCACTTAGTGGGTACAAAAAAGACAGCCGTCCATACGCCTGTATATGAGGCTGCTGGGAAAAATAGTGGCATCATTTCGAAGCAGTACCCTACGGTCAATTCCATTCAAGGAATTTGCAAGGGGCCATACTGTCAGCCTGGAACAAAAAAGTTCAGGCCCTAGACTTACAATGTCCTTGTCCCCTTCCGTTCGCAAGAGCCTCCGTTGGTGGTTGGTTCCCCAGAATCTGGAAAAAAGGAAATCCTTCAGTCCGATTTCTTGGAAGGTGGTCACTACAGATGCCAGCCTTATAGGCTGGGGAGCAGTACTGGAGCAATAGTCTCTCCAGGGCAGATGGTCGGATGCAGAAAAGGCCCTGCCCATCAATCTCTTAGAGATACGAGCAGCCCGGTATGCCCTAGTAGCATGGACATCCAAACTCCAAGGGTCCCCTGTCAGAATTCAATCAGACAATGCCACAGCAGTGGCATATATCAATCATCAGGGGGGCACCAGGAGTCGTGCAGCCCAGAGGGAAGTAAATTACATCCTGAAATGGGCAGAAAAATATGTCCCAGCCATATCTGCGGTATTCATTCCAGGAGTGGAGAATTGGAAGGCGGACTTTCTAAGTCGCCAGCAATTAGGCCCAGAGGAAGGGTCCCTTCACCCCGAGGTTTTCTGGACAATATGTCAGCGGTGGGGAACATCGGATGTAGATCTTCTAGCATCCAGATTCAACGCAAAGGGGGACAGGTTTGTCTCTCGGACAAGGGATCCCCTAGCTTGCGGCTCGGATGCCCTAGTGTTCCCTTGGGATCAGTTCAAGCTGATATATGCATTCACACCGCCACAATGGTTACCTCGATTACTCCGCAGAATCAGGGTAGAAAAGAAACAGTGATTCCGGTGGCTCCAGCGTGGCCCCGAAGAGCGTGGTACGCGGAGATTGTAAAATTTCAGTGGGGAGTCCTTGGACTCTCCCACGTCGTCCGGACCTGCTTTCGCAAGGACCGATATACCACCCTTCCTTACCAGCCCTAGGTTTGACGGCCTGGCTATTGAAGCCCACATTCTAAAAAAGAGAGGGCTCTCTAATGCTGTGGTATCTACCATGATCAATGCCAGGAAGCCGGTATCCAGGCAGATCTACTATAGAATCTGGAAGGCGTACATCGCGTGGTGTGAGGCCAAGAAATGGCATCCACATAAGTACGTAATAGGTAGGATTCTGGACTTCCTACAGTGGGCTGTAGATAGGAAGCTTGCCTTGAGTACTATCAAGGGTCAGATTTCGGCCTTGTCAATATTTTTTCAAAGGCCCTTGGCTTCGCATTCACTAGCCAAAGCCTTTATACAAGGAGTGATGCGTATTAGTCCTCCGGTTAATATTCCCATATGTCCATGGGATCTAAACTTGGTTCTGTCGGTTCTACAGAAACAACCATTTGAACCATTACAGTATATTTCCTTGGTGCTTCTCACCAGGAAATTGATTTTTCTAGTAGCCAATTGTTCGGCTAAAAGAGTATCGGAATTAGCAGCTATGTCCTGTAAGGAGCCATATCTGGTTATCCATAAGGACAGAGTAGTGTTACGTCCTCATCCAGCCTTTCTTCCTAAGGTGGTATCAAGGTTTCATTTGAACCAAGATGTGGTTCTTCCTTCTTTTTTCCCCAAACCTACTTCGGTAGAGGAAAAGTTATTGCATTCTTTGGATGTAGTAAGAGCAGTTAAAGCTTATCTAAAAGCCACTGCTCAGATTCGCAGAACGGATACTTTGTTTATTCTGCCGGAAGGCCCCAGAAAGGGTCAGGCAGCGTCAAAATCTACTTTAGCCAAGTGGATTCGACAGGTCATTATGCAAGCTTATGGCTTGGGAAGGAGACCGCCTCCGTTCAAAGTTAGAGCGCACTCCACGAGAGCAGTTGGAACTTCATGGGCAGTGCATCACCAGGCCTCCCTGGCTCAAATCTGTAAGGCCGCAACATGGTCTTCAGTTCACACGTTTACTAGGTTCTACCAGGTGGACGTTAGAAGTCAGGAGGATGTCGCCTTTGGGCGCAGTGTGTTGCAGGCCGCAAAAGATCCTCATGTCTGATAGCGCTCAGCTTATATATGGTGTATCCCCCCCCCCTCATTTGGCATTGCTTTAGGACATCCCATTAGTAATGACTATGTCGCTCTGTGTCCCGTGATGTACGAGAAAGAAAATAGGATTTTTATAACAGCTTACCTGTAAAATCCTTTTCTTGGAGTACATCACGGGACACAGAGCTCCCGCCCCTCTTTAGGGACACTTATTGCTTTGCTACAAAACTGAGGTGCTCCCGGATGGGAGGGGCTTATATAGGGGAGGGTACTTCCGGTTTTGGAAGTTGCCAGTGCCAGCACCTGACGGTATCTATATAACCCATTAGTAATGACTATGTCGCTCTGTGTCCCGTGATGTACTCCAAGAAAAGGATTTTACAGGTAAGCTGTTATAAAAATCCTATTTTTTTTGTGCTGAAAATGCCCCCCCTTGGCTTATACTCGAGTCACCTTTTTGCGCCTGATCTCCCGGACTTTGGAGACCCGGTACCGGCCGGTCGTAGGTCCCGTGGACCCCAATCATGGCACACATGTAGCCCCGCTCTTCCTCTACAATTGTGCAAAGTTTGTTGTCAGGGGGACCTACGGCCGGGGAGCACTGATTTTTCATAGCCGGGAACCCCTTTCATAGACTCCCATGTTAAATGGTAATTTCTTTGGTGATTTTGTGGACCCAGTACCGGCCGGTCGTAGGTCCCCTGGACCTGAAAGTGAGGCACAGTGAGGCATGCAGATGGACACCCTAGGCTTATACTCGAGTCAATAAGTTTTCCCATTTTTTTTTGGTAAAATAAGGTGCCTCGGCTTATATTCGGGTTGGCTTATACTCAAGTATATACGGGTAGTTTAATTTTTACATTTGACAAAAATTGCAGATAAAATCTTGTTGCAGTGGCTGAGATACTTGGATAAATGAAGATGAGATACTTTGGGAACTTGTGACATCACTGTAGCAGGAGGTATAACATGCACTAAAAATATATCTGTAGCTTCCAGACAATTCATTGGCTTCTTTCTTACGAATACGGGTTATAGCCACAACATGGCCGACCAGCCAGCCACCTTCATTCCCATGTTGATATTGATACCCTGCTACAGCCACTTATTTCAGCCTTAAAGTAGGCATTTGAAATAAATCTTGCCTGGAGTTTATTACAAACCTTACACTTAAGCCCTAGAGAACGGGAAGGCCCTCCCCCTAAAACGCGTTAGTTGTATTGTACTCTATAAACAATTCATACCAAGCTATCTGACCATTTGTACCAGGCGCTCTTTACTTTATACCTGTGGGCAGGTGCTTCCAAGCGGGTTCTAAAGGGTTAACAGTTTTCTTTTGCTGTGTTCATGCCCTCAGGTTAACTGGGTCACCCATGTTGCAAATTGTTAAAATGCCTAAATGTTTCACTGTGTCCTCAAGTTGACCTGCTGAGACGGTGGTGTCTGAGAAGGAGGGGTTAATGCTTCTGGTTTTCCTGCTCTTTTCAGAAGGTTACTGCCCCCTGCAGGTCATACCATATAAAAAAGGGCTCATTAGTGCCCTGAAAGGTTGGTCCGGGGAATGTCGTCCAAAATGTAGCTGTTTCTCTGTCGGAGTAGACCACACCCTTGGGGGGGGGGGTGGGGTGATTGGAGCCCCATTTGGGTTTCCAGTGGGGACTGGAACCCATGGATATCTATGGACTTATACCCGCCGGTCCTGGTCTTTCTGGGGTTGAATTACTAAGGCCAAATAGGCTGTTCACATTGAAAATTAAGCTGCACTTTGCAAGGGAATTTTCACTAGGACTTGGTGAATGAGGTGATATTCTGCTTCCATCATCCAATAATATGCAAGCAAAAATTTTTGTTTGTTTTTTTCCCTTCCACATAATTGGGTACTCATATTTACGAAGCTCTGGGGTAAATTCCATTACAAAGTGCAACTACACTTGCAAAGTGAACAGCCTATTAGTTTTTAATAAATCAACCCCACTGCCTTTGGTGGAATATTACCAAATCATGGTCTTTAAGAGATTGCCTGCTCACTTTTGTGGATTACTACCTATTATGGACTCTATGGATATAGCCATTTGCCTGAAGTATGGTCACTTGGGGGCACTAGAAAGCTTTGTATAGGAAAGTTGAAGGAAGATGTCTTTTGAGAACAGTTACCTGTTACTTGCAACTAGCTCAGTAAAAGATCTGTTCATGGAAACTGCCTGGTCTGAAGTCTCTCAAGGGGTGCATGCATGGCATATAAAAAAAACAGGTCTTACAACAAGGGGACTGAAGTTAGAGAAGATACAATACAGAGGTCTTATGAGCAGAATACTGTCCAGAGGAGGCTATATTGCCTAATGACCACACTATGTGTGTCACTTGCTAAAGCAACCAACCAGCCAGGAAATGGGTGACATGGCAAAGGTGACAGTTATTCTGGTAATGAAGGGGTTTTATTCCTGGTCCGTTCACTAGCAGCCAGGTCCCCACATACTGGGACCATCCTCGCAGAACAGAGTACCTAGGGACCTAGAATGGAAGTTACTGAGAGAGATCTAGAGGGGGCCCCAGGAGAAGAACAAGCACTGAGTTATGGAAAAGTGTGCTTCCTGTGCTCAATAGCCACATACAGAACATTGTTGCTGGAAATGAGGTGACAGGACTGCTAAGTTGGGGGAGACTGGTAGATACCGGCTTGGAAATGCTGCACACCGAGGGCAAGAGGTGTTCCCTGACAGAAGTGTGTCCCAAGTGCTTAGTGTCAACAGTGTAAGAAGTATGGCCACAAATTACAAGGAGTTAACTGTGCAAGTGTACTGCTTGCTTCTGAGTTTGAAATCCTTCCTTATTGCTGATTTCCCGGTACCACAGCTCATGCCTATGGTTTAGGCATTGGCAAGTGCAGTTCCAGTGTGTCCCTGCTAGGGTGCTTTAAGCCCTGTGTACATATCCTTAAAGTGATTCTGTCCTGAGAAAAGTAAAGGGGCTGCCATTGCTGGCCTTATTATGGAAATGCTGGTTGCCTGGCTGTGTCTGGTCTGGCATCAATACCTTTTAAGCCATAGACCTGGAACAAAAATACTGTAAATGAGTGTCAGAACTCTTTATCTCTATACTTGTTCTGGGCCAGAGACATCAAAAGCATGGAAGCCAAAGCATCAACATGACAGCCTGGGAACTGTTCCAAAACAGGAGGTCAAAAATGGTGGCCTCCATACATTTCTCATGACGAGTCACTTTAAGTACATGGAAATGGCCCATACACTTTAAGGAAATGTCTTGAAGCAATTGGGCTTCATTAGTTTGAGTGACTGCATCAGATGGCTGCTTCTCCCTTTGAAACAGTCTCTTTGCTTTGCTTACCGACAGCAGGGCAACACGCCAAATGTCCAATATAGAGCGTAGAGGAGGTTGCCTGTAATGATATGTGACAGTTCATTGCAGGGAGGGGAATGGTTGTCTACCTTGTTAGCACTGAAATTCTCCTTCCAATTACACAACTCAATGCTTTTGCTTTTTAAATGTTACCGAGAGGCAGCTGCATCATGAATAGACATGTCTGAAGGAAGAACAGGTCTCCTTGCCCGAAAGATTCTTCCTTTCGCTCTCCCATGAGGTTCTGGAACCACAGAACAGAGAATCTGATTGGCTGATTGGCAGGGATAAGTGTTCTTCACTTTTTATTCACGGGGACCCTCGTGACTGAACTAGTAATTAGAAATGAACAAATTTGAAATTTATCCCCTGAGCATGGAGGCATTTATCCTGTGGGACAGTTCTTCTAAGATATGTTGGGGTCATGGCTCTGAGTAAAGAATATATAATCATTCAATCATCGATCAGAGAAGGACCCGCGGGTAAAGAGGTGTTCTAGTCTGTAGAAAAAAATAAAAGTCAGCAGGTACGAATACTGTAGCTGCTGACTTTTAATATTAGGACACTTACCTGTCCAGGGATCCCGCGATGTCGGTGCCCTTAGCTGTTTAGTCAGGTGCAGGCGCCGCTGTCTTGTCACATTCGGCTCCCAATCACAGATTGCTCCGGAAGTCACGTTCCGTCGCCGCCATCTTGCTACACTAAGGTGACCAGATTTTTTAAATGAAATCCAGGGACAGGCGGCAATCAGTGACTATCTGCCCCGTCGCCGCCCGCCTCACAACCTGCCAAGTCTTTCTCTCCGGGCCCCGGCTACTACTGGGTGGGGAGCGGACTTGGTCCGGCGACAATATCCTCAATCCGGGGACTGTCCCCTGAAATCGGGGACGTCTGGTCACCCTATGCTACACCCCACACTCCTGCACAGTAATGATAGAGTGAGAAGGGGGCAAGCGGACATCTTGTTACACCGACCGGAGTTTTAGATTTCACAGTTATTTTCAACACAAAACGGAGCTTATATGCTTAAATACAGTATTTGGAAATCCGACGGACTGTTTACATGTTAAATGTAAAAATCAGAGGTGTTCTGTCACATTAGCAATCATGTAAGGTCAGCAGGTTTGCAGCTGCTTTTAAAAGTTAACATCTAAACAGTCTGTCGGATTTCCAAATACTGTATTTGAGCATATAAGCTCCGTTTTGTGTTGAAAATAACTGTAAAACTCCGGTGGGTGTAACAAGATGTCCGCTTGCCCCCTTCTCACTCTATCATTACTGTGCAGGAGTGTGGGGTGTAACAAGATGGCGGCCACAAAACGTCACTTCCGGAGCAATCTGTGATGGGGAGCCGAATGTGACAAGACACCGGCATCTGTAGTAAGGGAAAGAGGAAGTGAAGCCTTGCTGCTTCACAGCCTGTTTCCTACTGCGCATGCGCGAGTCATGCTGCACTTTCTGAATGGTCCTGCCATCTTCTGGGACTTCTGCATGTCCCAGAAGGTAGTGGGGGGAAGGTGGAGGGGGTGGAAATTTCGTAGATTGCTGATCTTACCCAGAAGTAGGAGTGGGTCCAGTGGGTACCTGTCAAAACCAGGTACCAGCTCCCCCCCCCCCCCCCCAAATGTGCCAAATATGGCAGTGGAGGGGAGGGTGCGAAAAAGCAGAGCTTCCCCTTTTGGGAGGAGCTCCGCTTTAATGACACACGCTGGGCATTATATAGATCCCTGCTCCCTATTCAGGCCTGCCAATAGAGTGCCCGGCTCGATCAAGTCTTCCTTGTGTGAAGCTCCCAGCCTTCCCCACCAATATATGCAGCACTATGTAACTTTGTATGGCACGCTTTAGCCCACAGAAATCTGTCCCTACCATGTAAGGACTAGTTTTTGCTCCTACCCCTCTTCCTGAATAAAAGTTCCCAGTCTTCCACCTCCAGTGAGTGTACATCCCCTACTCCAGTGCAGCTTACCAGGCTGTGGACTTTGGTTGAACACCGGCACTCGTGGGGTTCTCCTGGTGTTTCCCCATCTCCTCCTGTAAGCTGTGCACCTGTGTATGTTCTTAGTTCTAAGGCTGGTTGAAATTGCTCGATTATCCCATCAACACAATCAGTGTTGATGGGGGGAATCCCTGCTGCTGTGCTATTGTATTCTGACAGCAGGAGGTTTCCCAGCCATCAGAAGACAAGGACCACTAGCGGAGGCAATAGCTGTCAGCAGTAATTGCATGGAAAAAACCTGACAGGCTGGTTGTACTTTATGTTAATCGATAGATTGATCGAAATTCAGCTGGTTCCTGCTGAACCGGTTGAATTTCAAGGCAACTATGGCCAGCTTAAGGCCCCTTTCACACGTACGGACCGTATGTCCTCTTTTTCATCCGTCCGTTTACGGATGAAAAAGGGACATACATTGGTCCCTATGAGATTGCGGGTGTCAGCGGATCAACATCCGCTGACACCCGATCTCATCCGGGTCCGCAATCCTCCATTTCTGCAGACGGAGGAAAATCCTATTTTTCAATCCGTCTGCAGAGCGGATCGGATGAACACGGACAGACGGTCCCCCATGCGGGAGAGCGGAGATCTGACAGGGCGGTCCCTGCAAAGTGTGCGGGGACCGCCCTGTCATCCGCCGCCTCAGCGGGGATCAACGTAGCGATCCCCGCAACGTAGCGATCCCTGCAACGTAGCGATCCATCCCGTGTGAAAGGGGCCAAAAGCAGAACTTTACCCAAAAGGGGAAGTTCTGGTCTTTTTCCTCCTCCTCACCCTCTTTCTTTACATTCGGCACATTATTTAGTTTGGGGGGGGTCAGTTACCCAATTTTGACAGATACCCGCTCCCCCACTTCCAGTCAAATCGCTGTTGTGATCTGAGTGGAAGTTTCCCCCCCCCCTTTTCCCCAGGAGCCTTCTGGGACACATCACTGGTCCCAGAAGACTTTAGGAGCAATCAGGAGGTGCAGCAGGACTCCAGCATTCATGGGCAGTTGGAGTCCAGCTGTGAAGCCTCAAGGTTTCACTGCCGGTTTCCCTTATGCCCTGTACACACGATCGGAATTTCCGATGGGATAAAATCCGATGGAATTTTTCCGTCGGAATTCCGTTCAAGCTGTCTTGCATACACACTGTCAGACCAAATTCCGACCGTCAAGAACGCAGTGATGTACAACACTACGACGAGCCGAGAAAAATGAAGTTCAATGCTTCCGAGCATGCGTCGACTTGATTCTGAGCATGCGTGTTTTTTTCTCCTTCGGAGTTCCACACAGACGATCGGAATTTCCGATGAAAAAAGTCTGATGGAATTTTTTCATTGGATATTCCGACCATATATGGGCCCCATTGGATTTTTTTCCGTCGGAGTTTAGAAATAGAACATGTTTTTTATTTTTTTCCGATGGAAAAAAATCTTATTTCTAAACTCTGACAGAAAAAAGTCCAATGGGGCCCACACACGGTCGGAATATCAGATGAAAAAATTCCGTCTACTTTTTTCATCGGAAATTCCGATCGCGTGTACAAGGCATTAGTGAAGATGCCGGCGCCTGTACCCATAGTCAATTGAAGAATCGGCTCAGGTAAGGACATCACTGGTTTCAGGGGCAGGTAAGTGTCCTTATAGTAAAAGTCAGCAGCTACAGTATTTGTAGCTGCTGACTTAAATTTTTTGTTGGGAAGCTTGGAGCTTCTCTTTAAGACTGCACAGTCACTTAATGCCACAAATCTCAACTAATGATCAGGAAACAATTACAATGTTTTTTGGATCATGGGATCGCCATGGCAGCTAATCACATTGATCACTTGAGATTTGTTAGAAACAAACCTGCAGGCTGCAGCTGTCACTTAGCCTTCTGTTAAAGAAGACATATGCAAGTAATGCTGAAGTCGCACTGGGATGTCGGCTTCAAAGTCGCGGCAGTGTGAACCAGGCTTAATGGAGGGCAAGTCCTCCTATGGGAACACTAGTTCTGGTTACTTCGGGGGGTCCCAATGGATTCCCTTAAATTGCAGGGTTTTCTACTTACTTTTTCTTTTGGCTATGGAACAGGACATGAAGGTAAACCACCCAAGTGGGACACTGGAGTGGTTTAAACCTGACAGGGGTTATGACCCTCCCTTACTCCATCCAAAAGGATTTTTATTTTTTTTTACCTTTAGTTCTACCTTAAATTTTCGTTTCCCGTTTGAGTGAAAGAGATAATGGGGGGGGGGGGGGAATTTATTAAAACTGGTGAGTGCAGAATTTGGTGCATCTGTTCATGGTGGCCAATAAGCTTCTAACATCAGCTTGTTCAATTAAGCTTTGACAATAAAACCTGGAAGCCGATTGGTTTCTATGCAGAGCACCAGATTCTAAACTCTCCAGTTTTAGTAAATCTCCCCCCAATGTTTTTTTCAGATATTTCAAACTCTAGTAAATCCTTAAAATGTATTTGGGTTTGTACGTCAGTTCTAGAGTTATGGTCAAGGAAATTGTCACATACTGACGCTGCTGAACTTTGTCTGGACATCTAGGCTTCATATTAGGGTGACCACATTTCCAAACTGCCATTCAGGGACAACCCCCCCCCCCTTCCCAAAAATCAGCTTGTGCTGTAACGAATCACAGCACTAATGGCGGGTGCGCTCTTTACCCAGAAGCACTGATCACGCCCCCAAAAAAGGCCGCCACATCGCCACTTTACTCACTGATGGTACTTGTCCTGGCCGGCCGAGACCCGTTTTACCTTGTTCCAACGCTGGCTCTACACTGCCCTGCAGTGATTAGACACAAGGGATTTATTATTTATTCCAATCAAAAGCAGGGGGTGGGGATTGTGCCTCTCCAGACATTCCCAGCCAGGGCAAGTACTGTGAGTAAAGCAGCAATGTGGCGGCCTTTTTTGGGGGCATCAGATCGTCCGGGGGGGGTGGCTGTGTCAGTTTCATTCCGGGACACTGTATTGTCCTGGAATGAAGGTGCCCGGGACCCGGGACAGACCTGCAAAATGCGGGACTGTCCCGGGCGATTAGGGACATGTGGTCACCCTACTTCATATACACAGGCACATCTGAATGCCGGGCTGCGAGGATATCTGGAAGGTTCTGTCCATGGGGAAGAGATGCATTATTACAATAATTTTATGGGAAGAATGGTAAAAAGTAATGTGAAATCCGTGTCTGTGACAAAAAAATTGTGTATTTGAATTCTTCCCAAGTACAACTTGCAGCAACGCAAGAGCTATTTCTGGAACACGGCTCACTATTCTACGTCTCTTGATGCTCAAGCAGTGGGCAAAAGTTCACCAGTTCCAGTGCGGCTTTGAACTCTTAGGCCTCGTACACACGACCGATTTTCTCGGCAAGAACCAGCAAGAAACTTGCTGGCAGAGAGGTCTTGCCGAGTAAATCGGTCGTGTGTACGCTGCTATCGGGTTTCTCGTCGAGAAAACCGACAAGAAACCTCGACGAGAAAATAGAGAACCTGCTCTCTATTTTCTCGTCGAGATTCTCCTCGGCGTGTTTCTCGACGAGAAAAGTGAGTGTGTGTACACTTACCTGTCCGCCCGGAAGCCCGCGCATGTTCGAAATGAATTCGACGCATGCGCGGTAGCTTCCTAGGCATACGTAGGGTATACCAAGATGGCGGCGACGGCATCGAATGTGACGAGCGCATGCTCGACGTAGTCGATGACGTCACCGCGTACACTCCTTTCAAAGAACCGCGGGTTCTTTGAAACGAGCGTGTGTACACTCGGCCGGGACAAGTTTCTTGTCCAAGAATCTCGTCGAAAAAAACGACATGTTTTTCTCAACGAGAATCTCGGCCGTGTGTACGAGGCCTGAGATTTGTTATGTTCGGAAAGAAGTTGAGGCACTTTTAAAGTGAAAGGTTAAAGCTGAACTTGAGCCAAACAGATCAGACCACATATGTGAACTGTCTTACACTATGTTTTCAAGAATTTTTGGACACCTGACTACCATATATACAAAACATGGTCAAGAGTTTGTAAATACCTGACCATCATACCTACACTACACATCCAAGAGTTTGTGGACACCTGACCATCACACATATACTACATCAGGGCTTTTTTTTTTTTCAGAGAATAGGTGCAGGAACTCCCCCCTTCTGAGTTGCCCTTCATTTCCGCTCCTTACCCACCTCTGAGCATTGTCCCTTCCTTCCACCTCCTACCCACCTCCCAGTATCAACCCTTTTAGAGAATACAGAACCAAGTATCATGTTGTGCTACTAAGTGATTTGCACTAAATGTATTAATGATAACAAGAAAGACAGTAAAATAGAGTGCAGTAAGCAACAATAGACCCCACCCCAGCAACAGTAAACCCCCCGGCAACTATAGACCTCAATCCAGCAACAATAGATCCCCCACACAACAATAGACTTCCCCCCAGCAACAATGGACGCCCTGCAACAAAATACCATCCCAGCAACAATAGACCCCCAGCAGCCAGAATCAATAGACCCTCCAGGAGCCAGCAACAATAGACCTCTCCCTCAACAGTAGATCCCTCCCAGCAACAATTGACCCCCCAGCAACATAACAGCCCCCATCACCAACAATAAAGCTACCCAGCAACAATAGACCTCCATACAAAAATAGATTCCCCAGCAGCCAGTATCAATAGACCGTCCAGCACACCCAGCACTCCTTGCTATTACATACATTCATTGCTAGAGGTGCCGGAACTGCGTTCCCCCGCGTTCCCCCTGAAAAAAAGCCCTGCACTACATGGCAAAGAGGATGTGGACACCTGATCATTACACCTACACTACATAGCAAAGATTATGTGGACACCTGACCATCACAACTACACTACATGTCCAAGAGTGTGTGGACACCTGATCATCATACCTACACAACATGTCCAAGAGTTTGTGAACACCTGACCATCCTATCTACACTACACATCCAAGAGTATGTGGACACCTTACCATCACACCTACACTGGACATATGTGGACACCTGACCATCACACCTATACTACACATCCAAGAGTTTGTGGACACCAGATCATCATACCTACACTACACGTCCAAGAGTTTGTGGACACCTGACCATCCTACCTACACTACACCTCCAAGAGTTTGTGGACACCTTATCATCATGCCTACACTACATGGCAAAGAGTATGTGGACACCTGACCATCATACCTACACTACATGTCCAAGAGTTTGTGGACACCTGACCATCATACCTACACTACACCTCCAAGAGTTTGTGGACACCTGACCATCACACCTACACTACACATCCAAGAGTTTGTGGACACCTGACCATCATACCTACACTACACATCCAAGAGTTTGTGGACACCTGACCATCATACCTACACTACACATCCAAGAGTTTGTGGACACCTGACCATCATACCTACACTACACATCCAAGAGTTTGTGGACACCTGACCATCATACCTACACTACACATCCAAGAGTTTGTGGACACCTGACCATCATACCTACACTACACCTCCAAGAGTTTGTGGACACCTGACCATCACACCTACACTACACATCCAAGAGTTTGTGGACACCTGACCATCACGCCTACACTACATGGCAAAGAGTATGTGGACACCTGACCATCACACCTACACTACATGTCCAAGAGTTTGTGGACACCTGACCATCACAACTACACTAAATGTCCAAGAGTTTGTGGACACCTGACCATCACACCTACACTACACGTCCAAGAGTTTGTGGACACCTGACCATCACAACTACACTAAATGTCCAAGAGTTTGTAGACACCTGACCATAACACCTACACTACATGTACACGAGTTTGTGGACTTCTGACCATCATACCTACACTACATGGCAAAGAGTATATGGACACCTGACCATCACAACTACACTACATGTCCAAGAGTTTGTGGACACCTGACCATCACACCTACAATACATGGCAAAGAGTATATGGACACCGGACCATCTCTCCTCCTGTCAGTAAGCTTCCTGTCGGCATATGAGCATGCAGCAGAGCCTGATTGGTTCCTAGAGCTGCTCAATCCTCCCCAAGTCTGAGTGCTGCTGTGGTGGGGAGGGTTGAAGTCTCCTACAAAAACAGAGTCAGGTACTTGGGGTAGTTGTTTATTCTGTTCCATAAATAGCACCCGTATAGACGGTAAAATCAATATTTGCTCCATCAACAGGGATACAAGTATGTGTAATGTGAAGCGCATGTGTTTAAAGTTTAAGTAAAGATTTTTATTGCTGTGTCCTCAATGGTGAGATTCTCACGCACTTCCTGTCCTTGTAAAACCTCAGTTCTCAGGGTGTGAATGGAGGTCAGGGAGTGATCTTTAAAGCGACACTGTCAGGGAAAATAAATTGCAAGGAATGGTCTACCTGCAAAGTAAACAAGTTTATACCTAATCCCTACCACTTCCCGCATCAATGAATGCCACCCCATTCTAAAGAAATCATCTTTTGAGAAACCGACACTTCCAGGAGTGTCGATCTCCTTCGTTCCCCGCTTAACTTTGAAATGCCACTCCATTGCACCAAGACAGTGCCGCTCCAAAGCACATGTGTTGCAGCACGCCACAATACACAGAAACAGTACTGCGGTAGGGTGCATTGCCAAAAATAGCGCATTTTGGTGGATTGCCTTGATACAATACACGTTAATGCACAAAAAAGTGCATGTTGACACAACACACCGGGATGCTGTATTCTGAATGGGCCCTAATTAAAGCTGGGCATAGCTGATTATGAGAGCTTCACGCCGATTTTAGTAGCGCCTGAATTCTGCCATAAGCCAGACAGAACATTATGTGCTCTGCCCTCATTTCATTTTTCACAGACTCGCGATCTGAGGACGGTGAAGCCTATCGGAGTTTGCATAATTTCTTTCCAGCATATGACAAACAAAGGGATATATGGGGGATTGCACTCCGCATAATGATTCTGCCTGGAACAAACTGTCTCCATAGCCCATTCTCGATTGAACGCGTGGCGGGTTTTTGTGTTTTTCTGTAGCCAGCGAGTGACGGTATGGATAAATTGCCGACCGTTGCTGCTGCTTTTAAGGTTGTTAACTAAACGGAGAGCCTAAGGGTATAAAAGTGAAGAATTGGAACAACAAATTCTGGATGTAGAGAGGAATACCTACATGTATACGAAAGACGAAGTTATCTGAGATTTCTGTCCAGGTACGGAGGGATTATAGCATAAACCCAAGATTGGGACCGAGAGGAGAAGATCACAAATCTTTATGAATATATTTTCCTGATACTACTACTACTATAGCAAACATTGACCATTCCCATCAGTGACCGTCCCTTACAATGCATACAGACCAATGTCTGAGCTAGGCTCTTCCATTTATCGCTATGGAGCTTGTAGTTGCACTCATAGATCACACCTGTCCCATATGTGGAGGGACTGTCCCTTTCAAAACTAAGCCCCTCTGTTCCTCTGTCCTCCTCAGAACCAAACCTCTCTGTGCCTCTGTCCTCCTCAAAACCAAGCTCCCCTGTCCCTCTGTCCTCCTCATAACCAACCCCCCCTTGTCCCTCTGTCCTCCTCATAACCAAACAAACCTTTCTGTCCCCCTGTTCTCCTCAAAACCCCTCTGCCCCTCTGTCCTCCTTTATAACCAAAACCCCTCTGCCCCTCTCATAACCAAAACCCCTCTGCCCCTCTCATAACCAAACCCCTCTGCCCCTCTCATAACCAAACCCCTCTGTCCTCTTCATAACCAAACCCCTCTGTCCTCTTCATAACCAAACCCCTCTGTCCTCTTCATAACCAAACCCCTCTGCCCTCCTCAAAACCTAACCCCTCTGTCCTCCTTAAAACCTAACCCCTCTGTCCTCCTCAAAACCAAACCCCTCTGCCCCTCTCATAACCAAATCCCTCTGTCCTCCTCAAAACCAAACCCCTCTGTTCTCCTCAAAACCTAACCCCTCTGTCCTCCTCAAAACCTAACCCCTCTGTCCTCCTCAAAACCTAACCCCTCTGTCCTCCTCAAAACCTAACCCCTCTGTCCTCCTCAAAACCTAACCCCTCTGTCCTCATAACCTTGCCCCTCTCATAACCAAACCCCTCTGCCCTCTCATAACCAAACCCCTCTGTCCTCATAACCAAACCCCTCTGTCCTCCTTATAACCAAACCCCTCTGTCCTCCTTATAACCAAACCCCTCTGTCCTCCTCATAACCAACCCGCTCTGCCCCTCTCATAACCAAAAACCCTCTGTCCTCATAACCAAACCCCTCTGTCCTCATAACCGAACCCCTCTGTCCTCATAACCGAACCCCTCTGTCCTCATAACCGAACCCCTCTGTCCTCCTCAAAACCGAACCCCTCTGTCCTCATAACTGGACCCCTCTGTCCTACTCATAACCGAACCCTTCTGTCCTCCTCATAACCGAACCCTTCTGTCCTCCTCATAACCGAAACCCTTCTGTCCTCCTCATAACCAAAACCCTCTGTCCTCCTCATAACTGGACCCCTCTGTCCTACTCATAACCGAACCCCTCTGTCCTCCTCATAACCGAACCCTTCTGTCCTCCTCATAACCGAAACCCTTCTGTCCTCCTCATAACCAAACCCCTCTGTCCTCCTCATAACTGAACCCTTCTATCCTCCTTATAACTGAACACTTCTGTCCTCATAACCAAACCCGTCTGTCCTCCTCATAACTATGCATAACCGTGCATGCGGGTAAAGGCGAACCCAGACGGCAGCCCTGTGCACACGCAAACACGATCGTCCCACACATGTCTAGCAAAAAAATACTGATTTTTACATAAAAACAAAAAGTGCCAGAAATGGCTTGGAGCTAAAGTGGTTAACCTGTCAGCAAAAGGGGGAGGGGGGGTTGGGACTTTAAATGAGGCGCATATGTGGTGCACCTCCATCCCTAATTCGAAAAAGTAAATGGAGGTTTGGGACTTTGAGTGACTTTGAGTGAGACTGTAGACATGGTGTAGGTAAAAAAGATACCTGTTTATTCAAAATAAACGCATGACACATCTTCAAACAGAAATCACATGGAAGGAAAAACATTCTGGTTGATGCGATTCCCTAGAGTTACACACACATAAGTATGGGTATGCACAATATAAGCAACAAGGTACATCAGTGTGTGACCAGGTGCCACATAGTGATCCGTATGGATAATGGAATACATTCAGTGAATTGCATATGTACAGATATCACATGGCAACAAGCGCTAAAAACATGAAAAAAGTAGCATATAAAACCAGTAAGAGCATAGGTAAATGATTGTGTTGTCAACTGAGTTGATGCGTTTTCTGATGTCCGACGCGTTCCGTGTATAAGTTACACTCTTCAGGGGCTAGTGCTCAGGACATCTAAAAGATATATAATGAAGTGTAAAATAACTAAATCTGGTTGCTGGTCAAAGGAAATAGATGATGGAACACAAGAGCCCATCTTGAGTACTTACATGGAATCTGGTCCAATGGGTATGGTGCATATGGAGCCCTGACCAAAGATAGGTCCGTCATGGGAGCTGAGGTGATATATAGCCGCACTCAGGCGGGGTGCACTATCGCAGCCCTCCCAAGGACACCGGAACATGCAGTGTTGATGTTCATAATAAAATGTTGAACCAAAGGCAATCTAAAAAATAACACAAAATCAAGGACCACAATGGGGAAATAAAAGGTAAAATGACCTGATGCTCAAATCCCAGGGGTCCCAAAAATTGCGGGGACCGATCCATGAACCATGGTGTAGTATGGCGTCTCAGGATAGTGGTGAAGGTGTGTTTGGGGAGGGTTCATATACGATCACTCCACACAGGTGCAGGCTAATGATCACCAGCATTGTGTAGGCAAAAGAGAACACCCCACACACAACCTGTCGGCATGTCTTTGGAGTGTGGGAGGAAACCAGAGTACCCGGAGGAAACCCGCGCAGGGAGAACATGCAAATTCCATGCAGGTAGTGTCGTGGTTGGGATTCAAACTGACAACCCTAATACTGCTAGGGAGCAGTGCTAACCACTTAGCTGCACTGAGCTGATTTTTATACCAATCAGTTTGGCGTGCAGTATATTTTATTTACAAAAAGCTAAAACAGGATGCTGTGCCTTTAAGAACGTGCTGTTCCAGGGTCACATGACCAGCGGTGCTCCTGAGCTGACCTTCCATTGTACATCCAGTGAACACGATCCGCAGCACCTGTGTGATTGCGATCAGCTGATCCACATCACAGGTGTCGGGCCCCGGGCTGCCAGCATCTCCCCCTGTCGTCTACTCCCACCGCCGGTGACCTTGGAAGAAGTCCAGGGGAGTCGACATCCCAGGGTGGGACTGATCCAGCCAGGAACCTGTTCCTCCAGAACTGCTGCCATCAGATAATGAGGAATAGAAACAGCTCAGCAAATCGCAGAAATAAAAAAAAGAGCGAAACGTATTTTATGGACGCAGAGCGCAATCGAGGGTCACGTGACGATGTGAAAGCACGGCGCGTTCCAGCTCCAAAATGGTTTTATAGAAAAGATCTGTACTGAGGAATAAAAAAACGCATAGTCTGCTGTTGCTGACCATTCCTTTTGAAAATGCTGGGTGCCTGGCTCTCATGCTGATCTTGTGGTTTCAATAGCCTAGTCGCTTGACCTGGAACAAGTAGGCAAATAAGGAGTGGCACCTTCAGTCTTCCTTGCTGTGTGCTTGCTCCAGGTCTGTTACTGGAAGGCTGGAGACAGCGGATTTTCAGGAGGAGGTCAGCAATAGCTGTCCTACATATAAGGCTCCGTTTCCACTTGTGCAACTTATCCTGCGATTTCGGACTCTCAAAGTCGCATGACAAGTCGTTCCCCTATGATTTCCAATGAGTACCGTTCATATCTGTGCGACTTCAAGTTGCAGCGACTTCAAAGTAGTCCCTGTACTACTTTGGTCCGACTTGAGGTGCTTAGACCTCAAGAATACACAGGCATTGCTTCAAGTCGCATCAAAATCGCTCAACTTTCTGGTCGCAATACTGGAAACCTAGCCTTACAAGCACAAATATTATTTAACCACTTCAGCCCCAGAAAGTTTTACCCCCTTAATGACAGGCCATTTTTTTTTCGATATGGCACTGCGTCACTTTAACTGACAATTGCGCGGTCGTGCGATGTTGCACCCAAATAAAATTGCTGTTTCTTTTCCCCACAAATAGAGCTTTCTTTTGGTGGTATTTGATCACCCCTGCGGCTTTTATTTTTTTGCAATATAAACAAAAAAAGGCCGACAATTTTGAAAAAAAATAAAACATTTTTGCTATAAAAAAATTTCTTCATCAGTTTAGGCCGATACATATTCTTCTACATATTTTTGGTAAAAAAAAATGCAATAAGCGCATATTGATTGGTTTGCGCAAAAGTTATTGCGTCTACAAAATAGGAGTATATTTATGGCATTTATTTATTTTTTACTCATAATTAGGGATGAGCTTTAGGTTTGAGTCGAACATGAGTTTGACTCGAACATTGGCTGTTCGCCCATTTTGCGAACAGCGAAAAATTTGGTGTTCGCGACAAATTCGAAAAGCCGCGGAACACCCTTTAAGGGCCAGTTCACACCAGACGCAGTCCTGTACAGTTTTGTGTGCATTTTTTTTGCACTAAAAATGCATGCACAGTGTTTTCAATGTATTCCAATGGCTCTTGTTGGCTCTAGTTCACACCATGCAGTCAGTTTCCGGTCAGTCTCCGGTGCAGAAACTGACCGGAAACTGACTGCATGGTGTGAACTAGAGCCAACAAGAGCCATTGGAATACATGGAAAACACTGTGCATGCATTTTGTGCAGAAAAAAAGCACACGGAACTGAACGGAACTGCGTCTGGTGTGAACTGGCCCTAAAAGTCTATGGGAGAAATCAAAAGTGTTCATTTTAAAGGTTAATATGCAAGTTATTGTCCTAAAAAGTGTTTGGGGACCCGGGTCCTGCCCCAGGGGACATGTATCAATGCAAAAAAAAAGTTTTAAAAACGGCCGTTTTTTCGGGAGCAGTGATTTTAATAATGCTTAAAGTGAAACAATAAAAGTGAAATATTCATTTATATTTTGTACCTGGGGGGTGTGTATGATATGCCTGTAAAGTGGCACATGTTTCCCGTGCTTAGAACTGTCCCTGCACAAAGTGTCATTTTTGAAGGAAAAAAAGTCATTTAAAACTCACTCGCGGCTATTAATGAATTGTCGGCTCCCGGCAATACATAGAAAAGTCATTGATAAAAACGGCAGTTTTTTTCAATGACTTTTCTATGTATTGCCGGGAGCCAACAATGACAGTGGCTGGTCGGCAAGCGGTTAAGGTGAACAAGACAGATTTTTCTACCTTTTGGCACAGCTGCAAAGTTTGCTGATGGCTTTGTCCCATTGGCCAGAATTGCTCTTTAACCCCTTTCCCATCTGCCCTGGCCTCTCTAGAACCCAGGGGATGGGAAGGATCAGCGATCATGTGACCGGCTGTCACATGATTGGGAGCTGGCATCCCATTTATTTCAATGCACCGTCTCATGGCAACACGTTCAACGCACCGCTAAAATGAAAATGGGTTACCCCATGCTATGTCGTTATGGGCGTTAAGGCAGTCCTTTAACACATGTGAAGTCGCATGACAAGTCAAAATCCATGTATTTCAATGCTCCCCGTTCTAATTGGTGCGACTCAAATCGCAGCGACTCCAAAAAAGGTTTTTGTACTACATTGTTCTGACTTCGGTGAGACCTGTTCTCCCATGGCTCTCACCAGTCGCATGACATTGCATCAAAAATCGCATTGCAAAGTCACACTGTAAATCGCACGACTTTGGGGTCGCAATAGTGCAAACCTAGGCCAAGAGATTCAGGCTGCAACCTTCAAAAATATAACGGTTGCCTCTAAACGAATGGTTCTGTGTAGAGCATGTTGTGAACGAAGCCCCCGTCTTCTCTGGTTTCCTGCGCTCAGTCAGACACCAGTGATCTGCCATTCTGTGCGAATCTTCGTCAGCACTTAGCTTGATTGGGTACAGTGTGATACAAATCATTGTGATTAGAAAACCAGCAGCCGCTCCAGCCTGGTTCTTTATGTCCTCTGTGTGCTGTGTTTATCTTTCATCAACTTCCGTGCCAGGGGGGCGCAGAGATATTAAATCCACTCAGCAAATTGCAGATGGGAGAGAGTGAATTAAACAGGGCGGAGGTGTCTCTGGGGAAGTGCATTTTCTGCGCTGCTTTTATCTCGGCCAGAACAGAAGCGGGCTTCTTCTCGCCGCACGGCCAATGGGGACACGCTTGGTTCCTGGAGAAGGATGCTGGGAAATAATAGCCACAGGAAAGGGTTTACCTTGTTTTTGTAGCAGTGAAATAACCAAGCGTTTTTAATTCTTCATCATGTAGCAGATGGAACCTCAATAACTAAAATCTCATATACCAAACACAAGAAGAGGTTTTTAGTTAGAGGACGGAGTTATTATTATTATTAAAGGTATTTATATAGTGCAGACAATTTAAGCAGCGCTTTACATAATTTACATTTACATCACTCCAAGCCCTTGAGGAGCTTACAATCTACATCAGCCACTATCCTTGAGGAACTTACACTTTACATCAGTCCCCGCCCTTGAGGAGCATACAAGCTACAGCAATCCCCGCCCTTGAGGAGCTTACAAGCTACATCAATCCCTCCCCTTGAGCTTACAATCTACATCAGTCCCTTCCCTTGAGGAGCTTACAATCGACATCAGTCCCCGCCCTTGAGGAGCATACAAGCTACATCAATCCCCGCCCTTGAGGAGCTTACAAGCTACATCAATCCCTCCCCTTGAGGAGCTTACAATCTACATCAGTCCCCGCCCTTGAGCTTTCAAGCTACATCAATCCCTCCCCTTGATGAATTTACAATCTACATCAGTCCCCAACTTTGAGGAGCATATATGCTACATAAATCCCAGACCTTGAGGAGCCTACAAACTACATCAATCCCTTCCCTTGAGGAGCTTACAATCTACATCAGTCCCTACGCATGAGAAGCAATTTGGGAAACTACACCAGGCACTGCTGTGCCACTACCCTGCATTACTAATACATATATAAGGGGTCTCCAAACTCTGTAAATAAAGGGCCAGTTTACTGTCCTTCAGACTCTAAAGAGGCTGGACTATGGCCAATGGGGAGTAGACAATGTCCCATGCTTGGTAGTCAGTAGACTTGTGCACAACGGAAAAATTCGTTCCGTTTCGGTTCGTTTCTTTCCGGTCCTGTTGATTCGTAATCATTCGTAATTTTGCTAGACGGGATTTTTCGTGTTCGGACTAATTCGTATTTTCGCAAGCGACATTTTTCGTTGAATTTTTTGTTGCTTTATAATTCGTACTTTCGGTAGAGTACATTGTTTTTCGTTGATTCTGGACACAACTCCTACTTTCGTAACTTTTTTTGGGTTCGTTGATTCATAATTTTCGGTGTCTCTCTCACAACGACGCTGCCTATTATGCCTAATGTGCTTCGAATGGATTTGTACTTTTCTAAATACATAGCGGTTATTTGTAACGATTCGAAATCTCGTATTTTACTTTCGTTTTTTACATGCGGCTATAGGCTCCGCCCCTGTACACCATTTTGAGAGGGTTCAGCACGGTGAGGGAGAAGCAGAGAGCAGAGCAGAGTGTTATTGTGCTTCGAATGGATTTGAAATCTCGTATTTTACTTTCGTTTTTTACATGCGGCTATAGCCTCCGCCCCCTGTACACCATTTTGAGAGGGAGTTCAGCACGGTGAGGGAGAAGCAGAGAGCAGAGCAGAGTGAGTGTTATTGTGCTTCGTATGGATTCGTACATTCGTAACTTTTTTCATAACGAATTATGCCGAAGGCATTCGGGCATTCGCTATTTTGCGGTATAATTTATTTCGGATTCGGTTTTATTCGTAATTGCTCTGTTCGGAAATTCGAATGCTTCCGAATGTCCGAAAGTTGCTAAATTCGGACGAATTTCGATTCGTTACGAAACGAATTGCACAAGCCTAGTAGTCAGTGGGAGTAAAAAAAATTACATAGCGCCTGTCAGTAGGAGAACGAATTGTGTTCCAACATTGGTATTAGTGGAAGGAATAATGCCTCATCATTGCTATTAGCGTCGGGAATAATGCCTCATCATTGATATTAGTGGGAAGAAAAGAAAGTGCCTCATCATTTATATTAGTGGGAGCAATAGTGCCCCATCATTGGTATTAGTGGAAATAATAGTGTCTCATCATTGATATTAGTGGGAAGAAAAGTGCCTCATCATTGATATTAGTGGGCGGAATAGTGCCCCGTCATTGGTATTAGTGGGGGGAATAGTGCCCCATCATTGGTATTAATGGGAGAAATAGTGCCCCATCATTGGTATTAGTGGGGGGAATAGTGCCCTATCATTGGTATTAATGGGAGAAATAGTGCCCCATCATTGGTATTAGTGGGGGGAATAGTGCCCTATCATTGGTATTAATGGGAGAAATAGTGCCCCATCATTGGTATTAGTGGGAAGAATAGTGTCTCATCATTCATTGGTATTAGTGGGGGCAATAGTTCCCTATCATTGGTATTAATGGGAGAAATAGTGCCTCATCATTGGTATTAGTGGGAAGAATAGTGTCTTATCATTGGTATTAGTGAGGGGAAATAGTGCCCCATCATTGGTATTAATGGGAGGAATAGTTTCCCATCATTGGTATTAATGGGAGGAATAGTGACCCATCATTATTATATTATACAGGATTTATATAGCGCCGACAGTTTGCACAGCGCTTTACAAGATTCGGGCAGACATTACAATTACAATACAATTCAATATAGGAAGAATCAGAGGGCCCTGCTCGTTAGAGCTTACAATCTATGAATTGGTATTAGTGGAAGGGATGGTGTCCTATCATTGATATTAGTGGGAGGAATAGTGCCCCATCATTGGTATTAGTGGGAGGAATAGTGCCCCATCATTGGTATTAGTGGAAGGAATGGTGTCCTATCATTGGTATTAGTGGGAGGAATAGTGCCCCATCATTGGTATTAGTGGGAGGAATAGTGTCCTATCATTGGTATTAGTGGAAGGAATGGTGTCCTATCATTGGTATTAGTGGAAGGAATGGTGTCCTATCATTGGTATTAGTGGGAGGAATAGTGCCCCATCATTGGTATTAGTGGGAGGAATAGTGTCCTATCATTGGTATTAGTGGAAGGAATAGTGCCGCATCATTGGTGTCAGTGGGAGGAATAGTGTCCCATCATTGGTGTCAGTGGGAGGAATAGTGCCCCATCATTGGTATTAGTGGAAGGAATAGTGCCCCATCATTGGTATTAGTGGAAGGAATAGTGCCCCATCATTGGTATTAGTGGAAGGAATAGTGCCGCATCAATGGTGTCAGTGGGAGGAATAGTTCCCCATCATTGGTGTCAGTGGGAGGAATAGTGCCCCGCCCATCATTGGAGCACAGGTGTGTCAGGAGGAAGGTGCCTCTGAAGCTGCTCTGTGAGAAGGGAGTGGTGGTGAAATCTATCCCAGCTCCCTGGCCCCCTTTCTGGGGAGGCCATGGAGGGCAGCGGGGCTTCTCCTGCTGGAGGCTCCCAGCCATCTCCTGGGCCATCAGGTGAACTGCCATCCTCTGCACAAGCCGATCTCTCTGCCCCTGGTGAGGATGAAGGCTCGGAGGCCATTCGGGAGCGAGTGGTGGCCGGGATTAAGGTCCTGAACAGGGAGAGGGACAAGCTCTACAAGTTGAGAGCAGAGTTGAAGCGCCTGCGAAGGCAACGTGAGGGCTTACATAGCCAGAAACGGGGATCCATGGATCCGGAAATCCAGCTGGCCAAGGTCCGTGTGGATCATCAGGAGACCATCGTGGCCATGATGGAAGGCAGAGATGGGCCCTTTAAAGAGAAGTTTTGCAACGACAAGAGGTTTGGAAGGGTGACAAAGATGGAGGTGGAGGAGGAGGAGACCCCCAGTTCTGACCCCCTGCCCCCCCAGGGAGAGGTAAGAAGCCCCAGGCCTTCCCAGGAATCTGGAGGTATGCTGAGGGCCATCCAGGTAATGGAGTCTCCTATGCGGGGGGATCAGATGGTGTTTAATGAGGAAGACATTACTGATGATGTACCTGATAAAGTGAAGCCTGCTAAATCCAATGTTGTGGATAAGACTGTTTTTGTTCCTTTTAACACTGTGACTAACAATGTGCCTAATGACAATCAGGCTGCTAGTCCTGTGTGCAGCAATGTTGTGCCTGCTGAGGCTGCAATGCAGCAAGAGTTACATTTAAAAAATGTCATTTCTGTGGATGGACTGCAAGTGTCAGCAC
Source organism: Rana muscosa (assembly GCA_029206835.1). Lineage (NCBI taxonomy): Eukaryota > Metazoa > Chordata > Amphibia > Anura > Ranidae > Rana > Rana muscosa. The sequence goes on from CM055117.1 coordinate 1,079,480,893, forward strand.
AGCCCATTAACCCTTCTTTGGCTGAGTCCAAAGCTGTTTGCCCCACTGCTGCTGAGGACTCTACAGTGCAGCATCAGGAGACAGCTGGTATTGCAGCCACTGTGACTATTCCTGATGGGAATTTGAATAGTTCTGTGACTGATAACAATCACCCCAGTACCAGTGTGATGAACAATCCTGCTACAGATCCTGCAATTTCAGTTCATACAGTTGATGATGATAATAATAATAATATACAGACTAATGTGACTTCAGTGTCGGCCCTTGGCCCTGATAAACCTACTTTTGCACAGGTGGCACACTCTGCTCCTGGTAGTCCCGCTCCCAAGCGGGGTTTTCCACTGCAAGCTGCCACCTTGAGCACCCCAAGATCTGGTCTTGGGTCTCTGGCTTCTGCTGGGGGTCCAAGACGTAATGTAGTTATCCTGAAATGGGAAGGTGGTGCCATCCCTCCAGCACGGCGTGCAGTGGTGGACTTGATATTGGAGATGGGTTTTGGTGCAAATGACCTGTATGCCTTTATACACGTAGCTGGGACAAGGGACTATACGGTTAGTTTCACCAGGCCAGAGGGTCTTGACCTGTTCTGGGAGCGATATGAGGCTCGGTGCAGGTCAAGACCTGAATGGGAAGGTCTGGTCCCAGTTGCGGTTTCTCAGAGGTCAACAGTAAAAAAAATAACCATTATCCTGACCAATGAGAGTGTTCCTGCTCGGGATCTAGAGGTCTGGTTAAGGAACTATGGGGAAGTTTTGACCAAACCTACTAAAATCCATGATGAGCGTAACATCTGGACTGGGGGATGGTCGGTAACAGTCAGGTTGGCCAGGGATGGGAATGTTGTCCGTCACCTGCCCTCCTCAGCTTTCATAGGGAGGGATAGGATGACTGTTTTCTACCCTGGTCAGCCGAAGCTGTGTCACCGCTGTGGAGAAAAGGGGCACTTGAGCTCCTCCTGTTCAGCCTTGATGTGTTCAGTGTGTCGGGGGCAGGGTCATATGGCTAAGGACTGTACCAGGAAGATCAGGTGCAACCTGTGCCTGCGCCTTGGCCACCCCTATAGCAGGTGTCCTGAAGCCTGGCACAATATGGAGAAGGAGGTAGTAGATGACATGTCAAGGCTGGACAGGATGGAGGGTGAGACTCCTGGTGTACCATCCTCCTCTGCGGTGACCCCCTCCCCTGGTCCTGCTCAGGATCCCTCTCCAGTTCCTGTGGCCACCCCTCCTGTGTCTGTAAGTACTCCTTCTGTTTCTGTCTCTGTGTCCCCCCAGCCTACTGTACCCTCTCCTCTTGTGTCAGAACCTTCCAAGTCTGTGCCCCCCGAGTCAGTTACCCCCCAGGAGTCTACCCCTCCTGAGTCTGACTTAAAGGGATCACCCCCCCCACCAGCGTGTACTAAAAAGGTTGCTTCTTCCTCTGTAAAGAAGTCTTCTAGAAAGACTTTAAAGAAAAAAGTAAGAGATGAGGGCATCTCTGAGGCTGACCTGCAGTACCTGGAAGAGAGAAGGAAGGTTGGGAGGCGGAAGAGGCAGGCGGTGAGGACGGAACGGGGACGGGAAGCTCCGGTTCCTGTCTCCAGCCGTCATAGGTCCTCCAAGTGGGATATTTCTTCATCCGGAGCTTCTTCTGAGAGAAGTTCCGATTCCGAAATGGACTTTGAGGCGGCCTCTAGAAAGAGAGAGGCTTCTGGTGATGAGCAGCAGAGGGGAGCTAAGAAGCAATCCACCCAATAACCCAAATGGCGGTTCCCCCTCCGTTAAAAGTGGTGACAATTAATGTCGCCAGCATTAAGTCAGTAAGAGCTCGTTCTATGGCCTTCTTTTTGTTCAGCCAATTAGATGCTGAAATTTTATTTTTGCAAGAGACTAGGCTCACCTCCTTGGCAGATATTCATATGGCCAAGAGAGAGTGGAGGTATGGTCCATCATACTGGTCTCTTGCGGCCGAGCCTTACGGCGGTGTGGCGGTGTTGTTTAAAACCGGCATGGTAACTGTCCGGCGGGTTATTGAGGTGGAGATTGGGAGATGTATGGTCTTAGACGTCCTTGTGGGAGGGCAGGACCTGCGCCTAATCAATGTTTATGGGCCGCACACAAAGTGGGACAGGAAATGCCTTTTTACAAGGATCAAGCCATTTCTTTTTACATCCCGGCAAGTGGTCTTTGGAGGTGACTTTAATACAGTAACTAGGCCCAAGGACAGGAAGGACTTCAAGGACAGGCTGGGATATGATAGCGTTTTTTTAAATAGTATGGTTAGGGATGCTGGTCTTGTGGATGTGCACATTAAGCACCTCCCAGATGACACCGGGTTCACTTTTCATCGTGGTAATAGTCAGAGTAGGATAGATAGGTTTTTTTTGAAGGAGGCCTCTGCTTTCTCGCCCCCAGTGGTGCAGGCAGTAGAGTTCTCTGATCACTGTATGCTATCTGTGGTACTGAATGCTTCAGACGCCCCTCAGAGGGGCAAGGGCATCTGGAGATTAAATTCGACACTACTCAAGGAAGAACATGTTAGACAATCCTTTGAGGAATTCTTTCAGGCACAGGTGACCATCCTGGACTTTTGTAGCAGCAAGGCTGAGTGGTGGGAGCTGACCAAAAAGAGGATCGCTGGATTCTTCAGGGGCCTAGCCAATAGAAATCAGTTTAATAAATACATGACCTACCAACGTTTACGGAGGAAGCTGGATATTCTTGTCTCGAGAGGAGGAGATCCTGGGGCAATCTCCGAAGTGAAACTCCTTCTCAGGAAGTGTCAATATGACCGGCATGCCTCTTTGGTTCTGGAGAGGGACTATGGGAAGTACCACTCGCCTGACCCTTACCAGAACTGCAAACAAGGTGTAGCTGTTAAAACGGTCGTTGGCCTTAAGGACAGTACAGGTTCCTTGACAAAGTCCAGGTCAGGGATTCTGGAGGTCGTGAGGTCCTTTTATGCCGACCTTCTTGGGAGGAAAGAGCTTGATCGTGACAAGATGGAAAGCTTTTTGGACTCTACTCCAGGTCTAAATGGTGGAGATGTTCCATTGATGAATTTGACAGAGGAGATCACAGTCGAAGAGGTGATGAGGGCAATTGAACAGCTTGCCATCAAAAAGTCGCCTGGACCGGATGGCTTGACGGCTGAGTTTTACAAAGCCTTTAAGTCTATTCTGGCCCCGCATTTGGTAGAGGTTTTTAACAGTTGCCTTGCTGAGGGGGTGCTTTCCCCTTCCATGAGGCACTCGGCTGTGATTCTTCTTTCAAAGGGTAAAGATCCTTCGATGATTGAGAATTGGCGCCCCATCAGCCTTCTTAATGTCGATAGAAAGATACTGGCAAAGATATTTTTCTGGCGCCTATCGTCAGTGGCAGAGTCTTTGCTTTCTCGCCATCAGCACTGTTCGGTCCAGGGTAGGAGCACCTTCACAGCGGTTTTAGCTGTCCGGGAGGCCTTGGAGCGGTGCAGGGCTGCAGGCTGGGGAAAGTATTTGCTGACATTGGATCAGGCAAAGGCTTTTGATCGTGTTAACCATGAGTACCTGTGGTTGCTCCTTAGTAAGTACGGTCTGCCGGGTGGTTTTGTCGATTGGCTGAAAGTCTTGTATAAGGGGGCAGAAAGCTTCCCTCTTGTTAATGGTTGGGTTGGACAGTCCTTTGGGGTTGGCTCCGGGGTGCGCCAGGGTTGTCCCCCCGAGTCCCCTGCTCTATGTGTTTGCAATCGACCCCTTCATCAGGAGGCTAGAGAGCGGCATGTTGTGTGGGGTACCAGTGGGGCTCCCGGGTGAGCCGCCATTGAGGGTTGTTGCCTATGCGGATGATGTGTCGGTGATTGTCACTGGGACGGATGAAGCGGAGGAGGTGGTCTGTCTGACATCACGGTATTCTGAAGCATCAGGCTCCAAGATCAATCAGGAAAAGACTGAAGTTTTCTGGATGGGAAAGGAAGGTGAGGGGTTTGATCTCCCGGACACCTTTCCAGTGCCCCAGGAAAGAATTAAGATACTAGGCATTGAATTTGGACCCGGCGATTATGGCCTCAAAAACTGGGAAGGCAGACTGGAAATTGCCAATACTAAGGTGGTCAGCTGGAAGAGATGGAAGTTATCTATGAGGGAAAGGGTTGATCTGATTAAGACTTACCTGATTCCGATCTTCTTGTATGTCAGCTTTGTCTGCATCTTGCCAGTGTCTCTCTATGCTAGGGTCAGTAGTGTGTTCTTCCAGATGCTGTGGGGGAACAGACTGAACCCCATCAAGAGGAATGTCACCTACCTATCCAGGAGGGAGGGTGGCTTAGGTATGGTCAACCCAGTTCTTTTCTTTTCACTGCTATTTCTAAAGTTTAACATTGGTAATATGCTTGCAGTGGAACCTCCTGGATGGGTAGGCATATTTAGATCTTGGTTTAGGCCTTTTCTACGACTTTGGGAAGAAGGTGGCCAAGTGAAGAATCGCAGGGGTCATCGTGGTCAGCTACCAGCCTATGTCGCTCCGTGCCTGAAGTTACTGCGGCAGTGGCGATTGTCGGCTGAAGATCTCAGATCAGTTCCAAGGAAAGTCCTTATGAGTCGAGTCTTGAGCGAAGTCTTTCATGACCCACTGGCCTTAAGGGATTGCCCGGGCCCAGTTTTGAGGGCGGGGTTAAGACTGATTAATTTGGATAGAGTACCCCCTAAATTTAGGGATCTGGCCTGGTTGTGCTTCCATGGGAAGCTCTATGTTCGGGGCAATTTGAAATTCCGCAGTGGGATGGATCGTAGCTGTCCTCGGGAGGAGTGTGCAGATGAGGAGGAGACTATGGACCATTTTCTGCTTCATTGCCCTTTTAACATAGAGGTGTATAAACAGGTGGGGCGGGCCCTCGGTGTTCCTTTCCTCTCCAGGCTGGGTTATGCTGAGTGGGTGTACGGAGCATTCAATACCGGTGGAGTTTTTTGTTTGGATACACTTTTTTTAGTTAGCCTAGTAGTCCGTTATTTCACCTGGAATGCACGGTGTCAGGTCAGCATTCGGCAAAAACTCCTTCCTGTTGAGGTGGTGGTGTGTGACATTTTGCATGAGGTGGGGAAGATTCGGGAGCTTGAGAGAGACAAGCGGGGTCAGGGGGCTTGGTTGAAGGCGTGGAGGGGTTTCAAGCCTCCCTGACTGCCAGGAGTCTCTTTCCCGGGTGTGGCTGTCTGTCTCTTATCACCCTAGATTATCAGTATTTTTGATGAATTTTTGATAAATGGCTGCGTACATAGGTGATGGGTTGTGCCTCTTAGGCCCTCTCTGCTGCTTTATGTAGATAGTTTTCTAGGGATGTTTTGGTAGTGGATTATGTATATATTGTATATATTCTGAACATGGATGTGTATTCCTTTGTTTTCTGTTGAAGTTTTGTACTATGGTTTTGTTTTTTACTTTTGTATAAAAATTGGTTGCTTGATTCTTTTCAATAAAAGATCAATAGTGCCCGATTATTGGTATTAGTGTGAGGAATAGTGCCCCATCATTGGTATTAGTGGAAGGAATGGTGTCCTATCATTGGTATTAGTGGGAGGAATAGTGCCCCATCATTGGTATTAGTGGGAGGAATAGTGTCCTATCATTGATATTAGTGGGAGGAATAGTGTCCTATCATTGGTATTAGTGGAAGGAATAGTGCCCCATCATTGGTATTGGTGGAATGAATAGTGCCGCATCATTGGTGTCAGTGGGAGGAATAGTGCCCCATCATTGGTATTAGTGGAAGGAATAGTGCCCCATCATTGGTATTAGTGGAAGGAATAGTGCCCTATCATTTTAATTTTGGGAGGAATAAAGCCTCATCATTGATGTCAGTGGGAGGAATAGTGCCACACTGTTGGTATCAGTGGAAAGAACTGGGCCTCATCAATGGGGTCAGTGGGAGGTACAGTGCCCCAAGGGCTGGAAAAAAAGCTAGTAAAGGGCCACATTCATCCCGGGGGGCGCAGTTAGGAGATTACTGACTTATAGAATACTTTATCACATTCTAAGCCTATGGATCCATTCAAAGTGAAGGAAGGGCCTGCCTTAAAGCAACTTGCATCAATGAAACAAAAAAAGTGGCGTTAACAGGTGCACAGGTGTAAATCAGCCCCTAAAAGGACAGCTGTGACTCTAAAGAATATTAACAATTAAAGGAGAGTCGGTGCTGGTCTGTCATTTTTTTTCTTCTTTGCAGTGTTGTTAACTTAAAAAAAAAAAAAATGACAGGTGCCCTTTGCTGATGTTGAGCACCACACTGTAGATATGCAGCTTATTATTATGTCATCTGTTGCTGTTTCTTGTGTTATCGAAGATTCTGCAGACTCGGCCTCCACCTGCTTTCCCTGAGAATACATTGGCGCACATACACAACATTCCTTCTCACTGAGCTCACGAGATTCCTTCATTCCGGCTCTCCAGTCTCTCCTGATATCATTATAAGGAGGCTGTAAAGCGGCAGTTTTATATGTGTGTCGATGGCTCGTCTGGCTGGGAGAACATTTACAGGCCTGGAGTAGCTGTTAGATATCTATTGATCACTTTTATAATGAGCCATTAGTTGAGTATGAATCTGTCAGTTGAAGGTGAGCAGAAGGTCTGCCTAGCTTCCCGTTATCCCTTCTCTATCGATGCCGCAAGGCTTCGGATCCGTCTCAATTGTTGGCTCTCTCCGGCACAATCTTTGTATTTTCTGGTGTTATGCCGAGTCCACCCAAGGCTGATCTCTTCGTTGTGGGAGGATACCAGCAGGTTTAAAAGTTAATCTATGATCTTGAAGGAAAACTATATTAGTTAGGTTTTTTCTCCATCTGTGTCCCATTGGGGGAGAATTCCCTTCACTTCCTGTCTCATAGCCAAAACAGGAAGTGAGGAAATCCCTCCAAAGTGAGGTAATCCATAGCTCCCAACTGTCCCTGATTTCGAGGGACTGTCCCTGATTTGGAGCAAATTCCCTCTGTCCCTCATTTGTCCCTCATTTTGGTCTGACCTATAAAGTTGTAAATAAAATGCACTTTTTATCTTTCAAAAAGTGTTTCCCAGTGCTAAACCTTTCATTCAATTTCTAAATTGCTGCATTTGTAAATTTCAAAAGCCAATATACAGGAATAGTAGTGGTAAAAAAAAGCCCTTGTGGATTTAATTAACCTTTTTTGTATGTTAATTGTCCTTTAAGGGGGTGTGGCAGGGGGCGTGTCCTATGCCTACCTACGTTTTTTAGTAGGTGTCCCTCATTCCCATCTCAAAATGTTAGGAGGTATAGGTAATCCCTGGAACTAGTGTTCCCATTGGAAGATTTCTCTTCTATTCCTATTCCAGTGACAACCCAAAATTTTGGATTTTCTTTTATTTTTACTCTTGGTCAGAGGCGTAGCTTGAAGCTTGTGGGTACCCAAAGCAAAAGTTGACCTGGCCCCCTGGACTGTTCTCATCCTGTGCTCCTCTCCATTCAGGAAATGGCTCACGGCTTGTCCCCAGCCAATGAGAACGGAGGGGTGTGGACCGTGGAAGGTAAAGTGGAAGCCCAGTACTGGAGCGTGGCTGTGGGGCCCTTGGGCAGATCGGAGCTGGACTTTGTGGAGGATGTAATAATATAACAGGGAGGCTGCAGGGGCCCCCTGGAGCTAGGGGTGGGGTTGCGATTGTGACCCCTGCACCCCTTATGCTACGCCCATGCTCTTGGTGATGATGGTTCTCAGGATAAATCAAGAGGACAATTCTCCCTGACGAGGGCAGAGACAGCAATAAATACCTGACAGCCGGTGTTCTAATCCAGTGTTCCTCAACTCCAGTCCTCAAGGCGCCCCAACAGGTCATGTTTTCAGAGCCGGTTTACACAGGGGTGACACGACTTTGTGCGCGACTTTGCAAGGCGACTTCAGCGCGACTTGAGCGTGAACCACAGCGCCACCCACAGCGCGACTTGGGGCGACTTGAAGTCGCCTCCAGGACAGGGGACTTTGCCAGTGGCCAATCAAAGAGTAATCGGCTCTGTGGGAGGGAGGGGTTTGCAGAGAAAACGATTTTTATTTCCTGTAAAGTTGCTTCAGTTAAGACAGGGGATCCGACTTGGAGGCGACTTCCATTGAAATCTATGGGTACAAGTCGCCTAGAAGTCGGATTTAAGTAGTACAGGAACCTTTTCTGAAGTCGGAGCGACTTCATTAGTGTACATTAAGACGGCTCCATTCACTTTCATTGATTTTCTCAACCGCGCGACTTGGAGCGACTTGGGGCAACTTCAAGTTGGATCCCAAGTCGCCCCGATGTGAACCGGCTCTAAGGATTTCCCTCAGATGAAACAGCTGTGGTAATTACTAAGGCAGTAAAACTGATCAAATCACCTGTGCAAAATAATGGAAAGCCTGAAAACATAACAACAAAGCTAATAAAGGGTCTGGAGGATATTAGTTATGAGGAAAGGTTGAGAGCACTGAACTTATTCTCTCTGGAGAAGAGACGCTGGAGAGGGGATATGATTTCAATTTACAAATACCATACTGGTGACCCCACAATAGGGATGAAACTTTTCCGCAAAAGGGAATCTAGTAAGACACTTCACTAAAATTAGAAGAAAAGAGATTTAACCTTAAACTACGTAGAGGGTTCTTTACTGTCAGAGCCGGTTCACACCAGGGCGACTCAGGATCCGACTTCAGGTCGCCCCGAGACGCCCCAAGTCGCGCTGTAATGTTAGTCTATGGGGCCATCTTTATGCACACTACAGAAGTCGCTCCGACTTCAGAAAAGGTTCCTGTACTACTTAAAAACGACTTCTAGGCGACTTGTACCCATTGATTTCAATGGATGTCGCCTCCAAAGTCGGATCCTGTCTTAACTGAAGCAACTTTACAGGAAGAGAAAATAGTTTTCTCAGGCAAACCCCTCCCTCCCACAGAGCTGATTATTGTTTGATTGGCCACTGGCAAAGTCGCCTGTCCTGGAGGAAACTCGAAGTTGCCTTGAAGTTGCCTTGTAAAGTCGCGCTGGAAGTCGTGATGCCCCAGTGTGAACCGGCTCTAAGAGCGGCAAGGATGTGGAATTCCCTTCCACAGGCGGTGGTTTCAGCGGAGAGCATTGATAGTTTCAAAAAACTATTAGATAAGCACCTGAACGACCACAACATACAGGGATATACAATGTAATACTGACATATAATCACACACATAGGTTGGACTTGTGTCCTTTTTCAACCTCACCTACTATGTAACTATGACCTGTTGGGGCGCCTTGAGGACTGGAGTTGAGAAACACTGTTCTAATCCCTCTCCACTCTAAAACCAAAATTTTTTTTTTTTAAGTTTTGGATAGTTATACTTTAGGAGCGAATGAAGAAAAAGAAAAGATGATCCGCACTCCGGTCGTTGCTCTAAAAAATGGACGTATTTATTGACAAGCCACAGTAGACAAACGCAAATAGGAAAGGTTGACACGTTTCAGCCTGTGGTGGTTATGACTAAGGCCTTATAGGCTGAAACGCGTCAACCTTTCCTATTTGCGTTTGTCTACTGTGGCTTGTCAATAAATACGTCCATTTTTTAGAGCAACGACCGGAGTGCGGATCATCTTTTTTTCATTCACTTCTACTCAGCCAGCGACTGTGGATCGAGCACCTGGGAGCTCTGCTTTCTATGTGATGTATGGGTAGGAGCACTGACTTTTTTGTTTATATTCTATACTTTAGGAGCCCATGCAGATCCATGCTATCCATTGCAGATGATAATGCACATGCATTATCATGCATGGCATGAGATCAGCCTATTCATTTGAATGGGCTGCCAACACCAAAACCATCGGGCCTTCCGGAAAATACTAAAGACCCATCTCTTCTAACGATCTCAACGACACTGGATGCAAAGCGCCTTGAGGCGATTTAGTTCGCAATTGCAGCGCTATACAAGTTACTCACTCACTCACTCAACACACCAAAACGGACCAATAAATTGGACATGCACCACGGAACAGGAGGTGGGGGAGATTTCATACCTCAAAACTTTTTAAGATAGGAATGAGGGACACCCATTACCAAATGTATGTAGGCATAGGACACGCCCCCTGCCAGGCCCCCTTAAAAGGAGAAATAAAAAAGTAATTTTTTTACTTAAACCCACAAGTGTTTTTTTTTTTTTCACCACTACTATTCCTTTATATTGGCTTTTGGTGCAAATGCAGCCATTTAGAAATTGGATGAAAGGTTTAGCACTGGGAAACACTTTTTGAAAGATAAAAAGTGCATTTTATATACAACTATATAGATCAGACCAAAATGAGGAGGAATGAGGGACTTTGTTCCAAATCCGGGACAGTCCCTCGAAATCAGGGACAGTTGGGATCTATGGGATTTTGACACAAGGAAACCTGTTGCAGTAATAGTTGTGTAAAGGTGGCCATAGTGATTTATTGATAGTGTGGATATGAGCAATCACAGATAAGCAGTTCATCATTGATTAAAATATAAAACGATGTAACAGAAATTGTGTCTGTAAGAAACGATCTATTATAAAACGATCATTCAAAGCTGAACTCCGGGCACAATATTTTTTTTATTATTTAAATATGTTCCTTAATAGTCACACAATGAGCTTGTTGTGTTCCTCTTGAATTCATCAGAGCAGACCACCTTCTTCCATTCCAATATATATATATATATATATATATATATATTGTGACAGCAGGAAGGTAAAGTCACCTGGTTGCATCCAGGGGGGTAGATATATTTCGCCCAGATTCAGGCTTTACGCCGACGTATACAACTAGGTGGAGAGTTGTATAAGGCTAGTGGGCTCATTGATGACTCATACCTCTAGGGAGAGGGCTGGGCGTCGTGCAGACAGGGAGTTGATGAGACCAGCTGAAGCTTGTCAGCTCATTTAGGCCTCTATAAAAAACTCCCAGCTTCATTAGATGTTAGCTCATGCCTGGAACCAGACCTGTGTGGACTGTCTAGGGAGAGTGAACCCCTGTGCGGTGAGAAAAAGCCTGTGTGGCTATTTGCTTGGACATTTAAAACTAGGGACTTAGGGACTAGGACAGCACTAGGCTGATCCCAGTTGTTAGTTAGGAAACCTGTATGTTTAGTCAGAGGTCAACTTGACCAGGATTTATTTTGGTTATGTTTCTTTTGCTTTGCTGTGTTTTGTCACTGTAAATAGAAAATAAACCGCACCTTTTTGATTTTTTGAAAACCACAACCTCCGTTTGCTGGGCCTGTTTTGTGTGGGGAGCCCATCCCGGGGGTCACACACACCCGCTGCCGAGTTAACCCCCTCACAGTTGGTGGAGAATGCGGGCAGTTTTTTTAAGCCAGCATGGAGGAGATACTGAAACAGCTGGCTCTAGCAAATGCCAATCAACAGCAGACAAATGCAGGTTTGCAAAGGAGCCTTGCAGCCCAGCAGCAGACAAACGCAACTTTGCAACAGAGTCTGGAGGCTCAGCAACGAGCCCAGCAGCAATCTGAGGCCCGCTTCATAGACCTGTTGCAGAAGCAAGAGCAGAGACTACAACAACAGATGGAAGCAGTAATGCAGCAACGTCCGCAGACCAGTGAGGAAAGCCGTCCCACTAATACCGCGTCCTTTGGGGTGAGTCGTTTATTGACAAAAATGACTGGAGAGGATGATCCAGAGGTATTTTTGACCACATTTGAAAGGACCGCTGAAAGAGAAAAGTGGCCTGAGGAGCAGTGGGCTGGACTGGTGGCTCCTCTGTTAACTGGTGAATCGCAGAAGGCTTACTATGACCTAGAGCCTGACCAAGCAAAAGACTATGTGATGCTAAAAGCTGAAATATTGGCAAGGCTGGGTGTCACCCAGGCTGTCCGGGCTCAGCGTGTGCATAACTGGACTTTCCAGCTTGGAAAACCCCCCAGGTCTCAAATGTATGATCTCATTCACCTGAGCAGAAAGTGGCTACAGCCAGAGACTTTGTCCGCACCAAAGATTGTGGAACGTGTTGTAATGGATCGGTTTTTGAGAGCTCTTCCTACTGCCATCCAAAAGTGGGTAAGCCATGGAGACCCAGAGACGGCCGATGGTCTTGTGGATCGTGTGGAGAAATACTTGGCTACAGAGAACCTGACGGCCTCTTCCAGAGACACTCGGACTTTCCACCCTAAGACCAGACCATCCCCAGGGGCGGATAAGAGGATTCCAAGGGGTGAGGGTGGAGAGAGTGAGAGGGTGGGAGCTCTACCCCAAGTTTGGCGAGAACAGCCTGGGAAATCAGCGGCTCAAGAGGCGGCAAGAAGGATCGTTTGCTACCGCTGCCGGCAAGCGGGACATATTGCAGCCAATTGCCCGGTTGTGGAGGAACCCATGCAGTGTGACTTTCTGACGGGCAGACGTCAGTCGCTGTGTGCGACAGTCGCATGCACTGCCATTCGAGGAACTGAGAAACATTTATGCAAAATGTGTGTTAATGGTAGAAATGTTGTGGTATTGCTGGATTCAGGTAGCCTTGTGACCCTGATAAAGGCTGAGTTAGTTAAAACAGAGGTCTCTGGGAATAGCAAGGTAGCTGTTATTTGTGTGCATGGGGACACCCGAGAGTATCCAGTGACTACAGTGTGTTTCGAGACCCCCAAAGGTACCCTCTCTCATCCAGTGGGCTTAGTATCTCAGTTACCGCATGACGCCATTGTGGGAAGGGATTTTCCGAAGTTCTGGGAACTGTGGGATGATCCTGAGCCCCTCACTGGTGCCCCTATGTACCAGGAATGTGATAGCCAGAACTCCCCTGAGAGTGGTGAGGACTCTCCGGAATTTCCCTTATCAGTATTGGCAGGGGAGACTCAAGAAACTGGAGAGGAGCCCACCTCCTCAGACGAAAACCTACCGTCTGTGGAGTTTTCTGATCTTGAGGTTCACAGGGAAAACTTTGCCACAGAACAGTTGAAAGACCCCGCCCTAATAAAGGCACGGGAAAACGTAGTGAAAATAGATGGCGAGTTAGTGGACCCAGATAATACCTGCACTTACCCATACTTCAGCGTAGAGAAGGACCTACTGTATCGGGTGGCAAAAAGGGCAGAAGAAACCGTTGAGCAGCTTGTGGTGCCCAAACCTTACAGGAAGTTGGTGTTGGAGTTGGCCCATGGGCACATTCTTGGAGGTCATCTGGGGACAGAGAAAACCCGAGAGAGGGTATTACAGAGATTCTATTGGCCGGGGGTGATGAAGGACGTAGAAAATTATTGTTCCTCCTGCCCTGTGTGTCAGAGGTTGGCCCCGATGCCACATTTCCGTAGCCCGCTGGTCCCTCTACCCATCATTGAGGTCCCGTTTGAGAGGATCGCCATGGATTTGGTAGGTCCTATAATCAAGTCCGCTAGGGGGCACCAGTACATATTAGTTATAATGGACTATGCCACCCGTTATCCAGAAGCGATCCCTCTCCGAAATACCTCGGCCAAAACCATAGCCAAAGAGCTATCTCTTGTTTTTAGCCGGGTGGGTATTTGTAAAGAACTGCTTACGGACCAAGGTACACCCTTTATGTCCCGGGTTATGAAAGAGCTGTGTAAATTGTTCAAAGTGACGCAATTGCGTACGTCTGTGTATCACCCCCAAACCGATGGGCTGGTTGAAAGATTCAACAAAACCCTAAAACAAATGTTGAAGAAAGTGGTGGATAGAGATGGAAAGGATTGGGACTGTTTACTTCCTTATTTGATGTTTGCTATTAGGGAGGTGCCCCAATCCTCTACGGGATTCTCCCCCTTTGAGTTACTGTATGGGAGACACCCAAGAGGGCTGTTGGATATTGCCAAGGAAACTTGGGAAAGTGAGAGTTCTCCCCACAGGAGTGTGATTGAGCATGTCGCCCTGATGCAAGATCGAATTGCACAGGTAATGCCCATCGTGAAGGAACATTTGGCCCAAGCGCAGTTGGCACAGCAGAGAGTGTACAACCGTGGAGCCAAGACCCGTACCTTTTCCCCGGGGGATAGGATATTGGTACTTATCCCTACGGTTGAAAGTAAATTCCTTGCCAAATGGCAAGGCCCCTACGAGATAATGGAAAAAGTGAGCGAAGTGAATTACAAGGTCAGACAACCAGGAAGGCGAAAGCCCGAACAGATCTATCACGTTAATCTGTTGAAAGCCTGGAGGGATAGAGAGTCCCTAGTCGCAGACACTTGGTCACCAGCTCAAACTGGTTGCGTGATTCCTGAGGTTGGAATAGCAGCCACCTTGTCACAACCCCAACAACAGGAGGTTAAGGAGTTTGTGCTTCGCAACAAGGAGGTATTCTCTGAGCTGCCGGGACAAACATCTGGGGTAGAGCATGACATCATTACCCCGCCCGGTGAAAGGGTGAAGTTAAAACCCTATCGGATCCCAGAGGCTCGACGGGAGGCAATACGGGAGGAAGTACAGAAAATGCTGAACTTAGGGGTGATAGAGGAGTCCCAAAGTGATTGGTCTAGTCCCATCGTGTTGGTGCCTAAACCGGATGGGAGCTGGCGATTTTGTAACGATTTTCGTCAGTTGAACAAAGTTACAAAATTTGACACCTACCCCATGCCACGTATAGATGAGTTGATCGACCGGCTGGGAACAGCCCGATACATGACGACTCTTGACCTCACAAAAGGGTATTGGCAAATCCCCCTGGCCAAGTCGGCCAAAGAGAAAACCGCATTTGTAACCCCAGACGGGGCGTTCCAATATAAAAGAATGCCGTTCGGGTTACAGAATGCGCCGGCCACATTCCAGCGGAAAATGGACCAGATGCTGAGGCCCCATCGGAAGTATGCTGCGGCTTACCTGGATGACGTAATTGTCCATAGCACAGATTGGGCCTCACATCTGCCAAAAGTGCAAGCAGTCCTGGACTCTGTTCGTGATGCGGGGTTTACGGCTAACCCCAAGAAGTGTACCATTGGGCAGGAGGAGGCCAAATATCTTGGGTACACCATTGGGAGGGGAGTAATCAAACCCCAACTCAACAAAGTCGAGGCCATCCAGAGTTGGCCACGTCCCAACAGCAAGAAGCAGGTACGAGCCTTTCTGGGAATCGCTGGGTATTATCGGCGATTCATTCCCCACTTTGCTTCTAAGGCTGTGCCC
The DNA here is from genome assembly GCA_029206835.1 of Rana muscosa. Lineage (NCBI taxonomy): Eukaryota > Metazoa > Chordata > Amphibia > Anura > Ranidae > Rana > Rana muscosa. Next base: position 1,079,495,942 of record CM055117.1, read on the forward strand.
CTAACCAACCTGACGAAGGGGAAAGGGTCGGTCATGATTAAATGGACCCCCGAGGCTGAGGCAGCATTCCAATTCTTGAAACAAGCCTTATGTAGCCAGCCAGTGTTGTACTCACCCGACTTCTCTAAAGACTTTGTCGTACAAAGTGATGCGTCAGATGTGGGGTTAGGAGCAGTATTGTCCCAGGTCTGGAACGGGGAAGAGCACCCAGTCATTTACCTCAGCAGGAAGTTGAAGTCCCATGAGGTAAATTACGCCACCGTTGAAAAGGAGTGTTTAGCGGTGAAGTGGGCTCTAGATTCCCTTCGGTACTACCTGCTAGGTAGGCACTTTGACATGGTTACGGATCACGCTCCGTTAAAGTGGATGGCTCAAAACAAGGAAACAAATAGAAGAGTGAATAGGTGGTTCCTGGCCCTCCAGGAATTCAACTTCACAGTAAAGCATCGCCCTGGCGTTCAAATGGGGAATGTGGATGCTTTGTCTCGAGTACATGAATGCCTGATTGCTGGTGTTCCAACCCCGAGGTTAAAACAAGAGGGGGGGGTATGTGACAGCAGGAAGGTAAAGTCACCTGGTTGCATCCAGGGGGGTAGATATATTTCGCCCAGATTCAGGCTTTACGCCGACGTATACAACTAGGTGGAGAGTTGTATAAGGCTAGTGGGCTCATTGATGACTCATACCTCTAGGGAGAGGGCTGGGCGTCGTGCAGACAGGGAGTTGATGAGACCAGCTGAAGCTTGTCAGCTCATTTAGGCCTCTATAAAAAACTCCCAGCTTCATTAGATGTTAGCTCATGCCTGGAACCAGACCTGTGTGGACTGTCTAGGGAGAGTGAACCCCTGTGCGGTGAGAAAAAGCCTGTGTGGCTATTTGCTTGGACATTTAAAACTAGGGACTTAGGGACTAGGACAGCACTAGGCTGATCCCAGTTGTTAGTTAGGAAACCTGTATGTTTAGTCAGAGGTCAACTTGACCAGGATTTATTTTGGTTATGTTTCTTTTGCTTTGCTGTGTTTTGTCACTGTAAATAGAAAATAAACCGCACCTTTTTGATTTTTTGAAAACCACAACCTCCGTTTGCTGGGCCTGTTTTGTGTGGGGAGCCCATCCCGGGGGTCACACACACCCGCTGCCGAGTTAACCCCCTCACAATATATATATATATATATATATATATATATATATATATATATATACTATATTACCAAAAGTATTGGGACACCTGCCTTTACACGCACATGAACTTTCATGGCACCCCAGCCTTAGACCCCTTTCACACTGAGCCGCCCATAGCGTCGGCGGTCAAACGCCACTATTTTTACCGCCGACGCTATGGGCAGATTTGCGGCGCATTTCAGCCGGTAGCAGGGTGCTTTTAACCCCCGCTAGCGGCCGAGAAAGGGTTAAAACCGCCCGCAATGTGCTGCTGAAGCAGCGCATTGCGGGCAGTATAGCCGCGCTGTCCCATTGATTTCAATGGGCAGGAGCGGTAAACACACCGCTCCTTCACCGCTCCAAAGATGTGGCTAGCAGGACTTTTTTTTTACCGTCCTGCTAGCGCAACACTCCAGTGTGAAAGCCTCGGGCTTTCACACTGGAGAAAATGGAGCAGCTGTTTGAGGGCGGATTGCAGGCGCTATTTTTAATGCTATAGCACCTGCAATACGCCCTCAGTGTGAAAGGGATCTTAGTCCGTAGGGTTCAATATTGAGTTGGCCCACCCTTTGCAGCTATAACAGCTTCAACTCTTCTGGGAAGGCTGTCCACAAGGTTTAGGAGTGTCTATGGGAATGTTTGACCATTCTTCCAGAAGTGCATTTGTGAGGTCAGGCACTGATGTTGGAGGAGAAGGCCTGGCTCTCAGTCTCTGCTCTAATTCATCCCAAAGGTGTTCTATCTAGTTGAGGTCAGGACTCTGTGCAGGCCATTCAAGTTCCTGCACCCCAAACTCGCTTTGGACCTTGCTTTGGTGCACTGGTCCAAATCATTTGGTGGAGGGGAGATTATGGTGTGGGGTTGTTTTTCAGGGGTTGGGCTTGGCCCCTTAGTTCCAGTGAAGGGAACTCTTAATGCATCAGACATACCAAGACATTTTGGACAATTTCATGCTCCCAACTTTGTAGAAACAGTTTGGGGATGGCCCTTCCTGTTCCAACATGACTACGCACCAGTGCACAAAGCAATATATATAATTTTTATTTATTTTTTTATTCCTAGAATGTATAGAGCCTCTTATTAATGTAGCGGGGTCCTCAAATTGATGGGATACACCTGGGCAATAGTGTAACCCAGGTGTGTAATTGTGTTAGGATTTAGACCCCTTTCTGTTTCGTGGAGGATTGGAGGATGTAATATTCTCCTTAGCCCGTGGGTGGCGAGGTACCCACGGGCTTCAGGTAGAATCATCCCCTGCAGTGCTCCCTGTTTGGTCTCTTCCCGGAGATGGTGTGGCTGGGGCGGGGAACCCGCCGGACCGTTGAAGGGAGGAGATAAAAGGGGGAGACGCGCTTGCCACGAGGTCTTGTCTTGCGGAGAAGGAGGTCCTCGGAGGAGGAGGGCTGCGGCCCGCACCCAGGCACCTTAGGCCTGGGTGCATGGAGATCCAGGAGTCTGGTCCAGGTGCCCATGGCCTGGTCCGGAGTCACGTTGGCGTCCATCCCAGGCACCTTTAGCCTGGGGTGAGGTACTATCGAGGAGGCCTGGGGCCCAGTACCTTCGACTGGGTCCCGCTAGGGTGGACTGTCCGAGGGTCCCTGAGCGGAGGGACTCGAACCTGAGGTGAGGAGACTGGGGAGGTTACCCACTGAAGACCCGGAGCAGCACCAACCCGGTGACGGTGGGCCCCTGGGAACTCTCTTGGGAGGACACATCTCCCTGATAGGGGCCACAGCGTATCGAAGAGGGTTATTGAGTCTTAGGAAGTGCCTTGATCTGCTCGTCCCACCGTTGAAAAGGTTATAGGTCCTAACCTGTACTGCAAGAGAACTGTTATTGTGCTTTGCTATTGGAGTGCCGAATAAACAAGTGTTGGACCTTTCTCCGGTGTGTGAACTCCAGTTACTGGAACCAAAAGGGAGGCGGGTGAGCTTGTGGTTACAGACTCGGTGCATTCGCGGAACACATTGGCCCGAGGAAACATTAGGAAAGGGCCTTCACCTCCCTAATGAAATGGGGAGGACATGGGCCGTGGCGCATCTCACTCTCACAACTCAGGAACCCCTAGACAAGAGTTGGTGTGTGACAGAAGAAGAAGTTGGAGAGAGGGTGAGGCCGCTACACGTGGGGGCTCGTCCGGGATACAGTGTGTTCTAAAGATGGACTTGAGAATGTCTACATTTGAACTTTGCTGCCCAGAGGAGTTGTGGAAATGACCCTAACACGGGAAAGGCCCATGCGGAGGAGCGGAAAAAGGGAGAGGTCCAGCCGTGTGACGTACTGCACGTGGGGACTGTTAACGCACTGCGCCACGAGGCACCCCATGGCGACATCGTTCGTGGGCGGAGTCAAGAGGAAGCCCGCGAAAATGTACAGCTCATGGGAGGAGTCTGGCCAAGTGTGGGGATACACGTGGAGACTCCGGCGCGGGGTCAGTGCATGATGGAGCAGCAGATAGTCGGGATGACCTCAAGTGCCCCGTGGATTATGGTTCCTCACCCCACGAGAATGACTTCCTTTGCTGCCTCCATCACGGACACGGGGATAAGACTTAGGCCCCGAGGGCGGTTGGCTCTGTACACCTGCAGAGACACGGAGGCCCTCGGTGTGATCTGTCCCGGCTGCTCGGGACTGGTGGTCACCCTGAAACCATTCGGGCGATGTGAGGAGTGCAGAGAATTCCTTTTTGAGGTCGAGTCGTCTACAGCAAGGCCCCGGGCCCTTCGCCTCAATCACCTCACGGGTACTGCTACTCCGGAAGGGGAGATCAAGGCCTTTGTCGAGTTTCCTGTGCGCGCTGACCAGGGCGATGGACTGCCCAACAGAGAAAAATCCGAGGATGCTGCTTCGGTCGCCACAAGTTCCCTGCTTCCACCACCGAAGAGGAAAGTTGGCCTAGTACAGGCATCCTATGGACGTGGTCGAGCTTCACCCCGCTGCTTGCCTGGCCTGGATGGCGCCGGTCGAGATGGAAGTCCCGGACATCCCAGTCCTCTACAAGGGTCAGGTGAGCCAGGGGCTGGGACTGTGGTGGTGGTTGGAGGTGTCGGGGGCCCATTGGAGGTGGAACCCCCCAGGGAAGATGATTCTGTGTCCACCGGTAGATATCTGCCTGCGGAGATGTATGACACCTCCGACCTAGAGTCGCTGTCTGACTGCGGAGACGATGGCGAGATAGATGAACTGTTCAGCCGCAAGGGCTGGGATAGAGTGCCACTTCTTGCTTCCCGTGCGGTACGGGACTCGCCTATGTACACAGGAGATAGCACGCCTCGGGTGGAAGACCCGCAGCTTACGAGGGAACCTACCCCTCCACCTGTGTCCTCATCTACTGTCACCCCACCTACTTTAGTTGTGGGGATACCCCGCGCTTCTCTGAGAGCGCCGAAAGTCAATTCCAGAGAGCTGGTAAAGGCACCGCGGCATCCGGAAGCTATAGTGCTGCCTGGAACCGGAGAGAAAGCCACTATGCCACCTTTGGCCCGCTTGCAGAGACTGTTTTGCCACAAAATAGCTCGGGAGTATGGGTGGGAGTACCCGTATCTGCCCCGGGACCTACTATATGAGGTAGAAGTCTGGAGAGCAAGATGGTATGACGAGTTTGTGTGGGACAAGTTGAAGGTGCCCCATGCTCGCAGGTATCTGGAATGTGTGCCGTCAGTGTCCAAGAGGTTTGAGGACTGCAAAGCTGAATGGAAATTGGGGCGCCATATCCATGCTGACAAGATAGTCATTTGCAGAAGAGATGGAGAAGATGTCGAGTATTCGATAGAGGCATTTGACAAACACCTGAAACCCCTGTACCTGCCGGATCCAAAGTTTTACTTGTAGGAGAAAAGAACTCCTGTTGTTTCCTTTGTGTATTTGAACTCTCTGGAGAAGTTATCCCCAGACACCAAGGACTGTGCCCTGTTTTTGTTTTTATTTGGGCTCTTTCTTTTCTCGTTGAAGACTTGGGGACTGTTGTGTTTTTTTGTTTCCCCTTTTCTTCATGTGCCAAAGGCAAGGACATTTGGGAAATAGTGTCAGAGTAGAAAAAAAAAGCTGGAAGAACGAAGATTCGTTGAGTGTCGTGACCGCAGTGTTGTCACCAGGTGGCAGTGTTGCGCAACAAATGTTTGAAGATGTTTCACACACACATCACTTTGCTTATTGGAGTGAGTGGGTCTCTCGGCTGACGGGCCCACTCATCCCAAATGACACGAAATTATGTTAGGATGTTTTTTTTTTCCTTTCTTTCCCCTGCAGGAGAGTCGTCAATCAAGATTATTGAAGTGGGTGGCTCTTAGACAGTGTGGGAGAGGGGTTGTGACCATGCAAATGTGTAAAGTGTTTTATGACATAAGTTGTTTTATATGTTCCCCATTCCCTGAGCAGGTCTTGGCACTTGGGAAAAATTTAGAGGAATTGCTTCAGGGGTTTCACTCCATGCCACCACTTTATGGGAGGCATGGGTGTGCACCTGACGCTGGGGACCAGCGTCAAATTACAGGGGGGGAGTGTGTAGCGGGGTCCTCAAATTGATGGGATACACCTGGGCAATAGTGTAACCCAGGTGTGTAATTGTGTTAGGATTTAGACCCCTTTCTGTTTCGTGGAGGATTGGAGGATGTAATATTCTCCTTAGCCCGTGGGTGGCGAGGTACCCACGGGCTTCAGGTAGAATCATCCCCTGCAGTGCTCCCTGTTTGGTCTCTTCCCGGAGATGGTGTGGCTGGGGCGGGGAACCCGCCGGACCGTTGAAGGGAGGAGATAAAAGGGGGAGACGCGCTTGCCACGAGGTCTTGTCTTGCGGAGAAGGAGGTCCTCGGAGGAGGAGGGCTGCGGCCCGCACCCAGGCACCTTAGGCCTGGGTGCATGGAGATCCAGGAGTCTGGTCCAGGTGCCCATGGCCTGGTCCGGAGTCACGTTGGCGTCCATCCCAGGCACCTTTAGCCTGGGGTGAGGTACTATCGAGGAGGCCTGGGGCCCAGTACCTTCGACTGGGTCCCGCTAGGGTGGACTGTCCGAGGGTCCCTGAGCGGAGGGACTCGAACCTGAGGTGAGGAGACTGGGGAGGTTACCCACTGAAGACCCAGGGCAGCACCAACCCGGTGACGGTGGGCCCCTGGGAACTCTCTTGGGAGGACACATCTCCCTGATAGGGGCCACAGCGTATCGAAGAGGGTTATTGAGTCTTAGGAAGTGCCTTGATCTGCTCGTCCCACCGTTGAAAAGGTTATAGGTCCTAACCTGTACTGCAAGAGAACTGTTATTGTGCTTTGCTATTGGAGTGCCGAATAAACAAGTGTTGGACCTTTCTCCGGTGTGTGAACTCCAGTTACTGGAACCAAAAGGGAGGCGGGTGAGCTTGTGGTTACAGACTCGGTGCATTCGCGGAACACATTGGCCCGAGGAAACATTAGGAAAGGGCCTTCACCTCCCTAATGAAATGGGGAGGACATGGGCCGTGGCGCATCTCACTCTCACAACTCAGGAACCCCTAGACAAGAGTTGGTGTGTGACAGAAGAAGAAGTTGGAGAGAGGGTGAGGCCGCTACATTAACAAATGCTGACCCAGCCACTTTATGTGGAAATACATTTGTAATATTATCTTTATATTATCTGCAGTATTGGCTTAATTAAGATAAGGAAACCCCATCTTTTATACTAGGACGGAAAATCTGACTTCTGATCAGACCGCCAGGGTTACACAACCCTCAGTAACTCTCCAAATCTAGCAGAAGCTGTTTTTTTTTATTCAAGACCTGGAAGGTTCAGCCAAATCCCATGGCTGTAATTCTGCTAGACGCAATGACACCGGTCCAAAAAAAAAAAAAAAAGAATCTTGAGAAAAGAAATGACAGCATTATGGTATTTTCTAAACTATTTTTTAAACCACAATCCAGGCAGAAAAAAATTACCCTTGCAGTAAGAGTAGAATTCCAGGCTAAACCTAACTAGTCTTAAAAATGCTCCTCCACCCTCCTAACACCTATGCTGACTAACCTGTGTAGAAAGATATATACAGTGAGTATAGAAAAGAATCGCCCTCTTTTAAAATAATCACTTTTTGTTGCTTTGCAGCATGAGACAGACACAGTTTTTGTTTTATCCAGCTGTATTTACTCAGTGCAACTTATAACATCCAAGTGAAAGATATAACACCAACATGTCAGAAAAAATTAACGAAAATCAAAGACAGGATCACAGAGTTGGTAAAAGGATCACCCCCTTGTGTCAGTATGTTGTTGAACCTCCTTTTGCTTTAATTACAGCCTTTGGTCTTTTGGGATAGATCTCTACTAATTTGCACATATAGACTTTGCAATATTTGCCCGCTCTTCTTTGCAGAACTGCTCAAGTTCCGTTAAATTTGACGGTGACCGTTTGTGGACTGCAGTCTTCAAGTCATTCCTGTCAGGAACCATGAAACAGACAGAGACAAAATCACACCTTTTAATAAAATGGTAAAAAAGGTACAACTGGTAAACTCTAGTCAAAACATAGTCAGGGTTTGGTAGCCAAATCGGGTAGTCAGAACAAGCCAGGAAATCAGGAAGCCAGAGATCAGCATAGTCAGAGGCAGCAGACAGGATCAGGAACCAGAAGGGACGTCAGCCAGGCAAGTCTTCAACAGGAACAAAGCCGAGAGTCTCTAGATATCTTGACCAAGGTGAAGGCAATTGATGAAATTAACCAGGCAGTTTAAATAGCCAGAAGGGACTGGCTGTGGGCTTGACTGAATAGCAGGAGATGATCAACAGGTGAGCCACTGTGGAACGATGCGTACTGGCAATTAACCAACAGCTGAGCAACCTGAGCACTGAGAACGAAGGGCTGAGAGCTCAGCCCTGACAATTCCACAGATTTCCAATGTGGTTTAAGTCTGGGCTCTGACTAAGCCATGCAAGGACATTCACCTTTTCTATTCTTTTCTTTTCTGTACCCCCTGGAATTCTACTTTAAGTGGTCATTAAGTCTACGGTTATATGAATAGGCTGTAATAATTACCTTATTCCTTGAACAGACAGGCATCCAACATTCTGTGTGGCCTCTACTCTAAAGCACAGATGTCATCACGTATAGATCAGTACTAATAATTCATTGTTTATCATTTTCTTTAATACGATAATTGTATCTGACAGTTGCAGTACTAAACAGAGGCACACTGCCACCCGTAGGCTGATAGGCCTCTGCATGCTGCAGGCTAATTTTGTGAATGAAACCTTCAGCCTGCATGTGATTGCTCTGGCATAGCTGATATACTGACCATATGATTGGGAGCCACTCTTGTTTGTTGTCAGCATGGGGCAAAATGCTGGGGATTAAAAATCTACAGACTTCGGGCAGGAAACAGTTAAAAGTCCCTTGACCCCTCAACACCCCCCCCCCCCCAACACCTCCACCAATTCTTTCATTTACCTGTCCCTATTCCTCCTGCTTATGCACACAGCCACTGTTTGGAAGTCTTTTGGCTTGGCTCTTCTTCTTTGCATGCACTCTGCAGGCTCCACTTATTCCATACCTGCCTATTATTCAACCCAACAGTGGTCTCCAAACTGTGGCCCTTCGCTTGCCTTTAACTGGCCCTTGGGGCACTATTTTCCCACTGATTCGAGATCATATTCTGCCAACTGACAACAATGGGCCACCATTTCTCCCATTGACATCAACAATGGGGCACTATTCCTCCCAGTGATACCAACGATGGGGCACTATTCTTCCACCTTATACCAAATGCAGTGATGTTTACTTTTGCCGATGCCAGGAAAATTTCCACTCTCGCAAGCCTCGTACACACGGCAGAGAATCCCGTCGTAAAAAAAAACGTTGGTTTTCTCAACGAGATTTTTGTCAAGCTTTCCTTGCATACACACTGTCAATTAAAAATCTCGTCGTAGTAAAGCGCAGTGACGTACAACAGGTACAACGGCAGTATAAAGGGGAAGTTCCATTCGGATGGCGCCACCCTTTGGGCTGCTTTTGCTGATTTCGTGTTACCGCGTGTTAGTAAAAGTTTGGTGTTAGCCGATTCGCGCTTTTCAGTCTCTGTGCTTTTCAGTCCGTTACAGCGTGACGATTGTGCTATCTCCATTACGAACGCTAGTTTTACCAGAAGGGGCGCTCCCGTCTCATACTTGATTCTGAGCATGCGCGGTTTTTAAGACTCGGAAAAGCATACACACGACCGGTTTTCTCGCCGGGAAACAGGCCGACGAGAATCCCGACGAGAAAAACGAGAATCCTGACAAGAAAATAGAGAGCAGGTTCTCTATTTTTCTCATCGAGATTCCCGGCAGTTTTCTCGACAAGAAACCATACACACAAACGGTTTTCTCTGCAAGAAAGCTCTCCCAGCAGTTTTCTTGTAGTTTCTTGCTGAGAAAACCAGTCGTGTGTACGAGGCTGCAGTCCACAGTCCAGCCCCCCCAAAGTCTGGAAGACAGTAAACTGGCCGTTTGTTTAGAAAGTTTGGAGACCCCTGGTGTAGAAGAGTTTCTGGGTAAAGCCCCGTACACACGGTCGGACTTTTGGCCAACAAACTTCATTTTGAGGAAGTTGGACCAACAATCCGACCGTGTGTACGCTCCATCGGACAAACTTTTTTTTTTTTTTTTTTGTTTTCATCGGACAAAAGTTTGGTCTGCAAACGGACAAACTTTTGGCCAACAAAAGTCCGATGGAGCAAAGTCCGACCGTGTGTACAGAAAACCATCGGACTTTTGTCCGATGGACAAAACAAATAATGTTAAAATCAACCAACAATAGCAGAAGTTGACCAAAGGGTGGCGGTAAAGAGCAGAAAAGAGCAGAAAAACCACGCGATGTTGCAAGAAGTTTTGGGAAAGTTTGCAGAAAAGTCCTGTGGTGTGTATGCTATGGGTGTTCCCGGCCAACTCTGTTCGGACAAAAATCCACGGAAAAGTCAGATGGAAGTCCGACCGTGTGTACGAGGCTTAAGAGTGGTTGAAATGGCCTAAAAAAGCTTTAGATTTAGACAGTTCCCCATTCGTACTTACCGAATTACCTCTCCAAACGCAAGTTGACTGTTTTCCACTTTTGTACCTCCAGTGCCATTTTGTTGAAGTCCAAATGATGCCACTAAGCCTGGTGGCCTATGGTGGCGTTGTGTGCTTGAAAGGTACCAAAGCTTGCCCCCAGGACCTTGCCGTCTCCTCTTACATTATGTTTTTAATAAAAAGCCATTGCACCTCATGACTGGCTGTTTGGGGCCTCCCCATAGCGGCCTCCCTTTCTGCGCAAGCCCAGCAGGACCATTGTTGAATCCCAACAGACACAGCCTTTTTGCACGCAGCATCCGGTGAATGGAATGAAAGGCATTTAGATTCCATGCAGCGTTCCATACTGAGGGCACCTGAGGACTACTGAAGCTCAAAACAGGATCTGAGCCCCCCGTCTAATCGTTATGCAGAGGTCACTATCTGATACTAATTGACATTAATGGCGTTTCATCCCTTCTGAAGGAAAAAAAAAAAACAACACAAGTCTGTTAAGGATTCTACTAATGGATCGTGCGTGGAGAGAAGGAAGATTTTGTAATTATATTTTCATACTTTCTCACAAAGCTCCACTAATCTTTAGAAAGCTTTGATTAATTCACATGGATGACCACTGAAACTGGATAAGAATCTGTATTTGTATTTGTACTCATCCTCGAAATGCAGACCCAAGGGGGGGAACATATCGGCCAGCAAAATGCTGAATGGGCTTAAAGAGTTTTTTGTCCTGTGATTTTATTTGTCTGTGACTGTTCATATAGTGCCTGGAGGGCATAGACTGTATACAGTATGCTTGGCAGGGAAAGAAAGCCATTTTAAAGCCCTTTGAATACTGTAATGTACTGATATGAACTCTTAAAGCTGACCTCCGGGGAAACGGCTAATTACGAAGATAAAATGCATTTAATGGGGCTATTTTACCAGCCAAAGGATTTGTATTTCTGTCCATCCAGCTCTGAGATTTAAACCGCTCTGCCCAACAGTACAGCTCTTTTCTACAGGGGAGGAGGCCTGATCTTTATTTGCTTCACTTTCACTTACAGGCCACCACCCAACTCAACTCTGTGACTGGACAGTGAAAGAAGAAGCAGCACACTTATGAGCTCATCTCTCTGTCACTCTGCTGTCTCCTCCTGTCAGGGTGCTCCTTGTACTGATTGATTTATTTAAAGCGGAAGTAAACCCATCGATTTAACAGTTTCAAAGAGCAGTTACATTCCCGGCATGCCGGGAATGCCAACTGTCACATTGGTTGTGCTCTCAACCAAACTGTCAAACCATCCAATGGCTGGTTTCATAACTGATCACATGTGCAACATCATGGCAGTTGAAGATTAAACAGAGGCCAAGATTGCAGCTTCCTTGCCTGAAAATGATAGGAGGGTTTACTTCCACTTTAAGACAGGGGTCTCCAATATTTCTAAACAAAGGACCAGTTTACTGTCTGTGACGGGAGTCACTTTGGGTGGGGGGCTTGTAGAACCCAGCTTACCTTGGAGAGCTCTGGAAACTTCTTGTCCAGCTCCCCTGGCCCCTCCTATGTGTACCTATGTGTAAGACACCCTGTGTCCATTATTACAGGTACAGGGTGACCGAGAACCCCAGTCTGATCTCGTCGGGGGGGGGGGGGGGTGGACTTTGGCCATTCGGAGTAGAAAATGCTCCAGAGTCAAAGTAAATAATACCTCAGGCTTGGTGATCAGTGGAAAAAATATATACACAACCCTGTGGACAGTAGGAGGAGAAATTGTTTCCAGTAATTGGTACTGGTGGGAGGAATGGTGCATCATCATTGGTGTCAGTGGGAGGAATAGTGCCCTATCATTGATATTAGTGAGAGAAATTGTGGCCCATTGTTGGTGTCAGTGGGAGGGATTATGCTACATTGTTGGTGCCAGTGGAAGGAATGTTGCATCATCGTTGGTATCAGTAGGATTAATAGTGCCTCATATTTGTGAGAGGAATCGTGCCACAAGGGCCGTATAAAGGCAAGCAAAGGGCCGCATCTGGCCCACAGGCCACAGTTTAGAGGCCACTGATTTAGGAGAACGTTTGGCTGAAGTTCTTCTTTAACTACCAAAAGTAGCGGTAAAAGTAAAGCACTTATGGGTTTAACCAATCATATTCTGTGTAATATTTTTTACCGCTCTGCGTAGACGGGGTGTGTATTCTTTGCCTTCATCTTAGAAGGTGTCCTTTTATATTTTGGAAACTTGGGAGCATTACACCAGGTGTACAGAATGGGTCTAGGTCAGGGTTTCTCTAGCAGCATTTTGTTCAATGGATTTCTAGGGTTGCTCCAGAGGTTGCTAGGGGGTTCCTTGAACAATGAGTAATCTCTGCCTCTCAGATAAGTTCCCATTGACAACATTGATCTTTTTAGCCATCTGGAAAGGGGATAATTCTTCCCAATGACCACAAGATGTAAAGAGGATTCTTCCCACTGACCATCATACTAATGTATCATGAGTTGTAGATATAATCATTATTAGTACGGGCTCCCTGAGATTGGAAAGTTCTTTCAAAGGGTTCCTCTGTGTTGAAAAGGTTGAGAAAGGCTGGTCTACGTGGTTCACAAATGTCCCTTCTGTCTATTTCAGGGGTATGTTTTTATATAACCAGCAAGTGCACTATTAGGACCAGTGGCGGCTGGTGCTCAAAATTTTTGAGGGGGCGCAAACAAACTGAAAAAAAAAAATCATCAATTGCCGTCACTGTGCCCATTAAACACAGCCACTGTGCCCAAACGCCACCAGTTTGCCCCCTCAAATGCAGCCAGTTTCCCCCAAATGCAGCCAGTTTCCCCCAAATGCAGCCAGTTTGTCCCCAAATGCAGCCAGTTTGTCCCCAAATGCAGCCAGTTTGTCCCCAAATGCAGCCAGTTTGACCCCAAATGCAGCCAGTTTGTCCCCAAATGCAGCCAGTTTGTCCCCAAATGCAGCCAGTTTGACCCCAAATACAGCCAGTTTGTCCCCAAATACAGCCAGTTTCCCCCCAGCCCTGCACTTACCTTCCTCGGGTCAGCGCCGTCCTTCTTCCGTCCTCGATGTCTTCTCCTGCCCTCGATGTTGCTTCAGCCAATCAGGTTACCGGTAACCAGACACGGTGAACCTGATTGGCTGAGACGCCTGCCAGTGTTAACCGCTGGCTCTGATAGGCACTTCCAAAAACCAACCAGCCGCTGTTATTCAGATGGCCGGCGCTCAACAGGAGGCCGGCCATCTGAATAGTGGGCGGCAGCGGCGGCAACAATACATAGGTTCATGCAATGAAGTGAAGGGCGCAGGAGAGAGAGGGGGCGGCGCTCCTGCGCCCACTATGGACGCACCGCCACTGATTAGGACCCATTCACAGTATCGCATTGGGGTAACACGTGTTACATGCATTGGTGCAATGCAGTGACATTCATTCTGAATGGCACCCCAACCGTGCCTTGCCCATATGAGTTGCAATCCACTATCGAAAGTTCTATTTGCACAGTTTTTGGTTGGTGGTGCATTGGGTTGTGGTGCACTTAGCAGCCCATTTAAATGAATGATCTGTCCTAACGCAACGTACAACATAATACGCATCAACGCAAGTGTACTCAACACACCACAGCCAACCAGACTGGTGTAAATTGGCCCTTAGCAGCACCTGAAATAAATATTTGTTTTCCTTTGGTTACAAAATGCGCTCCTTCCTCCCTCCTGCTTTATTATTCTCAACTTGTCAAGTCACGATAAATCACCCCAGCTTATCTGTTCCTTTACCAAAGAAATGTTTTCCTTTCTTGCATCTGATAGAGCGACCAGCCAAGAAGTATTTCTGTGTGATAAGATGAACAGATCTGGTGGCTTTTCGAGAAATCACTTCCCCCACATTCTAGATGATAACTTTATGGTTTTATTCTGCCAATGTAATATATGGGTGTGAAGGGAAGGGAGGTCCAGAGTTTGATTCATTTAATGGAAAAAAAAATAACATTTTTTTTCTGGTTATCATTCTTAAAATGTAAGTTTAAGACTAAGGACTCATGCCCACGGACGTTTTTACAGCCACTTTTATGAGCAATTTTTGCAGCTTAAAAACGGCTCTCCGTGTTAGCCTATGGCCTCATGCCCACCATGACGTTTTTGAGCTGTAAATGGCATAGCCATTTTTAAGCTGCAAAAAAAACCAGGACCAATGCGTTCTGAAGCTCCAGCGTTAGAGCTGTAAAGACGTCAAACGCCGGCAAAGGGTATTAAACGCGATTTAACGAGGCTTAACTCTGTGTTAAGCCTCGTCCGGCATTTCTTTCTCTATTCAAAATCAATGGTTCTCTATGGGTGGCGTTTTTAGACCCCGACAACCAACGGCCAGGGTTGTCGGGAAGAGGCCCTTGTCCTCATCAACATGGGGACAAGGTGCTTTGGGGTGGGGGGGCGCAGTGCTGCCCCAAAGCACCAACCCCCCCATGTTGAGGGCATGTGGCTTAGTATGGTCTAGGAGGGGGGGGCGCTCGCTCGCCCCCCTTTCCTGACCTGCCGGGCTGCATTCTTGGATAAGGGTCTGGTATGGATCCTGGGGGAACCCCCACGCCGTTTTTCTTTGGTGTGGGGGGTTCCCCTCAAGATCCATACCAGACCGAGGGGTCTGGTATCATCCTGGGGGCGAACCTCACGCACGTTTTTTTTTTTTCGCAGGGGGTTCCCTTTCAAGATTCTCCGCATACGAGTTGCCCCGCAAGTCGGATCATCTTGATCCGACTTCTGGTGCGACCTCTATTCAAATCAATGGGCTCCCACTGATTTTGATTTTGAATAGAGAAAGAAAAGCGCGGCAAAACGTGCATTGAATTCAATGCAAAACGCTGATTTTTTTTTGTTAAAAACGCCGCTTTTTTCCTGGCGTCTGTACTAGCTTTACAGCCCGTTTTTTTAAACGTCCATGGACATGTAGCCTTAAAGTGTCACAAACCATGGGAAATTGAAAGTGAGCATCTGATGAAAAATACATAAGCTGAGGCCAGCTTCAGTGAAAGACGCAAAACTATCAGTAGATCCACAGATATAGGCAGTATAAGTCTTATATTTTAACGTAATGGTTTAACTTGGCTCTGTCTCCTTCCACCACCTCATTGACCAATATATGCACTCTCTCAGCTGTTACAGTAAAATTCAAGAATTGCAGATAACTGTCTATATCTCCAAATCTTCTCATCATTTAGGTGTGTCATTTTACAAAGGAAACTTCTGCTTATGTATTTTTTCATTTTAAATTCACTTTTCAAATGTTTTCTTTGGTAAATTAGGCCAGATTATATGGCTTATGCCCCGTACACACGGTCTGACTTTTGCCCGGCCAAAATCACATCAGAATTCCGACGGGATTCCATCGGAGTAAAAGAGAACATGTTCTCTATCTAAACTCCGACGGAATTCATCAAAATTTCAGATGGAAAAACTCCGATGGGGCATACACATGGTCGGAATATCCGATGGAAAAAGTCTGTCTGACTTCAGAAATTCCGATTGTGTGGACAAGGCATAACAGCTTCAACAGTACTGCCCATATGTAGGCAGATCTTTATCCTCACTGTTCAAACAATGGTTTTTGGGGGACTTTCTTTTGGATGGGTTAAAAAAAATAGGATTTTTTGTACTCACCGTAAAATCCTTTTCTCTGTCGTCCATGGACAGACACACCTCCTTAATTCTTGACAGTTGGGTTATGTTCCATCTATTAGGAGAGGACTCCTCTCCTATGAACAGGAACATAACCCAACTGTCAAGACTTAAGAAAGCTGTGTCCATCCATGGACGAAAAGAGAAAATAGGATTTTTTGTACTCACCGTAAAATCCTCTTCTCTGTCGTCCATGGATGGACACAGCTTTCTTAAGTCTTGACAGTTGGGTTATGTTCCTGTTCATAGGAGAGGAGTCCTCTCCTAATAGACGGAACATAACCCAACTGTCAAGAATTAAGGAGCTGTGTCCGTCCATGGACGAAAAGAGAAATACACTTTTTCTGATGGCGTGAGTTAAGTAATGAGTGAGTGAGTGAATAACTTGTATAGCGCTACAAATGTGAACTAAATCGCCTCAAGGCCCTTTGCATCCAGTGACGTCCTGATCTTTCAGAAGAGGTGGGTCTTAAGTTTTTTCCTGAAGGCCCGATGGTTTTCTTCCATACGGATGTCCGTGGGTAGAGCTGGAGCATCTACTTGCACTGCTTTCCTCCTAGGAATAAACATGAAGGCTCACCTACAGCAGATGTGGAACCCATGTGGTGGACTTTTTTGCCAGTTCTCCAGGTGGTTATGTAGAATTGTTTTCTTTAGTTGAGGTTCAATAAATCCTTGGTTAGTCTTGAGCAATCTTAGTCAGGATGTTTTGGTACCCTACGGTTCCTCCAGGGATTACTAGGGGTTTCATGAATAATCAGCAGATACCTTCAGATATGTAACTACTGACACCAATAATGTTTTTAGCTTTATGTAAAGGGATCATTCCACTGGCCATCAATGTTAGTAGCATTCTTCCCACTGACCTCCAAATTAAGGGGCATTCTTCCCACTGATCACCAATGTATGCTGCATTCTTCCCACTGACCACCAAGTTAAGGGCCATTCTTTCCCATGACCACCAATGCAAGGGCCATTCTTTCCCATGACCACCAATGCAAGGGCCATTCTTTCCCATGACCACCAATGCAAGGGCCATTCTTCCCCATGACCACCAATGCAAGGACCATTCTTCCCCATGACCACCAATGTTAGGGCCATTCTCCCCACTGACCACTAATGCAAGGGCCATTCTTCCCCATGAACACCAATATAAGGAACATTCTTTCCAATGACCACCATTGTAAAGGTCATTCTTGCCACTGACCACCTATTTAAGGGGCATTCATTACACTGACCACCAATGTAAGGGTCATTTTTCCCATTAACCACCAATTTAAGGGGCATTCTTTCCAATGGCCACCAATGTAAAAGGCATTCTTTCCATTGACCACCAATGTAAGGAGCATTCTTTCCACTGATCACCAATGTAAAAGACATTCTTTCCAATGACCGCCAATGTAAGGGTCATTCTTCCCACTGACCATCTATTTAAAGGGGCATTATTTCTATTGACCACCAATGTAAGGTTCGTTCTTCTCACTGACCACCAATATAGGGGCATTCTTCCCATTGACCACCAATGTAAGGGTCATTTTCCCATTGACTACCAGTGTAAGGGGCATTTTTTCCAATAACCACTGATGTTGGCATCATTCATCCCACTGATTACCAAAGTAAGGGGCATACTTCCAATCAACCACCAATGTAAGGGTAATTCTTCCCACTGATCACCAATGTCAAAAGGCATTCTTTCCTTTGACCACCAATATAGGGGCATTCTTCCCATCGACCATCAATGTAATGGTCATTTTCCCATTGACTACCAGTGTAAGGGGCATTTTTTCCAATAACCACCAATGGCAGCATCATTCTTCTTACTGATTACCAAAGTAAAAGGCATTCTTCCAATTGACCACCAATGTAAGGGTCATTATTCTCACTGACCACCAAAGTCAGAGGCATTCTTTCCATTAACCACCAATATAGGGGTATTCTTGCCACTGACCACCAAATTAGGAGGCATTTTTCCTACTAAACACTAATGTAGACTAGGCCCTTCTCCTTTGACCACCAGTAAAGGGGACCCTTCTCCATTGACCACCAGTAAAGGGGACCCTTCTCCATTTACCACCAGTAAAGGGGACCCTTCTCCATTGACCACCAGTAAAGGGGGCCCTTCTCCATTGACCACCAGTAAAGGGGGCCCTTCTCCATTGACCACCAGTGAAGGGGGCCCTTCTCCATTGACCACCAGTAAAGGGGGCCCTTCTCCATTGACCACCAGTAAAGGGGGCCCTTCCGCACTGACCACGGCACCTGCTACCTTAGCATGACGCTTCAGCAAAAATGTATCCTGGGAATCATTTCATTTCTGGAATCGGTACTGAATGTATACACTTGATATGTAAAACTGGTGAAAGGGTGTTTGTTTTTTATTGTTGCCTGAGGTTGTGAATTACACGGCAAGAAAACCATTTTTTAGTGCGGTTTAGTAAATAATGCCTTCGTAAGATTTTAATGTGCAATTATCCAGAGAGAGAGAGAGCGAGTACCTAAGGCATGTTGCTTCAGCAAAAAACGTGTCCCGGAAATGGTTATAATTGCTGGTAACTTTGTTAGATGTATACGATTGCCCTGTGCAGACCTCCACACTCTGCTGCTGATCTGTTCCTTGGAGCTCCTGTGCTCACTCAGGGAGATCATAATTCAAGAGAACAGCTCATTTCCCCTCTAGCAGTTCCATCTCCTCCTGAAGTCTGGCAGCAACTGTCTGTCTCTTCATATCACTGTCTGTCTGCCCCGTCCATGCTCCTTGTCTCTTAAAGGGAATGTAGAGTCATTTCTGTATATATTTATCATGCTCGGGACTGGAGCAAGTTTTCTGATTAGTAGCTGGGAGAAACTGCTTCCATTTATGTTTTATGAGGTTCTTTGTATGCCGCCAGCCCATTCATTTCAACAATAATCTTTCCATAAGATTATATGTGCATTTAAAGTCGTTGTAAACCTCCGACATGAAATATGAACAAAGCATATCCCCATAGGCATGCGCAGGGGGTGTGCCAGGTGTGCCTGGGCACACCCTAATCACTCTGTGCTGTGCCCATTCCTCCTACTGTTCAGGCTTCCACCTGTGTTGCGCCCCCCCATCGCAGTGCTGCTGGCTTCCCTCCTCCCCTCTCCCCCCTCGGCTGCTGCGGGGGATATTTCAGGGTGGAGAGTTTGGGTAGGAGCTACCATACAGGTCCTTCTCAAAAAATTAGCATATTGTGATAAAGTTCATTATTTTCTGTAATGTACTGATAAACATTAGACTTTCATATATTTTAGATTCATTACACACAACTGAAGTAGTTCAAGCCTTTTCTTGTTTTAATATTGATGATTTTGGCATACAGCTCATAAAAACCCCAAAATTCCTATCTCAAAATATTAGCATATTTCATCCGACCAATAAAAGAAAAGTGTTTTTAATACAAAAAAAGTCAACCTTCAAATAATTATGTTCAGTTATGCACTCAATACTTGGTCGGGAATCCTTTTGCAGAAATGACTGCTTTAATGCGGCGTGGCATGGAGGCAACCAGCCTGTGGCACTGCTGAGGTGTTATGGAGGCCCAGGATGCTTCGATAGCGGCCTTAAGCTCATCCAGAGTGTTGGGTCTTGCGTCTCTCAACTTTCTCTTCCCAATATCCCACAGATTCTCTATGGGGTTCAGGTCAGGAGAGTTGGCAGGCCAATTGAGCACAGTAATACCATGGTCAGTAAACCATTTACCAGTGGTTTTGGCACTGTGAACAGGTGCCAGGTTGTGCTGAAAAATGAAATCTTCATCTCCATAAAGCTTTTCAGCAGATGGAAGCATGAAGTGCTCCAAAATCTCCTGATAGCTAGCTGCATTGACCCTGCCCTTGATAAAACACAGTGGACCAACACCAGCAGCTGACATGGCACCCCAGACCATCACTGACTGTGGGTACTTGACACTGGACTTCAGGCATTTTGGCATTTCCCTCTCCCCAGTCTTCCTCCAGACTCTGGCACCTTGATTTCCGAATGACATGCAAAATTTGCTTTCATCCGAAAAAAGTACTTTGGACCACTGAGCAACAGTCCAGTGCTGCTTCTCTGTAGCCCAGGTCAGGCGCTTCTGCCGCTGTTTCTGGTTCAAAAGTGGCTTGACCTGGGGAATGCGGCACCTGTAGCCCATTTCCTGCACACACCTGTTCACGGTGGCTCTGGATGTTTCTACTCCAGACTCAGTCCACTGCTTCCGCAGGTCCTCCAAGGTCTGGAATCGGTCCTTCTCCACAATCTTCTTCAGGGTCCGGTCACCTCTTCTCGTTGTGCAGCGTTTTCTGCCACACTTTTTCCTTCCCACAGACTTCCCACTGAGGTGCCTTGATACAGCACTCTGGGAACAGCCTATTCGTTCAGAAATTTCTTTCTGTGTCTTACCCTCTTGCTTGAGGGTGTCAATGATGGCCTTCTGGACAGCAGTCAGGTCGGCAGTCTTACCCATGATTGCGGTTTTGAGTAATGAACCAGGCTGGGAGTTTTTAAAAGCCTCAGGAATCTTTTGCAGGTGTTTAGAGTTAATTAGTTGATTCAGATGATTAGGTTAATAGCTGGTTTAGAGAACCTTTTCATGATATGCTAATTTTTTGAGATAGGAATTTTGGGTTGTCATGAGCTGTATGCCAAAATCATCAATATTAAAACAAGAAAAGGCTTGAACTACTTCAGTTGTGTGTAATTAATCTAAAATATATGAAAGTCTAATGTTTATCAGTACATTACAGAAAATAATGAACTTTATCACAATATGCTAATTTTTTGAGAAGGACCTGTATATACTCCAGTATAAGCCGCGTTTTTCAGCCCTTTTTTTAGGGCTGAAAATACCCCTCTCAGCTTATACTCGAGTCAGTGTACCTTGGGCGTCCATTTTTTAAAATTCGCAGCTTCCTCCTGGTCCCGTGCGGTTCTGTGATAGGCGATTGACACTGTGTTTAGTGTTCCGCCTATCACGGCCATCTTCTCATCCTGGGACTTTCCCAGCAGACACTGTGTTTAGTGATCCGCCAATCACGGACCTTCTCTTGTTCGAGGATGAGAAGATGGCCGTGATAGGCGGAACACTGAACAGTGTCAATCGCCTATCACGGAACCGCATGGGACCAGGAGGAAGCCGCAAATTTTAAAAAATGGACGCCCGCAGCGCAGCCTGTCAAGAATTTCAGGTACGCTGCGATGGGCACAGTGAGGATATGGGCACAGTGAGGATATGGGCACAGTGAGATGGGCACAGTGATGATATGGGCACAGTGATGATATGGGCACAGTGTGGATATGGGCACAGTGTGGATATGGGCACAATGAGGTAATGGGCACAGTGAGGTCGGGCACAGTGAGGCGTGCAAATGGGCACAGTGAGGCATGCAAATGGGCACAGTGAAGCTGCAAATGGGCATTGTTGACCATCTTTTCCGCTTACAGTAGCTGCTGCATTCCTACTCTAGGCTTATACTCGAGTCAATAAGTTTTCCCAGTTTTTTGTGGTAAAATTAGGTGCCTCGGCTTATACTCGGGTCGGCTTATTCTCGAGTATATACAGTAATTGATATGTCATTTACCGGCCCCTTCTTTTTCTAAATGAACACTCAATTAGACATGTGCAATTATTTCCTTTCCGAATTTGTTTTTTTTCGTCAAAATTCTGCAGATTCGTTTATTCGCATTTTTCCGAATGGCTACAGGGGGTCCCCGGGTTACGAACCCGTTAGGGACTTTCCTCCTGTTTGTAAATCGGAAATGTTCGTAAGTCGGCCACGCATGCGCAGAACATCAATTGCGGACATTTCCGATGTTCCGTCGAATGCCGTTCGGGGCAATGCGCGGCCAATTACGGACATTTCTGACATTTTCCGAGGCTCCGTCTGGCCGCTCATGCGCAGAACAGCAGATGGGCCGCGAAGAACGGCAGAGGGTCCCCGCAGCGCCCGGTTCTTAAGTAGGAGGGGTTCGTAAGTCGGGCGTTCGTAAGTCGGGGACCCCCTGTATTTGACAATTTTTTTTCGAAAACGAATTTCTAAAAGAAAGAAAATCTGTGTGGTTGTGTGGTTGGGTTTACCACCACTTTAATCACAGCTATGTCCCACTCCTGAAATTCGCCTTTAAAATCACGGTAAAGCGCGGTAAATTCGCGGTAAATTCGCACCTCAGAATGGACTGAAAAAACAGAACAAATTCACAGCGCAGCAGTGTGAACAGGTGTCTTGCCGATAATGTTTCCCCAGCGGGTAAGGACCCTCCTGTACTGCGCAGGCGCGGCGCTTGCGCAGTACTAACCTCAACGGAGCCTCCAAAAATAGCCGAAGTTGTAGAGCTGAGAGTCAGCTCTACACGACGCCTGCGCAATGACTATGACACATGCCGCACGCTCACGATGCTAGTGCTACTCTGCAAGGGGCGGGGGTGATTTTAGCAATAAAGTACACGTTGTGTTCGTTAAATAGGTTGTGCAAACCCCGCCCATCAACATTGAAAAATCCGCCCATCAACAGTGCAAAACCCGCCCTTTATTTGTTTTAACTTGCCCCGCTAAGACGTGTACTTTATTGCTAAAATCACCCCCGCTCCTTGCAGAGTATCACTAGCATCGTGAGCGTGCGGCATTTGTGTCATAGTCATTGCGCAGGCGCCGTGTAGAGCCGACTCTCAGCTCTACAACTTCGGCTATTTTCGACGGCTTCCTTGAGGTTCGTACTGCGCAAGCGCCGTGCCTGCGCAGTACCGGAGGGTCCTCATCCGCCAGGGGGATCTTCATCGGCAGAACACCGGCACTCAACCAGGGTTCCTCCAGAGGTTGCTAGAGGTTCCTTGAACAATGAGCAGTTTCTGCCTCGAAGATAAGTTCGCACTGACACCATCAATCTTCTTAGCGATCTGTAAGGGGGTAATTCTTTCCGGTGTCGACAAGTGTAAGGAGCATTCTTCCCACTGACCATCACACTAATGCAGGGGGGCGCAAACAAACTGAAAAATAAAAAAAAAAACGTCAATTGCCGCCACTGTGCCCATTAAACGCCCAAATGCAGCCAGTTTCCCCCCCAAATGCAGCCAGTTTCCCCCCAAATGCAGCCAGTTTGTCCCCAAATGCAGGCAGTTTGTCCCCAAATGCAGCAAGTTTGTCCCCAAATGCAGCAAGTTTGTCCCCAAATGCAGCAAGTTTGTCCCAGCCCGCACTTACCTTCCTCGGGTCAGCGCCGTCCTCCTCCACGCTCCCTCATGTCTTCTCCCGCCCTCGATGTTGCTTCAGCCAGTCAGGTTACTGGTAATCAAATCCGGTGAACCTGATTGGCTGAGATGCGTGTCAGTCCAAACAAAGGTACGCACCCCCCGTGCGCCACTTAATTAGCTATTCGGAAGCCGATTACAGCCCTCAGGCTGTAATCGGAAAGCATATCAGAGCTGCTGGCTCTGATAGACACTTCCACAGCCAACCAGCTGCCGTTATTCAGATGGCCGGCGCTCGCCAGGGGGCTGGCCATCTGAATAGTGGGCGGCGCGGCAGCGGCGACAATACATAGGTTCATGCAATGCATGAACCTATGTATTGTTTTTCAGTGGCGGTGCAGGAGCGAGAGGGGGCGGCACTCCGGCGCCCTCTATGGACGCACCGCCACTGCACTAATGTATCATGAGTTGTAGATATAGTCATTATTAGTAGGGGTTCCCTGAGACCAGTTATTTTAAGGGTCCCTCTGTGTTGAAAAGGTTGAGAAATGCTGCTCTATAGCCTATGACGCACTAGTGATTCTGTTACTGACGACGTCTCCAGTGACAGGATCTCTAAATAGAACACTCGTCTGCTTCTGCAGTGTTGCTCCCTCATTGGCTGAAACACTTTACAATTTTGGTTGCCAGCAAGGGCGCAACGGTGGAGTGAAGCCTTGCTGGTCTGGCCATTGACGAAGCCACACTGTAGAAACAGGTGATGGGTTTCCTTGCTCTTCTAGGAATTTTTTAGCTGCCAAGTTGCTGATAACACAAGATTGCTAGTTTGCCATTGGCCTTTATGAGGTTGTCCTTAATGGGGCCCCCTCCCCTCTGAGTGGATTGGATAAATACCTGCAACTCCGCTTCTGAGATCTTCCCAGTATAAGGTCCGCCATCAGGAATTACACAGCTTCAGGCATGGGCCCCCTGGAGCAGAGGAGAACTGGGGGGGGGGGGGGGCAGCCGCGAATTGAGAAGCAGGGGGTTGTCAGTTGCCATACGGGGACCTCTGTGGTTGGACCCACCTATAGACAATAAGGGGGGACAGCCATGACAGTGCCCAGCCGGGACTGTATGGCGGAAAAGAAGGCCAGACAGGACCACACAGTGAAGAGTTGAGGATCTGGGGGCTGCAGGTCCATATTTCCGCATAATGAATCCAATGAAGCCTCATACACACAATCAGACTTTTCCGTGAATTTTTGTCCAAAGGGGCGTTGGCCGTGAACTTGTTCTGTACACACACGGCAGAACATTTTCAGCCAACATTCACCAAATCACATGTTTTTTCAGCTCTTTACCGCCTTTGCCCTTTGGGCAACTTCTGCTATTGTTGTCTGATTTTTAGCATTGGTTCTGAGCATGCGTGTTTGTACTTTGGATTTTAGTCCGATGAGTTGAGAGATATCTTGATATAGCGCGGTCTTACCCCGAAGGGTCCCGACGCACTTACAAACACATACTAGGGCCAATTTATAGACAGGATCTGAGTAATCTACCAGCATGTCTTTGGAGTGTGGGAGGAAACCGGAGTACCCGGAGGAAACCCACGCAGGCACAGGGAGAAAATGCAAACTCCAGGCAGATGGTGTCGTGGTTGGGATTTGAACCAGTGACCCGATTGCTGCTAGGTGAAAGTGCTAACCACTACACCACTGTGCTGCCTGGACTTGTGTACACACGATCGGATGATCCGACGTAACCCATTTGTTGTCGGAAAGTTTGAGAGCATGCACAGCGAACATTTGTTGTCGGAAATTCTGACAATAAGTGTCCGATGGAGCATACAGACGGTCGGATTGTCCGATAAAACACGTTGTTGTCGGAAAGTCCAATCGTGTGTATGGGCCCTAAAAGTGAACTTGTCCTTTAAGGACTCAAGCCCTCATCTGCCTTGTGCGTTAGTTACACGCAAGCGAAAGTGATATCCATCTTAATGGTTTGGAATGGCAGGCTTCCAGTTTATTACGGCTGTAACATGACTGAAACGGTAATCATTCTTAGCGCGTTATTACAACGCCTCAGTGTGAAAGGGGCCTTAGTGCCTATGTGGTTTCTTCCCGTGGACATTATGTCACAACTAAATGACAGTGCCAGGGTTGTGTGTAAGGGAGCCACTTTACTGAAGAATGTGCCACGTTTGGACCACTATTAGGCCCCTTTCACACGGACGGATAGAATGGTGCTTTTAGCTGCGGATTTTCTAGTTTTCTACCGCAGCTAAAAACACACAATGCTTTCCTATGGCCCCATTCACACACAGCGTTTAGCTGCGATTTTGTTACATGCGGTTCGGTGCGAATAGAAAAAATAGAATTGAATGCGTACAGGTGTGATGTAGCGCAGCTATCTGCACATAACTGCAGATAATCGCAGTGCACTGTGTCAGCTGCGGATAGCAGCGTGAACAAAAGAAAAAAACAACAGGAAGCACATCAAAATAAAAATGGTTGCTATGGGGATAACAATAATGGCCAACCGCAGCTAAACGCAGCCGCATGTAAACGCAGCTAATCGCAGTGTACAAATGCAGCTGATCGCTGTGCCTGGGGTCTTGAATTTCAAAAGAAAGAAACATGCTTTTAACTGCGGCAGAACAGCCGCCCGTGTGAAAGGAGCCTTAACCTCGGACCAGAATCAAGGCAGGTTCTGTCTGTCGTTTCCAGGTAGACATCGGTCTATGGCTGATTTTCACCTGTAAGCTTATCCAGTACATTCCTGGCGTCCTCACTGCTCAGCTTTGACAGAAGGATCAATCTCCCTGACAGACTTGGACTATTTCCTTCTCCAGAGGAGTCATGACAAGTGGGAAAAGGTCAGACGAGAGGTCACGCTAACTGCCCCCCCCCCTCCCCCCCCCCCTGTCCTCCTACTGACTTGTGAATTTACTCATGCTGATTAAATTTGTGATTATCATGGGAGCCAGAAATAGCAGGCTGTGCCACAGACACCCACAGTACATTTCAGTCATGTTACAGTCGTAATAAACTGGAAGCCTGCCATTCCAAACCATTAAGATGGATATCACTTTCGCTTGCGTGTAACTAACGCACGAGGCAGATGAGGGCTTGAGTCCTTAAAGGACAAGTTCACTTTTAGGGCCCATACACACGATTGGACTTTCCGACAACAACGTGTTTTATCGGACAATCCGACCGTCTGTATGCTCCATCGGACACTTATTGTCAGAATTTCCGACAACAAATGTTCGCTGTGCATGCTCTCAAACTTTCCGACAACAAATGGGTTACGTCGGATCATCCGATCGTGTGTACACAAGTCCAGGCAGCACAGTGGTGTAGTGGTTAGCACTTTCACCTAGCAGCAATCGGGTCACTGGTTCAAATCCCAACCACGACACCATCTGCCTGGAGTTTGCATGTTCTCCCTGTGCCTGCGTGGGTTTCCTCCGGGTACTCCGGTTTCCTCCCACACTCCAAAGACATGCTGGTAGATTAATCAGATCCTGTCTATAAATTGGCCCTAGTATGTGTTTGTAAGTGCGTCGGGACCCTTCGGGGTAAGACCGCGCTATATCAAGATATCTCTCAACTCATCGGACTAAAATCCAAAGTACAAACACGCATGCTCAGAACCAATGCTAAAAATCAGACAACAATAGCAGAAGTTGCCCAAAGGGCAAAGGCGGTAAAGAGCTGAAAAAACATGTGATTTGGTGAATGTTGGCTGAAAATGTTCTGCCGTGTGT
The DNA here is from genome assembly GCA_029206835.1 of Rana muscosa. Lineage (NCBI taxonomy): Eukaryota > Metazoa > Chordata > Amphibia > Anura > Ranidae > Rana > Rana muscosa. Next base: position 1,079,522,687 of record CM055117.1, read on the forward strand.
GTACAGAACAAGTTCACGGCCAACGCCCCTTTGGACAAAAATTCACGGAAAAGTCTGATTGTGTGTATGAGGCTTCATTGGATTCATTATGCGAAAATATGGACCTGCAGCCCCCAGATCCTCAACTCTTCACTGTGTGGTCCTGTCTGGCCTTCTTTTCCGCCATACAGTCCCGGCTGGGCACTGTCATGGCTGTCCCCCCTTATTGTCTATAGGTGGGTCCAACCACAGAGGTCCCCGTATGGCAACTGACAACCCCCTGCTTCTCAATTCGCGGCTGCCCCCCCCCCCCCCAGTTCTCCTCTGCTCCAGGGGGCCCATGCCTGAAGCTGTGTAATTCCTGATGGCGGACCTTATACTGGGAAGATCTCAGAAGCGGAGTTGCAGGTATTTATCCAATCCACTCAGAGGGGAGGGGGCCCCATTAAGGACAACCTCATAAAGGCCAATGGCAAACTAGCAATCTTGTGTTATCAGCAACTTGGCAGCTAAAAAATTCCTAGAAGAGCAAGGAAACCCATCACCTGTTTCTACAGTGTGGCTTCGTCAATGGCCAGACCAGCAAGGCTTCACTCCACCGTTGCGCCCTTGCTGGCAACCAAAATTGTAAAGTGTTTCAGCCAATGAGGGAGCAACACTGCAGAAGCAGACGAGTGTTCTATTTAGAGATCCTGTCACTGGAGACGTCGTCAGTAACAGAATCACTAGTGCGTCATAGGCTATAGAGCAGCATTTCTCAACCTTTTCAACACAGAGGGACCCTTAAAATAACTGGTCTCAGGGAACCCCTACTAATAATGACTATATCTACAACTCATGATACATTAGTGCAGTGGCGGTGCGTCCATAGAGGGCGCCGGAGTGCCGCCCCCTCTCGCTCCTGCACCGCCACTGAAAAACAATACATAGGTTCATGCATTGCATGAACCTATGTATTGTCGCCGCTGCCGCGCCGCCCACTATTCAGATGGCCAGCCCCCTGGCGAGCGCCGGCCATCTGAATAACGGCAGCTGGTTGGCTGTGGAAGTGTCTATCAGAGCCAGCAGCTCTGATAGGCTTTCCGATTACAGCCTGAGGGCTGTAATCGGCTTCCGAATAGCTAATTAAGTGGCGCACGGGGGGTGCGTACCTTTGTTTGGACTGACACGCATCTCAGCCAATCAGGTTCACCGGATTTGATTACCAGTAACCTGACTGGCTGAAGCAACATCGAGGGCAGGAGAAGACATGAGGGAGCGTGGAGGAGGACGGCGCTGACCCGAGGAAGGTAAGTGCGGGCTGGGACAAACTTGCTGCATTTGGGGTCAAACTTGCTGCATTTGGGGACAAACTTGCTGCATTTGGGGACAAACTGCCTGCATTTGGGGACAAACTGGCTGCATTTGGGGGGAAACTGGCTGCATTTGGGGGGGAAACTGGCTGCATTTGGGCGTTTAATGGGCACAGTGGCGGCAATTGACGTTTTTTTTTTATTTTTCAGTTTGTTTGCGCCCCCCTGCATTAGTGTGATGGTCAGTGGGAAGAATGCTCCTTACACTTGTCGACACCGGAAAGAATTACCCCCTTACAGATCGCTAAGAAGATTGATGGTGTCAGTGCGAACTTATCTTCGAGGCAGAAACTGCTCATTGTTCAAGGAACCTCTAGCAACCTCTGGAGGAACCCTGGTTGAGTGCCGGTGTTCTGCCGATGAAGATCCCCCTGGCGGATGAGGACCCTCCGGTACTGCGCAGGCACGGCGCTTGCGCAGTACGAACCTCAAGGAAGCCGTCGAAAATAGCCGAAGTTGTAGAGCTGAGAGTCGGCTCTACACGGCGCCTGCGCAATGACTATGACACAAATGCCGCACGCTCACGATGCTAGTGATACTCTGCAAGGAGCGGGGGTGATTTTAGCAATAAAGTACACGTCTTAGCGGGGCAAGTTAAAACATATAAAGGGCGGGTTTTGCACTGTTGATGGGCGGATTTTTCAATGTTGATGGGCGGGGTTTGCACAACCTATTTAACGAACACAACGTGTACTTTATTGCTAAAATCACCCCCGCCCCTTGCAGAGTAGCACTAGCATCGTGAGCGTGCGGCATGTGTCATAGTCATTGCGCAGGCGTCGTGTAGAGCTGACTCTCAGCTCTACAACTTCGGCTATTTTTGGAGGCTCCGTTGAGGTTAGTACTGCGCAAGCGCCGCGCCTGCGCAGTACAGGAGGGTCCTTACCCGCTGGGGAAACTTTATCGGCAAGACACCTGTTCACACTGCTGCGCTGTGAATTTGTTCTGTTTTTTCAGTCCATTCTGAGGTGCGAATTTACCGCGAATTTACCGCGCTTTACCGTGATTTTAATGCGAATTTCAGGAGTGGGACATAGCTGTGATTAAAGTGGTGGTAAACCCAACCACACAACCACACAGATTTTCTTTCTTTTAGAAATTCGTTTTCGAAAAAAAATTGTCAAATACAGGGGGTCCCCGACTTACGAACGCCCGACTTACGAACCCCTCCTACTTAAGAACCGGGTGCTGCGGGGACCCCCTGCCGTTCTTCGCGGCCCATCTGCTGTTCTGCGCATGAGCGGCCAGACGGAGCCTCGGAAAATGTCAGAAATGTCCGTAATTGGCCGCGCATTGCCCCGAACGGCATTCGACGGAACATCGGAAATGTCCGCAATTGATGTTCTGCGCATGCGTGGCCGACTTACGAACATTTCCGATTTACAAACAGGAGGAAAGTCCCTAACGGGTTCGTAACCCGGGGACCCCCTGTAGCCATTCGGAAAAATGCGAATAAACGAATCTGCAGAATTTTGACGAAAAAAAACAAATTCGGAAAGGAAATAATTGCACATGTCTAATTGAGTGTTCATTTAGAAAAAGAAGGGGCCGGTAAATGACATATCAATTACTGTATATACTCGAGAATAAGCCGACCCGAGTATAAGCCGAGGCACCTAATTTTACCACAAAAAACTGGGAAAACTTATTGACTCGAGTATAAGCCTAGAGTAGGAATGCAGCAGCTACTGTAAGCGGAAAAGATGGTCAACAATGCCCATTTGCAGCTTCACTGTGCCCATTTGCATGCCTCACTGTGCCCATTTGCACGCCTCACTGTGCCCGACCTCACTGTGCCCATATCCACACTGTGCCCATATCATCACTGTGCCCATATCATCACTGTGCCCATATCATCACTGTGCCCATCTCACTGTGCCCATATCCTCACTGTGCCCATATCCTCACTGTGCCCATCGCAGCGTACCTGAAATTCTTGACAGGCTGCGCTGCGGGCGTCCATTTTTTAAAATTTGCGGCTTCCTCCTGGTCCCATGCGGTTCCGTGATAGGCGATTGACACTGTTCAGTGTTCCGCCTATCACGGCCATCTTCTCATCCTCGAACAAGAGAAGGTCCGTGATTGGCGGATCACTAAACACAGTGTCTGCTGGGAAAGTCCCAGGATGAGAAGATGGCCGTGATAGGCGGAACACTAAACACAGTGTCAATCGCCTATCACAGAACCGCACGGGACCAGGAGGAAGCTGCGAATTTTAAAAAATGGACGCCCAAGGTACACTGACTCGAGTATAAGCTGAGAGGGGTATTTTCAGCCCTAAAAAAAGGGCTGAAAAACGCGGCTTGCGATCATGTGACCTTCCCACAGCTTCTGGGCGTTTTTACCGCGTTTTTACAGCGGTACTCATTCATTTCGATGGGGATAGGCGTTTTTACAGCGCTATTTTATGCGCCCCAAAGATGCTCCAAAAAAGCTGTTTGCAGGATTTTTTCCAACGCACAGCCAGCGCAACGCCTCAGTGTGAAAGCCCTCAGGGCTTTCACATTGAGAATGCTGGGGCAGGATTATTTCAGGCGTTTTTACAGCGCTATTTTTAGCGCTAAAATGCCTGAAAAACGCCTCAGTGTGAAAGGGGCCTAAGGCCCCTTTCACACTGGGGCAGGGAGGTGCGCTGACGGTATAGCGGCGCTATTTTTAGCGCCGCTATACCGTAATTTTTACCGCGATATCAGCCGATAGCGGGGTGATTTTAACCCCCGCTAGTGGCTGAAAAAGGGTTAATACCGCCCGCAATGCGCCTCTGCAGAGGCGTATTGCCTGCGGTATTACCGCGGTTTCCTTTTGCTTTCAATGGGCAGCAGCGGTAAAGGAGCGGTGAACACACCGCTCCTTCACCGCTGCAAAGATGCGGCTAGCAGGACTTTTGGAGCGGTCCTGCTAGCACACCGCTTTAGTGTGAAAGCCTTCGGGCTTTCACATTGAAGACTGCAGGGCACGATTTTTTCAGGTGGTATAGCAGCGGGCCAAAGTGCCGGTTCACACTGCTGCGCTGTGAATTTGTTCAGTTTTTTTCAGTCCATTCTGAGGTGCGAATTTACCACGTTTTTCTTGCGATTTGAATGCAAATTTCAGGAGTGGGACATAGCTGCGATTATTGTTCTAGCCAATGGAATCATAATGTAAAAAAAAAAAGGTGTTAACTTCCTGGTTTTTGTGGAGAATAGTGTGGTGGAATTCGCACATATGTGAACCATCAAATGCGATTCCAGAACGATTTACATTCATGTCTATGGAGACTAAATTCGCAACGCAACGCTCTAAACTCGCACAAGACCCTTTTTTTCATCGCATCGCATTTGGAGAGGAATCGCAATGCATAGATGTGAACCACCATCATTGAAAACAATTACTTTTTGGATGACATGCGAATCTGGTTTGTGTTTAACGCATCGCATTTGGTATCAACTCGCACAAGTGTGAACCGACACGAAGCCCTGGTTCACACTGGTGCGTTTTGACATGCGATTTGACATGCCAAATCGCATGTCAAAACAGCGGCATTTGCCGGCGCTGCACAGATTTCAAAAAGTAGTTTCTGTACTACTTTTTGCAATTTTGGCCCAGGACTGACAAGCGGGGGTGAAATCGTGCGAGTTCAGCTGAACTCGCATGGCTTCACTCCTGCAGCCCAGTGTGAACGTCTCATGACGTCACAGTCACATGCTCCCATGACGTCACAGTCACATGCTCAGGGGCCACCCGAAGCATGTGACTGTGACGTCATGAGAAGCCTATATAAATCGTTGATGAGTGAATAGCCAGCATTACAGCGGAAGGAAGCGACCAGTCAACATCGAGGAGGAGAAGAGGGAAGAAGACGCCAACGGTGACGGGAAGACCGGCCCCATCACTAGCAAAAGAGCTGTAAGAAGATAGTGGAGGGGCCGGCAGAAGGACAACGGAGAGCCGGGCGAGACGACGGGAAGACCGGGCCTCTCCGCCAGTGCCGGCCCAAGACATTGTGCTGCCTGGTACCAAGAATTAAATGCTGCCCCCCCCAAAAAAAAAAAATCACGCCCACCAAATACCCCACATTCATTATTTTATATCATGATAACTAAAGTGTACCTGTCATGGCTCTATACATGTAAAGGAGTATAAAAGGACCTGTGCGTGGCTGGTGGCCGTGATCGCTCCAGAGAGCCAGAACGGGGATCTGTTAATGTAAACAGACAGATCCCTATTCTGACAGGGGAGGAGAGACAGATCTGCTCTTCCTAGTGATTAGGAACAGAGATCTCTCTCCTCCTACAGTCAGCCCCCCCCCCAGTTAGAAACACCTCCCAGGGAACACATTTAACCCCTTTCCTGCCAGTGACATTTACACAGTAATCAGTGCATTTTTAAAGCACAGATCGCTGTATAAATGTCACTGGTCCCAAAAAAGTGTCAAAAGTGTCCGATGTGTCCACCGCAATGTCACAGTCTAGCTAAAAATCGCAGATCACTAGACCCCGCTACACTAGTAAAAAAAAAAATAATAATAATAAAAATGCCATAAATCTACCCTCTATTTTGTAGACGGTATAACTTTTGCGCAAACTAATCAATATACACATTGCATTTTTTTTACCAAACATATGTAGAAGAATACATATCGACCTAAACTGATCAAGAAATGTTTATTTTTATTTTATTATGCTCCACTAGACCCTAGTCTCTTTATTGGCTACAGCCCTTAACCCTTCACGGATTTGCTTTTGGAATTAACTCTTCACGGACTATGTTGTGTTCTTTTTGGACTCTGCATTAGTTTTCCTTTTAATTAATTTTTCATATATTAATTTTTCACATTTCAAGGTTTAACATTTATTTCACACATGGTTTTAACCACATAGCGCTGCACATTTTTTGAACACATGTGACCTATCTGACCCCTACACTGACCCCCTGACACACCTACGTGACACATGCACTGATCCACCTGACTCCTACTTCCTGCACTACTCACATTACACTGACCCACCTGACCTACATGACCATTACCCTGACCCCTACACTGACCCCTACACTGACGCCTACTTCCTGCACTACTCACATTACACTGACCCACCTGACCTACATGACCATTACCCTGACCCCTACACTGACCCCTACACTGACCTACCTGACACCTACACTGACCCCTACACTGACCTACCTGACACCTACACTGACCCCTACACTGACCTACCTGACACCTACCTCACTCCTACTTCCTGCACTACTCACATTACACTGACCCGACAGCAACACTGACTATTACACTGACTGACACATACACTGACCCACCGACCTTACACCTACACTGACCTACTACACAGACCCACCTGACTCCTACAGTAGGAGTCCTACTTCCTGCACTACTCACACCCGACCCCCTCCCCACAGCTCGGTGCGAATCCATCCTTTGAGTCCTCCTTACCTTTGTCTGCTCTTCACCAGGACTCTCCTCGGGACCTCAGCACTGGATGTGCAGAACTGCTTCGGCGTCCCAACTTCCCGCCAGCGCCATCCACCCGCAGCCCGCTCCATGGTGTCAGACGCTACACGCCTGCACCTCCATGATCCCATCTCCACCGCGCCGTAACAAAGCAGAGGGACAGGCGGAGGGGAAGACAGCTCACACTTCCAGTGCTTGTCTCCCGCCACCATGTTCGTGTTTCCCGGCACACTGTGATTGGGCGTATGGCGGTCATGTGCGGAGGCGGGACTTCTAGAGCGATCGCTGACAGGCCAGCCCCACGCCGCACATGACCCCCATTCGTCCAATCACAGGGCGCCGGGCACTAAACATGGCGGCTGGAAAATCGGGGACACAGGAAAGGAAAATTAGTAGGAGACACGGAATGTCGCTGGCTGACGGGCGGCAATTTGCCGCCCCCCTTAAAGTGCCGCCTGGGACCGGGGTACCATCGGGTCCCATGGTAGGGCCGGCCCTGCTCTCCGCTAGCAAAATAGCTGGAAGAAGATAACGAAGGCCTGGCAGAAGCAAGGAAGAACCGGAGAGCGCGGAGACGGCACCGGAGACCCCCGGAGTCGGAAGAAGACCCCCGAGCTGTGTAATAAATTACTTTAAAAACCTGTGTGTGTTTTTTTTATTGACATTTTTTTCCACCAGGTGAATGGGTAGGGGTACGATGTACCCCATACTCATTCACATAGGGTGGGGGGCCGGGATCTGGGGGCCCCCTTATTAAAGGGGGGATCCCGGATTCCGATAAGCCCCCCGCCCGCAGACCCCAACAACCAACGGCCAGGGTTGTCGGGAAGAGGCCCTGTCCTCATCAACATGGGGGCAGGGTGCTGTGGGCTGGGGGGGCTGCAGGTCACCCCCCTGCCCCAAAGCACCAAACCCCCCATGTTGAGGGCATGCGGCCTGGTACGGTTCAGGAGGGAGGGGGGCCGCTCTATCGTCCCCCCCTCTTCCCCTGTGGCCTTCCAGGTTGCGTGCTCGGATAAGGGTCTGGTTTGGATTTTGGGGGGACCCCCACGCCGTTTTTTCGGCGTAGGGGGTTCCCCTTAAAATCCATACCAGACCCAAGGGCCTGGTATGCTCCTGGAGGGGGAACCCATGCCGGTTTTTGATTTAAAATTTGGCCTGGAGTTCTCCCTCGAGATTCATACCAAACAGTGCCTGGTATTGGTGGGGATCCAAGTCGGATCCCCGTTCATTGAAAGTCGGACATATGTCGGCCTCATGTCGCAGGGCAAAGTCGGATCCAAAGAAGGACGGCTGTCGTGTCGCACTAGCGTGAACCTGGCCTTATGGAATTTAGTGGTCTGGAAAGACAAATCAGCAACCTGAATAATTAGGCTGTTGCAGCCAATCCCTGCCGGAGGGGGAGAACACCTTTGGGATGAATTAAAGTGGAGACTGCGAGCCAGGCCTTCTCATCCAACATCAGTGCCTGACCTCACAAATGCACTTCTTGAAGAATGGTCAAACATTACCATAGACACCCTCCTAAACCTTGTGGACAGCCTTCCCAGAAGAGTTGAAGCTGTTATAGCTGCAAAGGGGGGGGGCAACTCAATATTGAACCCTACAGACTAAAACTGGGATGCCATTAAAGTTCATGCAAAGGCAGGCATCCCAATACTTTTGGCAATATAGTGTGTATGTGTATATATATATATTTTTTTATTTTATTTTTCCATCAAGGCCCTGATAAAGGGGGTCAATTTCTAGCCCCCGAAACATGTTGATTCTGTGATAAATTTGCATCTGGATAATAGAGCTGCACGATTAAATTACCGAGAATCGTTATTGCGATTTTTTCCCCGTTGCGATCTTGACAAAGGGTTTCCCGAACTTCCCGATATTTGGTATGCAGAGAATTTTCTCTCTGCTCTCTTGCCGTCAAAGTCTGGGCAGTCTGCCAAGTTTTGAAAACATTCTATCAGTGGAATGTTAAGTCTAAACATTGTATCAATTTGACTTTTACATCAAAGGAATAGACTTCTAAATTAGGAACGTTTAACCAATAAACACCAAACGTTTTTCTGACAGTTGTTTTCAAGTTAAAATCATTTATTTATTTTTTTTGCTAGAAAATTACGTAGAACCCCCAAACATTATATATATTTTTTGTTGTTGCAATATTTTATGTCGCACTGTATTTGCACAGTGGTCTTTCAAATGCAATTTTTTGGGAAAAAATTACTTTAACCACTTAAGCCCCGGACCAATATGCAGCTAAAGAACCAGACCCCTTTTTGCGATTCGGCACTGCGTCGCTTTAACTGACAATTGTGCGGTCGTGCGACGTGGCTCCCAAACAAAATTTGCGTCCTTTTTTTCCCAAAAATAGAGCTTTCTTTTGGTGGTATTTGATCACCTCTGCGGTTTTTATTTTTTGCGCTATAAATAAAAATAGAGCGACAATTTTGAAAAAAATGCAATATTTTTTACTTTTTGCTATAATAAATATCCCCCAAAAATATATTAAAAAACATATTTTTTCCACAGTATAGTCCGATATGTATTCTTCTACATATTTTTGGTAAAAAAAATTGCAATCAGCGTTTATTGATTGGTTTGCGCAAAAGTTATAGCGTTTACAAAATAGGGGGTAGTTTTATGGCATTTTTATAATTTTTTTATTTTTTTTACTAGTTATGGCGGTGATCAGCGTTTTTTTTTTCATGACTGCGACATTATGGCGGACACATCGGACACTTTTGACACATTTTTGGGACTATTGTCATTTTCACAGCAATCAGTGCTATAAAAATGCACTGGTTACTGTGAAAATGACACTGGCAGTGAAGGGGTTAACCACTAGGGGCGCTGAAGGGGTTAAGTGTGCCTAGGGGAGTGATTACTACTGTGTGGGGGCGTGGCTACGAGTGACACGTCACCGATCTCAGCTCTGATTACACAGAGCGGAGATCGCTGACATTGTCAGTAGGGGAGCGGGGAGATGTTGTGTTTACACTAACATCTCCCCGCTCCATGCCTCCGTGAGACGATCGCGGGGATCACCGCGGCGATCGAGTCCGCGGGACCCGCGACCCGACTCACGGGGGAAGGCAGGGGGGTCGCGAGCGCGGCGGCGTGCACGTGAACCCCGACGTCGGGCAGAGAAAGGGGACGTACAGGTACGTGATTGTGCCTGTACGAGCCATTCGGCCGACGTATATATACAGTGGCTGGTCCTTAAGTGGTTAAACCTTTTTCTGACAGTTGTTTTCAAGTTAAAATCATTTTTTTTTTGCTAGAAAATTAGTCAGAACCCCCAAACATTATATATATTTTTTGTTGCTGCAATATTTTATGTCTCACTGTATTTGCGCAGCGGTCTTTCAAATGCAATTTTTTGGGAAAAAATTACTTTAATGAATTAAAAAAAAAACAAAAAAAAATAACCAGTAAAGTTAGCCCAATTTTTTTTGTATAATGTAAAAGATTTTACCCCGTGAGAATCGTGAGAGAATCGTGATCTTTATTCTAAGCAAAAAAAAACGTGATTCTCATTTTGGCCAGAATCGTGCAGCTCTACTGGATGATCATCTCATGGTGTAGAGGGCAGGAGCGCAATCAGAAGAAATGGCAGCAGGATCTGGCAGCAGCAAAACATTGGAGCAAAAGACACTAAAAGGGGAGGACCTAAATACCCTTCCCAGCAGCCAGCATCAGGTGGAGACTGATTACTGGTAACTGCTGGCTGCTGGTGGACAGTGAAACTACAACTTTTCCATCCAGGGAACCACAGTGCCACAGCAGCATGTATGTAGACTCTGTTACACTTCCTCCATACCCCAGCGTTAATATGGTTTAGTTTCTATGTGAGTACTCTCAGTGCTGGGACAAGGCCATTTGGTGCCCAGGGCGAAGATGGCAAACTGCGCCCCCCCCCCCATTTTTAAGAATGAATCAATGTAATTTCAAAACACGAATATACTTAAAACAATACAAATTCAATCAGGTTTAATGCAATAGAAACAGAGTTCACTCACACATTTTTAAATTATTTGTATTTTTATTGGAGGCACTTTGAAATAATAATGCAACAAATGTGCTTGTAGAAAAGCAAATTTTTTACTGCCAAAAAATATGTGCATATATTATATATGCACATATTTTTGCCAGTAAAAAATTAGCATTTATTATTTTTTAAAACAGTAGCCTACAAAGTATTGCACCCATAATCAGTAGACTGCTTGTGCAATGTCGGGCTCCTGCACACACTGCCTAAAGCTCTGTGCCCATACCTCTGTATAGGCTGCCATTGCAAAGCTGTAAGCAGTGTGAATGAAATATGGGTGTGCTGATCAGTGTGCTTGCAGTTCATTTAAACTACAAGTCTGTCTGCCGCAGTGGCGGACAAAACTTGTAGTTTCTACATTCAAAGATTCCTGTGAATTAATGATGTGGCTGTGAAGAGGAGAAGAGGACAGCTAGAACATGGTACATGTTACATCCTGAATACTGGTGTAACATGTTCTAAAATGTAAATTTATCATTTAAGCTGGTACACATGCACAGTTTTTGTTCAAATTGCTTGCTGGTTCTTGCATCTACACAAGTGATGTGGAGGCAGGAATATGCAGGGACATTGTATTCTGACAGTGGGGACCTGCTGCAGCCAATTGGCTGCAAGCTGCTGATTGGTAATAGAAAGTAAAAGGGTAATACTGCGCTGGAAATAATGTGAAACTAAGCTGCCAACACTGCTGGTACAAAAGAGCTAGTAATAATCGAAAAATAAAAGTGTAGCGCTATCTAAATAAATATGTATAAATGTGAAAATATACACAAAAAACTAGATATGATAATATAGTGATAAACATTTTCTTTCCTCCTTTGTGTTCTCCTCCCTCCTCTAGTCCCTCTCTTGTTTCGGGACCCCTTTTTCTTCTTGGGGGGTCCTCCCGAAAAACCTGAGAGGGATGAGGATTAGGATATGGAGATCGGTCAAACTCAGCATTGGGATAAGGATATACTCTGTCGTCATATTGATCCTGAAGAGGAAAAAATCTATTGTGAGTAGATGTGACTGGATATCCATATTGGGAAGAGTGAGCGTTATTATGAAAGTTGGATGGTGATCCCCTTTGATGTGACCTCTCTCTTTCATAGTATTGTTGGTTGTAATCATAATTGGAATGATTACCTCTATGATTTCCTCCACCTCTTCTATTGGAGCTATGTCCCCTTCCCCTTTGGGTATTCTTAGGGGTATGGGTATTATGGGGGACCCCACCTTGTGTACGATCACCAGGTGGTTGACTCCTATTCATAGAAGGTTTGGGTTGATTAAGGTGCACAACTGGAGGCGCCGCACTACTTGTATGTGAGGAATTAACCTCCATGGCTGTATCCAATGTAGGCGGTTTCTGCCAGCTGTACACTTTCCCAGATTTCTAATCACCAATGTCACGTGAGTATTTTTTGTGTTTTTTGGTTCTCTGGTCCTTATCTTCCTTGATGAGATAAGTTTGAAGGTTAGAGGACCGAGTGTTATATTCAACTGTATTTTTAAATACAAGTAGTCCATCCTTCAGTTCCTTAATTTCTCTATCTAGAGCCAAGAAACGGTTACGTTTCCTGGCAATAAGAAAATTGAGAAATTTGGTCCCTGCATCGTTGAAATATTTAGACCAGGAATCAAGATCTAGTTCTCCCTGTTGCGGGTGTACATCCCATCTAAGACTCCGGGGTACCATGTTTTCTGCAACATATTGCTCCAGAAAAACAAGGTCCCATTGGAGATGGAGTTCTGACACCATGATGTTTTTTAACCTCAGAAATAGACCTGCTATTTTGGTGTCATTACCTGTGACAACAAAAAAATCTCTATTGGCAACCCCTAAAGCAATCTCAGATTTGGGCGGCTTATGCCTCTCCAAATCCGAGACCTCTGGTAAGCCTCCTCAACATATACTTGGTGGCGGATCTCACATCAAATCTGTATATAATTAGTGTTTGAGTGTTCACACTCTTCAAGTTTATTTGATTTGGGTGGCTTATGCCCCGCCAAATCCATAACTTCTGGTAAGCCTTCCTCTATTCACTTTGGTGGTGGTTACTTTCTCCCACATACAGAAGACTGTGGATTACAATTTCACGTTTTGATTCATCACGTTCTCTCCGGACTGATCTTCATCACCTTTTTTCGTTTTATGGATTACATTTCTAATGGACATTCATTTGCATTTATTTGCATAATTGTGTTAATATAATTTGAGGACTTTATCACTGGAGTCACCCAGCACGTTATTTTGGGTGATACACGTGTTTATCACTATATTATCATATCTAGTTTTTTGTGTATATTTTCACATTTATACATATTTATTTAGATAGCGCTACACTTTTATTTTTCGATTATTGCAAGCTGCTGATTAAATAAGGTTTTCCAGCAGTTCATTACATCAGCTTCTGTTGAACAGATTGGCTTCTAACAATTGCAGCTACACTCATATTGAAATTCAGTGGTTCCTTGCTAAACTAGACAAATCTCAATCTTTGTGTAGCCAGTTTTACCTTATTCCTTGCTCCAGCAGGCTCCATCCACTGCTGTGCCTTGTCCCCTTCAGCTTCCAAGTTATTGGCTGTGGTCACACCCCTGCCTCCCCATCATACCATACAGGGTTAATGTCCCTGTATGATATGTGATGTCATATCTTTGTGTGGAGGAAGAGAGCACTGGAGCTGGCTGGAACATGGAATGAAGGTGAAAGAGGCCATTTCCCCCCCTCCCCCCAAACACATACACTACAAGTATTGTCTTTTTTTTACTTTTCTGGAGTTGGCCCTATTATGCAATCACATTCATTGCTGTTTATACCTAGATATTTTAATAGGTTAGGAGGAATATACTGGGACTTCTGAGGTGATATAATGCATGTGGAATACATGTATCAAATGTGTATATGGAATACATCTATGTATCATCTCAGAATTGCCAGTATATTCCTCCTAACCTATTCAATAAATGTACTCTCTCATTTAGTAAACCTTTAATGAAAAGTGCAGGGCAGGTTTTCAGACAGCATATTACATTGTGGAAGGCAGAGAAGGTCAGGACTCACATGGAGAAGGTGCAGTCTGCCATCCGTCTCAGATCTTCACTCTGGGAGAGCTCTGCAGTGTACTGCTGGGCAGGAAGCAGTGATCCCGACTCCTGTGTAATTGTCTCTTTTATCCCCGCCCACCTGTACTGGAGCTCGTACTGTGAAAGCCCCGACTCGGCTGGACACAGTAACAGGAGCCCAGGGAGAGAGCTGAGGAAGAGGAAGTTCTCTCTTTCTAAAAAGGTGTGTGCCTGCTGCCTCAGAGACGAGTTTGGCTATCAGGAGGAAGGGCTCATCTGCCACTCTCTTTTGATGCAGGCTGTAGCGCCAGCACAAGGCATAGGATAATGATACTCTTATGCCTGCTAACAACCCGCCCCCTCTCACATTCCGCCCAGGGCACCCGCCCATCCCGCCCACCCCTTGTACCGGCCCTGAGTACTCTTCCCCTGTGGGCATAAAGCGGTCATGCCTGCTCACAAGCCCCCTCTGTTAACGTGAGACTGTTGATCCAATCAGAATATTCCTATTACTGGATGGTGGCCATGCACGGCTCCATTCCTAGTCCAGAGGCCTACTCTCCCTCTTCCATTATTATTACATCCCCTGGGTGGGTGTTGCATCCTATAGTTATAATAACTAGGATCCAGGCTTGTCAGCTCCGTTCATTTATGATTTATGAAATCTTTCTGGTTGAATATATTTAGCAGAACTTTCTGAACGTTCTAATGATTGATTACATTCTGTACTGAGGGCAGAGGCGGCATTTTTTTTTAATACCCAGACTTGTACCAACCTCATTCTGTCATTGGGTCTGTTAAAACCTGGAAAAGTTTAAAAAGTCGGTTTAATGGTGCGGTGAGCCTAATTAGTACGCAAGGAACATTGTGCAAACTTCAGCAAAACTTTCCAGGGGAACCAATCGGCATTCTCCTTTCTGACGGCTGGAAACTGATGAAAGCTGAAGCTGGTTGCAGAGGGTTGCATTGTCACTGCGCCTTGTACCGCTGTCATTCATGCATGTTGTATCATTACTTCTTATGCTCCATAGGCAGACAGTTTTGTGTTCCTTTAAAATGTGTCAAGGTGAAATAAAAACCAAGAAAAACAAAAAAAAAACATGCAGTACATTTCTGCAATACATGCGAACACGCTCAAGAGGCACCTCTGGCATTCTAACAGTCGCTATTGATAATAAAGAGCCAGTAGGATGGGCTCCTGATCACATGATTACTGTGACATCCAATCACAATGAAAGAATTTCAGCCGCACTTCTTGCCGTATTTTATAATATTCAATGAATTGACTGCATACAGCGATCACTGACGCATTTCGCCTTGGTGTGTTTCATTACTCCTGGCCTTCTCACAAGAATAGGGGACGTCCCCCTCTCCTTGTGAGCAAGCCAGGAGTGGTGAAACGCATCAAGTAAGGCTGGTTTTTGGGTCGGAGATATCACAGTGTGCGGTCAATTTATTGATTATTAAAATAATACTGCAAGAAGAGCTGCGTGGAGTGTGGCCAAAATTCTTTCACGCTCTCAATGGAGAGTGGGGATGGAGTACTATGGCTGGCACTCGGGTTTTCCATGTACAAGAGAGGACAGTTTTGAGTGGTGCTATGGATCTGTGTGTGTTTCTGAGCCAATCACAGTGATCACATGACCATGAAGCCCAGGAAACAGTTCTGGCATTTAGATTTCCTTAAAAGGCCATCTATCAGCAGTGGGAAGGGGTTAAAGAGCCTTCAAGTACAGAAGAATACCCGTTGAGCCTTCAGTTCCTTTTTGTGCTGACAACGCATAGCTGAACTAAGTGGTGTCAGCCCTGCCTAGTTTTCTTTTGCTAAATTACTCCACCACTCACACTGTCTTCTTATCCATAGCCTAGAAGTGATAGACTTGTAGTCCTAAAATAATAAATATATATAGATCTATATATCTCTATCTATCTATCTATCTATCTATAGATATAGATATATATAGAGCGATAGATAGGTAGATAGATAGAAACTATATTACCAAAAGTATTGGGACGCCTGCCTTTACACGCACGTGAAATTTAACCACTTCCATACTGGGCACTTATACAGCTTCCTGCCCAGACCAATTTTCAGCTTTCTGCGCTGTTGCACTTTAAATGACATTTTGCGCGGTCATGCTACACTGTACCCAAACTAAATTTTTATAATTTTCCCCCCACAAATAGAGCTTTCTTTTGGTGGTATTTGATCACCTCTGCGATTTTTATTTTCTGCTAAAAAAAATAAAAAAAAGACCGAAAATTTTGAAAAAAACAATTTTTTTTTGTTTCAGTTACAAAATTTTGTAAATAAGTACGTTTTCTCCTTTACTGATGGGCACTGATGGGGCTGCACTGATGGGTTCCCGATGAGGCAGCACTGATGGGCACCGATGAGGCGGCACTGATGGGCACTGATGAGGTGGCACTGATGGGCACAGATAGGCGGCACGGATGGGCACAGATAGGCGGCACGGATGGGCACAGATAGGCAGCACGGATGGGCGACACGGATGGGCACTGATAGGCGGCATGGATGGGCACTGATAGGTGGCACGGATGGGCATGGATGGGCACTGATAGGTGGCATGGATGGGCACTGGTAGGTGGCACTTTACTGTAATGGGTTGTACTAATGGATGCCAATCAGTGTCAAACAATGCCTGCCAATCAGTGGTGCCCATTGTGGGCACTGATTGGCATTCATTGTGGGCACTGATTGGCATCCAATAGGCATTTCTAATTGGCATCCCTGGTGGTCTAGGGTGGGCATACCTTATGGTGGGCATCCCTGGTGGTTTGCTGGCATCCCTGGTGGTCCAGTGTGGGCATCCTCGGGGGGCTGCGCTAATAATCGATCAGCACAAACCCCCCCTGTCAGAGGAGCAGCCGATCGGCTCTTCTCTACTGGTGTCTGACAGACGCGAGTGAGAAAAAGCTGATCACCGGCTTTTCCTGTTTACATCGTGATCAGCCGTGATTGGACTCCGTCGGAGACTCTGTACCTAGATCGGTGTTGCAGGGTGTCAGACTGACATCCCGCAACAACGATCGCCGCGATGCGCGCCCCCGCGGCTCAATATCCTGAAGACGTCATATGACGTCCAGTCAGGTTATTGAAACCACTTTGCCGCCGTAATTTTGCTATAGGGCGGGCGGCAAGTGGTTAATGGCATCCCAGTCTCTGCGGAGACTGCGAGCCAGGCCTTCTCGTCCAACATCAGTGCCTGACCTCACAAATGCGCTTCTGGAAGAATGGTCCAACATTCCCATAGACACCCTCCTAAACCTTGTGGACAGCCTTCCCAGAAGAGTTGAAGCTGTTATAGCTGCAAAGGGCGGGCCACCTCAATATTGAACCCTACAGACTAAGACTGGGATGCCATTAAAGTTCATGTGCGTGTAAAGGCAGGTGTTCCAAAACTTTTTGTAATAGATTGTGAGCATATATATATATATATATATATATATATATATATATATATATATATAATTTTTTATGTCCATCACTTCCTAGGCCAGTGATGGTGATCCTTGGCACTCCAGATGTTTTGGAACTACATTTCCCATGATGCTCACCTACACTGCAGAGTGCATGAGCATCATGGGAAATGTAGTTCCAAAACATCTGGGGTGCCAAGGTTCTCCATCACTACCCTAGACTATAGATGAGAAGACAGCGTGAGTGGTTGAGTAATTTAGCAAAAGAAAACGAGGCAGGGCTGACACCACTTAGTTCACACAAAAATGCTATGTGTTGTATTTTTTTTTTTTAAAGCAAATACAATAAAAACAACAAAAACTAGCAAATAAAATAAATGTATCCCAGCCCTGCTGTATAAGGATTGGAAGTGATTGATACCAGGTCGAATTCATATATAGATTGCTTATAAAAAAATCCATTAAATGCTGTATTATTAATAACAGGCAGCAATAACTTGTGTCTTTTTATATCTGTCTGGGGGTTGAGCTTTTGCCTACGTTCCCTTTAATAGGCGTGTGCACCTGTGCGCGCTTCTAGCTGGGAGACCGCGCTGTCGCCGGCTGTGACATGAGGATCAAAAGAAGTTTGTTAGTAAACAAAACCTAAATTGCTACAGCTGTGTGTTTTCATGTTTTTCAAAGAAGACAATGCAATGTTTTCATAACAAGTAAATATATCTATATTTTATTTATTTATTTATTTTTTCTCCATTTGTCAGCACATGCTTATAAGCCTGAGCAGGGTCATTTATTAAAACATGTCCTTTATTAAACAATGAAAAAACATTTAGGTGGGCAAAGAGTTTATTTTTTTTAGTTTTTTTACGTTATCGGAAGCATAGTGGCGCTGTTAAATTTGGTCCAGGCTTCCACGCATCCGTGACCCCCCCCCCTGGTCGTGAAAGGGTTAACCACTTCAGCCCCGGACCATTTTGCAGCTAAAGGACCAGGCCACTTTTAGCAATCCGGCACTGCGTCGTTTTAACTGACAATTGCGCGGTCGTGCGACGTGGCTCCCAAACAAAATTGACGTCCTTTTTTTCCCACAAATAGAGCTTTCTTTTGGTGGTATTTGATGACCTCTGTGGTTTTTATTTTTTGCGCTATAAACAAAAATAGAGCGACAATTTTGAAAAAAAAATGCAATATTTTTTACTTTTTGCTTTAATAAATATCCCCAAAAAATATTAAAAAAAAAAACGTTTTTTTCCTCAGTTTAGGCCGATATGTATTCTTCTACATATTTTTGGTAAAAAAAAAAAAATCACAATAGGCGTTTATTGATTGGTTTGCGCAAAGGTTATAGCGTTTACAAAATAGGGGATAGTTTTTTGGCATTTTTATAAAAAACATTTTTTTTTACAAGTAAGGCCCCTTTCACACTGGGGCGTTTTTCATGCGGTTTAGCGCTAATAATAGCGCTGTTATACCGCATGAAAAAATCCTGCCCTGTGTCTTCAATGTGAAAGCCCGAAGGCTTTCACACTGAAGCGGTGCGCTAGCAGGACCGCTCCAAAAGTCCTGCTAGCCGCTTCTTTACAGCGGTAAAGGAGCGGTGTGTTCACCGCTCCTTTACCGCGGTCTCCCATTGAAATCAATGGGACAGCGCGGTAATACCGCCCGCAAACCGCGGCAATAGCCGCGGTTCGCGGGCGGTATTAACCCTTTTTCGGCCGCTAGCGGGGGTTAAATTAACCCCCCTAGCGACCGCATACCGCGGTAAGAACGACAGTATAGCAGCGCTGAAAATCGCGCTGCTATACCGCCACCGCACCTGCCCGCCCCAGTGTGAAAGGGGTCTAATGGTGGCGATCAGCGATTTTTTCCGTGACTGCGACATTATGGCGGACACATCGGACACTTTTGACACATTTTTGGGACCATTGTCATTTTTACAGCGATCGGTGCTATAAAAATGCACTGATTACTGTGAAAATGACACTGGCAGTGAAGGGGTTAACCAGGAGGGGGCGCTGTAGGTGTTAAAGTGGTTGTAAACCCTTTTAAACATTTTTTTTTTAAACTAACCTGCAAGACAAAGGCATAATGAGCTAGTATGACTAGCATACTAGCACATTATGCATCACTTACCTTATATCGGGGCCCCCGAAGGGGTCCTCGTCTCCCTCTCCAGCCGCAGCCATCGCTGCGGCAATAGCCGGAAGGTTACTTCCGGGTATCGCCGCTCCAGCCAATCACAGCACCGCTCCGGCGCTGTCATTGGCCGGAGCGGCGAAGACGTGACTCCGCGCATGCGCGCGGGAGCCGTCAAATACGGCTAAGCCGGATTTGTGAATGGGATTGACCCTACGAATGCGCCGTTGTCTATGGCGCGCATGCGCCGTAGACACGGAGCAATATCATTTTTAGCAAATATCTCCTAAACCGTGTAGGTTAAGGAGATATTTCTTGCACCTACAGGTCAGCCTTAATCTAGGCTTACCTGTAGGTGCAAGTTGCAAAAGTGGGTTTACAACCACTTTAAGTGTGACCTAATAAGTGATTCTTACTGTAGGGGGCGTGGCTTAGCGTGTGACGTCACTGATCGTCGTTTCCTATGACAGGGAACAAACGATCAGTGACAGGCTCACTAGGAAGCACGTTTGTTTACACTTACCTCTCCCCGTTCTTCCTCTCTGTGACCCGATCGCGGGACACCAGCGGCGATTGGGTCTGCTGTTCCCGCGGGGACAGTCACGGAGAAGAGGACTGGCGGCGCGCTCGCGACCCACGGCTGGGCTCTTAAAGGGGACGTACCTGTATGCCCATGTGCCCAGCCGTGCCATTCTGCCGACGTACATCGGCGTGCGGCGGTCCTCAAGTGGTTAAACAATGAAAAAACATTTAGGTGGGCAAAGAGTTTTTTTTACGTTATCGGACGCATAGTGGCGCTGTTAAATTTGGTTCAGGCTTCCACGCATCTGTGACCTCCCTGGTCGTGAAAGGGTTAAAAAAAAAAAAGTACCAACGCTGGAAAGTGGCACGGGTCAGTGTCATTGCAAAAGACAAAAAAAATAAAAAATCTTCAGACTTGCTTAGATGGGCTAATGATCTTTCGTCGTTTGGCGAAGGCCTTGCGTTGGGCATAACCCGGGAGAAAGGTTTGCTCGCAATCCCGTCTTCAAAGATTAAATTAGGCCCTAAAACAAAAGGCTGGGCGCTGTGTACAGATGGGACCTGTTCTATGAGTCAGAGCTCTCTGCTTCTCCCTGGGCAGTGATCTCAGGCAATTAGCTAATTGGTTTTGGGGAGGAGAGGGGGGGGGGGGTGATGACCTGTTACTGACTTAAGTCATAGCTCATGTTTTCTGACAGCAGACATGAACAGTGAGTGAGCGCTGACTGTGCTGACTGCAAGTCATGGGACTGCCTGCTTTACCCCCTTTCCACATTTTCCTAATATAGCAGCAAGGATAAGTGCTGGACGAGTGAACCCTCTGGGTCAAGTGACGGTGCGGTCACCGCGTGCATAGTCATGGTTTTAAATACGGTTATGGGACCGCCAAACTGCATAATAATTAGGCCAATGGCATCCTGACAACTTTGCTCAAACGAGAATCTGCCCTCCCATCTGATGCCCCGTACATACGACCGGTTTTCCCGTCAGAAAAACTGCGATGAGAGCTTTTGGATGGGAATCCCGGCCGTGTGTATGCTCCATCGGACTTTTTCCCACAGGAAAACTGCCGGAAAAAAAAAAAAGAGAGCAGGATCTCTTTTTTTCCCATCTGAAACAATTTGACGCATGCTCAGAAGCATAGAACTTCATTTTATCGGCTCGTCGTAGTCTTTTACGTCACCGCGTTCTTGGCAGTCAAAAGTTCACCGGACTTTTGTGTGACCGTGTGTATGCAAGGCAGGCTTGAGAGGAAACCCGTCGGGGAAAATCATTGTTTTTTTTTCTGACGGGAAAACTGGTCGTGTGTACAGGGCACCAGAAGAAAGCCATATATGCTTCCTATATTATACAGTAAAACCTTGGATTGCGAGCATAATTCGTTCCAGAAACATGCTTGTAATCCAAAGCACTTGTATATCAAAGCAAATGTTCCCATAAGAAATAATGGAAACTCAAATGATTCGTTCCCCAACCATTTATTCATAAATTGTTCAGTTTATAGTCCATATAAAAAGATTATAACAATGTGATTGGTTGTGTAACCATAAAATGTCCGTCCACAAATGGAAGCCTCAACAAGGTGATTAGAAGCAAAATCCAGCAGGAGCTTCAGAGTATAAAAAAAAGAGAGGCGCCTCTAAAACCCTCATACACACGGTAGGACTTTTTAACAACAAACTTCAAAATAAGCAAGTTTTCAAAAAAATCCGACCGTGTGTACGCTCCATCGGACAAACTTTTTCGGTTTTCATCGGACAAAAGTTCGCTCTGCAAGCGGACAAACTTTTCGGGAACAAAAGTCCTACGGTGCAAAGTCCTATCGTGTGTACAGAAATCCATCGGACTTTAGTCCAAAGTACAAATACGCATTCCCAGAACCAATGTTAAAATCAACCAACAATAGCAGAAGTTGACCAAAGGGTGGCAGTAAAGAGCAGAAAAAGCACGTAGTACGTTAATTTACGTCACTACGTTCATGTTTGTTGGCTGAAAAAGTCAGAGCGTGTGTATGCTATGGGCGTTCACGGCCAACTCCCTTCGGACAAAAATCCACGGAAAAGTTTGTTTGAAGTCCGATCGTGTGTATGAGGCTTTAGTGTAGCCAATATGTTGCTAAATGTTGTATCTTCGTTAAATGTAACCATATTGCTACACTTAGAGGCGCCTCTCTTCTCTTTTATACTCAGTTGTGACATAACACTACTTGTATATCAAGACATCGCTTGTATATCAAGTCAAAATATATTAAAAAATGTTGCTTGTCTTGCAAAACACTCTCAAACCAAGTTACTCTCAAACCAAGGTTTTACTGTGTGTGTGTGTGTGTGTATATATATATATATATATATATATATATATATAAAATTATACAGGATTTGTATAGCGCCAACAGTTTCCGCAGCACTTTACAACATCAGGGAAGACGGTACAATTACAATATAGGAGGAATGAGAGGGCCCTGCTTGTTATGCCGCGTACAAACAACCGTTTTTCATGACGAGAAAAATGCAATTCTTTAAATTGGTCATTAAAAACGATCGTGTGTGGGCTCCAGAGCATTTTTCACGATGAGAAAAATGGGCATTAAAAATTTGGAACATGCTCTAATTTTTCTCGTCGGTTTTCACGTCGTCGGTTTTCTCGTCATGAAAAACGGCCGTGTGTACGCTTTAACGACGTGAAAAAAACGCGCATGCTCAGAATCAAGAATAAGACGGGAGAGCTCATTCTGGTAAAACTAGCGTTTGTAATGGAGATAGCACATTCGTCACGCTGTAACGGACTGAAAAGCACAAGGCTGAAAAGCGCGAATCGTCTCTCACCAAACTTTACTAACACGAGGATCAGCAAAAGCAGCCCAAAGGGTGGCGCCATCCGAATGGAACTTCCCCTTTATAGTGCCGTCGTACATTTCGCGCTTTGCTCAAGCATTTTTTTCCACAATAGTGTGTAGGCAAGGCTTGCTTGAGAAGAATCACGTAGAGAAAAACGTCGTTTTTTTCAATGACATTAAAAACGGGCGTGTGTACGCGGCATGAGAGCTTACAATCTAGAAGGGAGGGTCAAGTGATACAAAAGGGTAATAGCTGTTGGGCATGAGCCAATGAAGAAGCTAGAAGTGCAGTTGTTAGGTGGAGGTAGGATAGGCTTCTCCGAAGAGAAACGCTTTTAGGGATCGCCTAAAAGTGGATAGATGTGGAGACAGTCGGACAGGTTGGAGTAGGGAATTCCAGAGGATGGGAGAGGATCGGGAGGCGAGCATGGGAAGAGGTCACGAGGGAGCTAGAGAGCAGGGGGTCTTGGGAGAAACGAAGAGGACAATTAGGTTGATATTTTGAGACCAGGCTAGTGATGTAGCTGGGGGCAGAGTTGTGGACGGCTTTGTAACTTATTGTTAGTATTTTGAATTTAATTGGTTGGGTGAGTGGCAGCCAATGGAGGGATTGGCAGAGACGGGTAGCAGACGCTGAGCGGTTTGTAAGGTGGATGAGTCTGGCAGCAGCATTCATGATGGACTGAAGAGGGAATAGCCTATTTAAAGGTAAGCCAATGAGGAGGGAATTGCAGTAGTTGAAGCGAGAGACAGAGGCGGCTCTCTAATTAGGCAAATTAGGCGGTCGCCTTAGGCCTCGCTCCCACAGGGGCCTCGCGGCCGCCTAATTTGCCTAAAGAATTGGTTAGAGAAAATTCTATAAACGGTGAATTCGTAGTTCATAGAATTTAAAACTCTTAATATATGCAATTTATACAGTTAATTTTTTATCGTTTGAATTATTTTTCCCATTATGGATGTGAGTGGGGCCTCATGTCTCAGATTTGCCTAAGGCCTCACAAAGCCTAGAGCCGCCTATGGCGAGAGATAGTCAGGAGCTTTGTGGTTTCATTGGTTAGGAAGGGACGTAGATTAGAGATGTTGCGGAGGTTGAGGCGGCAAGCTTTGAAGAGTGATTGGATGTGGGGCCAAAAGGAGAGTTCAGAGTCCAGGATAAAACTTGGCACCATATATATATATATCATTAATGATAAACAGAAAATATTTGAGCGAACCTTGGAGCCTTGGGTGAATTATGTTGAGATACCCTTGTCTCCTGTACTTAGCTAATTGTATGTCATCATTGTCCCTCGTGAACTCTAATGCCGCGTACGCACGAGCGGAATTTCCGTCGGAAAAAAGTTGGATAGTTTTTCCGACGGAATTCCGCTCAAGCTTGGCTTGCATACACACGGTCACACAAAAGTTCTCTGAACTTTCGAGCATTAAGAACGCGGTGACATACAACACTACGATGAGGCGAGAAAAAGAAGTTCAATGCTTCCGAGCATGCGTCGAATTGTTTCCGAGCATGCATGTTTTTTTTCCCGTCAGAATTGCATACAGACAAAACGGATTTTCCGATAGAAATTTTTTCCGTCGGAAAAATAGAGAACCTGCTCTCTATCTTGGGCCTCGTACACACGACCTGTTTTCTTGACAAGAAAACTGCTGGGAGAGCTTTTTGCCGTTCGTGTGTATGGTTTCTCGCCGTGAAAACTGCCGGGAATCCCGGCGAGAAAAACAGAGAACCTGCTCTCTATTTTCTCGTCGTGATTCCCGACGGTCGTGTGTATGCTTGTCCGAGGGGGGAAAAAACGCGTATGCTCAGAAGCAAGTTATGAGACGGGAGCGCTCGTTCTGGTAAAACTAGCGTTCGTAATGGAGATAGCACATTCGTCACACTGTAACGGACTGAAAAGCACGAGGCTGAAAAGCGCAAATCGTCTCTCACCAAACTTTTACTAACACGAGATCAGCAAAAGCATCCCAAAGGGTGGCGGCATTGGAATGGAACTTCCCCTTTATAGTGCCGTCGTACGTGTTGTACGTCACCGCGCTTTAGAGCAACGGGATTTTGAATGTCAGTCTGTACGCAAGACAAGCTTGGCAGAATCCCGTTGGGTAAACCAACGTTTTTTTTCCGACGGGAATCCCGATCGTGTGTACAGGGCTTAAGTCCGTCGGAAATTCCGACAGAAAAAGTCAGATGGGGCATACACACGGTCGGAATATCCAACGAAAAGCTCCCATCTGACTTTTTCTGTCGGAAATTCCAACCATTCACACCAAAAGTCTCCTCTTTTGCTCTTTCTTACTGCTTTTTCTTCTCCCCCCCCCCCCCTTTTTTTCTTCTTCTTTTTTCCCTCCTCCTCGATTTCTTTGCTTTTCTCATTTCCGTTCTATGGAGTGGGTTTATGCTCTTCCTTTTTGGGACATTGTTGTTCAGCATGCCGCATGCCGGTTCAATGGGCACACAGTGGATCTCTTTTCCCAATATCAGATGTATATTATAACCACATGTGATTCCTCTATGACTTGTCAAGTATGCCACTATTTGTGCGCTACTGCGTGATTATGCAGCTATGTGCCTGGGGTTCCTTGCGTTGTACATTTATTCTACTCCCTAAAATGCTAACAATAAAAAAATGTATTTTATTTTTTCTTGACTGCTAGTATATTAAAGGATGGGCGTGTCGCCTGCCACCCTACGACACAGTTTGCTCCCATATGGGGTGTCTAGAGGCGGTGGGTGATACACTTGCCGCAACATTAGCATTGATATTGCTTTTGATGTTTGAGGACGATTGTGTCTCATGTTTTGCCACTATGACTTGTCATTCTATGTTATAATGTACAACAGAATGTATCAATGTTTCCTATTCCTTTATGAAAAACTCGATAAAAACCTATTGAAAGATACATATATCTATAGATATATCATAGGCGTGTGCCGGATGTGCCTGGGCACACCCTAATCACTCACTCTAATCACACAATGCAGATTTCCTCTGCCAAATGCCCCTACCCCTGTGGCAGCTGAGGGTACAGAGAAAGGGACTCTGTCCTCAGTCCCTTTCTCTGCTATTTAACCAAAGCCCCTCAATAGGGCTCCTAAGAAATTGTAAAAAAAAAAAAATATTGTAAAAAAAAATAACAATATGAAATAATAAAAAAAAATAACAAAATGAAATAATAAAAAAAAAAAAACTGCTGACACCGTCTACTGCATATGTGTGTTTGAGCTTTGGGGTGCACACCCTAATGCAATAGGCTGCGTACACCTATGAGATATATATATATATATATATATATATACAGTATTAATAGAAGGCTAATAATAATAAATACACGCCCTTTTTTTTTACCTGAGCTCATTGATGCCTAGACCAAATTTGGCAGTGCCAGTCAACATGACAATTATTCTATGCCTAATTTGCTTAAATTATTTTTACATTTTTTTAAAGGACATATAAGGCTTTTATTTGGTGCAATGTTTTAATAAATTCCTTGCCAAGATGAATTATTTATGGCTGACAAATGTACAAAGATACAAAAAAAAAAAAAAAAACTCATGTGATGTCATAGGTAACCTGGTGATCATGTGATTGCAAACCACACTGGTTGCTCCCAGATCGTTAGTGGAGACCGGGAGATGTCGGTAACAGGTTGGTCTTGCAGCTAGCAGTGTGCACAGTTGCGTTCTTCTAGCAGCTAGGTTTGAATGGAATCGCTGTTAAAGCCCCGTACACACGGTCGGACTTTTGACCAACAAACTTCATTTTGAGCAAGTTGGACCAACAATCCGACCGTGTGTACGCTCCATCGGACAAACTTTTTTTTTTTTTTTTTTGTTTTCATCGGACAAATCTTGGGTCTGCAAACGGACAAACTTTTGCCCCAACAAAAGTCCGATGGAGCAAAGTCCGACCGTGTGTACAGAAAACCATTGGACTTTTGTCCGATCAACAAAACAACTAATGTTACAATCAACCAACAATAGCAGAAGTTGACCAAAGGGTGGCGGCAAAGAGCAGAAAAACCACGTGATGTTGGGAAAGTTTGCAGAAAAGTCCTGTGGTGTATATGCTATGGGTGTTCCCGGCCAACTCTGTTCGGACAAAACACCACGGAAAAATCCGATGGAAGTCCGACCGTGTGTACGGGGCTTAACATTCCCAAAAGAATGGTGGTTCGGATAATTCTTCATGACCTGTGTACTTTTTTTGTATGCTTAATTCTAAATTAATTATTTCATTTTTCTTTTATTTATAATATACAATGGGTATAGAAAATGATCACCCCGCCCTTTAAAATAATCTGCCTGAAATGAAGACAGACACAGTTTTTTTTTTTTTCTTCCGGCTGTTTTTACTCAGTATGTAACATCCAAGTGAAAGATAAAACACCAACATATTAGAAAAAAAAATCAAAAACAGAATCACTGAGTTGGAAAAAGGATCACCCCCCCCCCCCCCCCCCCCTTATGTCAGTATTTTGCTGAACCACCTTTTGCTGTAATTCCAGCCTTTAGTCTGTTGGTATTTGTCTCTACTAACTTTGCACATCTCTAGACTTTGCAATATTTGCCCACTCTTCTTTGCAGAACTGCTCAAGTTCAGATAAATTTGATTGTGACCGTTTGTGGACTGCAGTCTTCAAGTCATGCCACAGATTTTCAATGGGGTTTAAGTCTGGACTCTGACTAGGCCATGCAAGGGCATTCACCTTTTTCTCCTTCAACCACGTTGTGGTCATTTTTGCTGTGTGCTTTGGGTCATTGTCATGTTGGAAGGTAAACCTTCTTCCCATTGACAACTTTCTAGCAGAGGGCAGCAGATTTTTCTCAAGAATTTGATGATATTTTGCCCCCATGCATTTTTCCTTCTATCCTGACAAGTGCTCCAGTCCTTGCTGCAGAGAAACACCCCCATACCAAGATATTACCACCCCCCCCATACCAAGATATTACCACCCCCCATACCAAGATATTACCACCCCCCATACCAAGATATTACCACCCCCCCATACCAAGATATTACCACCCCCCCATAACAGGATATTACCACCCCCATAACAGGATATTACCACCCCCATAACAGGATATTACCACCCCCATAACAGGATATTACCACCCCCTATACCAGGATATTACCTGCTCCATGCTTTACTGTAGGAATGGTCTTATTTGGATGGTGAGCTGTATTGGATTTCCACCAGACATATCATTTAGCACCTTTTTCCATGTGGCCTCAGAATCTTTAAGGTGTGTCTTGGCAAAGCTCAGTGGTGACTACAGGAGTGGCTTTTTTCTTGCAACCCTCCCATACAAGCCACATTTGTAGATAATTTGTGATATTGCTGTCACATGCACACAAT
This sequence comes from Rana muscosa, assembly GCA_029206835.1. Taxonomy (NCBI): domain Eukaryota; kingdom Metazoa; phylum Chordata; class Amphibia; order Anura; family Ranidae; genus Rana; species Rana muscosa. Next base: position 1,079,550,853 of record CM055117.1, read on the forward strand.
GACCACTCTTTGTCATCAATTCCTCCAACTGTTTCTGAGTTTCTGTAGGCCTCTTGGTAGCCTCTCTGGCCAGTTTCCTCCTGGCTCTTTCATCCAGTTTGGAGCAATGTCCTGATCCAGGGAGGGTCTGTGTTGTAACCAATACCTTCCACTTCTTACTAATTGACATCACTGTGCTCCTAGGCATGGATAACACCTTTGAAATGTTTTTGTATCCATTTCCTGACTTGTGCCTGTCCACAACTTTATGCTGGAGATGCCGTTGACAATGCCTTGCCACCCATACCAGCATCCCAGAAAGTTCTGTTTTATGTTGAGGAAACTGTTTTTATGTACTATATGTTATATCAAATTTTCTCAAATTGATATTTTAATTAAAATATTATTAAAAAATGTATGTATTTTGATATTGTGATATAATTTAGCACCGCTATAATCCCACGTCCTCTTTGCCTCTTAATTATTCTCCCAGGATGAGGTGCATATTTTACCTTGAAACTATTCGGATCTTTTTCTATATATCCTTGCCACCCATAGTTGATTGTTTGCTTCAGTTGCACTACTAAGGAATGAAATGCTCCAGGAAAGTTATTTTCATGCTGAGTTAATCAAAATGACCACAGCTGATCACAGTTGAAAGCCAAATGGCTTTGTGTGTAATTGAGAAGGTGATCAGCTACACCTGATTGTGTTAACAAGTCATTTTTAGGAAGGGGGTGGTACTTTTTCCAACTCAATGATTCTGTTTTTGATTTTTTTTTTTTCAGACATTTTTCTTTCACTTGGATGTTATAAGATGCAGAGTAAATACATTTGGATAAAACAAAAACTGTGTCTGTCTTCATTTCAGCCTGCAAAGCAACACAATGGGGGTTATTTACGAAAGGCAAATCCACTTTGCTCTACAAGTGAAAACTACAAGTGCAAAGTGCACTTGAAATTGCACTGAAAGTACACTTGGAAGTGCAGTCGCTGTAGATCTGAGGGGGACATGCAAAGAAAATATTTAAAAAAACAGCTTTTTAGCTTGCTGATTGGATGATAAAATCAGCAGAGCTTCCCCCTCATTTCAGATCTACCCCTCAGATTTACAGCGACTGCACTTCCAAGTGCACTTTCAGTGCAATTTCAAGTGCACTTTGCACTTGTAGTGCAAAGTGGATTTGCCTTTCGTAAGTAACCCCCAATGTGACCTTTTTAAAGGGGGGTGATTATTTTCTATATTCACTGTATATATATTGTTCACATTTTATAATCAATATATAATTTTTTATTGTATTAATATAAATATGTTAGGCAATTACAGTATTAAAACAGAGACACACTCCAATCTACAGGCTTCAGCAAGTTTCCGCCAGCTGAAATCATTATTCCTGAATGAAGCCTTCAGCCTACATGTGATTGCTACATTGTACCTGATATAGGGATCACATAATAGGGAACCACTTTGGTTGGTAAGCAAGGTCCAAGGCTGTCCGTGTATTACACCTAGGCTAGCAGGCACACACAATTTTAGCTGGTAACTGTTAAAGAGGTTATAGATCAGGGGACCCCATACTTTCTAAAGAAAGGGCCGGTTTACTGTCCTTTAGGCTACTTTCACACTGAAGAGCTGGGTGCACTGGCAGTAAAGCGCCGCTAGTTTTAGCAGTGTTTTACCGTCATGTTTGCCGCGATTTACGGGCGCTAGCGGGGTGATTTTAACCCCCGCTAGTGGCCGAAAAAGGGTTAAACCCGCCTGCAAAAACGCTGATTTGCGCTGTTTTGCGGGCAGGTTGGAGGCGCTACCCCATTGATTTCAATTGGCAGGGGCGCTATAGGAGCGGTATTTTTACCACTCCTATCGCGCCTCAAAGATGCGGCTTGCAGGAGTTTTTTTACCCTCCTGCCAGCGCACCGCTCCAGTGTGAAAGCCCTCAGGCTTTCACACTTAATACAAAGTAGCGGCTCTTTCAGGGCGCATTGCAGGCGCTATTTTTAGCGCAATAGCGCCTGCAAAGCGCCTCAGTGTGAAAGCAGCCTTAGACTTTAGGGCGGCCGGACTGTGCCAAGTGGGAGTAAACAATACCTGATCTTTGGTATTTGGGGGAAAAATAGTTGGTGTCAGTGGAAGGAATTATGCCCCATTGTTGGTGTCAGTGAAAGGAATTATGCTTCATCATTGGTGTCAGTGGAAGGAATAATGCCTCATTGTTGGTGTCAGTGGCAGGAATAATGCCCCATTGTTGGTGTCAGTGGGAGGAATAATGCCCCATTGCTGGTGTCAGTGGCAGGAATAATGCCTCATTGTTGGTGTCAGTGGAAGGAATTATACCCCATCATTGGTGTCAGTGGAAGGAATAATGCCTCATTGTTGGTGTCAGCGGCAGGAATAATGCCCCATTGCTGGTGTCAGTGGCAGGAATAATGCCTCAAGGGCCGGATAAAGGCAAGCAAAGTTTGTAGATCACTGATATAGACGAATGTGTCCGCAGCACAGATCATCATGCAGGGGATCATTAATCTACATATTGCTGGGCAGGAAGCAGCAACGCCGGGATTCACGAATCTCACTTCCTGAGTTTCCATTTCAGTCTTATTTTTTATTGTAGATTCAAAATCTGTTCCTTTTCTGCCATAATAAGAGTAGTCATGATTTGTAGCATTGTTGTGTTCATTCTCTTTGGCTATTCACAATCATCTATTGATGACTGATGATAAAAGCAGAACTCCTGGCAAGATGGTAAAATTGTCTGTCAGTGATTGGCTCATCAGACCAGCACAGCGAGGTGTCAGTCTTCTTCTCTACCTTCCAATGTCACCTAAAATAAAATTAACCGATATCTTCTTGATATCATCTAGCTCATGCTGTTGCTTGTCTTTTTAAGGAATATAAATAAGAGGAGTGATTTTATTGAGAAATTATTTCTGAAACAATAGGCCACTTTCACACTGAGGCGCTTGAAAAACTGCCAGTAAAACACTGAGCGCTTTTGAAGCGCTTTTCAGGCGCTTTTGAAGCGCTTTCAATTAATTTCAATGGTGAGGGGCATTTTCTCAGCGCACTGCCCCAGTGTGAAAGGATTCATTGATTTTAATGGAAATAAGTTTTCAGGCGCTTTTTTTAGCGTGAAAGCGCCTGAAAAGCGCCTCAGTGCGAAAGTGGTCTTACTATCAGTATATCTTGTTAACCTGTTTAGGTAAAAAAAAAAAAATTGACTTTTTTTCTTTATTTAGAGAGTGTTTTTCTTTTGATGTATTTACATTATTTTTGTTTTTTTATAGTGTTTTTGTATTTTTGTGGTTTTTTTTGTTTCTTTTTTGTGTTTTTGATCATTATCTGCATGATGTTACTTTAAATGTTTTTTTTTTTTATTTACATTTTTTCCACTGTCTTTATTTTTCTTAAAAACAAAGCAGAGAAAAAGGGCGCTTCTAAGTGCAGTAATAAAAACACTTTAACCACTTTACAGACCGGAAGATTTTCCCCCTTAATGACCAGGCCATTTTTTGCGATACGGCACTGCGTCGCTTTAACTGACAATTGCGCGGTCGTGCGACGTTGTACCCAAACAAAATTGATGTCCTTTTTTTCCCCACAAATAGAGCTTTCTTTTGGTGGTATGTGATTACCTTTGCAGTTTTTATTTGTTGCGCTATAAACAAAAAAAAGCGACAATTTTGGAAAATATTTTTGTTTTTGTTTTTCCTATAATAAATAACCCCCCCCCCCCCAAAAAAAATAAAATAATGAATTTCTTCCTCAGTTTAGGCCGATATGTATTCTTCTACATATTTTTGGTAAAAAATATGCAATAAGCGTATATTGATTGGTTTGCGCAAACGTTATAGCGTCTACAAAATAGGGGATAGATTTATGGCATTTTTATTATTATAATTTTTTTTTACTCGTAATGGCGGCGATCTGCGATTTTTAGCGGGACTGCGACATTGCGGCAGACAGATCGGACACTTTGACACTTTTTTGGGACCCTTAACATTTATACAGCGGTCAGAGCTAAAAATAGCCCCTGATTACTGTATAAAGGTCACTGGCAGGGAAGGGGTTAACACTAGGGGGCGCTTAAGGGGTTAAGTGTGTTCCCTGGGAGGTGTTTCTAACTGTATGGGGGCTGGGCTGACTGTAGGAGGAGAGAGATCACTGTTCCTGATCACGAGGAACAGACAATCTCTCTCTCCTCCCCTGTCAGAACTAGGATCTGTCTGTTTACATTGACAGATCCCCCCCCTTCTGGCTCTTGCTCCAGCGATCGCGGGTGGCGGGCAGACATTGCAGCCGCCGGCCACGTGCATCGGGTCCCCCCGCTGTGCAGCAGGCGCACGCCTGAAGGAGCCGACGTGCACCTACGGTGATTTGCGGGAGCGTGCCGACTAGGGTGACCACGTGTCCCCATTTTGCAGGTCTATCCCGGGCACATTCATTCCAGGACAATACAGTGTCCCGGAATGAAACTGACACAGCCACCCCCCGGGCCAATCTGACGCCCCCAAAAAAGGCCGCCACATCACCGCTTTACTCACTGACAGTACTTGTCCTGGCCGGGAAAGCCTGGAGGAGCACAATCCCTGCCCCCTGCTTGTGATTGGAGAAATCATAAATCCCAACCTCTTGTGTCCAATCACTGTGCTGTGATTCGTTACAGCACAAGCTGATTTTTGGGAAGGGAGGGTGTCCCTGAATGGTAGTTTGGAAATGTGGTCACCCTAGTGCCGACCTGCTGCTGTATAACGACGGCGGCTGGTCGGCAAGTGGTTAATGACAAGGCCATGCTGTCAGGACCAGCATGGAATCCACGCACCCGGGAGTGACGTCAGGGTGGGCAGTTATATGTTTCGGAGCATGCCCAGTCGCTCCTTCTTCAAACCAATCATTGGTTTGAAGAAGGAGCGACTGGGCATGCTCTGAAACATGTAACCGCCCACTCTGACGTCACTTGCGGTTGCCTGGATTCCATGCTGGTCCTGACAGCATGGCCCTCCATCTTGGATCAGAGAGACAGGGTTTCTCACCACTGGTCAGCTGGAACTTCACACCTGCAGCTGTCTTTACTCCCAGGAGGCACCCCGCTGGACGTTATGGACTCATTGATATGCCTGTTTTTCACTCCCATCTTGTACTGTAAGTGTTTTTAACCCTTCCTTGTCATTAAAGTGTTTTTATTACTGCACTTGAAAGCGCCTTCTTCTCTGCTTTGTTTTTCCTATAGAGTGTGCTTCCCTCTTCTGAAGTGCTGCTGTGGGGCATTAATCACATTTCAAGAGCCAGTCATGTACTGTTTGTTAAAGTCTCCTTGTTATCCAGAGCGCCCTATTCTCCACACCCCTTTATTTTTCTTAATGTGAAAAATAACCTCATAAAATAATAGAGCCAATGAGCATAGGCGTGCAAAGGGGGTGTGCCAGGTGTGCCTGGGCACACCCTAATCACTTACTGCTGTCCTGATTCCCCCTACTGCCAGGGCTTCCCCTGTGTTGGCTCCTCTGCCCCACAGTGCGGATGGCTTCCCTCCTCTCTCCCCAGCTGATGCGGGGGATGTTTTAGGATAGAGAGTGGGGGAAGAGGGTAGTAAATTTGTCATTTACCAGTGCCTTCCTTGTTCATTCATAACTGAAGCATAGCAAACTGTTTACTGTGCTTTAGTTTGTGAATAAACAGAAAGCCGCTCAGCACAGGGCACTCATTCATTTACTGTCCCGTGCAACTGAGGCTGTAGAGAAAGGCATGTATGTTTGAGCTTTGGGGTGCACACCCTAATGCAATAGGCTACACACACCTATGCCAATGAGAGGCACAAGAACAGCTCCCGAAAGTTGAAAAGGAGCTTTTCTAAACCCACATTAGCCATTAAAATCCATAAAAACCGACTTTATGCGTTTCCAAGAAAAATACAAGTTTTGCAAAAAATGTCCTAATTTTCATCCAAATTTTGGAGAAATGGAAACCATCTCTATCGAGGAATGAGCATTTTGGTGCAGGAAATGCTCACCATGACATTGACCACTGCACATGCAAGACTTTGCTTGATCCCTTCCTGGTGTCGGCACTTTTCAAAACCATGGATGGCAACTGGACTGCCTTGCGCTTGGCCATAGTGAGCAGGTTGGACACCTTACGAGTTATACCCAATTCCAGGGCACACATACTTCTCAGACCAACTTGTACTCCCCTGTGTTAGAATGGTGGCTGGAGACTGGGCCCCCTCCACCCTCCTGGTTGTGCCTGATCAGCTCCCTTACTCCTAGAGCAGGGGTGTCCAAACTTTTTTCAAAGAGGGCCAGATTTGATGAAGTGAACATGCGTGAGGGCCGACCATTTTGCCTGACATTCTTTGAACCATTAAAATTCGGTCTGAGCACTAATAGACTGCCCAACAAGAATTCTCCTGCCTTTGTGGCTGTGTGTGGTGAAGAGATGAGCTTGGGCGTGTCATTTGGATATACCGTATTTATCAGCTTATAACACACACCTTCATTTTAAGAGGGAAGTTTCAGGAAAAAATCTTACATTTTAAATAAAGAACTGTGAAGCAAAATAAGGGTCAATGCCCATCTGCAGCCTCACAAGTGCCATGAATGCAGCACCCCCCATTGCCATGAACAGCAACCCCCATTGCCATGAATGCAGCACCCCAGTTGTCATGAATGCAGCACCCCCTTGCCGTGAATGCAGCACCCCCCTTGCCATGAATGCAGCACCCTAATTGTCATGAATGCAGCACCCCCCTTGCCATGAATGCAGCACCCCCCTTGCCATGAATGCAGCACCCCAATTGTCATGAATGCAGCACCCCAATTGTCATGAATGCAGCACCCCAATTGCCATGAATGCAGCACCACATGAATGCAGACTCACCATTGACATCAGTGCAGCCTGATTCATGCCCATCTGCAGCCTCGGAGGAGACAGGGAGGGGGCGGGACGAGTGCCAACAGACATACAGGAGAAACTCCTGTTGTCACGGCGGCCTCTTTAATAGAAAGTCCCGCCTCCTATGATGGACAGAACAGTCGTCCAATGGCAGTGCAGAAGACGGGACTTCCTTTTACACAGGATGCTGTGTAAACAGGAAATACTCCTCTCCTGTATGTACGGTACTCGTCCCGCCTTCTCCCCATCACCTCCACCAAGGCAGCCAGCATGATGTATATCTTTTGTGGCCCCCGGCGCTCGGGGATTTGTTGGGGGACACAAAAGATATACATGTCAAAATTACCGGTGGGCCGTCCGAAACCGGAACGCGGGCCGGACTTTGGACATGCCTGTCCTAGGGGTATCCACACACTGGCCCATCATTCCTTCCGGGGTTCAACAGCCAGGTTTACACAGACCATGTCTACTATGCTACTCCCCAGGTTTGGCTGTGGATCACATCTCCTGTGCATCATGGAGGCCAACGTTGGTCAATAAATGTCTTTACTGTAGAAAGTCAAGTGGTAGCATGACAGATCTTCACCAACTTCATTAAACGACAGCTGTTCTCAACGATAGAGGTAGTGTATAACTGCCCCACTAGGAGATGCTCGCTCCTCAGCTTTGGCTGGAATAATTAGCCTGCACTCTCCATCTACTGACTTCCATACTTCCTTCCCTCTGAAGGGGGGAACCAAGGAGGGGACCAAGTCCCTGCTACCTCTTCCTCAGCTCTGATGTAGTGGAACTTTACCTCATCTGCCAGGAGTCCAGAAAAGGGTAACCCCACATACCTCCCAACTTTTCGAGATGAGAACAAGGGACACCTATTAGAAAAAGTATGTAGGCATAGGCCACACCCCTTGGCATGCCCCCTAAAGGGAAATTAGTGCTTTTTTTATCACAACTATTCCTTTATACTGGCTTTTGACATTTACAAATGCAGCAATTTAGAAATTGGATGAAAGGTTTAGCACTGGGAAACATTTTTGAAAGATAAAGTGCATTTTATATACAACTATATAGATCAGACCAAAATGAGGGACAAATGAGGAGGAAAGAGGGACCGCGGGAATTTATTCCAAATCCGGGACAGTCCCTCGAAATCAGGGACAGTTGGGAGCTATGTAAAATAAATTAACAAATGGGACTATGTATAAGTATGTCACAATGTTATGTTTTATATGAAAAACTAATAAAGAGATTAAAAAAAAAAATGCACAGGAATCCCTTTGCACTGGCCAGGGGCCCCAAGTGCATGGGGGCCCCATGATCGTCTTGCATTACATCATTCTTGCCAACTGTCCCAGATTTTCTGGGCCAGTCATGCTTTTTTCGAAGCTGTCCCAAGATGGCCGTGTCCTGAGAAGGGTCCTAGAACCTGTACTGTACCCTTTGTGTTGATTAGTCTTTGATTTATGAAATGTTTTCTTATTGTTTAAAATCGTTTTTATTGAAAGTACTAATAAATATTTTTAATTCTAAAAATAAAAATGGGACGTCCTGGTAGCTATGAATAAAACAAAGAAGAGAAGATATACGGGCCAAATGGGTTCTGTTCTCCTTTTTCTTAAAAGAAGACACCAATTTAATAAAAAAATAAATAAATATATATATATATATATTTATATACTGTACATATATTTTATATATATATATATATATATATATATATATATATATATACACACACAATGTATACTGTATATAGCAATTATATATTATACTGTGTGTGTCTATATATACAGTTTAATTTAATAATTAAATTTAATATTTTTATTTTTATTTTTTTAATAAAAAATATTTTTAAAAAATATTAAAAAAATTATATACTGTATATAATTTTTAAAATATTTTTTAAAAATAACATTTTTATTAAATTTGAGTCTTTTAAGAAAAAGGGGAACATATTTGGCTGATATATCATCCCTCCTATGTTGTATTCATAGCTTTGTTCCTTTTGTTAATTTATGTCACAGCTTTGAGTTCCACTTAAATTTTTGATTTATCAGTTTTAACAGCAAAACATTATTTATAAGGACCATTAGGCGGGTTATTTCACAGCTCAGTAGAATTCCAGTAAAAGAATAGTTCCAGATAATGAAGCCCGGGAAAGCGTTCCGCTCTGTACGGCACAATGGATTGGAAGTGAAATTCCCTATTTGCGTTCTAAAGCAAAGACTGTGATTTGTAATTCTGCTCGTCCTATCTACTTCTATCTTCAAGCTCTGGGCAAGGTCATCTACACCCCGGGTAGAAGTCATAGCTGGGGGGGAGCAAAATGAAGAGGTTTTGTTTCCCCCAAATTTTGGCAAAATTTCACTATTTCAGCAAAATGATTTGTGATCGTTGGTGAAGGCAATATTAAAGGAGTAGTAAAGTTACATGTTTTTTCACCTTAATGCATCCTATGCATTAAGGTGAAAAAACATTCGACAATACCGCCCCCCCCCCGAGCCCCCGTTTTTCTTACCTGGCCCCTCGAAAGTCCCATGCTCGTCCCCGTCATCCTCTTCGTTTTTCTGCCTGGCCGCCGATTGGCTACACTGGATAGATTGAAAGCAGCGCAGCCATTGGCTGGCGCTGCTGTCAATCACATCCAATGACGCGGCACGCCGGGGGGCGGGGCCGAGTGATACAGTCGGCGGCTATGGCCGCCGCTGTATCACGGGAGCGCGCCCGCAATCACTCCACACCATGCGAGCTCACTCGCATTAAGGTGTGGAGTCCTTGCGGGGAGGAGCCAAGACAGCCGCCGAGGGACCCCAGAAGACCAGGATAGGGTCACTGTGTGCAAAACGAGCTGCACAGTGGAGGTAAGTATAACATGTTTGTTATTTTTAAGCAAAAAAAAAAAAAGTTTTAGTGCTCCTTTAAGTAGTTTGGGTGTTTGTTTTTTTAACTATTGTTTTTTTTCTCAAGCGTATCTAAATCCAAAAACAAAACAACGTCATCTATTGCAACTTCCTTAGACATGATGGCTGCATTTGTTTTCTTTTTTTCTGCCTTTTTTCCTTTATTTTCACCGCGTGATCCTGCTAGTAAAACACTTCCTGTCCTAGGGTGACAACACTCCACTATCATTCACACATGCAGCTATCATTGCCGCCCCTCTGATCCACGGTAGATCGCAGCGAAGAGGTGATATATCGCGCCTCTTCACCGTCGGTTTTAACCCTAAAATCACCAACCCAGCAAGGTTGCAGGATGGATGCGACACAGCCCCCTTCACTTGGGGTCACGTTCGGCCGAATGCAACATTCTGCCTAATTTTTGCCGTGGCTGCAATGCATGTGTACTGTCCCGAATAGCTGCATTTCTGTATTAAATAGTTAACGTGCTATGGGGGTAACTAAATGGTGGGCACTGCAAGACACACCACCTTTATCTCCCCTCAGCCAAAGACATAAATACCGATAGAATATATAATTTTATCTTGCCCTCCTTGGACTGCACTCACCAATACTCCATGACCCCTTAGTATGAGTAAGTGGGTCTAATGCGCGTTAACCACCAATATTATTCCTTCAGGGACTTGCATATAATTTCCCCTTTAAGACTTCTCTCCAAGTTATAGATGGCCTCCTCGTTATCTCTTCCTCCACACCACACCGGGGGTAAGTATGTAAGGGAATCACAAAGCAGCCTCTGATTGTGGTGTATCGTTTTTATTTTTTTATTAAAAGCAAGTATTGCACTTACAGCAATGTGTAAACAGATAAGCTTTGGCATGTGTCCAGGACGCTCCTGCGTTTCACGGACCGCAAGTGAGGTACAGGAAGTGATGTAAGCGGCTCCGCCCAATGCGTTTGGTCACTGTGACGTCATCAGGAGCAAGGAGTGTGTTTATGAGCACCAAGTGTGAGAATTGTCAGCACTTTGCCAGCACAAACACTTTAACCACTTGCTGGGAGCCTAACTGGGAAAATACGTAATTACTTTGACGTTACATGCTGGGGTTATGGCTGCAGCTAGATGGCGCAACCGCAGTTTTTTTTTTCCTTAGGTGCCGCTCTTTCAGATAAAAGGGATCCCTGCAGCGGATTTGCCGTGGGATCACTTTTAGAAGTGGCGGGAGAGGTGCATTCCCCCCCCCTTCAGCTGTTTAGCGGGCTTACGTTACCGGTCACTGAGCCCGGGAACCATCCGACGCCCGCAGTGTCTTGCCATACAGATAAGCAATGGCAAGATGGCTACCGCTCATCTCTATGCCCTTGGAGGTTCAAAGCCACATCATGACGTCACTTTCGGTTCTCAGGCCATATAAACATGTTTTTTTCATTTATTTTTTATTAAAGTGTATATAAAGCCTCTCCTATACCCAGTAAAGTGAACAGTCTCAGATGATACACAGAGATGAAACAAAATCTCCCTACATAAATTTTACATGTATATCTGCTGTCTCCCTCTTTAAATAGGAGTCAGTACACACCTGCCATCATTTAAAGTGCCTCTAATTAACCCCAAATAAAGGTCAGCTGTTCTAGTAGGTCTTTCCTAACATTTTCTTAGTTGCATCCTACAGCAAAAGCCAAGGTCCTCGGAGAGCTTCCAAAGCATCGGAGGGATCTCATTGTTAAAAGGTATCAGTCAGGAGAAGAGTACAAAAGAATTTCCAAGGAAATAGTTATACTATGGAACACAGTGAAGAGTCATCATCAAGTGAAGAAAATTTGGCACAACAGTGACATTACCAAGAACTGGACGTCCCTCCAAAATTGATGAAATAACGAGACGAAAACTGGTCAGGGAGGCTGCCAAGAGGCCTACAGCAACATTATAGGAGCTGCCGGAATATCTGGTACTGGCTGTGTGGTACATGTGACAACAATCTCCCGTATTCTTCATATGTCTGGGCTATGGGGTAGAGTGGCAAGACAGGAACGTTTTCTTACGAAGAAAAACATCCAAGCCAGTAAAATTTAGCAAAAACACATCTGAAGTCTCCCAAAAGCTTGTGGGGAAATGTGTTATGGTCTGATGAAACCAAGGCTGAACTTTTTGGCCATAATTCCAAAAGATATGTTTGGCGCAAAAACACTGCGCTTCACCAAAAGAACACCATACCCACAGTGAAGCATGGTGGTGACAGTATCATGCTTCGGGGCTGTTTTTCTTCAGCTGGAACATGGGCCTTAGTCAAGGTAGGAGGGAATTATGAACAGTTCCAAATAGCAGTCAATATTGGCACAAAACCCTTTCTGAAAAGCTGAACATGAAGATAAACTTCATCTTTCAGCATGACAACGACCCAAAGCATACATCCAAATCAACAAAAGAATGGCTTCACCAGAAGAAGATTGATGTTTTGGAATGGCCCAGCCAGAGCCCAGACCTGAATCCCATTGAAAATGTGTGGGGTGATCTGATGAGGGCTGTGCACAGGAGATGTCCTCACAATCTGACAGATTTGGAGTGTTTTTTGCAAAGAAGAGTGGGGCAAATATTGCCAAGTCAAGATGTGCCATGCTGATAGACTCATACCCAAAAACACTGAGTGCTGTAATAAAATCAAAAGGTGCTTCAACAAAGTATTAGTGTAAGGGTGTGCACACTTATGCAACCATATTTTTTTTATTTTTACTTCCCCCCCAAAAGATTTCAGTTTGTTGTTCAACTGAGTTGTACGAGTTTATAGGTCACATTAAAGGTGGAAAAAGTTCTGAAATTATTTATCGTTGTCTCATTTTTTTACATCACAGAAACCTGACATTTTAACAGGGGTGTGTAGACTTTTTATATCCACTGTGTATATACAGGGCTTTTTTTCAGCGGGAACGTGGGGGAATGCAGTTCCGGCACCTCTTGGACTGACTGTAATGGCAAGGGGTGTTGGGGTGTGCTGCAGGGTATTGATGCTCACTGCTGAGGATCTGTTTTTGCAAGGGGGGTCTATTGCTGCTGCTGGGGGACCTATTGTTGCTGGGGGGGTCAGTTGTTGCTGAAAGAGATCTACTGTTGGGGGAGGGCTCTATTGTTGATGGCAGCCAGAGAGACTATTAATGTTGACTGTGCGGAGATCTGTTGATGCTGCCGGGAGTCTATTGTTGCTGGGGGGGGGGATTTTGTTGTGGGTGGTCCATTGTTGTTAGGGGGATCTATTGTTGCTGGCTGCAGGGGATCTATTTTACTGCTTTTCTTGATATCATTACCAAATTCCATACAAATTACTTAGCACCTCAAAATGATACTTGGTTCTACGGTATATTGTCTTAAAGGGACGGTGCTCGGAGGTGGGTAGGGGGCAGAGAAAAGGGGGGACTCTGAAAGGGGGAGTTCCTGCACCTATTGTCTGAGAAAAAAAGCCCTGTGTGTGTGTGTGTGTGTGTGTGTGTGTGTGTGTGTATATATATATATATATATATATATATTCTTTTACTTTAAGGCTCGGCTCACACTTGTGCGGTGCGAATTCCAGCTCTCTAATCTCTGCAAAGAGATAAGAGAACTGTTCAGCAGATCATCTCCATTGTAGCTGTGAATTTGGTGACCTGGGAGAGGGGAGGGGGAGGGGGGAAGTGTAGTGAGGAGAAAGAGAGAAATCCTCTTGAGAACTGAACACATCTGTGAATCAGATGAGTGCCCATAAAAGATAATGGGCCTGAATTTGCACCTGAGCCGCACCGCAATGCCTAGAAAACGCACACGTTTCTTGGACAATGCGCAGTGCAAATGCATCGCACATATGTGAACCAGCCTCATTAAAATCAATGTATTTTATAATGTTATGCGAATTGGATGCGGTGTAAGCCACAACCAATTCGCATAGGTGTGAATGGGGCCTTAAGGGTAGAGGAGAAATTTGGGGTCTTTTAGATCTCTCCATAAAGAGGACCTGTCATGCTGTATTGTTATTGCAAGGGGTGTTTACATTCCTTGCGATTGCAATAAAAGTGTTAAAAAAAAACTATAAAAAAAAAAAAAAAAACTGTAAAAATTAAAAAAAATATATAAAATAAATAAATAAAATACGTTTTCAAAGCACCCCTGTCCCCACGTGCTTGCGAGCAGTAGCGAACGCATACGTAGGTAACGCCCACATATGTAAATAGTGTTTGCCCCACATATGTGAGGTATCGCTGCGAATGAGCGAGAGCAATAATTCTAGAGTTAGACCTCCTCTGTAACTCTAAAGTGGTATCCTGTAGAGATTTTTTAAAATATCGCCTATGGAGGTTTTTAAGTTCCTGTAGTTTGCCGTGCGCAATTTTGAAGCATGCCATGTTAGGTATCTATTTACTCGGCGTATCATCCTGTTTCATGTTTTAACAAAAATTGTGTTATATATTGTGTTTTTTTGATTTTTATTTATTCAGTTGTATTTTTTCCAAAAACCGCTGCACAATTACTGTGTGAAATGTAGAAAATTGCAACAACCACCGTTTTATTCTCTAGGGCCTCTGCTAAAAAAAAATATATATTTTTTTTGCTAGAAAATGACTTAGAACCCCCAAATTTTATATATATATATATATATATATATATATATATATATATATATATAATGTTTGGGGGTTCTAAGTCATTTTCTAGCAAAAAAAAAACAAAAAAACACAGATTTGTACATGTAGGAGAGAAGTGTCAGAATAGGTCTGCTCCTTAAAGGGGATCTGCAGTCTGCTCACATAATTTGTAATAAAAACATCTTTGCCATTCTGAAGCTTCCCTCCAACCACTCTCCATATTATTTGTAGGGTTGTCCCGATACCACTTTTTTAAGACTGAGTACAAGTACCGATACTTTTTTTCAAGTACTCACCGATACCGAATACCGATACTTTTTTTTTAATCTCATGTGTCAGTATTTTTTTTTTTTTTTACAATTTTTTTTTTTTTTTACAATGCTTTCTTTTTTTAATATCGGTATCGGGACAACCCTAATTATTTTATATATATATACTGTGATTCTGTACTTTCCAAATATGCTGCAGAAATCTCCCTCCGTTAAGTCTGGCTGCAGCCATTTTAACCTATTTAACCCATTTTAACCACTTCAATACCGGGCACTTTACCCCCTACCTGCCCAGGCCATTTTTCAGCTTTCAGCGTTGTCACACTTTGAATGACAATTGCGCGGTCAACACTGTACCCAAAATAATTTTTTATCATTTTTTCCCCACAAATAGAGCTTTCTTTTGGTTGTATTTGATCACCTCCGCGTTTTTTATTTTTTGCGCTATAAACAAAATTAGAGGGACAAGTTTGAAAAAAACACAATATTTTTTACTTTTTGCTATAATAAATATCCATTATTTTTTTATTTATTTTTTTTAAACAAATTTTTTCCTCGGTTTAGGCCGATACGTATTCTTCTACATATTTTTGGTAAAAAAAACCCACAATAAGCGTATATTAATTGGTTTGCGCAAAAGTTATAGCGTCTACAAAATAGGGGATAGATTTATAGCATTTTTATAAAAAAAATAAAAATATCAGGACTGCGATATTGCGGCGGACACATCGGACACGTTTGACACATTTTTGGGACCATTCACATTTATACAGCGATCCGTACTATAAAAATGCACCGATTGCTGTATAAATGTGACTGGCAGGGAAGAGGTTAACACTAGGGGGCGATCAAGGGGTTAAATGTGTTCCCTAGGGAGTGATTCTTACTGTGGGGGGGAGGGGACTGACTGGGGGAGGTGACCGATGGTTGTCCCTATGTACAAGGGACACACCATCGGTCTCCTCTCCCTGACAGGACATGGATCTCTCACGGTCCTGCTCAGTTACTGGGCAGTCGCGGGTGCCCGGCGGCCATCGCGGCCGCCGGGCACGTGCATTGGGTCCCCAGTGACGCGGTGGGCGCGTGTGCCCCCCCCCCTAGTGGCTCGGGAAGGCGCAACGTCATATGACGTCCGCCCAGAACAAGAGAGTCTTCATCCCGCCATCATATGACGGCAGGCGGTGGACAAGTGGTTAAAGTGGTTGTAAACCCGTTTAAAAAAAAAAAAAAAAAACTCCTGCAAGACAAAGCCATAATGAGCTAGTATGACTAGCATACTAGCTCATTATGCATCACTTACCTTAGATCGGGGACCCCCGAAGCCGTCCTCGTCTCCCCCTCCAGCCGCATCCATCGCTCCACAGATACCCGGAAGGTTACTTCCGGGTATCGCTGCTCCGGCCAATCACAGCGCCTCTCCGGTGCTGTGATTGGCCGGAGCGGCGAAGATGTCAGTCCGCACATGCGTGCGGGAGCCGTCAAATCCGGATCCGGATTTGTGAATGGAGATTCTGACATTGGTGCATGTCTTTTTTTTTAAATATCTCCTAAGCCATGTAGGTTAAGGAGATATTTCTTGCACCTACAGGTAAGCCGCCTTAATCTAGGCTTACCTGTAGGTGCAAGTTGTATAAGTCGGTTTACAACCACTTCAAGCTATGATTATAAACCAAATTTAGGTGTGAAACGCGTTAGCACTGTTTGCACTGACTGTTATGTGCTGGATTTTATTGCAATAAAGGTGTTGCATCGGAATGCGGCCGTCCAGGTCTATTCGTCTGTCTCTTGATCCTATGCAGAGCCTGCAACTGCGTGCCTCATTAGGGTGTGTATCTCATGGAACTCGTGTTTTGAGAGCGGCAATCTCTCCTTTCTTTGCAGCCATTTTAACTGTGGGCAGCTGAAGCTGCTGCCTGTTCACTTCCTGGATTTACACAGACACGCCTCGAGCTCTGCAGCTCTCATTGGCCCTCTCATGACTCACCCCCCCTCCCTTCCTGGCAAACGCTCACGAGAGTGAGAGAGAGAGCTGCACATGATGTCATAATGACCAGACAGGAAACAGGAAGTGGGATTTACTGGCAGAAAAAAATAATGTTTTACTATCCAAAGTTAAAACAACAAGAAGGGCAGAATATTTATTAGATGGAAAGTTGAAAAAATGACTGAAGTTCTGCTTGAAGTTCTACAGGCAACAGCGATTCTTGACCCCGCTCCGCACAATGCGTTGCAGGACGGTGCTGTAAAACGCATGCCTTAGCGGGCTGCACCTATGTGAATCAGGCACTGGATGAAAGAATGGGCTCTGTAGAGATTTCCTTCCCTTTGTGGAGCCGCCTTGTTGTTCTGCAGCTTTAACTCATCAATAATAGAGGAGGAGAGGAACTGGGTTACTCCCGTTACTGGTGCGGGGAGGACGCTGCAGCAATTAGGTGAAGCAGCTGTGAGTCTGGTTTATCTACAGCCTGACGGTGCCAGAGCCGAGGCTGCTTCATCCTCATTATCTGCAGCACCGGCCTCTATTATCAGGGTAACATTGCTTTACTTAAAGCTGAATCTGCTTAGATTTTCACCCCTCGTCAACATGCTAATGATTGTTGTTGTTTTTTTTTTTGTTTTTTTTTAATAAAACCTTTCCATTTTCACGGCATACTATATTTTAGACCTAGTGACATCATCACTGGGTCTCTGTGCTTGCCTGTGCAAGGAAGGCTGATCGTGGCTGGTGGGAGGGGCTGTACTTAGCTTCTTGAAAACATCACAGCACCCCCCTGCCTCAGCACTCACATGACTGTTGCTGAGGCATTAGTCACATGCAGTCTGGCATTCAGGCAGAGGCCCCCGGCGGAAGCTGGTCACATGTCCAGGGAGCCACATGGTGATGTGTGTTCCAGGAAGGGCTGCACCGTATGTATAGAACTCCCCCCCCCCCCCATACAGGACGATTTGTCATATGGCCGATGGTTGGGGGTCTCCACCGGTGACAGCGCCTCACACAGAGTCCTCGGTGTCCCCCCCCTCCCCCCTCAATTTACAAACCTTTTTAGTAATAAGTAAACAAATGACTCTGCGCCCATTAATTCGGGACGCGTTGTTCTGCACATAATGTGGGATTAAACTGTGAGCAAAGCCTGGGAAGCCATTTATTAAAATGGATTAATTATCTAATGGCTGAGCATCCACTTACATAGGAGAACTTTCCCTTCCGCCGCATTAGCTCTGCAGTTCCTCCCCTTCTCCTTTCTTACGGACTTAAAGGTGAAAAACATTTTCATTTTAAGGATAAAAAAAATAAATCCACTTTGTTTGCTCCAAATGCCTTTGCAAACCCAGATATTACCTTGTAAAAGTAGCAGTGACATCATCACTGGGCTGTACGTAGCTTGTACAGAGAGCAGAGCTATGGGAGGGGCCCAGAAGCTCCACCTACAGGCTGCCTGCAGAAAACCACAGGAGGGGGCGGAGACAAGTGAGGTCACTCTGCACAAGGAATGAGAGAAGAGTTGTGGGAGGGGCCCAGCTGCTCCACCTACAGGCTGCCTGTAGAAAACAACAGGAGGAGGCGGAGACAAGTGAGGTCACTCTGCTCAAGGAATGAGAGAAGAGGTGTGGGAGGGGCCCAGTAGCTCCACCCACAGTCTATCTGCAGAAAACTACAGGAGGGGGCGGAGACAAGTGAGGTCACTCTGTACAAGGAATGAGAGAAGAGGTGTGGGAGTGGCCCAGAAGCTCCACCTACAGGCTGCCTGCAGAAAACAGGAGGGGGCGGAGACAAATGAATTCACTCTGCACAAGGAATGAGAGAAGAGGTGTGGGAGGGGCCCAGCTGCTCCACCTACAGGCTGCCTGTAGAAAACAACAGGAGGGGGCGGAGACAAGTGAGGTCACTCTGCTCAAGGAATGAGAGAAGAGGTGTGGGAGGGGCCCAGCTGCTCCACCTACAGGCTGCCTGTAGAAAACCACAGGAGGGGGCGGAGACAAGTGAGGTCACTCTGCTCAAGGAATGAGAGAAGAGGTGTGGGAGGGGCCCAGTAGCTCCACCCACAGTCTATCTGCAGAAAACTACAGGAGGGGGCGGAGACAAGTGAGGTCACTCTGCACAAGGAATGAGAGAAGAGGTGTGGGAGGGGCCCAGCAGCTCCATCTACCTGCTGCCTGCGGAAAACTACAGGAGGGGCGGAGACAAGTGAGGTCACTCTGCACAAGAAGAGAGAAAAGAGGTGTGGGAGGGACCCAGTAGCTCCACCCAGAGGCTACCTGCAGAAAAACTACAGGAGGGGGCGGAGACAAGTGAGGTCACCCTGCACAAGGAGAGAGAGCAGAGGGGAGGGAGGGGGACAGGCAGCTCCACCCACAGGCTGCCTGCAGAAAACTACAGGAGGGGGGCGGAGACAAGACCAGTCACCCTGCACAAATAGAGAGAGCAGTGGTGCCAAAAGTGTCAGTAAGTGTCAGATTGTCCGCCACATTATTGCATGTCCTGCTAAAAGTCGCTGATCACCACCATTACTAATATAAAAAAATATATAAAAAAATTCAGGAAAGGTAAGTCCATAGTTTGTCCATAGTTTGTAGATGCTATATTATATATATATATAATAGTATAATTATATTGTTTATAATATAATAGTTTGGAGACGCTATAGCGAATCAATATACACTTATTGGGATTTGTTTACATTCCCCCCCCTTTTTTTTCCCCAAAATTTGTTGGATAAGATGGTTTTGCTACAGCTGTATTATATAATAACTATACAACTTTATGTAGATTGCTGCCATGTGACGCGTTGAAATCTTTACCTTTGGCGGTTAGTTGAGTCAACAATATTAATAAATTAATAAATATAATGTGTCTAATTTTGTGTATCAAAAATGTTAATAAAAAAGATAAAAAAAAAAAAAAAAATGTGTTTGTTATAACAAAGTATTTTCCAACTACAATAAAAATGTATTAATGGGATTTTTTTTTTTTTTTTACCAAAAATATGTAGCAAAATACATATTGGCCTAAATTGATAAAGGAATCTGATTTTTTTTGTTTTTAAATTGTATTGGATATGTTTTATAGCAGAAATAAATAAATAAATAAATAAATAAATAAAAAAATAAAAATAAATAAATATATATATATATATATATATATATATATATATATATATATATACCGGTATATATAAAAAAATTCTGTCTTTTAGCGTAAAAAATACAAACTCCAGTGGTGATCAATTACCACCAAAAAAAAGCTCTATTTGTGGGAAATAAATGACATGAATTTAATTCATGTACAGTGTCGCACGACCGCGCAATTTTCAGTTAAAATAACGCAGTGCGGTATCGCAAAAAAATGACCCGGTCATGAAGGGGGGAGGGTGTAAATCTTCCGAAGGTCAAGTGGTTACATTTATTTATATTAAATATCTGTTTCTCGGACGAGTATTTTTTATTTTTTTTTACTTTGTGCCTCCACGCGGTTTTTGTCTGCGTCTCAGAATGTTACATGAAAAAGCCGGCTTTTGTTCTCCTTTAACTACAAGAAAAGGAAGCCGAGAATTGTCACATTTTCAAGGACTGAGGAAGCGGTCTGGATAAACTTCCTCCAGGAATTCAAAAAAGTAACAATTGTTTTCTCTCTGGGTTCATATCGCATCTGGCGGGATTGTCCAAATCTTCTTCTCCTATAAATATATCGGATCAAATATGGGAAAAATATGGGAAAAATAATGAATCTTCTCTCATTTAATACTTTCGGAAGGCGGAAAAATTGTGGAAATTTTAAGAAATGCGTTTTTGTTTCACGCTGATCCTGAGTGCTGACACGCCCCTTTATGTGTCTTCCTGTACTGATTGGCTGCTGGTGACCCCAGGGGGGTGATTTCAGTCTGTGTCCTACAGCGTGCTCATGTTTAAGTGCTCATACGTTGTAATGTGCGGCATCCACTCCATATGAAAGGTTTGAGAATTGATTGAGAATCCGGGAATGTTATGTACAAGCTAAGGTATGAATTTCTGTATTGTTATATACCTTGCTGTTGGACATATTATTATATATGTTTTTATAGTCCGCACTATTGGACTTGTATTAGATATCAGCTATATATAAATATTTTATATATATATATATATATATATATATATATATATATATATATATATATATATATAGATATATATATATATAGATAGATATAGATATAGATATATAGATATATATAGATAGATAGATATATCTGTATATATCTAGATATATAGATAGATATATATATAGTTGTGCTCATAAGTTTACATACCCTGGCAGAATTTATGATTTCTTGGCCACATTTCAGAGAATATAAATAACACAAAAAAAATTCTTTCACTCATGGTTAGTGTTTAGCTGAAGCCATTTATTATCAATCAACTGTGTTTATTCCTTTTAAATCATAATGACAACAGAAACTACCCAAATGACCCTGATCAAAAGTTTACATACCCCAGTTCTTAATACCGTGTATTGCCCCCTTGACAACTTGAAGTCTTTTGTGGTATTTGTGGATGAGGCTCTTTATCTTCTCAGATGGTAAAGCTGCCCATTCCTCTTGCCTAAAAATGCCCAGTTCCTGTAAATTCTTGGGCTGTCTTTCATGAACGGCATGTTTGAGATCCCCCCAGAGAGGCTCAATGATATTGAGGTCAGGAGACTGAGATGGCCACTCCAGAACCTTCACTTTATTCTGCTGTAGCCAATGACAGGACGACTTGGCCTTGCTTGTGTTTTGGATCATTGTCATGTTGGAATGTCCAAGTACATCCCATGTGCAGCTTCCTGGCTGATGAATGCAAATGTTCCTCCAGTATTTTTTGATAACATACTGCATTCATCTTGCCATCAATTTTGACTAAATTTCTGTGCCTTTGTAGCTCACACATCCCCAAAACATAAGCGATCCACCTCTGTGTTTCACAGTAGGAATGATGTACCTTTCATCATAGGCCTTGTTGACTCCTCTCCAAATGTAGTGTTTATGGTTGTGGCCAAAAAGCAAAATTTTGGTCTCATCACTCCAAATGACTTTGTGCCAGAAGGTTGGAGGCTTGTCTCTGTGCTGTTTGGCGTATTGTAAGCGGGATACTTTGTGGCATTTGTGTAGTAATGTCTTTCTTCTGGTGACTCGACCATGCAGCCCATCTTTCTTCAAGTGCCTCCTTATTGTGCATCTTGAAACAACCACACCACATGTTTTCAGAGAGTCGTGTATTTCACCTGAAGTTATTTGTGGGTTTTTCATTGCGTCCCCAACAATTTTCCTGGCAGTTGTGGCTGAAATTTTAGTTGGTCTACCTGACTGTGGTTTGGTTTCAACAGAACCCCTCATTTTCCACTTCTTGGTTAGAGTTTGAACACTGCTGATTGGTATTCGAAAATCTTTTTATATCCGTTTCCTGTTTTACAGTGCTGGGACAAGGCCATTTGGTGCCCAGGGCGAAGATGGCAAACTGCGCCCCCCCCCCCCCGTTTTTAAGAAATAATCAATGTCCCCATCAGAGTGCCCCTTTACATTAGGTATTGCCGTTAGAGTGCCCCCTTACATCAGGTGTCCCCATCACTTTAGGTGTCCCCGTCAGAGTGCCCCCTTAACATAATATGTGCCCATCAGCGTAACCCCCACTAACATAATCTGTACCCATCAGTGTGTCCCCTTAAAATAAAATGTGCTCATCAACATGACCCTTATTTTATGTTAGGGAGCACTCTGATGGGTACATTTTACGTTAAGGGGCATGCTGATGGGCACATTTTGTTGTGCCCATCACCGTGACCCTTAACATAAAATGTGCCCATCGTTGTTGCTCTTAAACTAAAATATGCCCACCAGAGTGTCCCTTAACATAAAATATGCCCATCAGAGTGCCCCTTAACATACAATGTGCCCATCAGCATGGCCCCTAACATAAAATAAGTAGCATGCTGATGGGCACATTTTATGTTAAGGGGCATCCTGATGGGCACATTTTATGTTAATGAACACTCTGATGGGCACAACAAAATGTGTACCCCTTAACAAAATATGCCCATCAGTGTGCATCTTAACAAATACTGCCCATCGGTATGCACCTTAACAGATTATGCCCCACATACCTTGAGGGCAGGAGAGAGCACATTTGGCGAGCTGCAGGGGGGCGGGGCACACACACGTGACGTCATTGGTTGCTGGGAAACCCGTGGTCCCAGCAAACCAATGACTGTTACTACACTGGCTGCCTGGCGGTCCGGGGGAAAGAAGCATCCCGCGGGCCGCCATTTAATGACGGCTGTTTTAGAAGGACACTTCACTGCGCCCCCCACCCCACCCCCAATAAATTGTACTGCCCAGGGCATCTGCCCCTTCCGCCCACCCCTTGTACCGGCTCTGCTGTATTATACAGTTCAACTACCTTTTCCCGCAGATCCTTTGACAATTCTTTTGCTTTCCCAATGACTCAGAATCCAGAAACGTCAGTGTAGCACTGGATGAAAGATGTAAGGGTCTGTCAGGAGTCCAGAAACTCATTGACCTTTTATACACACACACTAATTACAAGCAAACAGATCACAGGTGAGGATGGTTACCTTTAATAGCCATTCAAACCCCTTTGGGTCAACTTGTGTGCATGTTATCAGGCCAAAATCACCAGGGTATGTACATTTTTGATCAGGGTTATTTAGGTAGTTTGTGTTGCTATTATGATTTAAAGCAGGATTCCACCCGTGATTTTTATTTTTTTCTAAAAGTCAGCAGCTACTAACACTGTAGCTGCTGACTTTTAATAAGGACACCTGTCCTACTTGCCTGC
The DNA here is from genome assembly GCA_029206835.1 of Rana muscosa. NCBI lineage: Eukaryota > Metazoa > Chordata > Amphibia > Anura > Ranidae > Rana > Rana muscosa. The sequence goes on from CM055117.1 coordinate 1,079,574,306, forward strand.
GATGTCGGGCCCCCGACGGCGGTCGCTCGGTCCTGGCAGGTCTCCCGACACCTCCATCCTGACTAAGGGAAACAGGCAGTGAAGCCTTACGGCTTCACTGCCCGTTTCCTACTGCGCATGCGCGACTCGCACGTCGCTGTATGAATGGGTGGCTGCCTCCTGGGATACACACAGTTCCCAGAAGGCAGCGCACCCCATTCACAAGAAGAATCCGAGTGTAGGACGAGTAGGAAGATCCACTGCGGAGGATGAAGAGGCAGATTAGGGACTTACGCATAGCAACCGCTATTTCTGGTAAGTAAAAATTTAATTTTTTTTCATTTTTTTTTATTTGTAGATTTTTGGTGAAATTAATTTTTTTCAGTGTGGAACTCCACTTTAAAAAGAGTAAACACAGGTGATTGATAATAAAAAAATGGCTTCAGCCAAACACTAACCACGAGTGAAAGAAATGTTTTTATGTTATCATTTATATTCTCTGAAAAATAGCCAAGAAATCATAAATTCTGCCAGGGTATGTAAACTTATGAGCACAAAACAGCACAAAAGTGAGTACACCCCTCACATTTCTGTAAATATTTTATTCTATCTTTTCATGTGACAACACTGAAGAAATGACACTTTGCTACAATGTAAAGTAGTGAGTGTACAGCTTGTATAACAGTGTAAATTTGCTGTCCCCTCAAAATAACTCAACACACAGCCATTAATGTCTAAGCCGCTGGCAACAAAAGTGAGTACACCCCTAAGTGAAAATGTCCAAATTGGGCCCAATATGTAATAGAAGGAGCAGAGTCCTCCAGCGGCACAGAGGGATATGTAGTAGAAGGAGCAGAGTCCTCCAGCGGCACAGAGGGAAATGTAGTAGAAGGAGCAGAGTCCTCCAGCGGCACAGAGGGATATGTAGTAGAAGGAGCAGAGTCCTCCAGCGGCACAGAGGGATATGTAGTAGAAGGAGCAGAGTCCTCCAGCGGCACAGAGGGATATGTAGTAGAAGGAGCAGAGTCCTCCAGCAGCAAAGAGGGATATGTAGTAGAAGGAGCAGAGTCCTCCAGTGGCACAGAGGGAAATGTAGTAGAAGGAGCAGAGTCCTCCAGCGGCACAGAGGGAAATGTAGTAGAAGGAGCAGAGTCCTCCAGCAGCAAAGAGGGATATGTAGTAGAAGGAGCAGAGTCCTCCAGTGGCACAGAGGGAAATGTAGTAGAAGGAGCAGAGTCCTCCAGCAGCAAAGAGGGATATGTAGTAGAAGGAGCAGAGTCCTCCAGTGGCACAGAGGGAAATGTAGTAGAAGGAGCACAGTCCTCCAGTGGCACAGAGGGATATGTAGTAGAAGGAGCAGAGTCCTCCAGCGGCACAGAGGGACATGTAGTAGAAGGAGCAGAGTCCTCCAGCGGCACAGAGGGACATGTAGTAGAAGGAGCAGAGTCCTCCAGCGGCACAGAGGGATATGTAGTAGAAGGAGCAGAGTCCTCCAGCGGCACAGAGGGACATGTAGTAGAAGGAGCAGAGTCCTCCAGTGGCACAGAGGGACATGTAGTAGAAGGAGCAGAGTCCTCCAGCGGCACAGAGGGACATGTAGTAGAAGGAGCAGAGTCCTCCAGCGGCACAGAGGGATATGTTAGAAGGAGCAGAGTCCTCCAGCGGCACAGAGGGAGATGTAGTAGAAGGAGCAGAGTCCTCCAGCGGCACAGAGGGACATGTAGTAGAAGGAGCAGAGTCCTCCAGCGGCACAGAGGGACATGTAGTAGAAGGAGCAGAGTCCTCCTGTGGCACAGAGGGACATGTAGTAGAAGGAGCAGAGTCCTCCAGCGGCACAGAGGGACATGTAGTAGAAGGAGCAGAGTCCTCCAGCGGCACAGAGGGACATGTAGTAGAAGGAGCAGAGTCCTCCAGCGGCACAGAGGGACATGTAGTAGAAGGAGCAGAGTCCTCCAGCGGCACAGAGGGAGATGTAGTAGAAGGAGCAGAGTCCTCCAGCGGCACAGAGGGAGATGTAGTAGAAGGAGCAGAGTCCTCCAGCGGCACAGAGGGAAATGTAGTAGAAGGAGCAGAGTCCTCCAGCGGCACAGAGGGATATGTTAGAAGGAGCAGAGTCCTCCAGCGGCACAGAGGGAAATGTAGTAGAAGGAGCAGAGTCCTCCAGCGGCACAGAGGGATATGTTAGAAGGAGCAGAGTCCTCCAGCGGCACAGAGGGAGATGTAGTAGAAGGAGCAGAGTCCTCCAGCGGCACAGAGGGAGATGTAGTAGAAGGAGCAGAGTCCTCCAGCGGCACAGAGGGATATGTTAGAAGGAGCAGAGTCCTCCAGCGGCACAGAGGGAAATGTAGTAGAAGGAGCAGAGTCCTCCAGCGGCACAGAGGGATATGTTAGAAGGAGCAGAGTCCTCCAGCGGCACAGAGGGAGATGTAGTAGAAGGAGCAGAGTCCTCCAGCGGCACAGAGGGAGATGTAGTAGAAGGAGCAGAGTCCTCCAGCGGCACAGAGGGATATGTTAGAAGGAGCAGAGTCCTCCAGCGGCACAGAGGGAGATGTAGTAGAAGGAGCAGAGTCCTCCAGCGGCACAGAGGGAGATGTAGTAGAAGGAGCAGAGTCCTCCAGCAGCACAGGAGTAATGTGAATTTCCTATATATTGGTTTATGAACATTTTGAATTCTGTATGAAGACACACTCTCTGCTGAGGTCTATGTAACCCATGCCGTATACATGGAGTAGTGGAGTAGTTTGCACTGACATCGTCTCCACCGGTCTTCTATATTTAGCCGGCTCTTCCGGTCCTGTCCTCGGAGTCACTGGGGAGACTTTGCACATTTTTGTAGTAAATGTGTGTTTCCTGTGATTTCGTTCCTTTGTGTGAATGGAGATGAGTCTGCAAAGCCCTGCATCCCTCCCCCTCCTTCCCTTACCGGACATCATAAGCCAAATCCTTTTGATACAGTGATGAAAGGTTAGACCCCCTGTCTGGTTTTTATTTGCTCTCTGTGTCCCCTCTGTATGGATATTCTCTCGGTCTCTCTGTCCTGGTGACCACTGTCCATGTGACTAAGGGCCCATTCACACTGTGTGCCGTCACCTGCGTTCCTCATGGAAGGGCAGTCACACAGGGCAGTATAAGCCGGCCCTAAAAGTGATGGAGAAAGCCAAAATATTGAGTTATAGCTGGGAGATATTCCAATGAAGACACTTGTACCGGTGACAGCTGTCTCTGCCCCTGGTACCCAACCCGCATGTGGCCCTTCAGTATATGATATGCGGCCCTCTGGCCCTCAGCAGTCTGTAGAGGGAACATTGATTAATGGCATTGATCTCTACTAGCCCCATGTATAGGTTGACAAATTTCCAAACTGCCATTCAGGGACCCCCCCCCCCCAAATAAAGCTGTTTTTTTATACCTTTTTTTGGGGCAGGGGTGTCACATCTTCAGTTCTGAGGGGTTCATGCTGGGACCTGTAGTCCTTCGCTTTTGGGGGGAGAAATAGGGTGACCACGTGTCCCGGATTTCCCGGGACAGTCCCGCATTCTGCAGGTCTGTCCCGGGCACCTTCACTCTGGGACAATAGAGTGTCTCGGAATGAAACTGACACAGGTCCCAGCATGAATCCCTCAGAGCTTAAGATGTGACAGCCCCCCCCCCAATTAGTGAAGAACAACAGGTCCCAGCATGAACCCTCCCCCCCCCAGAGCTGAAGATGTGAGACCCCCTTGCCCCCCAAATAGTGAAGAACTACAGGTCCCAGCATAAACCCTTTTTTGGGGGCATCAGATTGGCCCGGGGGGTGGCTGTGTCAGTTTCATTCCGGGACACTGTATTGTCCTGGACAGACCTGCAAAATGCGGGACTGTCTCGGGCAATCCGGGACACGTGGTCACCCTACTCCTGGAATCCATCTGCCCTTTTCCAAATCTTTGATCTCTTTTCATTTTTTTTGCAAAAAAAAAAAAAAAAAATCATTTGTGATTCATGAGATCATGTGATTCATGCGATCGGACCGATCGGGTCCGCCTGTCCATTTTTCATGTGTCTGCTGACTCCCGCCTGCATCGGATCCGACAAAATCCGCTGAACACAGACACAGCGATATGTTTGCCATCTGTCCAGCGGGTCAGATCGGATGACAATTGGATGGAAACGGACAGGCAGTCCGTTTCCATACGATTAGCCCATAGAGTAGAGTGGGCTCCGTCCTTATCTGCTCTGCAAAGCAGAGCAGACACGGACCTGTCATCAGCCTGCTCAGCCGAGGGATCCCCCCCGCTAAGCAGGCGGATTCCGCTCAGACGGATCCGTCCCGTGTGAAAGGGGCCCAAATACCACCAAAAGAAAGCTCTATCTGTCTCAAAAAAAAAAGATAAAAATTTAGTTTGGGTACCGATTTGCATGACCGCGCAAATCGCAATTGTCATTGAAATTGCAACCGCGCTGAAAACTGGCCTGGGCAGGAGGGGGGTAAAAATGCCCGGTATTGAAGTGGTTAAAAATAGTTTCTGATTGAGAGAGGAAAGCTCCGCCTTAAGCTTTGTGGTCATTTTGGGTACATCCAGCGCTTGGCAGAGCTCTTCTTTAGTACGGACGCCTCCACAAATATTTTCGCAGTGAATTGAATCCATTAAGCTGGTTCTGTCTGTGTAATTCAGCTGCGGCTTCCCCTCGTCTGGCCATTAGATTTTGATTTATTAGATTCCGGGTAATGAGACTTTCGGGGGACGTCTGTCAGGAAGATAAACGGATGGCATTCATACCATACCCCGGAGCTCTGTCTCTATTGCTTCTCTACTTTTAATAAGCCTCTTCCTCAATGTCTATAAAAATAGGGAGACATACCAGTCCTCCTCTCCCGGCTCTCGGAATTCATTATTCGGCCTCCTTTATGCCCGCTATTTTTCTGCAGGGTACCCGGCACCCGATCCATCCACCTAGGTTAGGGTGACCAGACGTCTCCGGTTTCAGGGGACAGTCCCCGGATTGAGGGCACTGTCCCCGGACCAAGTCTGTCCCCGGTTTTGTCCCCGGATTGGATTTGAACAGGGACTGGGGCAATTTCAAAGACAGTCAGTGCAGAATAAAAAATAATAATTCTGAATTACACACCCCCCACTGTGCCGCTCCTACTAGCTTAGGGGTGGGTGTATTTTTTTTTCCATTATCTGTGCCCCTTTCTGATGATCATGTGCTGGTCGGAGCGGAGGGAATATTTCTTCAGTTTCGGGTGCTGCCCATTCAGCTCTGCTCTCATGTTCTTCTGCCTTGGCTCAAGTCCCAGCCAGCCGCCTGCCTGCTTATCTCCTTGCCTTCCCTGGCGGAGTGATGTTCCTCCGCTCCCCACCCAGTAGTAGCCGGAGACCGGAGAGTAAGACTTGACAGGATGTGAAGCGGGCGGCGGTGGCGATGGGCAGAGAGTCGCTGATTGCCACTATTACTAGTAAAAAGAAAAAAATATGTCCCCGGATTTCATTTAAAAAATCTGGTCACCTTAACTTAGGTGTGTTTATTTATTTATTTATTTATTTATTTATTTTTTCTGGTCATCAAGCTTTAAATTCAGTTCATCGAAGGAACAAGCGTCACCAACGGAAGAATTAAAATTTCCCCCTTTGGGGGAATTCTCCGTCACTTCCTGTCCCTGTGACACCAGGAGAAGAAATAGCGGATGTGGTTGTCACCAGGCACAGACAGCAAAATAAACATTTCCAGAAATTTTAACCCTTCAGCCAGTGACGGCTGGTGGTATTTCTGCCCCTAATGGACGGGCCGCCACTGACTTCTTTAGCCCTTCTTGCTATACTAAAAAATATGCTGTTTTGTTTGTCTTTGGCTCCCAATTGCTCGTTATTTAAAGTATTATGAGCCCTGGTTCCCCCCAGCGCGGCTTAGAAATCGCGCTACTTCAGCGCGATCTCAAAGCCGACTGATCGGCGTGATTTTGCCATGCCATTTCATCGCGGCTTGCGACTTCCTTTAACAGAAGTCAATGCAAGTCGCAATAAAAGTGCAAATAAAGTAGTGCAGGATCCTATTTCAAACCACAAGGTTAGGGTTAGGTTCCAGTGCCAGCAACTTGTCATACGATTTTGAACTCTCAAATCGCATGACAAATCGCACTGGTGGGAACCAGGGCTTAAAGTAACATTCGGCCTTCATTTGTTTTTATTAATATAAACAAACGTCTTATACTTACCTGCTCTGTGTAATGGTTTTGCACTAAGCAGGCCAGATCCTCCTGTTCTAGGGTCCTCCTCTTCAGCGATTGCCCCCATAGAAAGACGCTTTTTATAGGGGCACTTTTGCGAGCCTGCTTCCAAGCCACCCTGTCTGCATCCATTGACACAGACCAGGTGACTCAAACCCCACCCCCCACTCCCTCAACACATCGTTTAATTGACAGCAGCGGGAGCCAATGGCCAATGACAGCAGCGGGAACCAATAAAGTGGTTAAGATAAAAAAAACTTAAAGGGGTTGTAAAGGTTAGTATTTTATTTTCTAAATAGGTTCCTTTAAGCTCGTGCATTGTTGGTTCACTTACCTTTTCCTTCCATTTCCCTTCTAAATGTTTTTTATCTTTGTTTTCTTTGACTGAATTTCTTACTTCCTGTTCCTCCTCAGTAAGCTGTTCAGTAAGCTGTTCTGGCTGACTCCACACCACTCGGATGATGGTGTGAAGTTTACTGAGGAGAAACAGGAAGTGAGAAATTCAGACAAAGAAAAAAAATATTTAGAAGGTAAATCAAAGGAAAAGGTAAGTGAAGCAACAATGCACTAGCTTAAAGGAACCTATTTAGAAAATAAAAAACGAACCTTTACAACCCCTTTAAGCTTTAGAACCACTTTAAACCCTCAGCATTGTTTTAGCTTAAAGCCTCGTACACACGGCCGAGTTTCTCGACGAAAAAAACACGTCGTTTTTTTCGACGAGATCCTTGGACAAGAAACTTGTCCCGGCCGAGTGTACACACGCTCGATTCAAAGAACCCGCGGTTCTTTGAATGGAGCGTACGCGGTGACGTCATTGACTACGACGAGCATGCACTCGTCACATTCGATGCCGTCGCCGCCATCTTGGTATACCCTACCTATGCCTAGGAAGCTACCGCGCATGCGTCAAATTCATTTCGAACATGCGCGGGCTTCCCAGAGGACAGGTAAGTGTACACACACACAATTTTCTCATCGAGAAACAGGCTGACGAGAATCTCGACGAGAAAATAGAGAGCAGGTTCTCTATTTTCTCGTTGAGATTACTTGTCGGTTTTCTTGACGAGAAACCATACACACGAACGAATTTCTCGGCAAGACATCTCTGCCAGCAAGTTTCTTGCTGGTTCTTGCCGAGAAACTCGGTCGTGTGTACGAGGCCTTACATGTTAAGCACAATAAAATAAATATCTACCAGTAAACGATTTGTTAGAATCCTTACTAACGCGCTTCGGGGGTTCAATATTCTCCCCCTTCTTCATGGCTTTAAAACAGATACGAAGTTGCTATCCAAAGGGTTTGTGGAAGCACACATATTTGAAATTGGATATTGAATATTATGATTTTAAATCATATTTTCCTTGTTTTAATGAGATCGAATCCCTTCACGTATTTTATCAATATATTTGGTCATATTAGAATAGATTTCACAAGTATTTTGATTTCTATGATTTTTTTTTTCTGCATTACCTCCTATACCTTATAATATAATTAGATTAGTGTAAAGTTTTGTGTTTCTGCAATCGTTTTATAACCATGGATAAGGGGAAGACTTTAATTCCCTGAAACACGATGGCTATTGTTGTCAGGACCCAGATCTGAACCTATAACCTCTGCTGTGTCTGGCAGTATCTCTTCTTACTGAGCCACCTGAGATGCTAGACATCTCCCTGGACAATTTCTTAAACAATCTTGCCTTGAATATGGGTTCTGGTGAACCTTGAACTCCTTGCTCCTCCCATGAACTTCCTCTTTACGACATGCCTTTGCACATCCTGTTTGCCAGATTATTGAGCTCTCCCAAGCCTATATATAGCTCTTGTCATTCCTGCCGCCATCTGTATCTTTGCTACTACTCGTTACTGATCTTTGGATTGTTCCTTGACTACACTTCCGCTTGATCCTAAACTGCAACCAATTGTTACCGACCTTTGGATTGTTTACTGACTACGCTTCCGCTTGATCCCAACCTGCAACCACTTGTTACCGACCTTTGGATTGCTTACTGACTACTCTTCCGCTTGATCCCAACCTGCAACCACTTGTTACCGACCTTTGGATTGTTTACTGACTACGCTTCCGCTTGATTCCAACCTGCAACCACTTGTTACTGACTTGTGGCTTGTTTACTGACTACGCTTTTGCTTGATCCCTACCTGCTATATCAGGGGCATGGGCTTGTTCACCTCCTGGTGGGGCAAGACTGAGGACTGCGACCTAGTACTAACACGCAGCAAAACCCATCTCCACCATCAGGAGCTCTGTCAAACATCTTTTCGTGCTTAGACCGCGCACCTTGGGTGAGCTCTCGACATCCGCAAGATTGACCTGCTTGTATACTTATTCTGCTGGTCAGTGGAAGCCTCTCTACAGCTACTGGTCTCTGAGCCTGACCGTGACAATTGTCTTGTGGAATGAACATCAATATTTAAAGATTTTGGACTATCCGTTGTTTGGGTCTGGCCCTCTCTTTGGACTATTTAGCCCAGAAAATTGGTTCAAATCCTTCCTTTTCCTATCCAAAATGTAAAAAAAATTAAAAAGTTTTGGTATGATTTGGACTACCAAAACTACCAAAATGTGGCTACACATTTATAGTGCAGAAAGCATTCAACAATCTATGGTTATTCTAGGATTATTGTAAAATCCCCCCCAGTGAGGACACAAGAAAAAAAAAACTTGACAATGACTAATACAGCGTTATAGCATCCAATATGAATAAAATTTAAAAATAAAAATAAAAGTTTTGGGTTTAGATAAGCTTTACCTACAAGAGTATTTTTTTTAACGAAAAATCCCAGGTAGACACAGGAAGAACTTTACAAACTCAATGCAGAATTGTCTAAGGTGGGAATTGAACCCAGGACTCTGACCACCACAAATCATCAGTGCTAGCCACAAAACCTCCAATTCCATTCAGGTCAATGCAGGAGTTTGAATAGGCAAGTTGTTGGATTAAAATTTATGCACTAAGCCCCCCGGCTCCTGACACTGGGTCACTGATGCTGGTGGCTTTTCCATTCTTGAAGGCCTTCAAGCCATCTCCGTTTCCGGAAGATGGTCCCGTAGAATAGAGGCCATTGTCTTCAGCGTGGAGCCCAGCTCGCTTGTGTAGGCCTAGTGTGGGTGTGTGATCTGTGTCAGCGGGGAGGGGGCCGCAGTCTGCCTCAATGGGGGGTGACAGCGACAGTTGGAATGTGGCCGATTGTCAGACAAAAGCTATATTTACATCTCGGATAGCGGACACGTGTGACGGACAATGAACTATGGGCGAGGGAAACCAAACTGCTACTCAATGAAGTTCTGTATAACGTAGATATAAATATGGCTTATGCTAAGAAACACTGGAGCACTTCTGTTTTTTAAGAAAAAATTGTAATTTTCACTCCCAAAAAAGAACTAGAAGTATGACAAAATATTACATTTGGATGGATGGTATATAGAGCAATAGTTAGTAGTAGTTAGCCATATTCAACTGGACTTGTTCTGCAATGTTGACATAGGAACATGGAAGAATGATGGCAGGAAAAGACCAAGTGGTCTGATCCTTTTTTAATTTTTCGTGTTTTTTTTGCCTTTTTTGTTTGTTTTCTTTCTTTTTTTACATGGAAACATAGAGGAATGATGTCAGGAAAAGGCCACGTGGTCCATTGAGTCTGCATACCTGCCAACATTTTGAGATGGGAATGAGGGACACCTACTAGCAAATGCATGTAGGCATAGGACACGCCCCCTGCCACACCCCCTTAAAGGAGGATTGACCAATTTACCACTATTTCTTAATATTGGCGTGTAGGGGTTGGGGTGTATGTGGAATATTACAGAGCTTCTACAGAGGCACCAACCCCTAAGAATATGCAACTATGTTTCAAGTAAAAAGTTGAATGGGGTGGGAATTTGTATGTGCCTTGGAGGAGTAAATAAATATAGAAATACTAGAATTATAGAAAAATAAACAACTTTTATTTTTCTGCCAAAGGGCAGTAATAACAAAAAATCAAAACATGAAATAAAACCAAGTTACAGTTTAGAAGTTTCAAGTTCAGGGTGTGCGATTCCCAAGCATAGAAAATAGTAGGGCCTATGCGTTTCGCGGATTTCCGCTTCGTCAGGGCCTTTGAAACTGGCACAATGAAATATCGTATGAACTCTAAAAATAGAAGGTATTGATAGAAAAAGTACATAAATAACATATTTAATATAATTCAATACAGGGACTAAATAAAAAAGAAGAAAAGAAGAAGAGAAAAGACAAAAATATACATACAATGAGGTTTATACAGCCTTAATATTGGCTTTTAACCACTTGCCGACCGCCGCACGCCGATATACGTCGGCAGAATGGCAGGGGAAGGCAAATGGGCGTACCTGTACGTCCCTTTGAATTTGCCCCCCAGCGGGCGCGCGCGCGCACGCACCTGCGGCGTGCCTCATGAGTGCGCCCTTGGGTTCCGGGAACTCGATGTTCCCGGGCGGCCCGCGATTGCGTTCGGCAAAGGCAGAACAGGGGGATGCCTTTTGTAAACAAGGCATTTCCCTGTTCTGCCTAGTGACATGTCAGGGATCTACTGTTCCCTGTGATCGGGAACAGTGATCGCTGATGTGTCACTGGTAGCTCCTCCCCCTAACAGTTAGAATCACTCCCTAGGACACACTGAACCACTTCAGCGCCACCTAGTGGTTAACCCATTCACTGCCAGTGTCATTTTTACAGTAATCAGTGCATTTTTATAGCACTGATCGCTGTATAAATGACAATGGTTCCAAAAATGTGTCAAGAGTGTCCGATGTGTCCGCCATAAAGTAGCAGTCACGATAAAAATCGCAGATCGCCGCCATTACTACTAATAAAAAAAAAAAAATTCAATAAAACTACCCCCTATTTTGTAGACGCTATAACTTTTGCGCCAACCAATCAATATACGCTTATTCCGATTTTTTTTACCGAAAATATGTAGAAGAATACGAATCGGCCTAAACTGTGAAAAAAATTGCTTTTTTAAAAAAAAATTGGGGATATTTATTATAGCAAAAAGTACAAAATATTGTTGTTTTTTTTAAATTGTTGCTCTATTTTTGTTTATAGCGCAAACAATTAAAACCGCAGAGGTAGTCAAACACCACCAAAAGAAAGCTCTATTTGTGGGAAAAAAAGGACGTCAATTTTGTTTAGGAGCCACGTGGCACGACCGCGCAATTGTCAGTTAAAGCGACGCAATGCCGAATCGCAAAAAGTGGCCTGGTCATTTGGCAGCCAAATGGTCCGGGGCTAAAGTGGTTAAAAGTGTACAAATGCAGCAATTTAGAATTTGGATGAAAGGTTTAGCACTGGGAAACACTTTTTGAAAGATAAAAAGTGCATTTTATATACATCTATATAGATCAGACCAAAATGGAGGGACAAATGAGGAGGAAAGAGGCACAGAGGGACATTGCTCCAAATCAGGGACAGTCCCTTCGAAATCAGGGACAGTTGGGAGCTATGAGTCTGTAGAAATTATGTTGTTGAAAAGTTTTCAGCATCCTAGCCCCCCACCCCCACTGTGTTCTGTGGTTCCTTCCTGTCTTGTAGTAGCACAGCGTCCAGCGGAGGAAACCAAAGAGCACAGCAGGAGGCACCAGCATCATACACTCGTGTTGAATGCAAAAGATCTTTGAGCAAGTTTCTTTCTTCAGACCAGCAATCACCCGGTAATTGTGATTGGCTTTGCAGAGATACCTATGTTTTGATAAATAGCGACATAATGCAAGGAAAAGATTTTTGAAAATGCCTCGATCCTTCAGCTGCCGCACACCAGACATTGCTCATGTGGGTGTAAAGAGAGGTCCAGTAACATCACACATCCATTTAGGTTCTTCGTTATTGCTTGTTGTTGTCAGGTAGCTCGTGTTCATTCAGTCTCATTATTTGTCCTGCGTTGTTCCCAGCTCTGTTCATTTATTGTGTTTCCAATATCCCATTATCTTTTCCTGATAGCTCCTTGTTGTAACTCGTCACATGTAGTAAATGCTTGTTTGAACCCATAGATCATCTTTCGCGAGGGCGACAGGCGTTGTTTTGTTTTTTTCCAACATGGCATTTGGTTCTATAATGGAACGTCTGTCTGTTTCAATCGGACAATAAAGTGGCGTAAAGCGACATAGAGTGAACCTGGCAGGCGGCTGAAATACGTACGTGTTTACTGTTGCATGCCATAGGATTTGTAAATGGGTTCGGCCAGTATAATGATTCAGCCTTTTTAAAAGGAGGTCATGAGTGGAAGCTGTAGGTTGCCATTGATGATCTCTCCTTCTGAAAATGTAGTGTAGCGCCCTGCTCCTGTTGACCAGGCGCTCGCGTGTAAATTTAGTGGGTTATCTGTTCTGTACATAGTTCAGATTCAATATTATGGCTAAATTAGCCTCTGCTCCAGCATTGGCTGTGTTGTGTGCAGTTCCACACTGTCGCCTGTATGTGTCGTTGTCACCACAGGCCAGTGTTGGAAATACAACAGGCTAAGGTGTATTGGGTGTCCCTTTCCCCAGAAACTGCCCAGTGGGAGTGGTTCACCGCTGTGCATTCTGGAAGAGGATACATAAGGGGCAGACGCCATTTTTCTCGCTCTCTGACCTCATGGCCCGCCTGGCCTAAGGTATGTGACAACTGCTCTTCTGCCTCGGGGCCTTCTGGCCCGAGGCTACGCGACTGCAAGTAGGCCCAGAAGCCTGTCTGGGGCCTACTGGTTCAGAGGTGGTCCTGTGCTGTCTTACCTGCGGGAAGTAGGGTGACCACATTTCCAAACTACAATTCAGGGACACCCCCCTTCCCAAAAATCAGCTTGTGCTGTAACGAATCACAGCACAGTGATTTGACACAAGAGGCGGGATTTATGATTTCTCTAATCACAAGCAGGGGGTGGGGATTGTGCTCCTCCAGGCATTCCCGGCCAGGGCAAGTACTGTCAGTGAGTAAAGCGGTGATGTGGCGGCCTTTTTTGGGGGCATCAGATTGGCCCGGGGGGTGGCTGTGTCAGTTTCATTCCGGGACACTGTGTTGTCCTGGAATGAAAGTGCCCGGGACAGACCTGCAAAATGCGGGACACGTGGTCACCCTAGCGGGAAGAAGCAGAGCAATTGAAGGGTCCGGGGGAGGACTCCTCTTGGAGAGGACCAAGCGAAAGGCTGGTATCTCAAGAAGGGCCTGGTGGCTCAATTGGAGGATGCATCCTAACCAATCTACCTCACAGTACTGCCGGATGGCTTAAAGGGACTTTAGGTGCTGTGTTTGCTTGTCTATTGCTGATCATCGAGTCCTGTGGCAGAGGATTGTACAAATAGTTATTGCTATCATCAAGTCTGTGGCAGAGACTTTGTCCGTGCATCATTCCGGCTGCTAGGCCCGTGAGAGAGGCCTATCCGGGTGAGCAAGATCCGCTGATAAGGAGTTGTATTTGTCTTCTGGATCTCAAGTTCCTCAGTGATCTGCACAAGGTATCTGAACTTTCCCCTAACCCTCCATCCCTCTACGGCTACAAGTTGTGTTACATAAAAAGCATTGGAAAAAAGACTAAGTGACTGGTGAATACATCTGTGGGCTCATTGCCCAATTTAGAGCCAAGCAAGTTTTGATACATTGAACTGTGGGGTAACGGCAGGACCAAAAATAACCAGCAGCTCCTACGGGGGTAGTGCTACAGTAGTTTCACACCTCCTGCTGCAAAATAAATAGAAAATACAGGGAAAGGAGTGAAACCATTTGCCTCTTTTGGAGTGAGAAACACCTACTGATATTGGACAATTAGATCTGAAACTGCTGCAATATTGTAGCATGACTTTACGGTTCCTTATAAAACGACATTTGGGTGCTCTGTTTGATTGCTTTGGTTGAGAGTAGCGGCAATCCCCTCCTCTTTAGAATTTGGGTGCTCCTTTGGGAATAATGTACATCATTGTCTCCTTAAATGACTGTTTGTGAAGCATACAATAATGGCAATATGGAGGCCACCTACTCATTCTGCAAATACCTGGTGTCCTGGCTGTCATACATATCCTCTTGCTAAAATTAGCCCATTCCATGAGGATAAGAATGTCTATCCTTTATGTCTCTTGGGATTTTTTTTTTTTTACTCTAAAGCCTTGGTGCCCAACCTGTGACCCAAGGGCCTTTGGTATATGATGTCCCTCGGACCTCGACAGTCTGTAGAGGGAACATTGATTAGGGTGATAGCATTGATCTCTACTAGCCTCATGTAACATGTTCCCAGATTCATATTGTCTTCTGCAGAATATCCCCAGCCACATGCGTATCCTATCCACACTCTCTGATCCTCATTTCCTCTATTAGGTCTGCAGTTTCGGACAGTTCTCTCAAGCGTTACATGTATTAAACATTATGTGCTGCCCTTTGGTGATGTCAGTGCAACCACTGCACTAAAGACTAATTTAGGACTTATGATCCCCCCCCCTAACAGCCTCCCCATCCCCAACCCAGCCCCTACCCGCCTGGCGCCTCCCCATCCCCAACCCAGCCCCTACCCGCCTGGCGCCTCCCCATCCCCAACCCAGCCCCTACCCGCCTGGCGCCTCCCCATCCCCAACCCAGCCCCTGCCCGCCTGGCGCCTCCCCATCCCCAACCCAGCCCCTATCTGCCTGGTGCCTCCCCAACCCAGCCCCTACCCGCCTGGTGCCTCCCCATCCCCAACCCAGCCCCTACCCTTACCCTACCACTACCACCATCATTACCCTCACCATCTTGACCATTGGAGCACTCCGTTATCCTTAACAAAAGAAATCTGCAAAATCTACCTTTTTTTCCAGGTGTCTTCAGTCCGGTGATGTCACAGGTCTTCTTCACCCTATTCTTCCCTTACAGTGGCTGGATTCTAATGTTGCACCATGTTAACATACTGTATACGGCCCTGCTCTATGAGTACAAGTTAATTGGAATATAACCAAATCCATAGCTCCTCGAGACTCGCTCCTCTTGTCATGCATGGACAATCCAGGTGCTGGCTACTATAGCTGGTCTCCACTGTCCATCAATGCTGGGCCCTCTGTTAATCATAGACCCCATAGTAGTTGCATGGTCTGCCATGGCTAAAGTTACACTCTTGAATTGTAAAATATTAAAATGGATCCCCCAGTGGCTCTGGCTGTTATATTCAACTGTTCCCTAGTGCTGACTCTTGCAGACTCACCATTCCAGAGATGCTGTGCCACTCCTCTTCTGAATCGGGTCATTAAACTAACTTTATTGTGAGCACAAGGTGTCAAGGCCTGCCTGCCAAACTTTCATGAAAAAATGGCAGCCACACTCCAAACTTAGCTCCTCATGCTGTGTTAATTGATAGTCAATAAAATAATTGCATACCACATGTCTCCACCTGAAAACCGACCTTCCTTGATGCGTTTCAGCACTTCAGGCTTGCTCACAAGGATTGGGCAAGTCTTACCTTATCTTTGTGAGCAAACCAGGAGTGGTGAAACGCATCAAAGAAGTTGGGTTTTCAGGTGGAGACATTGTATGCAGTTTTTTTGATGATTATCATTAAATGCAGCAAGAGGAGCTAAGTTTGGAGCGTGGTTGACATATTTTTTATACAAGTTGGGTGGACAGGCATTGACACCCTGTGCTCACGGTAAAGTTGGTTGAATAACACAATCTAGAAGAGGAGTGGCACAGCTGGACTGGTGAGTCTGCGAGGGGCCAGGGGCCTGATCCAAAGATCAGGTGATTATAACCAGAGCCACTGGGGGATCCATTTAAATGTTTTATAATTCAAGGGCGTAACTCTAGCCATGGCAGACCATACAACTACTATGAGGCCCATCACTGTATGTCTTCATATGTAGATGGTGGTGATGGTGTTTTTCAAATACATTTGGATGCAAAGAATGTGTATATAGTCTGGGGTGTTCTTGCTGTGAAAGCCATGAGTGTTCTACAACACTAGAAGGATTCCCTATGGGATTAGATAGATCTGGGGAGGGGGGGAGGCATCGCACACAGGTACTGCACTGACCCATAGGTAGGTTGTAGCAGAATTCAGGTTTGTCTGTCGGGTTGTTGGACAGGAGATCTATAATTCCATCACGGGTGAAGACCCCATTACTCACTCTCGCCCGCAGCACCATGGCTCTGGCTGGGAATTGATTTCCTTTGTGCAGCAATGAGATGTGTACCACATGCTCTGACACTTATAATGGGATAGCGGATGTCCAGGCGTGTGTAGATCAATTAGACTTCCCGCCATGTGTCTGTGTCTAGAAAATTCTGTGCATTAGCCTGGTGTATGTAGTCTGATATGAAAGGGCTTTTCCTGTGTTAATGAGATCCTTGCTGCTGTTCAGATCCCAGGACCTGATTTCCATATAACTAGTTTGCCAAAGGGCCATTTGCCAAAATTGGCATGATTAGGCCACAATCGTCAGTAATGGGTCTCGTAGTGACTTGGAGGAAGACCCTATGTTAGTGATGGGTCTCGTAGTGACTTGGGGGAAGACCCTATGTTAGTAATGGGTCTTGTAGTGACTTGGGGGAAGACCCTATGTTAGTAATGGGTCTTGTAGTGACTTGGGGGAAGACCCTATGTTAGTAATGGGTCTCGTAGTGACTTGGGGGAAGACCCTATGTCAGTAATGGGTCTTGTAGTGACTTGGAGGAAGACCCTATGTTAGTGATGGGTCTCGTAGTGACTTGGAGGAAGACCCTATGTTAGTGATGGGTCTCGTAGTGACTTGAGGGAAGACCCTATGTTAGTTATGGGTCTCGTAGTGACTTGGGGGAAGACCCTATAATAGTAATGGGTCTCGTAGTAGCTTGGAGGAAGACCCTATGTTAGTGATGGGTCTCAGTGACTTGGGGGAAGACCCTATGTCAGTAATGGGTCTTGTAATGACCTAGGTGCCAGCCCGTACATCAGTAATGGGTCTTGTAGTGACTTGGGGCCAAACCCTATGTCAGTAATGGGTCTTGTATTGATGCAGGCGCCAGACCCTATGTCTGCAATGGGTCTTGTAGTGACATAGGGGCTAGACCCTACATCAGTAATGGGTCTTGTATTGATGTAGAGGTCAGTCCCTACATCAGTAATGGGTCTTGTAGTGATGCAGGGGCCAGACCCTATGTCAGTAATAGGTCTTGTAGTAATATAAGGGCCAGACACTACATCAGTAATGGGTCCTGTATTGGCATAGGGGCCAGACCCTAGGTCAGTAATAGGTCTTGTATTGCTGTAGGGGCCAGACCCTATGTCAGTAATGGGTTTTGTTGTGACATAGAGGTCAGATCCTATGTTAGTAATGGGTCTTATAGTGACACAGGGGCTAGACCCTACATCAGTAACAGTTCTTGTAGGGATATAGGTAGGGATCCGACCCTATGCCAATAGTGGGTCTTGTAGTGACCCGATCCTGTGTCAGCCTTGTAGTGATGTAAAGGCCAGACCCTATGCCAATGATGGGTCTTGTAGTGACCAGACCCTATGTCAATCTTGAATTGATGTCAGTAATGGTTCTTGTAATGACATAGGGGCCAGACCGTACGTCAGTAGTGGGTCTTGTAGTGATTTGGGGCCAGAGCCTACATCAGTAAAGGGTCTTGTAGTGATGCAGGGGCCAGACCCTATGTCATTATTAGGTCTTGTGGTGATGTTGGGGCCAGACACTGCATCAGTAATGGTTCTTGTATTGACATAGGGGCCAGACCCTACATCAATAATGGGTCTTGTAGTGACCAGACCCTATGTCAATCTTGAAGTGATGTAGGCGCCAGACCATATGTCAGTAATGGTTCTTGTAATGACATAGGGGCCAGACCGTATGCCAGTAATGGGTCTTGTTGTGACATAGGGGCCAGACCCTATGTTAGTAATGGGTCTTATAGTGACGCAGGGGCCAAACCCTATGTCAGTAACAGGTCTTATAGTGATGTAGGTAGGACCAGACCCTATGTCAGTGGGTCTTGTAGTGACCAGATCCTGTGTCAGCCTTGTAGTGAGGTAAGAGCCAGACTCTATGTCAGTAATAGGCCTTGTAGTGACGTGGGGGCCAGACCCTATGTCAGTAATGAGTCTTGTAGTGACCAGACCCTATATCAGTCTTGTAGTGATGTAGGGACCGGACCATAAGTTATTATTGGGTCATGTAGTGATGTAGGGCTAAGCAGATGAACCCACAAAGGCAGCAGAGGGCATAGACATCAAGGTTTAGCTATACTTCGGGGTGGTTTTTAAGGGTGCAGTGGGCTTTAAACAGCTCCTGAGGGTTACAGAGGCTCCTTTCATCTATCCTAGGCATGTTCTTGTGCCAAAAAACGCCCTTCATTAGCCTCATTAATTTGCATTTAAATACAGAGGATGTAAAAGTAAAAAAATAAATAAATAAAGCAATGGAACACAAAGATCAAATACACAAAAAAAGGAAAAGAATTAAAGTAAACTGCTTTATATACACTCCACACACAACACAGAAATAATAAATATTATATATATATATATATATATATATATATATATATATATATATATATATATGATAAAAATTAAAATAAGCCTAAGTATGTATTTAAAAAATAAAATTATAAAAAAAAATGAAAACAATAGGCAAATTTCACTTGGGCAGCTCAGTGAGCAATAACTTCCATATGCAGCGCTGTGTGATTTCTGGAGTGCACAGTACTATTGCTCTTTTAAGTTTTGTCTATGAATATAAAGCCTAACTCCAGGCACAAAAAGCGTAATTTAAATACAGTATATTCTTTATTAGCATACAAGACTATAAATCTGCTTTATGAAAAAGGAAAAGATACCCCTAGGGGCTTTGAGTTGCAGCAAATGGTAGAGAAGAATTAAATGGAAAAGTGGAAAAAAATATATACGTAAAAAAACGTACATAATAGGAAAACCATCTAATGCGAGTCAGGACATTGGCTCCAAGGTATAGATTAAAAACATGTATACATCGGTACAGCCAATGTGAATTCATACAACAATATAATAAATAACTTATGCGCAAGACCCCGACGCATTTCGACCCTTGTGATGGTGTAGGTCTTCTTCAGGGGGAAAAAAGTTTGCAGGCATAATTTCTATAAAGAAATATGTACACATAAATGAAACTTGTTAAAAACAAACAACAAAAAAGCATACATATATAGTTCTATTGTATATACAGTCATTATTAGTGACATTAATCCAAATACATATAATTACCAAGATGAATGTCGAGAGCCGGGACCGGTGGTCAGCCATGGGCCCAGCCGCCAGGAGCAGGCGCCCCCCAAGGGACACGCAGGAAAGGGGGGGTCAGATGGAAACATGGACCAGGCTGTGGGGTGAGTGGACCACTCCCAGGCCTACGAGAGGTCGCAGCCAGTGACCCCACACTAAAAAATAGGGAGGGGGGGTCACTGGCAGCACTCCAATCCACAGTTGGTATTGCTTTCCCTTTGCATAAATCTGCTTTATTCCTTTGCAAACACATATATTACCTTGAAAAAGTAGCAGTGACATCATCACTGTGGTGTGCATAGCCTGTGCAGGGAGCAGAGCTGTGGGAGGGGCCCAGCAGGCTCCACCCACTACAGGCTGCCTGCAGAAAACGACAGAAGGGGGGCGGAGACAAGACCAGTCACCCTGCACAAGGAGAGGGAACAGTAGTGACCGGTCTTTATTACGGGAAGCCAAAGTTTCACACTGGATGACTGCACAGATCTGAAAGGAATACACAAATCACACCGATATTCCAGTAAGGATGGACATGTTGTATTTAGACCATATTTGCTGATCCCGGAGTTCAGCTTTAAATAGGTACATGATTTTGGACCTGTCTTACATTTTTTCCATAGTCTTATCTGTGTAAGGATATTGCTCTTGTTCATGCAATCTTTTCCTGTCTCCTTCTTTGTTATGCAAGCTTTGCCGATACCAGGCTGTCTGCAGGGTGACCTGGGATAACACTAGGGACCGCCGATCCCCCCTGTGAGAACTGATTGGGTAGGGGGGGGGGCTATGAACTTGTAGGAAGAAAACATTTTCTCGTTTATCAAAGTACAGTAAATCCCTGTCATGTGATGGTTCCTTTATTGCCTTGGCAGCAGATCCAGCCAGAGACATGAGGACGAGGTTCTTGGTAGGGACAAAGAAATGGTACCCATGATGTATACGGAGGTGTTTTTTGTGAGCCATACAGGCGTGAGTGATAGGTGACTTCATATCAGAAAGATGCAAAGGTCATCAAGTGCCCAAGAGGAGGATGCCCAACTGTGCCCTCCTCCTTGTGATCTTTTGCAGCTGGCATCCCATGCCCAACTGCCACAACACTTGTATCAGTGCCAAAGCTCCAAAGGACCCCACACAAAAAAAAAAAAAGCAAAAGCAAAATGGTGTGGGATCCCCTCCAAAATCCATTCTAGACCATTATCCTACATAAGGGTCTTTGATCAGTTTTCAAGGGAGACCCCATGCAAAAAGAAAAATAAATTCCATGTGCCCCCCCCCCAAAATCCATACCAGACCAGGTCAGGGGGTGGTAAAACCGTGGCTCACTTGCCTGCTTTTACTGCCCAATGTGTGATCAAGTCCTTAACATGTTTTGGCTACAGATCTATTCTTAATAAACTGCATTTTTTGTTTGTCTGTCCTTCTACCGGGAGATATGTTCGGAAAAACCTTTTGGTTTCCTAAATTGGCCAGGTGCGTATTTCGGTTGCCATGGTTACCATGTGATGCCAGAAAACTGAAGAATAAAGGGATTTGAAATCCGGCGTTCGGTAAATTCAGTGTCACCTCAGGACAGACGGGGAAAGCATTAATGTGGTCTGTTATTTTGTTGGATATGATGGAGCTGCGGGAAGACGTGGAGTCCATCCATCAAATCTCCCTTCGATCTGATTAGTGGGAAATAGTTTTTTTTTTACACAAAAAGGTGATTATTATTTTTGTTTTTATTTCCTTGGTGAAATTTTATTTCTCAGTTGTTATCTAGTTTTCATACCCTTTTTCAATATTTTTAATTCATTTTTTTTTTTTTCTACTTTTATTTTGCCTTTTTTTCTAAACCTACAGATCAGTAAACTACGATCCCCAGGGATTGTGGGATATGTCGTTTCTTCACAGGAAGTGTCAGTTCTCACACTACAGATGGAGGTCATGAATTAACCTGTACATTTGCCATGATGAATGATCCAAAAATTTGAAGATTTGGTTTGTCTCAACCAGTGGCGGCCCATCAATTAGGGGCGCCTGAGCACCGCCCCCTCTATCCATGGATGCCACCCCCTCCACCTTCTAGCGATGCAATGCTCTATCCAATGCCGCCGCCAACCCCCTATTCATGCGTCGGCCCCTTTCAGGATGTCAGGCGCCTGAATTACAGCGGGTGTTTTTTTGAAGCACCTGATTAGTGGCAGAGGCTTTTATAGGCTTCAAGATAGGGTGAGCTTGTGACGCAGTGCATTGCGCTATGAGCCCACCCAGGTGTTACAACAGCGAATGAATATTCGCTGTTGCAACACTGATCCTCTTCCGGCCAATCGGGAAGCGGGTCTGATACCTGTCACCCGATTGGCTGAAAGGACAGGCGATCCTATTGGAAGCCTAGGAGGAGGAGAGGAGACACATGGCAGAAGAGGGGAGGAGGGAGGAGAAGACACAGGATCCGCTACCCGATGTCCCCCGATGCTCTAAACCCCGTCGCCGCTTGATATCCACCGCTACCTGCCGCCTAGATGCGGTAAGTGGACCGACGGCAGACAGCGAGCCCCCCCGCACATAAAACCACGAGCCGCCACTGGTCTCAACCATCTAACTCAGTGGTCTCCAAACTGTGGCCCGGGGGCCGGATGTGGCCCTTTGTTCATTTTTATCTGGCCCTTGGGGCACTATTTCATTCACTGACACCAATAATGGGGCACTATTCCTTGCAATGACACCAACAATGGGGCTCAATGATACCTACGATGGGACACAATTCCTACCAATGACACCAAAGATGGAGCATTGTTTACTCAAACTAATGCTGGGGCATTTTCCTTTCTCGATGGCCACAGTCCGGCCCTCCTACAGTCTAAAGGACAGTAAACTGGCCTTTTCTTTAGAAGGTTTGGAGACTCCCTGCTTAGAGCTGAACGATTTTAGCTAAAATCAGAATCACAATTTTTTTTCTTAGAATAAAGATCACGATTCTTGCGGCGTAACATCATCTTTCACATTATACAAAGGTTTAGTCTTTAAGTGGTTAAACTGACTTCATTTACAGACCGAAGTTCATTCCTTTGAAAAGAAACAAATGATACTTTGTTTATAGTTATCTCCCAGAGCTGACAATGTTGATAAACTTTTGCCAACTTTATTTTTTTTTTGACAGCTGAGTGAGCAGAGAACGGATCTGCACTTGTTACATGAATGAATCGTGGAAATGCTGGATTCAAATTGTGAGGGGGTTGAATCGCGATCGTGATTTTTTAACGATTAATTGTGCAGCTCTACCGCTGCTGTAACTGCTACATCAGCTTGTTTTGTTGGCACTAAATAAATCCTGTATAATAATAATAACACCCATGCGATCCGATTCCAGTGCGGACAAAAAAAAAGGGTCCTGCACCATTTTAGTGCGAATGTGATGCGATTTCGGCCATATAATTTGTATGGCTGGAATTGCATTGCATAGACATCGCATGTGATCTGCACAGCAATGTGGAGCGAATCACATGCGATGTCTGGCATCGTACTAGTGTGAACCGGCACTAAAGCACGATTTTTTAGAGCAGCTACGATTGTGCGAATCACTTCTATGGACTATTAGTGCCGGTTCACACTAGTGCGATGCCAGACATTGCATGTGTTTCGCACCGCATTGCTGTGCAGATCACATGCTATGTCTGTGCGATGCGATTTCAGCCATACAAACTGTAAGGCTGAAATCGCATCGCATTCACACCAAAATGGTGCAGGACCCTTTTTTTTTTAATCGGATCGCACCTATGTGATTCATTTCACAGTTTGCATTGAGTTCTGCGAACCGATCTGGGTGTGTCATTAACTTTACATTAGAGCTGCACGATTATTGAATCGAGATTGTGATTCTACTCCCCTCCTGATCTTAAAAACGCATTTCCTCGATTCAGTGCAGAGAGTTCTCTGCTCAAGCTGATAGCTGTAAAAAAAAAAAAAAAACAGGCAGCCTGCCAAGTTTCTCACAACATCACTAAAGAGAAACATTGTAACAACATATAGTTATTTTAGATTAAAGGAATGAACTTTGGTCTGTAAATGAAGTCAGTTTAACCACTTAACCACTTAGGGACCGCCGCACGACAATGTACGTCGACAGAATGGCACGGACAGGCACAAGGGCGTACAGGTACGTCCCCTTTAAGAACCTGTCTGTGGGTCGCGCTTGCGCCGCCGGTGTCCTGCGATCTGGTCACAGAGCTGAAGAACGGGGAGAGGTAAGTGTAAACAAACCTTTCCCCGTTCTTCCTAGTGGCATGTCAGTGATCGTCTGTTCCCTGTCATATGGGAACAGCGATCAGTGACGTCACATGCCAAGCCACGCCCCCCTTCAGGTCGAAACACTCATTAGGTCACACTTAACCCCTACAGCGCCACCTAGATGTTAACCCCTTCACTGCCAGTGTAATTTTCAAAGCAATCAGTGCATTTTTATAGCACTGATCGCTGTAAAAATGACAATGGTCCCAAAATGGTGTCAAAAGTGTCTGATGTGTCCGCCATAAAGTCGCAGTCATGATAAAAATCCCTGATCGCCGGCATTACTACTAAAAAAAAATTATTAATAAAAATGCCATAAATCTATCCCCTATTTTGTAGATACTATAACTTTTGCTCAAACCAATCAGTAAACGCTTATTGCGTTTTTTTTTAACAAAAATATGTAGAAGAATACGTATCGGCCTAAACTGAGGAAAAAAATGTTTTTTTTTTAATATATTTTTTGGGGATATTTATTATGGCAAAAAGTAAAAAATATGTAATTTTTTTCAAAATTGTCGCTCTATTTTTGTTTATAGCGCAAAAAATAAAAACCGCAAAGGTGATCAAATGCCACCAAAAGAAAGCTCTATTTGTGGGAAAAAAAGGACGTCAATTTTGTTTAGAAGCCACGTGGCACGACCGCGCAATTGTCAGTTAAAGCGACGCAGTGCCGAATCGCAAAAAGGGGCCTGGTCTTTAACCAGCCAAAATGGTCCGGGGCTTAAGTGGTTAAAGACTGAACCTTTTTCTGACACTTGTTGCTTACAAGTTAAAATCTCTATTTTTTGCTAGAAAATAACTTAGAACCCACAATTATTATATATATATATTTTTTTTTTAGCAGAGACCCTAAGAATAAAATGGTGGTTGATGCAATATTTAATGTCACACTATTTGCGCAGCGGTCTTTCGAACACAATAAAAAAAAAATCAAAAGCCAATATAAAGGAATAGAAGTGGTAAAAAAAAAAGCCCTTGTGGGTTTAGCTAATCTTTTTTTTTTTTTGGTTAATTCTCCTTTAACCACTTTCCGCCCAATGATGTCATATGACATCATTGACTTTGAGTGGTGATATCTGAATGATTGATAGGTGCAGCTACAGGCATCTTTCAGATATCATCTTTTAGGCCCCTTTCACACTGACATGTTTTTCAGGCAGTTTAGCGCTAAAAATAGCGCTGCTACACCACCTGAATAAGTCGTGCCCTGCTGTCTTCACTGAAGCGGTGCGCTAGCAGGACGGCTCCTAAAGTCCTGCTAGCTGCATCTTTACAGCGGTGAAGGAGCGGTGTGTTTACCGCTTCTTTACCGCTGCTGCCCATTGAAAGCAATGGGAAACCGCGGTAATACCGCCGGCAATGCGCCTCTGCAGAGGCGCATTGCCGGCGGTATTAACCCTTTTCCGGCCGCTAGCGGGGGTTAAAATCACTCCGCTAGCGGCCGAATATCGCAGTAAAAACGACGGTATAGCGGCGCTAAAAATAGTGCCGCTATACCGCCAGCGCACCTCCCCACCCCAGTGTGAAAGGGGCCTAGACGGCGATTCCCTGCACTGCAAGAACACTCATAGCGGCTTGATCGTTCTTACAGGCAGCGGGAGGGGACGTCCCGTCCCGCCGTCCTCTGGTGCTTCTCCCGGCTCGTCCGTACGATCGACGAGCCGGAGAAGGAATCGGTCCATGCCCGAAGTTTACCATAAAAATATTGACAATACCATAGAGAATCCAGCGGGCCAGATGGCCCCCTGGCGTCTCTATTATCGTTCGGAGGCCGGGTGCGATGTTACGACATCACGCCCGGCCTCTGCACCTGAAAAAAATGCCACCGTCTCGGCTGGGAAGCCAGGAAAGTTTTTTTTTTTCAGGCTTCCCAGCCTAGAGGTGTGATCTGGGGACTTATAGACCCCAGATCTCGCTGTAAAGAGGACCTGTCACGCACTATTCCTATTAAAAGGGATGTTTATATTCCTTGTAATAGGAATAAAAGTGATAAGAAAAAAAAATAAGTAAAAATAATAAAAAATGTAAAGCGCCCCCGTCCTCGCATGCTCGCACACAAACGCGAGCGCATACGTAGGTCGCGCCCACATATGTAAACGACGTTCAAACAACACGTGAGGTTTCGCTGCGAATGTTAGAGCGAGAGCAATAATTCTACCACTAGACCTCCTCTGTAACTCTAAACAGGTAACCTGTAAAAAAAATAAAAATGTAAGCGTTGCCTATGGAGATTTTTAGTTACCGCGGTTTGGTGCCATTCCACGAGTGTGCGCAATTTCAAAGCGTGACATGTCAGGCTTCTATTTACTTGGCGTAACATCATCTTTAACATTATGCAAAAAAATTGGGCTAACTACTGTTTTTTTTTGTTTTGTTTTTTTAAATGCATGAAACAGTTTTTATTTCCCCAAAAAAACACGTTTGAAAAACTATTACGCAAATACCGTGCAAGATAAAAAGTTGCAATGACCGCCATTTTATTCCCTAGGGTCTCTGCTAAAAAAATAACATACTGTATATAATGTTTGGGGGGTTCTGAGTAATTTTCTAGCAAAAAAATGATGTCAGAATTGGCCTGGGTAGCAAGTGATTAAGGGGGCGTGGCAAGGGGTGTGTCCTATGCCTACATACTTTTTCTAATAGGTGTCCCTCATTCCCATCTCAAACAGTTGGGAGGTATGGAACCCGCCATAGCACTGAATCATGGTCAGTTCGGGAATTTTAGGCCTCATTCACATGATGCGATTTGGAATCGTAGGCAGAATCGTCACAATTCCAATTGCGGCAAAAAACGCATGACGCACCCCATTTGAAATAATGGCACCCCCAAACGTGGTGCGATTCTGCTGCGCTAAAGAATTGTGCGGCGGTCACGGCAAAACACACTAAGCTTGCCGTGAGTGGGAACACTTGTGCGATATATGAATGGGGCCTTAATGGTCCAAGGACCGTATTGCACATGAAACGAACACATCACCAGGAATCAATCGCTGGAAGCCATGTTGGAAAGTGAGCAGTTGGGGGGATTATTAATAACCATCCAGCGGAGGCAAAGGCATCTGTGTGTAACTGAAAGCTGTCAGCCTTTCTCAGCAGCTTGATGTGCGGCGGATGAGAGCTGTCACAGCCGTCACATGACACTAACTTCCCCAGCGTGCCCCCGCCACAGGTCTGTGAGCCCAACATCAGAGAGCTGTCATGGCGGAAGGAGATGGTTACACGGGACACACGGCTGGGCTGTCATATCACACAACACAAATCAATCTGACTCTCTGCTGCTGTATAGATGGAATCTGCATTACAGTAACTCTAGTGTCCAAATAATGTAAAAAAAAAAAGAAATATTTTTTTTATATATATATATATATATATATACTATATTACCAAAAGTATTGGGACGCCTGCCTTTACACGCTATGCACTTTAATGGCACCCCAGTCTTAGTCCGTAGGGTTCAATATTGAGTTGGCCCACCCTTTGCGGCTATAACAGATTCACCTCTTCTGGGAAGGCCGTCCACAAGGGTTTTATTTGATTTATTGTGGGTTTTTTTTTTTTGCCTTCCTCTGGGTATAGGATTCTGTATTCTATTTATGTTCTTTTTTTTTTGATTGGTTGAACTAGATGGACTTGTGTCTTTTTTTTTTCAGTCTGTCTAACTACACTATATTACCAAAAGTATTGGGACGCCTGCCTTTACACACACATGAACTTTAATAGCATCCCAGTGTAATGCCCTGTACACACGATTGGATTTTCCGATGGGATAAAATCCAATGGAATTTTCCGTCGGAATTCCATTCAAGCTGTCTTCCATCAGTCTTGCCTACACAAAATTCCGACCGTCAAGAACGCGGTGACGTAAAACACTACGACGAGCCGAGAAAAATGAAGTTCAATGCTTCCGAGCATGACGTCGACTTGATTCTGAGCATGCGTGGGTTGTTTTCTCCGTCGGAGTTCCACACAGACAATAGGAATTTCCTATTGTTAAAATAAAACATGTTCTATTTCTAAACACCGACGGAAAAAAAAATCCGATGGGGCTCACACACGATCGGAATTTCCGATGAAAAAAGTCCATCGGACTTTTTTCATCGGAAAATCCGATCGTGCGTACAAGGCATAAGTCTGTAGGGTTTATATTGAGTTGGCCCACCCTTTGCAGCTATAACAGCTTCAACTCTTCTGGGAAGGCTGTCCACAAGGTTTTTATTTGTTTTATTGTGGTTTTTTTTTGCCCTCCTCTGAAACAACTGTGGGTATAGGATTCTGTATTCTATTTGTTCTTTTTTTTTTTTTTGTTTTCTTTTTGATTGGTTGAACTAGATGGACTTGTGTCTTTTTTTTTTTCAACCTGACAAATTTTGTAACTATGTATTCGAAAGCGGCAATGATTACTTTTTACATTTCGATTTTTATTATATATATATATATATATATATATATATAATATATATTTACATATATAATGTGTGTGTGTGTGTGTATATATATATATATATATATATATATAAATATATAATAAAAATATAAATGTTAAAAGTAATCATTGCCGCTTTCAAATACATAGTTACAAAATTTGGTTGAAAAAAAAAAAAAAGACACAAGTCCATCTAGTTCAACCAATCAAAAACAAAACAAAAAAAAAGAACATTAATAGAGTACAGAATCCTATACCCACAGTTGTTCCAGAGGAAGGCAAAAAAAAACAACCCCCCCCCAATGAAACATGATATAATTCGCTCCAACGCAGGAAAAAAAATTCCCTCCTTCCCCCCAGAAAGCAATTGTATATTCCCCGGATCAACTACCCCCCCCCCCCCCCCCGGTGTTTATTACCTAGAAATGTTAGTATCTAGTTATATTTTGTGTATTCAGGAATGCAACCAGCTCTTTTTTAAAACTATCTACAGATGCGGCCAAAATCAGTTCTTGAGGAAGTCTGTTCCATATTTTCACAGCTCTTACTGTATGTGGAGGCTAAAGCAGTATTAAAGCCAAAAGCAAACATTTATAATATTGCAGCTATTTGATGACTGCATTAGTTTTTCTTTTTAGTTTTTTTTTTCCATTTATTTTCATCTGGTGATCCAGCCAGTTAGTCTGTTGTTTTTCAATAGAACAAGCTCTCCAGCAGAATGTACCACTTACAGGGACACCCCTCATTTACAATTAAAAAGCAGCTTTTGGGCACCAGTCCAGTTACTTTCCCCAGGTTAAGATGATATCATCAGTCTGCTGCAGGCAGGAGGAAGCATTTCCCAAGTCTCCTCTCCCCCCCAGTGATAAGACTTTGTAATTTTTAAGCAAGTCATGAGGTGAGAGGCTGCAGCAGGTGCTGATCTGTGTCAGGCATTTGTGAACACAGCCAAGGACTGTTACTTATTATGTATGGACCTAATATGAAAACAGTTTCAGCTTTAGATACACATTAATTTTTTATTTTTGATTGTACATAAACCGCAGTGCACCCGATGCTCTTCACCCAAGCAGCAGGTGGCATTTGTTTGGCCTCCTGTCATTAATCGGGGTCAGCCCCATTAACTGCGCCTCTGCGAATTAGAAAGTGATAAATATTTGTTCAGAGGGTGTTCTGGGATATGTGTGTCTGGGGAGAAGCTGTCCCTGTAATGGTGGGAAATAAAGTCCTATTCTCTATAGTGTGCCGCACCAACTCGCCCCAATTTTATCTGATTTACATGAAATGCTTAAAAACGATTTTTTTTTACTGGATATGTTTTTTAACAGAAAGTCGATTTTTTTTTTTTATTATTTTATTTCAAAAAGTATTTTTTCATTTAAATAATAATAATAAAAAAAAAAGAAGAGGTGACCAAAGAGCACCAAAAGAAAGTTCTACAGACAGTCCCCGAGTTCCGAACGGGCTAAAGACTGTAGGTTTGTTCTTAAGTCAAATATGTTCGTAAGTTGGATCAGCATGCGCAGAACGGCAGATACGTCGTTTTCCGATGTTCCGTCAAAAGTGCCCGCCTTCTAAAAGGTTCCGTCGAATGTGCCCGCCGTCTAAAAGGTTCCGTCGAAAGAGCCCGCCGTCTAAAAGGTTCCATCGAATGTGCCGCCGTCTAAAAGGTTCAGTCGAAAGAGCCCGCCGTCGAAAGGTGGCCGTGCATGCGCAAAACGGCAGATACGTTGTTTTCCAATGTTCTGTCGAATGTGCCCACCGCCGAAAAGGTTCCGTCGAATGTGCCCGCCGTTTAAAAGGTTCCGTCGAAAGTGTCCACCGTCAAAAAGGTTCCGTCGAATGTGCCCACCGTAGAAAAGGTTCTGTCGAAAGTGCCCGCCGTCGAAAAGGTTCCGTCGAATGTGCCCGCCGTCGAAAAGGTTCTGTCGAAAGTGCCCGCCGTCGAAAAGGTTCTGTCGAATGTGCCCGCCGTCGAAAGGTGGGCACGCATGCGCAGAACGGCAGATACGTCATTTTCCAATGTTCCGTCGAATGTGCCCGCCGTTGAAAAGGTTCCGTCGAATGTGCCCGCCGTTGAAAAGGTTCCGTCGAATGTGCCCGCCGTCGAAAAGGTTCTGTCGAATGTGCCAGCCGTCGAAAAGGTTCCGTCGAATGTGCCCGCCGTCGAAAAGGTTCCGTCGAAAGTGCCCGCCGTCGAAAAGGTTCTGTCGAATGTGCCCGCCGTCGAAAGGTGGGCGCGCATGCGCAGAACGGCAGATACGTCATTTTCCAATGTTCCGTCGAATGTGCCCGCCATCAAAAAGGTTCCGTTGAATGTGCCCACGGTCGAAAGGTGGCTGCGCATGCGCAGAACGGCAGATACGTCGTTTTCCAATGTTCCGTCGAATGTGCCCGTCGCCGAAAAGGTTCCGTCGAATGTGCCCGCCATCTAAAAGGTTCCGTCGAAAGTGCCCGCCGTCTAAAAGGTTCCGTCGAATGTGCCCGCCGTCGAAAAGTGGCCGCGCATGCGCAGAACGGCAGATACGTCATTTTCCAATGTTCCGTCGAATGTGCCAGCCATCGAAAAGTGGCTGCGCAGCCTCTTGTTCGTAAGTCGTTCGCAAGTCAGATGTTCGTAGCTCGGGGACTGCCTGTATTTGTGTGAAAAAAAGTGATATAAATTGTATTTATGTACAGTGTTGCTTGACCGTGCAATTGTCAGTTAAAGTAGCGCAGTGCTGAATAGCAAAAAATGACTGTCTGGGGCCATCCAGGTTCTTCTTAAAGGGTGGGGCCCAAATTTGCCCCCCCCCCCCTTGGACCTGGCTGCACATAGTGGCTGTGATGCTCCGTGCTGCCGGTGTAGCGGTCCGTACAATGTACACCACAATGCACAGCCCCGAGGTGGGTATCCACTATAATACTCGCAATGGCATGACCACGTGATCAATGAGAAGTGCTGCTTTCTTCTGGGGACACCTTACTGGAACACGAAACCTCAGATGAGGTTCTCATTGGTCAGCATGTTCACAGTTGCGTTGACCAATGAGCGCTTGCCATTGTGAGCATTATGATGGATGCTTACTCCGGGGCTGTGTATGCCATGTACAGTGCGCTACACTGGCAGCAGGGGGCATCACAACCACTATGTGCAGTGAGGTCCGGAAGGGTGGCCAAGATATTTGGAGTTAGTTCAACTTTTCATTATTTGTGACCCTTCAAGACCGTGCTATAGCTGAAACCTGGCTACAGCGCGGTCACACAGTGCCGGGAGGGCGTCATATGATGTCCTTCCATGATCGCGCTTGCAGCGCGCCCCCTGTGCCATGCATTGCCAGTGATCTGTAGAAGAGCCAATCACAACGGCTCTTTACCATGTGATTAGCTGTGTCCAATGACAGCTGATTACAGTGAAAACAGGATTTGCCGTTATCGGCAATCCTCTCCTCACATTGACAACTCGTGTGGTGAGGAGAGTTGATAAGCGGCAATCCACACAGGGGACATTTACACTGATAATCAGGGCACTGATCATCATCAGTGCAGCTCCAACAGTGTCCACCAGTGCTGCCTATCAGTGCCCATCAGTGCAGCCTAATCAGTGCCACCTCATCAGTGCCCATTAGTGCAGCATGTCAGTGCCCATCAGTGCAATCTCATCAGTGCCGCCTTATCAGTGCCCATCATTGAAGCCTATCAGTACCCATCAGTGCCCATCAGTGCAGCATATAAGTGCCCATCAGTGCAGCCTCATCAGTGCCCATCATTGAAGCCTGTCAGTGCCTCATCAGTGCAGCCTCATCAGTGCCCATCAGTGCAGCCTCATCAGTGCAGCATATCAGTGCCCATCAGTGCAGCCTCATTAGTGCCACCTCATCAGTGCCCATCATTGAAGCCTATCAGTGCAGCCTCATCAGTGCCCATCATTGAAGCCTATCAGTGCAGCCTCATCAGTGCTGCCTCATCAGTGCCGCCTCATCAGTGCAGCCTCATCAGTGCAGCATATCAGTGCCCATCAGTGCAGCCTCATTAGTGCCACCTCATCAGTGCCCATCATTGAAGCCTATCAGTGCCCATCAGTGCAGCCTCATCAGTGTCGCCTCATCAGTGCAGCCTCATCAGTGCCCATCAGTGCAGTATATATCATTGTCCATCAGTGCAGCCTCATTAGTGCCACCTCATCAGTGCCCATCATTGAAGCCTATCAGTGCCCATCAGTGCAGCATATCAGTGTCCAATCAGTGCCCATCAGTGCGGCTCATCAGCACACATCAGTGAAGGAGAAAAATTACTTTTTTTACAAAATTTTATAACAAAAAAAAAACGTTTTAGTTGGTTTAGCAAAAAAATAAAAACCCCAGTGGTGATTAAATACCACCAAAAGAAAGCTCTATTTGTCTCAAAATAATGATAAAGATTTCATATGGGTACAGCAATGTAATTGTCATTAGGGCCGCCATCAGGGGGGTACAGCCGTCACAAGTGTAAGGGGCCCCGGAGCCCAAGGTGCCCTCCCGGGCCAGAAGAAGGCAGGATGGGTGAAGGGGAGCAGTGCTGTACATTTGCAGAAACAATTTCACAGCTTCTGCTGTTCACGTGTCCTTGAGCTTAGACATCGAGCTCTTTACTGCCACCTCTGGCTATTATGTGCATGTGCACCCCTCGTGTGATTTGGATTGTGCTTCTCAGCAACATGTCAGATTTGTGAAAACAAGTGGGGAATAGGTGGGAAGACCTTCTTTACAAGTAGGGGCTGTGAGGGAAAGGGAGGGGGTAAAGCCTTGTGTGTTTACAGGTTTGTGTATGTGAGGTGTGTGTGTGTGGGGGGGGGGGGGGTGGCATATATACAGGTGGGGCTGACATATATACAGGTGTGTGTGGGGGGGGGGCTGACATATATACAGGTGTGTGTGTGGGGGGGGGGCTGACATATATACAGGTGTGTGTGTGGGGGGGGGGCCGACATATATACAGGTGTGAGGAGGGCTGATATATACAGGTGTCTGTGTGGGGGTTGGCTGACATATATACAGGTGTGTGTGTGGGGGGGCTGACATATATACAGGTGTGTGTGGGGGGGGTTGACATATATACAGGTGTGTGTGTGGGGGGGGGCTGACATATATACAGGTGTGAGGGGGCTGACATATAAACAGGTGTGAGGGGGGGGCTGACATATATACAGGTGTGTGTGTGAGGGGGGCTGACATATATACAGGTGTGAGGGGGCTGACATATATACAGGTGTGTGGAGGGCTGACATATATACATGTGTGAGGGGGCTGACATATATACAGGTGTGAGGGGGCTGAAATATATACAGGTGTGTGTGTGTGTGGGGGGGGGGGGGCTGACATATATACAGGTGTGTGTGGGGGGGCTGACATATATACAGGTGTGTGGGGGGGCTGACATATATACAGGTGTGAGGAGGGCTGATATATACAGGTGTCTGTGTGGGGGTTGGCTGACATATATACAGGTGTGTGTGTGGGGGGGGCTAACATATATACAGGTGTGAGGGGGCTGACATATAAACAGGTGTGAGGGGGGCTGACATATATACAGGTGTGTGTGTGAGGGGGGGCTGACATATATACAGGTGTGAGGGGGCTGACATATAAACAGGTGTGAGGGGGGCTGACATATATACAGGTGTGTGTGTGAGGGGGGCTGACATATATACAGGTGTGAGAGGGGCTGACATATATACAGGTGTGAGGGGGCTGAAATATATACAGGTGTGTGTGTGGGGGGGCTGACATATATACAGGTGTGTGTGTGGGGGGGCTGACATATATACAGGTGTGTGTGTGGGGGGGCTGACATATATACAGGTGTGAGGGGGCTGACATATAAACAGGTGTGAGGGGGGCTGACATATATACAGGTGTGTGTGTGAGGGGGGCTGACATATATACAGGTGTGAGGGGGCCAACATATATACAGGTGTGAGGGGGCTGACATATATACAGGTGTGAGGGGGCTGAAATATATACAGGTGTGTGTGTGGGGGGGCTGACATATATACAGGTGTGTGTGGGGGGGGGGCTGACATATATACAGGTGTGAGGAGGGCTGATATATACAGGTGTCTGTGTGGGGGTTGGCTGACATATATACAGGTGTGTGTGTGGGGGGGGGCTGACATATATACAGGTGTGTGTGTGGGGGGGGGGGCTGACATATATACAGGTGTGAGGGGGGCTGACATATATACAGGTGTGTGGAGGGCTGACATATAAACAGGTGTGAGGGGGGCTGACATATATACAGGTGTGTGTGAGGGGGGCTGACATATATACAGGTGTGAGGGGGCTGACATATATACAGGTGTGAGGGGGCTGAAATATATACAGGTGTGTGTGTGGGGGGGCTGACATATATACAGATGTGTGTGTGGGGGGGCTGACATATATACAGGTGTGTGGAGGGCTGACATATATACATGTGTGAGGGGGCTGACATATATACAGGTGTGTGGAGGGCTGACATATATACAGGTGTGTGGAGGGCTGACATATATACAGGTGTGAGGGGGGCTGGCATATATACAGGTGTGTGTGTGAGGGGGGCTGACATATATACAGGTGTGAGGGGGCTGACATATAAACAGGTGTGAGGGGGGCTGACATATATACAGGTGTGTGTGTGAGGGGGGCTGACATATATACAGGTGTGAGAGGGGCTGACATATATACAGGTGTGAGGGGGCTGAAATATATACAGGTGTGTGTGTGGGGGGGCTGACATATATACAGGTGTGTGTGTGGGGGGGCTGACATATATACAGGTGTGTGTGTGGGGGGGCTGACATATATACAGGTGTGAGGGGGCTGACATATAAACAGGTGTGAGGGGGGCTGACATATATACAGGTGTGTGTGTGAGGGGGGCTGACATATATACAGGTGTGAGGGGGCCGACATATATACAGGTGTGAGGGGGCTGACATATATACAGGTGTGAGGGGGCTGAAATATATACAGGTGTGTGTGTGGAGGGGGGCTGACATATATACAGGTGTGAGGGGGCTGAAATATATACAGGTGTGTGTGTGAGGGGGGCTGACATATATACAGGTGTGAGGGGGCTGACATATATACAGGTGTGAGGGGGCTGAAATATATACAGGTGTGTGTGTGGGGGGGCTGACAAATATACAGGTGTGTGTGGGGGGGGGGCTGACATATATACAGGTGTGAGGAGGGCTGATATATACAGGTGTCTGTGTGGGGGTTGGCTGACATATATACAGGTGTGTGTGTGTGGGGGCTGACATATATACAGGTGTGTGTGTGGGGGGGGCTGACATATATACAGGTGTGAGGGGGGCTGACATATATACAGGTGTGAGGGGGGCTGACATATATACAGGTGTGTGGAGGGCTGACATATAAACAGGTGTGAGGGGGGCTGACATATATACAGGTGTGAGGGGGCTGACATATATACAGGTGTGAGGGGGCTGAAATATATACAGGTGTGTGTGTGGGGGGGCTGACATATATACAGATGTGTGTGGGGGGGGGGCTGACATATATACAGGTGTGTGGAGGGCTGACATATATACAGGTGTGTGGAGGGCTGACATATATACAGGTGTGTGGAGGGCTGACATATATACAGGTGTGTGGAGGGCTGACATATATACAGGTGTGTGGAGGGCTGACATATATACAGGTGTGAGGGGGGCTGGCATATATACAGGTGTGTGTGTGTGGAGGGCTGACATATATACAGGTGTGTGGAGGGCTGACATATATACAGGTGTGAGGGGGCTGAAATATATACAGGTGTGTGTGTGGGGGGGGCTGACATATATACATGTGTGAGGGGGGCTGACATATAAAGAGGTGTGAGGGGGGCTGACATATATACAGGTGTGTGGGGGGCTGACATATATACAGGTGTGTGTTGGGGGGAGCTGAAATGTATCTATGTATGTATGTATGAGTGTATATATATATATATATATATATATATATATATATATATACACACACATACACACACACACACACAGGTGTGGGGGGCTGAAAAATATACAGGTGTGAGGGGGGCTGAGAAATATACAGGTGTGAGGGGGGCTGACAATTATACAGGTGTGAGGGGGGCTGACAAATTTACAGGTGTGAGGGGGGCTGACAAATATACAGGTGTGAGGGGGGCTGAAAAATATACAGGTGTGTGTCGGGGGGGCTGACAAATTTACAGGTGTGAGGGGGGCTGACAAATTTACAGGTGTGTCGGGGGGCTGACATATATACAGGTGTGAGGGGGGCTGAGAAATATACAGGTGTGAGGGGGCTGAGGGGGGCTGACAAATATACAGGTGTTCGGGGGGCTGACAAATATACAGGTGTGAGGGGGGCTGACAAATATACAGGCGTGAGGGGAGCTGAGGGGGGCTGACAAATATACAGGTGTGAGGGGGGCTGAGAAATATACAAGTGTGGGGGGGCTGACAAATATACAGGTGTGAGGGTGGCTGACAAATATACAGGTGTGAGGGGGCTGACAATTATACAGGTGTGAGGGGGGCTGAAAAATATACAGGTGTGTGTCGGGGGGCTGACAAATATACAGGTGTGAGGGGGTCTGACAATTATACAGGTGTAAGGGGGCTGAGGGGGGCTGACAAATATACAGGTGTGAGGGGGGCTGACAAATATACAGGTGTGAGGGGGCTGACATATATACAGGTGTGAGGGGGGCTGACATATATACAGGTGTGTGTGTGGGGGGGGGCTGACATATACACAGGATTGAGGGGGGCTGAGCGCATACAGGTGAGGTGGCCAGTGTGCGGATTCGATAGGATGGCCCGTGGGCAAGCCCTGGGGAATGTTGGGGGTCAGGAAAGCAGAAAATTGGCCTGGGCAGGAAGGGGGTGAAAGTGGTTAAAGTAGAAGTAAACCCAATGCTGATCTCCTGGAGCCACTTTATGCCCACCGCAGTCTAGTGATGGCGACATGACATTTCTCAAGGAAGGAGGGGGTGCTGATGGTGACAGCGGAGGGGCATGCCTGTGTAGTGTGTGTTAAAAAGAAAACGTTTGTAGTCTGCATGGGAAAGGTGACAACGCATGAGTACAATTAGGAGGAAGGGACAGAGTGTTGTCACCCTATAACAGATGGTGATCCTTCATAGCAGGATCACAGAGTATAATTTTAGCGAAAGCCGCACATTTTGGAGATTGATAAATCTCTGCATTAAAACGGGACGTTCGATTTGCGAATGAGCATTCTCTTGCCGCTACCCCCCCCCCTCCCCCATATGTACTCAGCACCCGGTTTACAGGTCTGCAGGTTGTTTTCTTACTGTGACACGGGTCTGACGGTGACATTATCTGTCAGTGACACATTATTCATATTCTTTGTGTTTTCCGTACACTGAAATAATATTACTAGAGAGGAAGACAGATGGCCAGTGAACCTTGTATGGCCATGTATTGGGGCCGCCGCGGAAGAGCTAGAAAACATTGGATAGGAACAAAAAATACATGTGATGTCAGATATATGCAATGCTTTTGTTTTGTTTTTATGTTTTTTTGACCACAGGGGATCCGCTCGTTGGGTTTTAGCTGTTTTTTTTTTTTTATATATTATTAATATTTTAATTCCCCAAAAATATTTTTGTATTCTTTTTTTTTTTTTACATTTAAAATGTATATTTATTGATTTGTTTTATTTTATTTCATATTGCAACAAAGGGCTTAGGCAAAATATAGGGTTGTTTTTTTAAATAGAATTATGTAATTTATTAAGACTTTTTTAATTTCACATTTTTTGCATTTCTAGAGACATTTATACAATATTGGTTACTACTATTTCCCCTGAAGAAGCCAACGTTTGGCGAAACATGTAGGGATTATTGACTTGTAACCTCAGTAGGCCGTTAATACCTTGGCCAGTATAAAATAGTATATTTTTGCTCTACTGTTTTTATGCACCTATGAATGTACTGTATGTCATAAATATTTCTGTAATAAAATAATATAACTTTTTAAGTACTATTTGTAATTTCGGCACCGTTATAATCCCAATTCCCTATCCCCCTTCTTGTTCTAACAATTATTCGGGATGAGGGGACAGATCTATTAAGGACACTCGAGACACATTCCATTATATTATATATATATATATATTTTTTGTTTTTAATATTTTTTTTATTTGTTTTATTTTATGTATTTATATTTTATTTTATTCTAGTCTGTGACAAGTGCTCAGGCACAATAGATCATATTCACACTTTATTCTTTCATGACCATGGGGAATCTACTCATTGGGTTTTATCCATTGTTTTTTTTTTATATATATTATTTTAACTCAATTTGTTTATTTTTATATTCTTTTTTTTACATTTTAAATTGATATTTATTTATTTATTTATTTATATTGCAACAAAGTGCTTAGGCAAAATCAGCCACATTCACATTTGAGTGTAGCATATGCAGCCAATTTTAAACCCCTTCTTGTGCTGTTTTGCACATTCAGAAAATGTTATGTCAGATGTTTTCATGACCACAGCGCATCTCCTCATTTGGTTTTATCTGGTTTTTTTTTTGGTTTTTTTATATTATTACTATTTTAATAAAATGTTTACATTTTTGTATTTTTTTTTTTTTTTTTTACATTTTATTTATTTATTTATTTTATATTGCAAAAAACTGCTTAGGCAAAATAAGCCACATTTGCACTTAAGTGTAGCATAGTCAGACAATTTTGAACCCCTTTTTTGTGCTGCTTTGCACATTTCAGAAATTGTCATGTCAGCTGTATGCAATGCTTTTGTTTTTATGTTTTCTTGACCACAGCAAATCTAATTATTGGGTTTTATCTGTTTTTCGCTTTTTTTATTATTATTATTTTAATTACATTTTTTTTTTATGTATTCTTTTTTTTTTTTTTTTCTTTTTTTTACATTTAAAATTGATATTTATTTATTTTACTTTATTTTATATTGCAACAAAGTGCTTAGGCAAAATAAGCCATATTCGCACTTAATTGTAGCATATTCAGCCCCAATTTTGAACCCCTGTTTTTGTGCTGCTTTGCACATTCAGAAAATGTGATGTCAGATGTATGCAATGCCTCAATTTCCAAAAGTACTTCAAATATTAATTAGCTTTTTTTTTTTTTTAATCAATAAATTTTTATTTTGTTATGTAAGAACATTACAAATAATATTGCTGTACAGTATATATTAATCAAGAATAATAGTAATATTTCAACCATAAAGACATTTATTATAGACTTGTTCAGATCTTGATGACCTGGACCTGCCTACCACTAATGGGTTCAAGTTTAAGTGGGCTGAAATATAGATTTACTTGGTGACCATCCAGGCCTACAACATTAATTTGCTTTTAACATTTGATTTTGGAATGTACTGTATGTAATTTCCCAAACGAAAACTACATTCACTCTTAGAAAGTTGTTCGTTTGAGAAGAACTTTCCATCCTACATAACACTTTAGTTGGTCCCTACACTCCTATAGTTATCCTGTAGTGCCGTAAACCCTACCCCATCACTGACTGTGGGTCTCTTTTACCAGGCATGGAAGAAACGGTGGTTTATCCTCAGGAGCGGGCGCATGAGCGGAGATCCCGACGTCCTGGAATACTACAAGAATGACCACTCCAAGAAACCCATCCGGGTGATTAACCTGAGCTGCTGCGAGCAGGTGGACTCCGGACTGACCTTCAACAAGAAAGAGCTGCAGGACAGCTACGTCTTCGACTTAAAGACCAGCGACCGCACCTTCTACCTGGTGGCTGAGACCGAAGAAGAGATGAACAAGTGGGTCCGGAGCATATGTCAGATCTGTGGCTTTAACCAGTCCGACGAAAGCACGGGTAAGTGGCCAACAGTGTTAAAGTGAACCTTTTTAACACAAAGTAATGGGTCCACTTAAAGAGAAATTTTGTATAGACAGCTGAGCATCGCACCAATCGGCTTCTTGAGCATCCTATTCCAAAGTCATGGTCATTAATATGGGGTTGGGAAGAGGGGGAGGTTGTATGGGAGGGAGAGTTTCACCCTGAGGGTAAGAAACATCAGTGCTTATTTAAAAGAGAAGTATGGGTTTCCTTTTTTTTTTGCTTACATCTATTCTATGTGAGCTGCTGATATCTATAAACCCTCCCAGCCCTCTCAGAAGTGCCCCCATTCTGTTAAAATCAAGATAAATACCTGTGGGAGGTTCTACAGTCTTTCATACAGCATCATCCAGACAATGGTGTGAATATAGAGTCTGGATCCACCCCCTTTCTTGTCATTTTGCTTGATTGATGTCGGCTCTCCTCCCTCTGCTTGTTTCTGAGACTTCACAGAGCGTAGCTGCTCCCCCCTCCCTTCTCCCTCCACCCCCCTTCCTCCTCCCCCTCCCTATCTATCAGCACAGACACGTCTCTTAGGGGAGTGGGGACAGAGGCAGGGGGTGTGTTGGTGTGTTGGTGAAGATGTTCACACCCCCTGAGAACTTTTAAAACTGAAAGTGGACCGTTTTTGCCAGCAGAAGGAAAGTTCATGTGCACATGCTGTAAAAACTAAAAGAGGTAGGAAAAAAAGATTAGCTGATATGTGACTAATGTGATATTTACTAGTTATTTAACCCATCCCATACGTCTCCTTTAAGTATGAGTCTCAATGCAATATTAGTCTCAGGCATGGAGCTAAAGCTATGCATATTGGAGCTTTTCATCTGAGAAGCGGAAAAGGTCCCTTTAAAACCACCTGGTCTTATGTTCCTCCGATTTATCCCGAATAGCAGCAGTCTTCCTTCTGTTCAATATTATTAAGTTGCGAGCCATTGGGCAACCGTAAGGGCAGACTGTTGTTTCCACTGGCTTGGTACACACTCCCACGCAGCGTTAAAGTGATACTAAAGCTTTTTTTTTTTTTTTTTGGAAATAACAAACATGTCATACTTACCTCCACTGTGCAGCTCGTTTTGCACAGAGTTGCCCCAATCCTCGTCTTCTGGGCTGTCTCGGCTCCTCCCCGCTTCTGATAACCCCCTCTTGGAAGCGCTCTCCCAAGGGGGTTACTTTGCGGGCACGCTCCCGAGTCCTGTATTCGGCGTCCATAGCCACCAACTACAGGACTCGGCCCCGCCCCGGCGCGCCGCGTCATTGGAGTTGATTGACAGCAGCGCGAGCCAATGGCTGCGCTGCTATCAATCTATCCAATGAAGAGCCAAGAGGAGCCGAGAAGCCCGAGCCGAGAAGCCAGCACGTTCACGACGCGGGACTTTCGAGGGCTCAGGTAAGTAAACGGGGGGGCTGGGGGGCCTAAGCATCGGATGTTTTTTCACCTTAATGCATAGGATAAATTAAGGTGAAAAAACTGGAAGCTTTACAACCCCTTTAAGATTAAAATAGGGAAATGTTGGTAAATTTGGGATTTGAGATGTCCGTTGGGATTTCAGAATGCTGACTTTGTTCTTGCGTCCCAGCTGACTGCCATTGCTGCATAACAACCTAGTCTCTTAAACCCCAGCCGCTACCTTTGGGCTTTCCCTACTTATTTCACCTGTCACCACAAGGGAGTTATACATATATATATATATATACACATACACACACACACAGTGTGTGTATATGTATATATCTATAGATATAGAGATATATGTATAGATATACAGTATATCTTCT
Source organism: Rana muscosa (assembly GCA_029206835.1). Taxonomy (NCBI): domain Eukaryota; kingdom Metazoa; phylum Chordata; class Amphibia; order Anura; family Ranidae; genus Rana; species Rana muscosa. Next base: position 1,079,616,034 of record CM055117.1, read on the forward strand.
GAGCCCGGCCTGTGTAAAATACTGTTGTTGAACACCACCCTTTGATTTATCTTCATCATTTTGCGCGCCAACGGTTTTAAAGGGCCCCAATGTAGCGAAAAAAAGGTCATCATAAAGACTTGCCTGGTTCACTCTATCCTGAGGGCAGAACTGGGTTCTATTATAGAGTTTACTTGTGAAGGCCAAAACCTAGCCCCTTTGTTTGAGAGCTCTCAAGTGACATTGGGGGTTATTTACGAAAGGCAAATCCACTCTGCACTACAAGTGCAAACTATAAGTGCAAAGTGCACTTGGAAGTGCAGTCGCTGTAAATCTGAGGGGAAGATCTGAAATGAGGGGAAGCTCTGCTGATTTTATTATCCAATCATGAGCAAGCTAAAATGCTGTTTTTTATTTTTCTTGCATGTCCCCCTTCGGATCTAGAGCGACTGCACTTCCAAGTGTACTTTCAATGCAATTTCAAGTGCACTTTGCACTTGTAGTGCAAAGTGGATTTGCCTTTAGTAAATAACCCCCATAGTCTTCTTCACCTCTTCGTGATTTCCGCTGGTCACTTAAAGTGTAACATCTCATATGGAGAGCTACCATAAGAGGAGGGGGTGCTCAAGACATCTAGTCTTAAGCCTCATACACACGATCGGACTTCAAACAAACTTTTCCGTGGATTTTTGTCCGAAGGGAGTTGGCCGTGAACGCCCATAGCATACACACGCTCCGACTTTTTCAGCCAACAAACATGAACGTAGTGACGTAAATTAACGTACTACGTGGTTTTTCTGCTCTTTACTGCCACCCTTTGGTCAACTTCTGCTATTGTTGGTTGATTTTAACATTGGTTCTGATCATGCGTATTTGTACTTCGGACTAAAGTCCGATGGATTTCTGTACACACGATAGGACTTTGCACCGTAGGACTTTTGTTGCCGAAAAAGTTTGCAGAGTGAACTTTTGTCCGATGAAAACCCAAAAAAGTTTGTCCGATGGAGCGTACACACGGTCAGATTTTTTTTGAAAACCTGCTCCATTTTTAAGTTTGTTGTCAAAAAGTCCTACGGTGTGTATGGGGCTTTACACATACAACCGGCCCTTTGAGGGCAACCTTAATAGTGATGTGGCCTAGAATGAAATTGATTATGACACCCCTGTAACCCCTATAAGAAAAAGAGGTAAAGGCTCATTGAAAGTTTTAGAGAACATTAGTATGCCAGTAAAGAGGGTCCATTTCATGACCCATCCATCAAGGGCTTCTTGCTGTTTTTTAAATACAGAAAGCCTCAGGTGTATACTGTACATACAGCGAGTACATACACTTACCGGCCACTTAGGTACACCGAATTCCTTGGTAACACAAATTGCTAATCACCCAATCACATGGCAGCAACTCAGTGCATTTAGGCATCTAGTCGCGGTGAAGACGACTTGCTGAAGTTCCAACCGAGCATCAGAATGGGGAAGAAAGGGGATTTAAGTGACTTTGCACGTTGCATGGTTGTTGGTAGCAGACGGGCTGTTCTGAGTATTTCAAAAACTGCTGATCTACTGGGATTTTCACACACAACCGTCTCTCGGGTTTACAAAGAATGGCCTGAAAAAGAGAAAATATCCAGTGAGTGGCAGTTGTGTGGACAAAAATGCCTTTTTGATGTCAGAGGTCAGAGGAGAATGGGCAAACTGGTTCTAGATGATAGAAAGGCAACTCAAATAACCACTCGTTACATCCAAGGTATGCAGAACACCATCTCTGAATGCAGAACCTTGAAGCAGATGGGCTACAGCAGCAGAAGACCACACCGGGTGCCACTTCTGTCAGATAAGAACAGGAAACTGAGGCTACAATTCGTACAGGATCACCAACATTGGACAATAGAAGATTGGAAAAATGTTGCCTGGTCTGATGAGTCTCGATTTCAGCTGCGACATTCAGATGGTGGGGTCAGAATTCCATCCTGCCTTGTATCAATGGTTCAGGCTGGTGGTGGTGGTGTAATGGTGTGGGGGGTATTTTCTTGGCACACTTTGTGGCCCCTATGTGCCAACTGAGTATCGCTTAAACACCACGGCCTACCTGAGTATTGTTGCTGATCATGTCCATCCCTTTATGACTACAGTGTCCCCATCTTCTGATGGCTCCTTCCAGTAGGATAATGTCACCATGTCACAAAGCTCCAATCATCTCACCACTGGACAATGAGGTCCCTGGACTCCAATGTCCTCCACACTCACCAGATCTCATCCAATAGAGCACCTTTGGGATGTGGAGGGAGATCCGCATCATAGATGTGCAGCCGACAAATCTGCAGCAACTGTGTGATGCTATCATGTCACTATGGAGCAAAATCTCTGAGGAATGTTTCCAACACCTTGGTGAATTGATGCCATTAGGAATTAATGCATTTCTGAAGGCAACAGGGGGGTCCAACCCAGTACTAGCAAGATGTATCTAACAAAGTTGCCGGTGAGTGTACAGTGAGTACAAATAGTGTGAGTACATAGTGTGAGTACATACAGTGAGTACATACAGTGAGTACATACAGTGAGTACATAGTGTGAGTACATACAGTGAGTACATATAGTGTGAGTACATATAGTGTGAGTACATACAGTGTGAGTACATACAGTGTGAGTACATACAGTGTGAGTACATACAGTGAGTACATACAGTGAGTACATATAGTGTGAGTACATATAGTGTGAGTACATACAGTGAGTACATATAGTGTGAGTACATATAGTGTGAGTACATACAGTGAGTACATACAGTGAGTACATACAGTGAGTACATATAGTGTGAGTACATACAGTAAGTACATAGTGTGAGTACATAGTGTGAGTACATACAGTGAGTACATACAGTGAGTACATATAGTGTGAGTACATACAGTAAGTACATAGTGTGAGTACATAGTGTGAGTACATACAGTGAGTACATAGTGTGAGTACATACAGTGAGTACATAGTGTGAGCACATGCAGTGAGTACATACAGTGAGTACATAGTGTGAGTACATAGTGTGAGTACATAGTGTGAGTACATAGTGTGAGCACATACAGTGAGTACATACAGTGAGTACATACAGTGAGTACATACAGTGAGTACATAGTGTGAGTACATAGTGTGAGTACATAGTGTGAGTACATACAGGGAGTACATAGTGTGAGTACATAGTGTGAGTACATACAGTGAGTACATACAGTGAGTACATACAGTGAGTACATACAGTGAGTACATAGTGTGAGTACATAGTGTGAGTACATAGTGTGAGTACATAGTGTGAGTACATAGTGTGAGTACATACAGTGAGTACATACAGTGAGTACATACAGTGAGTACATAGTGTGAGTACATACAGTGAGTACATAGTGTGAGTACATACAGTGAGTACATACAGTGAGTACATAGTGTGAGTACATAGTGTGAGTACATAGTGTGAGTACATAGTGTGAGTACATAGTGTGAGCACATACAGTGAGTACATACAGTGAGTACATACAGTGAGTACATAGTGTGAGTACATAGTGTGAGTACATAGTGTGAGTACATACAGGGAGTACATAGTGTGAGTACATAGTGTGAGTACATAGTGTGAGTACATACAGTGAGTACATATAGTATGAGTACATACAGTGAGTACATACAGTGAGTACATAGTGTGAGTACATAGTGTGAGTACATAGTGTGAGTACATAGTGTGAGTACATAGTGTGAGTACATAGTGTGAGTACATAGTGTGAGTACATACAGTGAGTACATACAGTGAGTACATACAGTGAGTACATAGTGTGAGTACATACAGTGAGTACATAGTGTGAGTACATACAGTGAGTACATACAGTGAGTACATAGTGTGAGTACATACAGTGAGTACATAGTGTGAGTACATACAGTGAGTACATACAGTGAGTACATAGTGTGAGTACATACAGTGAGTACATAGTGTGAGTACATACAGTGAGTACATACAGTGAGAGTACATAGTGTGAGTACATAGTGTGAGTACATAGTGTGAGTACATAGTGTGAGTACATACAGTGAGTACATACAGTGAGTACATAGTGTGAGTACATACAGTGAGTACATAGTGTGAGTACATACAGTGAGTACATAGTGTGAGTACATAGTGTGAGTACATACAGTGAGTACATACAGTGAGAGTACATATTGTGAGTACATAGTGTGAGTACATACAGTGAGTACATACAGTGAGTACATACAGTGAGTAAATAGTGTGAGTACATACAGTGAGTACATAGTGTGAGTACATACAGTGAGTACATAGTGTGAGTACATACAGTGAGTACATAGTGTGAGTACATACAGTGAGTACATAGTGTGAGTACATACAGTGAGTACATACAGTGAGAGTACATATTGTGAGTACATAGTGTGAGTACATAGTGTGAGTACATAGTGTGAGTACATACAGTGAGTACATACAGTGAGTACATAGTGTGAGTACATACAGTGAGTACATAGTGTGAGTACATACAGTGAGTACATAGTGTGAGTACATACAGTGAGTACATAGTGTGAGTACATACAGTGAGTACATACAGTGAGAGTACATATTGTGAGTACATAGTGTGAGTACATAGTGTGAGTACATACAGTGAGTACATACAGTGAGTACATACAGTGAGTACATAGTGTGAGTACATAGTATATACTGTACTCACTGCACTTGTCTGACACATCAGAGAGATGTAGCAGAACAAGCAAATAGTTCCTCTGTCCATCAGATTATGCACTGTCCATGTAGCAGGTATTTAATGACAGGCTTTCTCTGATAAGTGCGGTTATATGTGCATTATGGCAGACTCCACTGGCCTGATTTTCTTCCCGTCTGGAGATGAGCAAGCTTTTCACAGCTTGTTAGAATTAGTATACAGGTCAGTGATTCCCATTAGCTGGGAGGACAGATCTGGCATTCCGTATGTTTCTGCACGTAGCTCATGTGTGAGACCGCGATTGTCTCCACCGATCTTCCGAAGGGATGAAGTAGAAGTTGGCAGACTGTCCCAGCCCTGTTGCGGGGAAGTTCTTTTGGTTTTATTCACTTTTCTTTTTCTGTTTACAAGCGTGGAGCATGTTTCTATACATTACATCAGGGGTCAGCAACCTTTTCCACATGAGAGTGTCATGTTCAGAAGGATTAGGGAACCGTTGTGCTGGTGAACAATAGCGCATTGTAGTCTTAGTTTGTTTTCAGTTCTTGCACTCATATTTATACTGCTAATTGCAGTACAACATAATAGTTAAAGTGGTTGTAAACCCTTACATATACAAAGTGACTGTCCTCAGGTGATTTACAAAGATGAAACAAATCCTCCTACATAAGTTGTACCTGTTTATCTGTCCCTTTCTTCTCTACATCCGTTGGATTTTAAAGCTTGTCTGAGAGTTCAGAAAACAGGGGGCAGAGAGCTGAAGTTACACTCTGCAGAGCTCAGGGAGGTCTGAGAGCTGATTGGAGGAAAGGGACCCCCCACTCCTCCTCCACACAGGAACAGAGCTGAGGCTGTCAATCAGCTCGAGGTCCCTCTTCTGTCACCATTTTTCTTTTGGTGTCAGGGACTTTTGTCACTTGTCAAAGTTGATTAATGCTGATAGCAGAGGAACAAAGCAGCAGACAAAAGTCACAATTAGTGCTTTTAATTGAGACAAATACAAACTATCGAGGAATATGCTTTGTTCATATTTCATGTCTGAGGTTTACAGCCACTTTAATGGCACCCCCAAATGCGGTTAGCAGACACATATTTCCAAAAAGTTGTGTTTGTTGCACATAGGGTCACCTAACTCAAGTGAATGGGCTGCCCTATGTACGACACATGGAAACGTATGTGCAAAAACTTGTGCTTTCATGCTATGCGAAGTGTGGACCTAACACCTCAGATCAGCTATAAGTCCTGCACCTCCACCCCTCAGATCCCCCCAAATCCTGCACCTCCACCCCTCAGATCCCCCCAAATCCTGCACCTCCACCCCTCAGATCCCCCCAAATCCTGCACCTCCACCCCTCAGATCCCCCCAAATCCTGCACCTCCACCCCTCAGATCCCCCCAAATCCTGCACCTCCACCCCTCAGATCCCCCCAAATCCTGCACCTCCACCCCTCAGATCCCCCCAAATCCTGCACCTCCACCCCTCAGATCCCCCCAAATCCTGCACCTCCATCCCTCAGATCCCCCCAAATCCTACACCTCCACCCCTCAGATCCCCCCAAATCCTGCACCTCCATCCCTCAGATCCCCCCAAATCCTGCACCTCCACCCCTCAGATCCCCCCAAATCCTGCACCTCCACCCCTCAGATCCCCCCAAATCCTGCACCTCCACCCCTCAGATCCCCCCAAATCCTGCACCTCCACCCCTCAGATCCCCCCAAATCCTGCACCTCCACCCCTCAGATCCCCCCAAATCCTGCACCTCCACCCCTCAGATCCCCCCAAATCCTGCACCTCCACCCCTCAGATCCCCCCAAATCCTGCACCTCCACCCCTCAGATCCCCCCAAATCCTGCACCTCCATCCCTCAGATCCCCCCAAATCCTACACCTCCACCCCTCAGATCCCCCCAAATCCTGCACCTCCATCCCTCAGATCCCCCCAAATCCTGCACCTCCACCCCTCAGATCCCCCCAAATCCTGCACCTCCACCCCTCAGATCCCCCCAAATCCTGCACCTCCACCCCTCAGATCCCCCCAAATCCTGCACCTCCACCCCTCAGATCCCCCCAAATCCTGCACCTCCACCCCTCAGATCCCCCCAAATCCTGCACCTCCACCCCTCAGATCCCCCCAAATCCTTTACCTCCATCCCTCAGATCCCCCCAAATCCTGAACCTCCACCCCTCAGATCCCCCCAAATCCTGCACCTCCACCCCTCAGATCCCCCCAAATCCTGCACCTCCACCCCTCAGATCCCCCCAAATCCTGCACCTCCACCCCTCAGATCCCCCCAAATCCTGCACCTCCATCCCTCAGATCCCCCCAAATCCTGCACCTCCACCCCTCAGATCCCCCCAAATCCTGCACCTCCACCCCTCAGATCTCCCCAAATCCTGCACCTCCACCCCTCAGATCTCCCCAAATCCTGCACCTCCACCCCTCAGATCCCCCCAAATCCTGCACCTCCACCCCTCAGATCCCCCCAAATCCTGTACCTCCACCCCTCAGATCCCCCCAAATCCTGCACCTCCACCCCTCAGATCTCCCCAAATCCTGCACCTCCACCCCTCAGATCCCCCGAAATCCTGCACCTCCACCCCTCAGATCTCCCGAAATCCTGCACCTCCACCCCTCAGATCCCCCCAAATCCTGCACCTCCACCCCTCAGATCCCCCCAAATCCTGCACCTCCACCCCTCAGATCTCCCCAAATCCTGCACCTCCACCCCTCAGATCCCCCTAAATCCTGCACCTCCACCCCTCAGATCTCCCCAAATCCTGCACCTTCACCCCTCAGATCCCCCCAAATCCTGCACCTCCACCCCTCAGATCCCCCCAAATCCTGCACCTTCACCCCTCAGATCTCCCCTATTCCTGCACCTTCACCCCTCAGATCTCCCCAAATCCTGCACCTCCACCCCTCAGATCTCCCCAATTCCTGCACCTTCACCCCTCAGATCTCCCCAAATCATGCACCTTCACCCCTCAGATCTTCCCAAATCATGCACCTTCACCCCTCAGATCTCCCCTATTCCTGCACCCTCACCCCTCAGATCTCCCCAATTCCTGCACCTTCACCCCTCAGATCTCCCCAATTCCTGCACCTTCACCCTTCAGATCTCTCCAAATCATGCACCTTCACCCCTCAGATCTCCCCAAATCCTGCACCTTCACCCCTCAGATCTCCCCAAATCATGCACCTTCACCCCTCAGATCTCCCCTATTCCTGCACCTTCACCCCTCAGATCTCCCCTATTCCTGCACCTTCACCCCTCAGATCACCCCAATCCCTGCACCTCCACCCCTCAGATCCCCCCAAATCCTGCACCTCCACCCCTCAGATCCCCCCAAATCCTGCACCTCCACCCCTCAGATCCCCCCAAATCCTGCACCTCCATCCCTCAGATCTCCCCAAATCCTGCATCTCCATCCCTCACATCTCCCAAAATCCTGCACCTCCATCCCTCACATCTCCCCAAATCCTGCACCTACACCCCTCAGATCTCCCCAAATCCTGCACCTCCATCCCTCACATCTCCAAAAATCCTGCACCTCCATCCCTCACATCTCCCCAAATCCTGCACCTACACCCCTCAGATCTCCCCAAATCCTGCACCTCCACCCCTCAGATCCCCCCAAATCCTGCACCTCCACCCCTCAGATCCCCCCCAAATCCTGCACCTCCACCCCTCAGATCTCCCCAAATCCTGCACCTCCACCCCTCAGATCCCCCCAAATCCTGCACCTCCACCCCTCAGATCTCCCCAAATCCTGCACCTCCACCCCTCAGATCTCCCCAAATCCTGCACCTCCACCCCTCAGATCCCCCCAAATCCTGCACCTCCACCCCTCAGATCTCCCCAAATCCTGCACCTCCACCCCTCAGATCTCCCCAAATCCTGCACCTCCACCCCTCAGATCTCCCCAAATCCTGCACCTCCACCCCTCAGATCCCCCCAAATCCTGCACCTCCACCCCTCAGATCTCCCCAAATCCTGCACCTCCACCCCTCAGATCTCCCCAAATCCTGCACCTCCATCCCTCACATCTCCCCAAATCCTGCACCTACACCCCTCAGATCTCCCCAAATCCTGCACCTCCACCCCTCAGATCCCCCCAAATCCTGTACCTCCCCCCCTCAGATCCCCCCAAATCCTGCACCTCCACCCCTCAGATCTCCCCAAATCCTGCACCTCCACCCCTCAGATCCCCCCAAATCCTGCACCTCCACCCCTCAGATCCCCCCAAATCCTGCACCTCCATCCCTCACATCTCCCCAAATCCTGCACCTACACCCCTTAGATCTCCCCAAATCCTGCACCTCCACCCCTCAGATCCCCCCAAATCCTGCACCTCCACCCCTCAGATCCCCCCAAATCCTGCACCTCCACCCCTCAGATCTCCCCAAATCCTGCACCTCCACCCCTCAGATCCCCCCAAATCCTGCACCTCCACCCCTCAGATCCCCCCAAATCCTGCACCTCCACCCCTCAGATCTCCCCAAATCCTGCACCTCCACCCCTCAGATCCCCACAAATCCTGCACCTCCACCCCTCAGATCTCCCCAAATCCTGCACCTCCACCCCTCAGATCTCCCCAATTCCTGCACCTTCACCCCTCAGATCCCCCCAAATCCTGCACCTCCACCCCTCAGATCCCCACAAATCCTGCACCTCCACCCCTCAGATCTCCCCAAATCCTGCACCTCCACCCCTCAGATCTCCCCAATTCCTGCACCTTCACCCCTCAGATCTCCCCAATTCCTGCACCTTCACCCCTCAGATCTCCCCAAATCCTGCACCTTCACCCCTTAGATCTCCTGAATTCCTGCACCTTTACCCCTCAGATCTCCCCAATTCCTGCACCTTCACCCCTCAGATCTCCCCAAATCCTGCACCTCCACCCCTCACATCTCCCCAAATACTGCACCTCCACCCCTTAGATCTCCCCAATTCCTGCACCTTCACCCCTCAGATCTCCCCAATTCCTGCACCTTCACCCCTCAGATCTCCCCAAATCATGCACCTTCACCCCTCAGATCTCCCCAAATCCTGCACCTTCACTCCTCAGATCTCCCCAAATCATGCACCTTCACCCCTCAGATCTCCCCTATTCCTGCACCTTCACCCCTCAGATCTCCCCAAATCATGCACCTTCACCCCTCAGATCTCCCCTATTCCTGCACCTTCACCCCTCAGATCTCCCCAATTCCTGCACCTTCACCCCTCAGATCTCCCCAATTCCTGCACCTTCACCCCTCAGATCTCCCCAAATCATGCACCTTCACCCCTCAGATCTCCCCCATTCCTGCACCTTCACCCCTCAGATCTCCCCTATTCCTGCACCTTCACCCCTCAGATCTCCCCAAATCCTGCACCTTCACCCCTCAGATCTCCCCAAATCATGCACCTTCACCCCTCAGATCTCCCCTATTCCTGCACCTTCACCCCTCAGATCTCCCCTATTCCTGCACCTTCACCCCTCAGATCTCCCCTATTCCTGCACCTTCACCCCTCAGATCACCCCAATCCCTGCACCTTCACCCCTCAGATCTCCCCAAATCATGCACCTTCACCCCTCAGATCTCCCCAAATCCTGCACCTACACCCCTCAGATCCCCCCAAATCCTGCACCTCCACCCCTCAGATCTCCCCAAATCCTGCACCTTCACCCCTCAGATCCCCCCAAATCCTGCACCTCCACCCCTCAGATCCCCCCAAATCCTGCACCTCCACCCCTCAGATCTCCCCACATCCTGCACCTCCATCCCTCACATCTGCCCAAATCGTGCACCTACACCCCTTAGATCTCCCCAAATCCTGCACCTCTACCCCTCAGATCCCCCCAAATCCTGCACCTCCACCCCTCAGATCCCCCCAAATCCTGCACCTTCACCCCTCAGATCTCCCCAAATCCTGCACCTCCACCCCTCAGATACCCCCAAATCCTGCACCTCCACCCCTCAGATCTCCCCAAATCCTGCACCTCCACCCCTCAGATCCCCCCAAATCCTGCACCTCCACCCCTCAGATCTCCCCAAATCCTGCACCTCCACCCCTCAGATCCCCCCAAATCCTGCACCTCCACCCCTCAGATCTCCCCAAATCCTGCACCTCCACCCCTCAGATCTCCCCAATTCCTGCACCTTCACCCCTCAGATCTCCCCAATTCCTGCACCTTCACCCCTCAGATCTCCCCAAATCCTGCACCTTTACCCCTTAGATCTCCCCAATTCCTGCACCTTCACCCCTCAGATCTCCCTAATTCCTGCACCTTCACCCCTCAGATCTCCCCAAATCCTGCACCTCCACCCCTCACATCTCCCCAAATTCTGCACCTCCACCCCTTAGATCTCCCCAATTCCTGCACCTTCACCCCTCAGATCTCCCCAATTCCTGCACCTTCACCCCTCAGATTTCCCCAAATCATGCACCTTCACCCCTCAGATCTCCCCAAATCCTGCACCTTCACCCCTCAGATCTCCCTAAATCATGCACCTTCACCCCTCAGATCTCCCCTATTCCTGCACCTTCACCCCTCAGATCTCCCCAAATCCTGCACCTCCACCCCTCAGATCTCCCCAATTCCTGCACCTTCACCCCTCAGATCTCCCCAAGTCATGCACCTTCACCCCTCAGATCTCCCCAAATCATGCACCTTCACCCCTCAGATCTCCCCTATTCCTGCACCTTCACCCCTCAGATCTCCCCAATTCCTGCACCTTCACCCCTCAGATCTCCCCAATTCCTGCACCTTCACCCCTCAGATCTCTCCAAATCATGCACCTTCACCCCTCAGATCTCCCCAAATCCTGCACCTTCACCCCTCAGATCTCCCCAAATCATGCACCTTCACCCCTCAGATCTCCCCTATTCCTGCACCTTCACCCCTCAGATCTCCCCTATTCCTGCACCTTCGCCCCTCAGATCACCCCAATCCCTGCACCTTCACCCCTCAGATCTCCCCAAATCCTGCACCTTCACCCCTCAGATCTCCCCAAATCCTGCACCTTCACCCCTCAGATCTCCCCAAATCATGCACCTTCACCCCTCAGATCTCCCCTATTCCTGCACCTTCACCCCTCAGATCTCCCCAAATCCTGCACAACCACCCCTCAGATCTCCCCAATTCCTGCACCTCCACCGCTCTGATCTCCCCAATTCCTGCACAATTCACCCCTCAGATCTCCCCAATTCCTGCACCTTCACCCCTCAGATCTCCCCAAATCATGCACCTTCACCCCTCGGATCTCCCCAATTCCTGCACTTTCACCCCTCAGATCTCCCCAAATCATGCACCTTCACCCCTCAGATCTCCCCAATTCCTGCACCTTCACTACTCAGATCTCCCCAAATCCTGCACCTCCACCCCTCAGATCTCCCCAAATCCTGCACCTTCACCCCTCAGATCTCCCCAAATCCTGCCCCTCCACCCCTCAGATCTCCCCAATTCCTGCACCTCCACCCCTCAGATCTCCCCAAATCCTGCACCTCCACCCCTCAGATCACCCCAATTCTTGCACCTCCACCCCTCAGATCTCTCCAATTCCTTCACCTCCACCCCTCAGATCACTCCAATTCCTGCACCTTCACCGATCAGATCACCCCAATTCTTGCACCTCCACCCCTCAGATCACCCCAATTCTTGCACCTCCACCCCTCAGATCTCTCCAATTCCTGCACCTCCACCCTTCAGATCTCCCCAATTCCTGCACCTTCATTTACCAGATCTCCCCAAATCCTGCACCTCCACCCCTCAGATCGCCACAATTCCTGCACCTCCAACGCTCTGATCTCCCCCAATTCCTGCACCTCTACCGCTCTGATCTCCCCCAATTCCTGCACCTCCACCCCTCAGATCTCCCCAAATCCTGCACCTCCACCCCTCCGATCTCCCCAAATCCTGCACCTCCACCCCTCCGATCTCCCCAAATCCGGCACCTTCACCCCCAGATCTCTCCAAATTTTGCACCTTCACCCCTCAGATCTCCCCAAATCCTGTACCTTCATTCCTCAGATCTCCGCAAATCTGGGAAACCTCCGACCACCACGGATCTCCCCAAATTCTGCACCTTCATTTATCAGAACTCCCCAATTCCTGCACCTCCACCGCTCTTATCTCCCCCAATTCCTGCACCTTCACCCCTCCGATCTCCTCAATTCCTGCACCTTCACCGCCAGATCTCTCCAAATTTTGCACCTTCACCCCTCCGATCTCCCCAAATCCTGCACCCCCCACCCTCAGATCTCCCCAAATCCTGCACCTTCACCCCTCCGATCTCCCCAAATCCTGCACCTTCACCCCTCCGATCTCCCGAATTCCGGCACCTTCACCCCCAGATATCTCCAAATTTTGCACCTTCACCCCTCAGATCTCCCCAAATCCTGCACCTTCCTTTCATAGATCTCCCCAAATCCTGCACCTCCACCCCTCAGATCTTCTCAATTCCTGTACCTTCAATCCTCAGATCTCCGCAAATCTAGTTAACCTCCGACCACCACGGATCTCCCCAAATCCTGCACTTTCATTCCTCAGATCTCCCCAAATCCTGCACCTCGATTTATCAGAACTCCCCAATTCTTGCACCTCCACCGCTCTCATCTCCCCCAATTCCTGCACCTCCACCCCTCAGATCTCCCCAAATCCTGCAGCTCCACCCCTCCGATCTCCCCAATTCCAGCACCTTCACCCCTCAGATCTCCCCAAATCCTGCACCTCCACCCCTCCGATCTCCCCAATTCCGGCACCTTCACCCATCAGATCTCCCCAAATCCTGCACCTTCATTTCATAGATCTCCCCAAATCCTGCACCTTCATTCCTCAGGTCTTCTCAATTCCTGTACCTTCATTCTTCAGATCTCCGCAAATCTGGGAAACCTCCGACCACCACAGATCTCCCCAAATCCTGCACCTTCATTTATCAGAACTCCCCATTTCCTGCTCCTCCACCGCTCTGATCTCCCCCAATTCCTGCACCTCCACCCCTCAGATCTCCCCAATTCCTGCACCTTCACCCCTCAGATCTCCCCAATTCCTGCACCTCCACCCCTCAGATCTCCCCAATTCCTGCACCTTCACCCCTCAGATCTCCCCAATTCCTGCACCTCCACCCCTCAGATCTCCGCAGATCTGGGAAACCTCCGACCACCACGGATCTCTCCAAATCCTGCACCTTCATTTCTCAGATCTCCGCAAATCTGGGAAACCTCCGACCACCACAGATCTCCCCAAATCCTGCACCTTCATTTATCAGAACTCCCCATTTCCTGCTCCTCCACCCCTCAGATCTCCCCAATTCCTGCACCTTCACCCCTCAGATCTCCCAAATTCCTGCACCTTCACTCCTCAGATCTCCCCAAATTTTGCACATTCACCCCTCAGATCTCCCCAAAACGTGCACCTTCATTTCATAGATCTCCCCAAAATCTGCACCTTCGTTGTTCAGAACTTCCCAAATTTTGCACCTTCACCCCTCGGATCTCCCCAAATCCTGCACCTTCATTTCTCAGATCTCCCCAAATCCTGCACCTTCACACCTCAGCTCACCCCAACTGCTATACCCTCACCCCTGAGAAGAGAACTGAGGTTGTGATGCTTTCCGGAAGCTATGTACAAGCCCCTACTGCCCCCCCACCAGCTACAATATGTCTGCAATGCATAGAGAAGAACAAAGGCCCAGTGATGAAATCACTGGGTATGAAATAAGGTATGTGATGGAAACAGAAATATTTTAATTTGCATGATAATGAGGGAGAAAGAAGAACCCAGGAAAGGCAACATCTAGGCAGATTAACCTTCAGGTTTCATTATGAGGACTGTCCCCTTTTACTGTAGGGGTTTTGCCTTCATAATGAGTATAATGAGGAGGGAAGGAGATGTCCTGTTGCTAAGCATAGATACATTTCTAGTCTATTATGTAATTTCTTCCAACTTGTCTGCTGTAAATATTTAGCGGTTGTTAATCTGGACAATGTTGAGATGGTCAGTTAGGAGCAGATGTACAATAGGAAAAGTGCTGAGCCCCATATGAGTCACAGCACAATTGGACCTCACAAGGAGAAGTGACAATCAATACATCTCCTTCAAGTGGACCTGTCATGGGACATCTGCTGGAAGAACATTTGTATTGGCCACAACAACTAATCAGCTTCCACTGATCATTTCTGAAATTCAGGGTTCAAAATGAAGCAAGGTTTCTGATTGGTTTAAATTGTTAACATGACATAATTGTGTTAATAAACTCTCCATACTTTTGTGGTCATACTGCTTCCTCCACCTCATACAGTAACATATATATATGTTTTTTTAGCAGACACCCTAGGGAATAAAATGCAACTTTTTTTCTTGCACGGTATTTGCGCAATAATTTTTCAAACTTTTTTTTTTTTTTTTTTTAAATGGTTTCATGAATTAAAAAATAACAAAAACAGTAAAGTTAGCCCAATTATTTTGTAAAATATGAAAGATGATGTTCCGCCGAGTAAATAGATACCCAACATGTCACGCTTTAAAATTGTGCACACTCATGAAATGGCGCCAAACTTCGGTACTTAAAAATCTCCATAGGCGATGCTTTGAAAATTTTTACAGGTTACCAGGTTAGAGTTACAGAGGAGGTCTAGTGCTAGAATTGTTGCACGCACTCTAACGCACACGGCGATACTTCACATATGTGGTTTGAACGGCGTTTACATATGTGGGCGGTTCTTACGTGTGTGTGTGCGTTAGCTTTTGATCGCAAGCTACCAGGGACAGGGGCGTTTTAAAACATTTTTTTTTACTTTATTTTTTTTTATTTTACTTAATTTTTTTTATTTTTACACTTTAAAAAAAAAAAAAATTTGATCACTTTTATTCCTATTACAAGGAATGTAAACATCCCTTGTAATAGGAATGGTGTGTGACAGGTCCTCTTTATGGAGAGATGCGGGGTCAATAAGACCCCACATCTCTCCTCCAGGCTGGAAAGCATGAGATCGTGAAAAAAATTTCACCGATCTCATGCTTACTAGCCGCAATGGCGGCTTTGTTTACTTCTGAGGACCCGGGCGTGATGTCATCACATCACGCCCGGGCCTCCGACGGTCATAGAGATGACAGGTGACCATCTGGTCACCAGCCTCTCTATGGTTCACCTCCGGCGCCGGACGATTCATTCTCTGGGCCCCCGATGGCACGGGAGAGCCCGGAGATGCACCGGATGGCGGTGGGAGGGGGGGGATGTCCCCTCCCGCCGCCTATAAGAACGTTCAAGTGGTGGAACCGCCGCTATGATCGTTCTTATGGTGCACAGAATCACCGGCAGAAGACAAGGATATCTGAATGATGCCTCTAGCTGCACCCATCATTCAGATATCCCCCCACAAAGCCCAGGACGTCATATGACGTCCACCAAGGATGGGAGATCTCATCTGTGGACGTCATATTACTATGGGCGGGTAGGGAAGTGGTTAAAGTATAAGTGAGACCTTTTATTGGCTAACTTTTGGGACCCGTTAGAACAATTCGTACACACGACCGTTTTTAATGTCATACACAAAACAATGTTTTTCTCGACGTGATTCTTCTCAAGCCTGCCTTGCCTACACACTATTGTGAAAAAAAAAATGCTCGAGCAAAGCGCGGTGACGTACAACACACACGACGGCACTATAAAGGGGACGTTCCATTCGGATGGCGCCATTCTTTGGGCTGCTTTTGCTGATCCTCGTGTTAGTAAAGTTTGGTGAGAGACGATTCGCGCTTTTCAGCCTCGTGCTCTTCAGTCCGTTACAGCGTGACGAATGTGCTATCTCCATTACGAATGTTAGTTTTACCATAACAAGCGCTCCCGTCTCATAACTTGCTTCTGAGCATGCGTGTTTTTTTTCACGTCGTTAAAGCGTACACACGGACGTTTTTGACAACGAGAAAAAACGACGAGGTGAAAAATGACGAGAAAAAATAAAGCAGGTTCCAAATTTTTAATGCCCATTTTTCACGTCACGTAAAATGCTCTGGAGCCCACACACGATCGTTTTTAATGACCAAATTAAAAAATGGCATTTTTCTCATCATGAAAAACGGTCGTGTGTACGCCGCATTAGGCTTCATAGGCTACATTATAAATTATATAAAGCATAAAGGAGGGATCTAATTGGTCCTGAAAACATGGATCATTCATAACTTATGTAAATATATCTGGTCCCCAGATCATTCCCTCCACCAGGAATTAGTAATCGTTCCACAAATACATCCTACTTTCCCAGATGAAGCACTTTGCTTGCCTTTATCTGGCCTTTTGGGCACTATTCCTCCCACTGACACCAATAATGGGGCAATATTCCTCCCACTGACACCAATAATGGGGCACTATTCTTCCCACTGACACCAGTGGCAATATTCCTCCCACTGATACCAATAATGGGGCAATATTCCTCCCACTGACACCAATAATGGGGCAATATTCCTCCCACTGACACCAATAATGGGGCAGTATTCCTCCCACTGATACCAATAATGGGGCAATATTCCTCCCACTGACACCAATAATGGGGCACTATTCCTCCCACTGACACCAATTATGCAGCATTATTCCTTCCACTGATATAAATGATGGGACACTATTCTTCCTACTGACACCAACCATAGGGCAATATTCCTTCCACCGATAACAACAACGTGGCACGATTCCTCCCACTGATATAAATCATTGAACACTATTCCTCCCAATGACACCAACATCGGGTACTTTTCCTTCCACTGACACCAACATCTGGAGCTATTCCTTCCATTGACACCAATAATGGGGCACTATTCAGTCCACTAGCATCAACAATGAAGCACTACTCCTCCCAGTGACACCAACAATGGGGCACTGTTCCTTCCAATGACCCCAATAATGAAGCACTATTCCATCCACTGATACCAATGATGGAGCACTATTCCTTCCACTGATACCAATGATGGGGCACTATTTCCCAGCAACAATAGGCCCCCCACAAAAATAGATCCCCAACAGTGACATTAGATCTGCCAGCAGCCAGCATCAATAGACCCTCCAGCACTCCTTACCATAAAATACATTCAGTGCTGGAGGTGCCGGAACTGCATTCCCCCGCGTTCCTGCAAAAAAAAAAGCCCTGTCTACAAGTCTTTCTATTTTTACATGACAGGGTCACTTTAATGGCCAGTCTCCACCATTGATATCTTGTCCCCTACCCCTTCCAGCACTCAGTGCTGAGATCTCCTCCACCCTGCTGCTCATTACTAGAGAGCTCAGTGTGTGCCGTGTCCTCTGTCCTGGAACGTCACATGCAGACCTTTGCCATAAGCCAGACTTGGAGCTCTTCCTGCTCACTGAGAAGAGGCCAAACCGCTGAGCATTTGAAAGTAAAAATCTCTGTACTGGAAATAACCCTGGCCTGGCGGAACAGCCTGCAACGCATTACGAGGCACACATCGACTTCGCCTCTGAAAGACACTTTGACACGTTTTTATAAAATCACGTTTGCTATTTTCTCGATGTGACTATATTTGGTCATCGCGGCCGAGAAAGTGAGTCAGTGAAGCAATGTGCAGAGATGATGGAGACATTCAACCGGCCATCCTACCCTCCCGATTTGCAGGGAAGGGAAATGGGGGCACCTTTAGATTGCATGCAAAATGGAGCTGCCGGCGCATTAATGTGTGTTGCGGTAAGGCAGCCTAATGCTTTTAAAAAGGTTAACAACGTACCGCAAAGCAGACTTTTTATTTCAATAATTTTTATTAAATGTTAAATCTGACCTCTGGCCTTTCCTTTAGTCTTGCCCAGTTGTACCGGCTCCTCTCCTGTACTGGAATTACTTACTCTGATTTTACTGTGACCTTCTCACAAGGTACATTAGAAGCAGCAACAAGCTAGATAGAGCCTGCCTCTTTTCCTGATTGGAGGATGTCCAGAATCATCTAGTCCACATATGTCAAGCACAAGGCCCGCGGGCCGAATACGGCCCATCAGCCATTGTCATGTGGCCCTCGCACCCATTTTTGCAGCTGGAATGTGGTGGAACTCCTTTCTGCCACCTCTGGCTCTCACCCTCTGCTCCCGCTGCCTGCTGTGCTTACAAGGGACAGCTTTGCTCAGCAGCTCTCGGATCTGACATACCCTTGCATGTGCTCTTGGCGGGACAGATCTCCAGAGAGAGAACGATCTCCATGCAAGGGGAGGTAGAGACACCTACACAGGGAGGTACTTGAGCCGGGCCAAGTAGTCGAGAGACGCAAGGAAGCTTTGGGGGGGGGAATTGGGGTTACACACCCTGCACTCTGTACACAGCACACCCTTAAACCCTGCATTCTCTACAGAGCGCAACCCTGAAATCTGTACACAGGGGAACCCCTGAACTCTGTACGTAGCGCATTCCTGAACCCTGCACTCTGTACATAACGCATTCCTGAACCCTGCACTCTGTACATAATGCATTCCTGAACCCTGCACTTTGTATATAATGCATTTCTGAACCCTGCACTTAGTACATAACACATTTCTGAACCCTGCACTCTGTACGTAATGCATTCCTGAACCTGGCACTCTGTATGTAACACATTCCTGAACGCTACACTCTGTATGTAACGCATTCCTGAACGCTACGCTCTGTACGTAATGCATTTCTGAACCCTGCACTCTGTTGGTAACATACTCCTGAACTCTGCACTCTGTACGTAACGTATTCATGAACGCTGCACTCTGTACAGTGCATTCCTGTGCCCTGCACTGTGTACCTAATGCATTCTTGAACCCTGCACTGTTTGCGTAATGCATTCCTGAACCCTGCACTGTGTACGTAATGCATTCCTGAACCCTGCACTGTGTATGTAATGCATTCCTGAACCCTGCACTGTGTACGTAATGCATTCCTGAACCCTGCACTGTGTACATAATGCATTCCTGAACCCTGCACTCTGTGCATAACGCATTCCTGAACCCTGCACTCTGTACGTAACGCATTCCTGAACCCTGCACTCTGTACGTAACACATTCCTGAACCCTGCACTCTGTACGTAACGCATTCCTGAACCCTGCACTCTGTACGTAATGCATTTCTGAACCCTGTACTCTGTACATAACGCATTCCTGAACCCTGCACTCTGTACATAACGCATTCCTGAACCCTGCACTCTGTACATAACGCATTCCTGAACCCGGCACTCTGTACGTAACGCATTCCTGAATGCTACACTCTGTACGTAACACATTCCTGAACCCTGCACTCTGTACGTAGCGCATCACTGAACACGGCACTCTGTAGGTAACATATTCCTGAACCCTGCACTCTGTACGTAACGCATTTCTAAACCCTGCACTGTGTATGTAATGCATTCCTGAACCCTGCACTCTGTATGTAAGGCATTTCTGAACCCTGCACTCTGTACATAATGCATTCCTGAACCCTGCACTCTAGGTAACATACTCCTGAACTCTGCACTCTGTACGTAACGTATTCATGAACGCTTCACTCTGTACATAGTGCATTCCTGTACCCTGCACTGTGTACATAATGCATTCCTGAACCCTTCACTCTGTACGTAACACATTCCTGAACCCTGCACTCTGTACGTAACATACTCCTGAATTCTGCACTCTGTAGGTAACGCATTCATCTACTCTGCACTCTGTACGTAGCACATTCCTGAACCCTGCACATAACATACTCCTAAACTATACACTCTTGTCTGTAGCATAATCCTGAACTATGCACTCTGTATGCAACACACTCCTGAACACTTTGTAAGGTCCAAAAGGCCCTTTGATGGCAACCATACTACGGATACGGCCCGCAATGAGTTGGACACCCCTGATCTAGTGCTTTCCTCCCCAACCTGATTGTCCCTGGCCTGCCCCTTTCATCCATTGGGTTTCAGTTTTTTTCACTCATGGAAGGTTCAGCATCACATATGAGATTTACCTAGGATGGTCTGCATGCAAATACAGCCTGTGGCGGAATCCCTACTCTTCCAGACTGACATCCACCCATCAAGGCATTTTGATATTTGTATAAGTCCTCCCAAGGGTTAGCCCGCTGTTCATAAACCAAACCGCAGAAGATTCACCTATCCCTAACTAAAACACACATGTGCTGTGCGCTGGGTGTGTGTTTAAGTGCTATTTAGAATTATTGTCACCATGCTTAGTTTTATGCATTGCCACAACACACTAGCGGGAATGGGTCCATAACCTAGAGCTACAGCATTGTTAATCTCTTGCAATCTTAACATATTTTTAGCCGTCATAACAGTAGACTATGCAGATTTTTTGTTGCTCGTCATACTACTAAAATTGTAAACAATTAATAAATATGAGTAGCAATTTATCATTAAACAGATGGAACAAATGGCTCCCTATGGAGTAACTACACAAGTATCATACCATATCACCTCGTAGCAATCAACTTCACATGATTGGAGCCCTATGCTGTTTATACATGCTGCTTCTGTAGCTACCTCCATATTGTGTACCATGGCGCATACCTGCGTAATGTTTACCATGTTGCATACCTGCGTACCATGGTCCACAGCTCCATAATGTGTTCCAGGGTCTACACCTCCACAGTGTATACTATGGTCTACACCTTCATAATGTGTACCATGGCCCATACCTCCATAATGTGTACTTTGGTCCTCACCTCCATAATGTGTACCATGGTCCTCACCTCCATAATGTGTACCATGGTCCTCACCTCCAAAATGTGTACCATGGTCCTCACCTCCATAATGTGTACCATGGTCCTCACCTCCAAAATGTGTACCATGGTCCTTACCTCCAAAATGTGTACCATGGTCCTCACCTCCATAATGTGTACCATGGTCCTCACCTCCAAAATGTGTATCATGGTCCTCACCTCCATAATGTGTATCATGGTCCTCACCTCCAAAATGTGTATCATGGTCCTCACCTCCAAAATGTGTATCATGGTCCTCACCTCCAAAATGTGTACCATGGTCCTCACCTCCAAAATGTGTACCATGGTCCTCACCTCCATAATGTGTACCATGGTCCTCACCTCCATAATGTGTACCATGGTCCTCACCTCCATAATGTGTGCCATGGTCCCTACCTCCATAATGTGTACCATGGTCCTCACCTCCATAATGTGTACCATGGTCCTCACCTCCATAATGTGTACCATGGTCCTCACCTCCATAATGTGTACCATGGTCCTCACCTCCATAATGTGTACCATGGTCCTCACCTCCATAATGTGTACCATGGTCCTCACCTCCATAATGTGTACCCTGGTCTACACCTCCACAGTGTGTACTATGGTCCACAGCTCCATAATGTGTACCCTGGTCTACACCTCCACAGTGTGTACTATGGTCCACAGCTCCATAATGTGTACCCTGGTCTACACCTCCACAGTGTGTACTATGGTCCACAGCTCCATAATGTGTACCCTGGTCTACACCTCCACAGTGTGTACTATGGTCCACACCTCCATAATGTGTACCCTGGTCTACACCTCCACAGTGTGTACTATGGTCCACAGCTCCATAATGTGTACCCTTGTGCAACCTACATAATATGTACCCTGTGAAAAAGTAACGCACCATCACAGGATGGCAGCAGTGGGTGCCAAGCTAAGACGCAAGGTGCCAGATCCTAAATAAATTCCATTATACTAGTAACTGAAGACATGGACTTTTTAGGCACCAAAACTTAATTAAAAAAGTACAAATGTATTCATAATTTAACATATATAACAACATAAATTACACCACATAAAAAAAAAAGCATCTTAGACCACCAGGAATACATCTGAGCACACCATCAACTGGTTCTAGGCTTATAGCAGGGTCTCTTAATATGTTACAAACAATTGGCCCCTGCCCCCACCTATAACTGGCCTTTGCAGCAAGGAGCACATGGAAGGGTGACGCAAGTCAAACAAAACCAAAGACAATTTCCAGCTCAATTTACCAGCCAGCCTCAAACCCAGTGGCGGCTGGTGCTCAAAATTCTTGGGGGGGCGCAAACAAACTGAAAAAAAACAAACCATCAATTGCCGCCACTGTGCCCATTAAACGCAGCCACTGTGCCCAAACGCCACCAGTTTGCCCCCTCAAATGCAGCCAGTTTCCCCCCAAATGCAGCCAGTTTGTCCCCATATACAGCCAGTTTGTCCCCATATACAGCCAGTTTGTCCCCATATACAGCCAGTTTGTCCCCAAATACAGCCAGTTTCCCCCCAAATACAGCCAGTTTGTCCCCATATACAGCCAGTTTGTCCCCATATACAGCCAGTTTGTCCCCATATACAGCCAGTTTGTCCCCAAATACAGCCAGTTTCCCCCCAAATACAGCCAGTTTGTCCCCATATACAGCCAGTTTGTCCCCATATACAGCCAGTTTGTCCCCATATACAGCCAGTTTCCCCCCAAATGCAGCCAGTTTCCCACAAATACAGCCAGTTTGTTCCCAAATGCAGCCAGTTTGTCCCCAAATACAGCCAGTTTGTCCCCATATACAGCCAGTTTGTTCCCATATACAGCCAGTTTGTCCCCATATACAGCCAGTTTGTTCCCATATACAGCCAGTTTGTCCCCAAATACAGCCAGTTTGTCCCCAAATACAGCCAGTTTGTCCCCAAATGCAGCCAGTTTGTAACCAAATGCAGCCAGTTTGTCCCCATATCCAGCCAGTTTGTCGCCCAAATACAGCCAGTTTGGCCCCATATACAGCCAGTTTGTCCCCAAATGCAGCCAGTTTGTCCCCAAATGCAGCCAGTTTGTCCCCATATACAGCCAGTTTGTCCCCAAATGCAGCCAGTTTGTCCCCATATACAGCCAGTTTGTCCCCAAATGCAGCCAGTTTGTCCCCAAATGCAGCCAGTTTGTCCCCAAATGCAGCCAGTTTGTCCCCATATACAGCCAGTTTGTCCCCATATACAGCCAGTTTGTCCCCATATACAGCCAGTTTGTCCCCAAATACAGCCAGTTTGTCCCCATATACAGCCAGTTTGTCCCCATATACAGCCAGTTTGTCCCCATATACAGCCAGTTTGTCCCCATATACAGCCAGTTTGTCCCCAAATACAGCCAGTTTCCCCCCATATACAGCCAGTTTGTCCCCATATACAGCCAGTTTGTCCCCATATACAGCCAGTTTCCCCCCAAATGCAGCCAGTTTCCCCCCAAATGCAGCCAGTTTCCCACAAATACAGCCAGTTTGTTCCCAAATGCAGCCAGTTTGTCCCCAAATACAGCCAGTTTGTCCCCATATACAGCCAGTTTGTTCCCATATACAGCCAGTTTGTCCCCATATACAGCCAGTTTGTTCCCATATACAGCCAGTTTGTCCCCAAATACAGCCAGTTTGTCCCCAAATACAGCCAGTTTGTCCCCAAATGCAGCCAGTTTGTAACCAAATGCAGCCAGTTTGTCCCCATATCCAGCCAGTTTGTCGCCCAAATACAGCCAGTTTGTCCCCATATACAGCCAGTTTGTCCCCAAATGCAGCCAGTTTGTCCCCAAATGCAGCCAGTTTGTCCCCATATACAGCCAGTTTGTCCCCAAATGCAGCCAGTTTGTCCCCATATACAGCCAGTTTGTCCCCAAATGCAGCCAGTTTGTCCCCAAATGCAGCCAGTTTGTCCCCATATACAGCCAGTTTGTTCCCATATGCAGCCAGTTTGTCCCCAAATGCAGCCAGTTTGTCCCCAAATACAGCCAGTTTGTCCCCATATACAGCCAGTTTGTTCCCATATGCAGCCAGTTTGTCCCCAAATGCAGCCAGTTTGTCCCCAAATGCAGCCAGTTTGTCCCCAGCCCTGCACTTAGCTTTCTCGGGTCAGCGCCGTCCTTCTTCCGTCCTCGATGTCTTTTCCCGCCCTCGATGTCGCTTCAGCCAATCAGGTTAACGGTAACCGGACCCGGTGAACCCGATTGCCTGAAACGCCTGTCAGTGTTAACCAGGGAACGCACCCCCGTGCGTCCTCTGGTTAACTATTTGGAAGCCGATTAAAGCCCTCAGGCTGTAATCGGGAAGCTGGCTCCGCTGGCTCTGATAGGCACTTCCAAAAACCAACCAGCCGCTGTTATTCAGATGGCCGGCGCTCAACAGGGGGTCGGCCATCTGAACAGTGGGTGGCAGCGGCGGCGACAATACATAGGTTCATGCAATGCATGAACCTATGTATTGTTGTGAGTGACGGGCGCAGGAGCGAGAGGGGGCGGCGCTCCTGCGCCCACTATGGACGCACCGCCACTGCTCAAACCAACGAATTGTCCTGTCTAACAGCATGCGTTAAAAACAGGGGATTCGTTTTCACACATTTGCAAATACATGCACAAGCTGCAGGGCCACTTCAAAGCACCCCAGTAGTATCTGCAGTCCTAACTGTAATTTTTTTTTAGAGTTAGGACTGCAGATAATATTGGGGTGTCATGGAGTGGCTCTGCAGCTTACGCATGTATTTGCAGACGTGTGCAAACTAAACCCCCTTTTTTTAGACAGCAAATAGAAACTTGTTATAACCATATCGAAACATGTTTACAAGATATAGTTTTTTTTTAATCCTTGTCCCATAACATAAATTACATTTACAAAAACATAAATATGCTGAAGCACATGAAGGTGATGGAGATGGATGCTATCCAGTAGGCTGCAAACCTCAAGACCCCAAGCCCACACTTTTTTTAAGCCAATTAGAGCCTCTGGCTCTAATCATGTGCTTAAAAAAAAAGCCCAGTTAAAATCCATGCATCCGGCACCCTGCATGTAGATTAGGGGCCAGGTGCATGGATTAGGGGACGGAGTCCTTGCGTTGCAGTGACACACACAAAATGCACATTTTACAATGCATGAAGCCAAGCCACAGATGTGACTATGGCCTAATTGTAAAAAGTAAATGAGTATTGGCCTCAATGCCCTGATCCCCCGATAGGATTTGATGTTTACAGTTTGATTTTTCTTTTTTTTTTTTAGTCTTTCCTCTAGAAATCCTTTACATAAAGCTTGTCATTTTTGCTTAGCGGCTTATGAAGCCAGACGAATCTGATGTGTAATGCAGCTCTTGGGTAATGTTTAGACACACTTTCCCCTGTAAATCCTGTTTTCCTTCTAATACCTGCTGTCTGGGAAGTCATTGGGACACGCCGTCGCTGACCCAGACGTGGCCCGGCGAGACTTTCTGCTTCCAATTATGAATAAAGATAAATAAAAGTATGGTAATGGAGTAGGTCACCTCTTTAAGGCTAGACGGAGGGCGGTGGGATGCGTCCCGTCCTGGAGAAACACAGCATTGCCTGCAAGAACTCAAAACATGTAAGACATAACAGCTGAGGTGGTGCAGAGCCAATTACAGCCCACACACACTCCGAGACTCCTCTAGATGCTTTCCTTATTGCAGAACTCCAGAGGAATGATGAAGAGATGTCTCTACTCTAGGGTGACCAGACATCCCCGGTTTCCGGGGACAGTCCCCGGATTGAGGACACTGTCCCTGGAGCCAGTCTGTCCCCAGATTGCAGTGGCATGGAGTAGCTCTTAAGTAGCTGAGTGCAGGGCCACCCGTCACGTGACCCCGTCCCCCTCTGACACAAGGGGAAACCCGGGCTTCCCCAGTGAGGTGCGGGTGCCCCCAGCCCCCCTCTGATGCAACGGAAACCTGCGTTACATTAGAGGGGGCGGGGTCACCCACACGTCACTGGGGAAGCCCGGGTTTCCCCTTGCGTCAGAGGGGGAAGGGGTCACGTGACGGGTGGCCCTGCACTCAGCTACTTAAGAGCTGTCACTGGCTGAAGCCGCGTCATTCCCCGGGTGTCTCCGCTCTGATGAAGAGAGGACCGTGTGCTGTACCTCGCTGCGCTGGACATCATCGTTGGAGCCTGGACTTGGAGAGGAGAGATCATCCATCGCTCGACCCCGGAGAGGAGATCACCCATCGCAGGATACCGAGAGTGGATTACCACCGCTGGAATCTTTTTTTTTTTTTTAATAAAGGACTTTTCCCAACGGTGTCTGTGTGTTTTTTTACAATTTTTTACACTTTCTTTGTGAAATGGTAGGGGTACAATGAACCCCTTACCAATTCACATAGGGGGGGTGGGATCTGGGGGTCCCCTTTGTTAAAGGGGTCTTCCAGATTCCAATAAGACCCCTGCCCGCAGACCCCCACAACCACCGGGCAAGGGTTGTGGGGATGAGGCCCTTGTCCCCATCAACATGGGGACACGGTGCTTTGAGGGGTCACAGACCCCCAAAGCATCCTCCTAATGTTGAGGGCATGTGGCCTGATACAGTTCAGGAGGGGGGGCGCTCTCTCGTCCCCCCTCTTTTCCTGCGGCCTGCCAGGTTGCGTGCTCGGATAAAGGGTCTGGTATGGATTTTTGGGGGGAACCCCCACGTCATTTATTTTTTAAAATTTGACGCAGGGTTCCCCTTAATATCCATACCAGACCTGAAGGGCCTGGTAATTGAATTTGGAGGGACCCCCATGCATTTTTTTTTTTTTTATCAATGACTTTTCTCTGTACAGCCGCGAGTGCTTTTAAATTACTTTTTTTCCTTCAGAAATGACACTTTGTGCAGGGACAGTTCTAAACATGAGCTGCTTTACAGGCATACTCTAGACACCCCCCAGGTACGAAATTTAAAGGAATATTTCACTTTTATTGTTTCACTTTTAGCATTATTAAAATCACTGCTCCCGAAAAAACTGACGTTTTTAAAACTTTTTTTTGCATTGATACATGTCCCCTGGGGCAGGACCCGGGTCCCCATACACTTTTTATGACAATAACTTGCATATAAGCCTTTAAAATGAGCACTTTAGATTTTTCATGTTCGTGTCCCATAGACTTTAATGGTGTTCGGATGTTCGAACAAATTTATTGCCTGTTTGCAAGTTCTGGTGCGAACCGAACTGGGGGGGTGTTCGGCTCATCCCTAATCAGGACAGTCTCTGCCACAGACCGTTTGAGAACAAATGTGGATAGCCAGGAATCCACTGCCACAGGATTTCAGTCCCGAACTTCCATCCGTGCAGTTAAAGAACCTTTAAGCCAATCCGGCTAACTGCTTGGCTTTTAAAGTAGTGGATCCCCGCTTAACAAGGTCACCAGGCCTCTCCCGAGACATTAGCACTTTGCTGGTCTCCTCCAGGGCAGGTCCTCCCCGGTTTCCTTCATTAAGTAGCTTCCTCCCTCTTGGTGGATAGCTTGGTATCCCCTTTAGGATTATAGGCCCCAGCCAGACTAGCCGGGCCTACCATATAGCGATGCAGCCCCGGGCCAACGTGGCCCCAAGACCAGAATCACACACACATACCTCGCGCCAGGAGGGCAGCGAGATGAAGACGAACGAGCCCCGCCGTAATGGCGTCTGCCCCTTAAGTATCCCTCCCAGCATGCACAGCGGGGCACCACTCCCACTGTTCACTGCCGAGAAAGGACACCCAATACACCATGTTCTACCCGTATTCCAACATGGGCCTGAGGTGGTACCGCCACCTTCAGGCAACAAGGGAAACAATACCAGGCACCACCATAGCCAGAATAGAGGCAATTTAGATATAATCATAAGTCTGAGCCCAACTATTTGCTCAGACACCCTCTAAATTTACAATAGCGCCCCGATCATCAGGGGCAGGGCGCGCTACACAAGGAAGGGAGCTCTTGTGTGAGAAGGTGATGTGGGATCCCCTGGAGTGTGGAGTCTTAGCACCAGCCGGTTTTCACCAGAACTCCTGATGGTGGAGATAGATTTTGCTGCTCGCTGATGCCAGGTCATGACCAGGTTTTACCCTGCAGAGGTGCAGAGATAAGCCATGTAAGTGAATTCAGGGTTGAGCAGGTGTACAGGCAGAGCCAAAACGGGGAGAGACAATGAGAAGATCCAGGAAACAGGACCAAGGTCAGAGCAAGCGGCAGACAAACAAATCTAAAGCCTCGTACACACGAACGAGTTTCTCGGCAAAAACCAGCAAGAAACTTGCTGGCAGAGATTCGTTCGTGTGTATGGTTTCTCGTCAAGAAAAGCGACAAGTATCTCGACGAGAAAATAGAGATCCTGCTCTCTATTTTCTCGTCGAGATTCTCGTCGGCATGTTTCTCGACGAGAAAAGTGAGTGTGTGTACACTTACCTGTCCTCCCGGAAGCCCGCGCATGTTCGAAATGAATTTGACGCATGCGCGGTAGCTTCCTAGGCATACGTAGGGTATACCAAGATGGCGGTGACGGCATCGAATGTGACGAGCGCATGCTCGTCATAGTCGATGACGTCACCGCGTACGCTCCATTCAAAGAACCGCGGGTTCTTTGAATCGAGCGTGTGTACACTCGGCCGGGACAATTTTCTTGTCCAAGAATCTCGTCGAAAAAAACGACATGTTTTTTTCGACGAGAATCTCGGCCGTGTGTACGAGGCCTGAGAGACAAAGCTTGAAGATCAATCCAAGGAAGCAAGCAGGATGAGGGGTAGCAAAAGGGAGCCCAAGGAGGTAAACAATAAAATTACCCAGGTGCTTGGCACAGGAAGAACACACCCTTAAATTGGTGCAACCTCTTTAAAAGGCCACGACTATTGTATAACAGATGTATTCCTGGTCTGCCAACCACGTTCTACCCCGTACCTTACTTATACTTAAACAATGAGACCACACCTTTAGTTTGGAGTAAAACATGGCCGTAGCAGCCTCCTTTATTTTAACTGTTATATCAGTTATCAAAACATCAACCATCAAAACATAATCAGAACATAATCAGAACCCATGTTTTCAGAATATTGCCTCCTGGTGTTGGTCTTTGCAGGAACCTCAAAATTACCATAATCATAATAATATTAATCATATCAATCTTAATCATATCAATAACAACCCATGTGACACTGCGGTACCTTAAGTGGTCATAGGCCTCAAGCCGACCAGCTGCTCAGAGACGACCACTGACCGCAGTGCCCCCATTATCAAACTCTTCCAGCTAAACCCCTGTTAGCTGGAATACACCTTCAGAACCCATATCACCGATAAGTCCTGACCACTTGCTTTTTAAGGTACTTCATTCTCCCGCAAAGACCAAAACACCCGCCACAGCACTCAAGGGAAAACACCTTTACCCTTTGGTGCCCCTCCAAACCCTAAGGGCTCGTTGAATCCCATCCTGCAAACCCAAAGCCCACAAATCAGTCCCCACTTCATTCAGATGGACACCATCCCTCCGTAGATACCGCCACGTATACACCTCCAACTCCAAGTGTCGGACCACCAACCCCCCGTTCCGGACCACAAACTTACCCATGTCCCGATTGATTTTCCTGCGAGCCCGATTGATGCCATCCACGGACCTCGCCCCTTTCCAAGCTGTCTGGGCCACCATATCAGACCAGACAATGATCGTGTCCGGGAAGGACATCCTGAGCCCCAGGAAATCAAATTTCATATCCCTCGTCACCTCTAACATGGACCTACTGCCCAGATCATTGCCACCTATGTGCAGTACTAAAACGTCAGATGGCCTGTCCAAACAAGCAAAACGGTGCACCTCCGGAACCATCCTGCTCCACAACATTCCCGGAACTCCCAGCCATCAGACACACGCCTCAGGTCTTGGGAACCCCAGCTGCCGACCCTCAGAACGAACGTCAGCCCTCTTAGCCCCCCAGAACACAAACTAATGGCCCAGTATCCAGACCAAAGCTTGTCTCACCTGAAAATAGAAGAAGAACAATAACTCCCATGAGAAAACCCCAAAACCCAACTTGTACAACTCAGCAGCCTGAATACAACACCCCAGGCATGCACTCAAAATTACTCCAGCCCCACCATTAGCTGGGGGCGAACGTACAGCCAGATCCTCCTGGATTCTCACCGGCCTATCCTCCTAACAGCTTCCTCATCCATCCCACATCTGGCCGCCTCCGTAGCTGCCCCGATCCGGAATGAGTGAGAGGAGAACTCCCTATCGCGTAGTCCCAACGCCCGAAGGCACTTTGGGAACACAGCAATAAACTGATATCTTGAAAGTGGGGTCCCGTCCTCGTGCATCAAAAAATAACCCACACCGGACGGGCGAACCTCCAAGTACCCTTTAACAGCCCGTAGCGGACACAACATAGAACCTGGAACCGGAAAAACCTGTACCAACTTACCTCTGCCCATCTGGTCCGTCTTAGACTTCCTAAGCGCCAGTGACACCCCTTCCTCCGTCCAACCCACATCGCTAGCCAGCAACCCCCCATGCACTGCTTTGGACGGACTGTCCAACTCACCTATCCGGAATGCACCAAAGAACGCCAATGAAAAGGCCACTGTGAACAGCAAAACCTCATATCCGGATGAGCATAGGCCCTGTAACTGCCCCATGATCCCAGCCAATAGAGCAAACAATACCGGCCGCTTGCTGTCCGTTTTCTGGCCCCCGCGGCCATATCCGTTGAATGCCTGACGCACCCAAAAGTCTTTTGTAAAGTCCGGGCAACCCTGCCATTTAAACAGAAAGGCCAACCCTGCTAGCTTCTTACCCAAACAGGACCTGGATACGCGAGCCTCCATGTTCCTGGCCAGGAAATACAGCACCAATAACCTTACATTGGGACCCACTGGGTCAGCTCCAGCTTCCCGAACCATCTCTCGCCACTCCAGCCACACCTTCTCATACGCCACCCATGTGCCCGTACTCACCGATTTTCTGATCCAACCTGACACTATTCCAACGGAATCCTCCACAGCCAGCCTGTAAAGGGACCCCACGCTGCTCCGCCTCCGGTGCCAACTCTCGGAACCTGTCCCACTGAAAGCGAGACAGCGCATCAGCTATGACATTGTCCACCCCTGGAAGGTTTACCGCATACACAAACACATTGAGCTGTAAGCATCTCAACACCAGATGGTGCAGCAGCCGCACCACAGGGGGGGAGGATGCCGACACCTTGTTAATGACCTGCACCGCCCCTGGGTTGTCTCCTTGAAACCGCACCTTTAAGTCTCTGAAACAAGCACCCCACAGTTCCACTGCCATTACCACCGGAAACAGTTCCAACAGGACCAAGTTCTTAGTGAAACCAGCATTAATCCACTTTCCCTGAAAGAAAGCCCCAAAACCTAACCCCCCAGCTGCATCCGTGTACAGTTCCAAATCAAAATTGCTAATTGGTCCGGACATCCATAACGCTCTCCCATTGAAGGACTCCAGGAATGAATGCCAAACCTGCAAGTCCGCCTTGTGTTCCCTGCCCAAACTCACAAAGTGTGTGGGGGACCGTACCCCAGCCGTGCTAGCCGACAGCCGCCGGCAGAACACCCTGCCCATTGGCAGAATGCGGCACGTGAAATTGAGTTTTCTCAGCAGCGACTGCAAC
Source organism: Rana muscosa (assembly GCA_029206835.1). Taxonomy (NCBI): domain Eukaryota; kingdom Metazoa; phylum Chordata; class Amphibia; order Anura; family Ranidae; genus Rana; species Rana muscosa. The sequence continues at coordinate 1,079,648,015 of CM055117.1, forward strand.
ACCCTAAGCTGCACCTTCCTCAGCCCCATCATAACCTTCAGCTCACGCTTGAGAGCCTCCAACTTGTCCAATGGTAGGCGGCACTCCATGGCCTCCGAATCCAGGACAATGCCCAAAAACGTGATAACCGTGCGAGGGCCCTCAGTTTTCTCAGGCGCCAAAGGGATCCCAAACCGCTCTGCAACGTGCTCCAAGGTGACCAGGAGCACCACGCAGATCCTGGATGAGGCCGGACCCACGCACAGAAAATCGTCCAAGTAGTGAATAATTCAATCCATATCTTCTCCCTCACTTCAGGTTTCAGGTGTGCTCCCAGCGGTGCCTCATAACACACATACACCTCACATTTTGCAGCATCAGCCAACCTAATGATATCCTGCTGTGCCGCCTGTTCCACCGCACTACCCACCTGTGTGGCCCCCAAAGCCATGGTAGCCACCCCTGCAGATTCCCCCACCGCAGTAGTTGCCGCAGGTGGAACCGGCGCTATAACCGCAGCAACTGCCGGGCTGACCTGCCCACCATCCCCCTTCTCAAATTGGCTGACCAAGGACTTGATACCCGCAAGAAACCCCTGCAGCCCATCCAGCCGTGCACCTCCCCCAGCAGGGACCATAGCCCCCCCAGCCTGCCCACTACCTGGATCCAGCACCTGCCCCGCTAAACCCCCACACCCACAGCAGGCCTAACCACCTGGCCACTACCCCCAGTATGGCCCCCAGAATGAGTAGGTGAAAATGACTTACCGGGCTGTCTGGAAGAACTCCCACCAGCCGATCGACTCGACTCCACCGCTGCCACCGACCGTCCGGGTCTCTGATCCTCCTCCGAGCTGCACACTTCCCCCTCCGACAGCACCCCCGACTGCTCCTCACCACTAGAAGAAAGCTCACCAGGTGACTTGTCCCTGGAAGCCGAGGGTCCTGCACCCGATCGATCCATCCTCCGCGCACCAGACCCGCACACCGATCGTTCAGCCGACTTGCCACCACGCTGTTCCCCAGCACCGCCGTCATCCCTCTCTGGCTCCCTCACTCCTGAACCCGCCTGCACCGGCCCATGACGTCCGGCCAAAGGGGGGGATGCCCGGACACCGCGGCCCCCGATAACCCGCCGGAGACCCCCGGGGGCGGGGCCCGCACTCTCCGACTCCATGCACCGCGCGGGCCTGATGGCCGCACCGGAACTCCCGGCGCGGCCCCCTGCCGAGCTCCGAACTTGAGGGGGATTCCTCCCGGTACCCCCCACCCTGGGCAACGCAGCGCGCTTGGCCGAGGGGCCCTAGGGAGACTCCCAGTCTGCCGCTGAGCTCTCGGAGAGGGGCCTGGTGAGAAGCGCTCCGGAGGTCTAGACCTGCGAGCTCGCCCAGCCACTCTCCCTGCGGTATCTGCTGATCTAGATTAAGGCTTACCTGTAGGTGCAAGACATACCTCCTAAACCTACACGGTTAAGGAGATATTTTCCAAAAAATAGGCAGCGATGTCTACGGCGCATGCGGAGCAGCGATACCCGGAAGTCACTCCAGGAGAGATGGCGGCAACGGAGGAGGTGAACGAGGGTCGCTGCGGGGGCTTCGATCTCAGGTAAGTAATTCATAATGAGCTAGTATGCTACGCAGAGAGGGTTTACTTCCTCTTTAAGTCCCAGGTATTGAGTTGGTTAAAAGTGACCGTAGAAGATGGTTGCTGCTCCCTAGAGATCAGATCCTGAGTTACCTAATGCACAAACCATAAAAGCAAACACAAGGGGGTGCCACCGTCTAAGTGTGGATTTGTGCATCAAATAATCTACACTTAGATCGTGATGCCCTCTTGTGTTTGCTTTTATGGAAAATGCGTTTTTGGCCGCAAACTTGGCAGGTTTTCCACAATATATAAGAAACAACCTATATTGCAGTGTAGTGTCTTTGCCCCTGGTCAGCTGAGTCACAAGAGCCAATCATTTAAAGTGATATTAAAGGTTCAGCTTTAAATAAAAATAAATAAACATGTCATACTTATCTGCTCTGTGCAATGGTTTTGCACAGAGCAGCCCCGATCCTCCACTGTTCTGGTCCCCCCGCTGATGCTCCTGGCTCCTCCCCCCCTGCTTGCTCTGAGGGCACTTGTGTATGCTCGCTCCAGAGCCACCTGTGTGTGTCCATAAGATACACAGGACCCGGCTTGGCCCTGCCCCCTTCCTCAATGGCTGTGATTGATATGAGGGAGCCAATGGCTCTCGCTACTGTGTCTCAGCCAATGAGGAAGGAGAGACCCAGAAGAGCCGCTGCTCATGTGGACACTGCTGAATTGAGATCGGGCTTGGGTAAATATTAGGAGGGCTGAGTGGGGAGCTGCACACTGAAGTTTTTTTTAGAAAACCTTCAGCCGTTACAACAACTTTAGAGTAATGGATAACCCAGCCCCACCTCTATAAAAGGGTGGGCCACATTGTCATTGTAGGTTGGAGTTGTTAGGGAGAGCTGACTATTCTGTGTAGGGAGGGATAATATTTTTGCTTTTTTTTTCTGCCTTTAGCACATGTCCCCCACGACATAACCTGGCTTCCCATGCCCTCTGTTTGTCAGTAGGGATGAGCTTCGAGTTCGAGTCGAACTCATGTTCGACTCGAACATTGCCTGTTCGCCCGTTCGCCGAACAGCGAACAAATTGGGGTGTTCGCGGCAAATTCGAAAAGTCTATGGGAGAAATCTAAAGTGCTAATTATAAAGGCTTATATGCAAGTTATTGTCATAAAAAGTGTTTGGGGACCCGGGTCCTGCCCCAGGGGACATGTATCAATGCAATTTTTTTTTTTAAATACGGCCGTTTTTTTGGGAGCAGTGATTTTAATAATGTGTAGCGGGTATATGCTTTCTATTTTTTGAATCTGGTGGGGAAAACTGTGATGTATGGTTCCCTGGGGCCCACCAGGTGGCACTGTCGCTTTGGGCCCGGGGTTGAGCCATCATTGTGGTGGCGTACCTCTTTTGGTCTCTCTCAGCAGTTGTATGGTGGGGCGGGGAACCTGCCGTGCTTGCTGGGAGGGGGTATAAAGGGGGCGGCCATTTTTGGTGGTGGAAGTCGAGTCCCGGGCACCTTCAGCCTGAGGGCGGCGGTTCGTGTCAGTCCCCTAGGCGGGTCTAGGCCTAGAGGACGTTCGGAGGTCGCGTTCCATCCCAGGCACCTTTAGCCTGGGGTGAGGTACTCGGGAGGAGGTCTGGAGCTCAGTGCCCAACACTGAGTTCCGCGAGGGAAGGAGATCCTAGGGAACCCCGGGAGTGGGTACCCGAATCCGGAAGGCGTAATGGACCGGTGGGAGATACTCGCTTGAAGACCCGGTGCAGCATATTGCCAGTGATAGGTGAGCCTCCCATCGGAGACCGCCTGGAAGGAAATCCCCCCTCGCTCGGAGACCGCAACCCACTTTCAGGAAGGAAAGTGGAGAGTTCATTGTGTCTGGGCCTACTCGCATCCATACCTCCTTTTCTGTTCTGTTCTACAAGGGAGTCTAACTGATTGTGTTCATTCAGGAAGAATAAAGGAGTGTTGGACTTTAATGGTGTGGGGCTCATTTTCTGGCAGACATTGTTCAAGGTAACTCTCATTGGAGGTTCCAGGTGCAGAACACCGACCCGAAGGTAAAACAAGAACTTTGCTTCCACCACACAAACATCTGCGGTGAGGGCTTGGCGTGGTGACCCCACTCTCTCTCCTGTAAAGTACCCCTAGACAAGAGACAGACGAGCTGATAGAAGAGAGGGGAGAGAGGAGGCCGCTACAAATGCTTAAAGTGAAACAATAAAAGTGAAATATTCCTTTAAATTTCGTACCTGGGGGGTGTGTATGATATGCATGAAAAGTGGCGCTTGTTTCCCGTGCTTAGAACTGTCCCTGCATAAAATTTTATTTTTTAAGGAAAAAAAGTCATTTTAAACGGACTCGCGGCTATTAATGAATTGTCGGCTCCCGGCAATACATACAAAAGTCATTGATAAAAATACAAAAAAAGCGTGGGGTCCCCCAGAATTCAATTACCAGGCCCTTCAGGTCTGGAATGGATATTAAGGGGAACCCCGCCGCAAGTTTTAAAAAAAATGCGTGCGGTTCCCCCAAATATCCATACCAGGCCCTTCAGATCTGGCATGGATTTTAAGGGGAACTCCACCCCAAATGTAAAAAAAAATGGCGTGGAGTCCCCCCAAAAATCCATACCAGACCCTTATCCAAGCAGCAACCTGGCAGGCCGCAGGAAAAGACGAGAGAGCGCCCCCCCTCCTGAACCGTACCAGGCCACATGCCCTCAACATGGGGATAGAAGGGGCGGGTCTATACATGTAATAGACTGCGGAGGAAGTTCCCCATCAGGTCCGCTCAGGCTCAGCCAATGACGGACAGCGCTGGACATCGGATCGCCGCGGGACACTGGATTTCACAGCTGAAATGTTTTTTATTTTTATTTTTTAATAAAGGACTTTTCCAAGGTGTTTGTGTGTTTTTTTTTTTGACACTTTCTTCGTGAAATGGTAGGGGTACAATGTACCCCTACCAATTCACATAGGGGGGCGGGATCTGGGGGTCCCCTTTGTTAAAGGGGTCTTCCAGATTCCGATAAGCCCCCCGCCCGCAGACCCCCACAACCACCGGACAAGGGTTGTGGAGATGAGGCCCTTGTCCCCATCAACATGGGGACATCCTCCCCATGTTGAGGGCATGTGGCCTGGTACGGTTTAGGAGGGGGGGCGCTCTCTCGTCCCCCCCTCTTTTCCTGCGGCCTGCCAGGTTGCGTTCTCAGATAAGGGTCTGGTATGGATTTTTGGGGGGACTCCACGCCATTTTTTTAAAAATTTGGGGTGGAGTTCCCCTTAAAATCCATGCCAGATCTGAAGGGCCTGGTATGGATATTTGGGGGAACCGCACGCATTTTTTTTTTTAGATTGCGGCGGGGTTTCCCTTAATATCTATACCAGACCTGAAGGGCCTGGTAATTGAATTCTGGGGGACCCCCACGCTTTTTTTTAAATTTTTATCAATGACTTTTCTATGTATTGCCGGGAGCCGACAATTCATTAATAGCCGCGAGTCAGTTTTAAATGACTTTTTTTCCTTCAAAAATTACACTTTTTGCAGGGACAGTTCTAAGCACGGGAAACAAGCGCCACTTTACATGCATATCATACACACCCCCCAGGTACGAAATTTAAAGGAATATTTCACTTTTATTTTTTCATTTTAAGCATTATTAAAATCACTGCTCCCGAAAAAACGTCCGTTTTTAAAACTTCTTTTTGCATTGATACATGTCCCCTGGGGCAGGACCCGGGTCCCCAAACACTTTTTAGGACAATAGCCTCGTACATACGACCGAGAATCTCGTCAAGAAAAAACACGTCGTTTTTCTTGACGAGATTCTTGGACAAGAAACTTGTCCCAGCCGAGTGTACAGACGCTCCTTTCAAAGAACCCGCGGTTCTTTGAATGGAGCGAACACGGTGACGTAATCGACTACGACGAGCGTGCGCTCGTCACATTCGATGCCGTCGCCACCATCTTGCTACACTATACCTATGCCTAGGAAGCTACCGCGCATGCGTCAAAGTCATTTCGAGCATGCGCGGGCTTCCCGGAGGACAGGTAAGTGTACACACACACACACACTTTTCTCGTCGAGAAACATGCTGACAAGAATCTCGACGAGAAAATAGAGAGCAGGTTCTCTATTTTTCTCGTCGAGATTCTTGTCGGTTTTCTTGGCGAGAAACTTGATAGCCGCGTACACACGACCGATTTACTCGGCAAGAAACCTCTGCCAGAAAGTTTCTTGTCGTTTTTTCGACAAGAAACTCGGTCGTGTGTACGAGGCTAATAACTTGCATATTAGCTTTTATAATTAGCACTTTAGATTTCGAACGTTCGAGTCCATTGTATTTAATAGGGTTCTAAAGTTCACGCGAACATTCTGTCTGTTCGCAGGTTCTGGTGCGAACCGAACAGGGGGGTGTTCGGCTCATCCCTGTTTGTCAGTAGCTTGCTTATTAGCCCTATAAATGGGCATAATTGAATAACACGTTTCGTCCACCATAGACTTCAATGGGGTGTGATGCAAAGTCTGCGAACTTGGGGAAATATTTGCAGCACATTTCGCAAACCAATCCTAGGCAGATCCATTCATCCTTGTTCTGAGAATAAAGGTGAACCCTTTCATTTAGCAGTCAGTTTAGGAAAGGACACGCAGTTTCTTTCAATAAAGAAAGGATAACATCTACAATAATGTTTGATAAAATCTTTTCAATGTATATGATTCATGGGGAGGGCATTGTTTTTTATTTTTCGTACATCACGGGACACAGAGCGACTTAGTCATTACTAATGGGTTATATAGTTTACCTTCAGGTGCTGGCACTGGCAACTTCCAAACCGGAAGTACCCTCCCCTATATAAGCCCCTCCCATCCGGGAGCACCTCAGTTTTTTGCCAGTGTCTAAGGTGTTGGCCAAAGAGTAACATGTGTTTTCCTGGGCTTGCGTACAGGTTCTTTTACGGGCCTTAGTAAGCTGTTCCGGATCCCACCAAAAAAGCTTCATAGCTAAACGGTTGGTACCCGGGCCTTGCAACAGAAGAGCAAGGTTTTGCCTGTAATGCCTCTCTTAGGAGGGCTGGACCCTGGGATCCAGAGCTCTGGTCATACCCACGACCAAGATGTTTTCTGTGCAGGGTGCTATACAGGTCCAGGGGAGTGGAATCCTTGGGAACCCGGTCCCTGAAGGTTTAATTACAATGCCTGCCGTGATAGGTGAAGTTTGGGCTTCTGTGGACCAAACAGAGTCCTGCGGCGGGGGAACAGGTAAGTGGGGGCCCCCAGGAACTTGGTTCTATTGGGGGACCCCCAAGCCTAATTTGTCTTTCTGTCTGTTACCTAACGGTATTCCCGCTAATATCTGTGTATGCCTGTAACTACTGAAAAATGTAAAATTTTAATAGTAGTCAAGAAAAAAAAAAAAGAGGACCGCGGTACCTGTGTTAAACCACTAGAGGCCGCTGTGGTCCATTTTTTCTTGTCATGTGGATCTTTGGTTTTCTCAAGTCAAAAGATCCAGGCAGTTGGTAAGTTCTCTGTGGGAATCCACTTCCTCTGCCCTGTTGCTGCGCTCATCCACCGCACAGGCCCTCCGGCAAAAAGGGCCCTGGCTCCTAGTCCCTGTTTGGGTTTCGAAAAGGGCGCCAATGGCGCACGGGCGCGCGCGCGGGCGCGTGCACGCGCCTCCTATGAAAAAAAAGGGGCGGGGCGGGTGGATGACGCTCGATGCGCGCCGCGGCGCTTCTGCGCATGTGCAGGCGTCCCAGCTTGTATAAAAGACACAGTACAAGTGTCAGCTGGATGCAAACAGAGCTAGCAACAAACAGTGGCACACAGAGGCGGTTGATGCAGGCATCCCCATAGAAAGGCACTTTAGTGGACACCAGCTGGTATATAGCAGCAACTGTGTTAGACTATTACCAGCAAAATTGGTGTATGACGATGGGAATACCTCAGCTTTGTGCTTAAAGGATATGTCGTCCAGACGCTCCGGAAATAAGTCTTCCAGGAAGCCAAAGGGGTCTCCATCGGGCTCTGAGGATATTGGGCATGCTTGTACTGCACCAATCTCCCCTGAGAATTCAGAGGTCAGTAGCCGTAGGAACCCCGCAGGAGTGCCTGGTGCTGCGGCTGTCCCCAGTCCACCTGCTCCTGTATATATAACAGAGGAGGTTTTATCCTCAACTCTGGGAGGATTGGAAGAGAGATTAACAGCATTGATCGCTGCTTCCCTGTCACAGGGAAAGCGCGTCCGATCTCCGTCTCCTCCTTCAGAGTGCCTGTTAGTGGAGGAACAGCCCCACACAGAGATCGACCTACCTGAAGGGGATCAGGATGAGGTTGATTCAGTTATGGAGGAATCAACAGTGGAAGAACCTTTCTCAGCATCTCAGGCTGAAAGATTATGGGTTCAGTCTCTGACTAACATGGTCCGATCAGCATTTAAAATGCCTCTGGCGGAACCATCAACCACTACGGTTTCCTCGCTGGGGTCGCTAAAAGCTCCCCAGGCTGTCTGTTCCTTCCCAATCCACCCTTTATTAGAAGGGCTTATTTACCAGGATTGGGAGCATCCTGATAAAATATTTGCTCCCCCCAAAAGATTTCCGGTGATCTATCCCATGGAGGATAAGTTCATAAAAAAATGGAGGGTCCCTACAGTGGACGCAGCCATCTCTTCTGTGAACAAATCACTGACATGTCCAGTAGATAATGTTCAAAGACCCAATAGATAAAAAATTGGAGTCTTTACTAAAATCTGCTTTCTCTACAGCAAGCATGGTGACACAACCTGCGGTAGCAGCGATTGGAGTCTGCCAAGCGGTGAAAGATCAGTTGAAACAAGTCTTAAGGGACTTACCAGATCAGCAGGCTCTTGCCCTAGCTGACCTGCCTAGAGCCTTGTGTTTTGCGGTGGACGCCATAAAGGATTCAATCCAACAGGCCTCCCGCTTTACGCTGTCTGTAGTACATATGCGTAGGCTTCTATGGCTCAAAAACTGGTCTGCTGAAGCTCCCTGTAAGAAATTGCTGGTTAGCTTCCCATTTCATGGAGAACGCTTATTTGGAGAAGATCTGGACAAATATATCCAGAAAATTTCTGCCGGTAAAAGTTCACTCTTACCGGTTAAGAACAAAAGTAGAAGTCCTTCTTTTAAGAGGCCTACTTCTCCAGTCCCTGGCACATCGACTGTGAAACAGTTCCGACGGCCTCCGCGGTCAAATTCAGGGGGCAGAAATCAGGGACAATCACAGGGTAACAAGAAACCCTGGATCAAGAGAGGTACAAAACCTCCCCCCAAGTCATGAAGCGTTGCCCCCACTCAATCGGGTGGGGGGAAGACTTCAGTTGTTCACAGAGACCTGGCGGGACACCATCAGAGACAGATGGGTGCTCTCCGCAGTAAGTCTGGGATACAAGCTGGAGTTAAAAGACACTCCTCCTGCCCAATTTATGAGGTCAAACGTGCCAAGAGATCCCCAGAAGAGAGGATCCTTCCTTCTGGCACTAGAACAACTATTGCTCCAAGGTGTAATCATGAAGGTTCCCCTGGAAGAAAGCGGATTCGGGTTTTACTCGAACCTTTTCACAGTCCCCAAACCAAATGGGGACGTGAGGCCCATATTAAATCTAAAAGGGCTAAACAAGTTCCTAAATATCAGGACTTTTCGGATGGAGTCGATCCGATCGGTGGCCATCGCCCTACAAGGGCAGGAATGGTTAGCCTCGATCGACATAAGGGATGCTTATCTGCATATTCCCATCTTTCCGGCCCACCAGAAATTTCTACGCTTTGCAGTAGAAGGGCGCCATTTTCAGTTCAGAGCCTTACCTTTCGGTCTGGCCACAGCACCACGAGTGTTCACAAAAATTCTGGCCCCACTATTGGCCAATCTAAGAACACAAGGTGTAACGATAATGGCATATCTAGACGACCTGCTACTAATAGACCACTCAGTGGAAAAGCTGGAAGTAGCTATTCACAAGACAATCAAGTATCTGGAATATCACGGTTGGATTATCAACCGGGACAAGTCAGCTCTAAGACCAGTCAAAAGTCTGGAATACTTAGGGCTAAGGCTGGATTCAAATCAGAGAAAGATTTTCTTACATCCAGAGAAGGTGTCGTCTTTAAAAGATTTGACCCACTTAGTGGGTACAAAAAGAAAACCATCCATACGCCTGTGCATGAGGCTGCTGGGAAAAATGGTGGCTTCATTCGAAGCAGTACCCTACGGTCAATTCCATTCAAGGAATTTGCGAAGGGCCATACTGTCAGCCAGGAACAAAAAAGTTCAGGCTTTAGACTTACCAATGTCCCTGTCCCCTTCCGTTCGCAAGAGCCTCCATTGGTGGTTGGTGCCCCAGAATCTGGAAAAAGGGAAACCCTTCAGTCCGGTTTCTTGGAAGGTGGTCACTACAGATGCCAGCCTCATAGGCTGGGGGGCAGTACTGGAGCAATGGTCTCTCCAGGGCAAGTGGTCAGAAGCAGAGAAGGCCCTGCCCATCAATCTCTTAGAGATACGAGCAGCCCGGTATGCCCTAGTAGCATGGACATCCAAACTCCAAGGGTCCCCTGTCAGAATTCAATCAGACAATGCCACAGCAGTGGCATATATCAATCACCAGGGTGGCACCAGGAGTCGTGCAGCCCAGAGGGAAGCGAATTGCATCCTGGAATGGGCAGAAAGATATGTCCCAGCCATATCCGCGGTTTTCATCCCAGGAGTGGAAAATTGGAAAGCGGACTTTTTAAGTCGCCAGCAATTATGCCCGGGGGAATGGTCTCTTCACCCCGAGGTTTTCCAGGCAATATGCCAGCGGTGGGGAACACCGGATGTAGATCTGCTAGCATCCAGATTCAACGCAAAGGTGGACAGATTTGTGTCTCGCACAAGGGATCCCCTAGCTTGCGGCTCGGATGCCCTAGTGTTCCCTTGGGATCAGTTCAAGCTGATATATGCATTCCCACCGCCACAATTGTTACCGCGATTAATCCGCAGAATCAGGGTAGAAAAGAAACCAGTGATTCTGGTGGCTCCAGCGTGGCCCCGAAGGGCATGGTACGTGGAGATTGTAAAAATGTCAGCGAGGAGTCCTTGGACCCTCCCACATCGTCCGGACCTGCTGTCGCAAGGACCAATATACCACCCTTCCTTACCAGCCCTAGGTTTGACGGCCTGGCTATTGAAGCCCACAATCTGAAAAAGAGAGGGCTCTCTAATCCTGTGGTATCTACCATGATCAATGCCAGGAAGCCGGTATCCAGGCAGATCTATTATAGGATCTGGAAGGCGTACATTACATGGTGTGAGGCCAAGAAATGGCATCCACGTAAGTACGTAATAGGTAGGATTTTGGACTTCCTACAGTGGGCTGTAGATAGGAAGCTGGCCTTGAGTACTATCAAGGGTCAGATTTCGGCCTTGTCAATATTTTTTCAAAGGCCCTTGGCTTCGCATTCACTAGTCAAAGCTTTCATACAAGGAGTGATGCGTATTAGCCCTCCGGTTAGTATTCCCATATGTCCATGGGACTTAAACCTGGTTCTGTCGGTTCTACAGAAACAACCGTTTGAACCATTGCAACACATTTCCTTGGTTCTTCTCACCAGGAAATTGATTTTCTTAGTAGCCATTTGTTCGGCTAAAAGAGTATCGGAATTAGCCGCCTTGTCCTGTAAGGAGCCATATCTGGTTGTCCATAAGGACAGAGTAGTATTACGTCCTCATCCAGCCTTTCTTCCTAAGGTGGTATCGAGGTTTCATTTGAACCAAGATGTGGTTCTTCCTTCTTTTTTCCCCAAACCTAGCTCGGTAGAGGAAAAGTTATTGCATTCTTTGGATGTAGTAAGAGCAGTTAAAGCTTATCTAAAAGCCACTGCTCAGATTCGCAGAACGGATACTTTGTTTATTCTGCCGGAAGGCCCCAGAAAGGGTCAGGCAGCGTCAAAATCTACTTTAGCCAAGTGGATTCGACAGGTCATAATACAAGCCTATGGCTTGAGAAAGAGACCGCCTCCATTCAAAGTTAGGGCGCACTCCACAAGAGCAGTTGGAACTTCATGGGCAGTGCATCACCAGGCCTCCCTGGCTCAAGTCTGTAAGGCCGCAACATGGTCTTCAGTACACACGTTTACTAGATTCTACCAGGTAGACGTTAGAAGTCAGGAGGATGTCGCCTTTGGGCGCAGTGTGTTGCAGGCCGCAAAAGATCCTCATGCCTGATGGCGCCCAGCTTATGTATCCCTCCCCTCATTTGGCATTGCTTTGGGACGTCCCATTAGTAATGACTAAGTCGCTCTGTGTCCCGTGATGTACGAAAAAGAAAAAGGGATTTTTATAACAGCTTACCTGTAAAATCCTTTTCTTGGAGTACATCACGGGACACAGAGCTCCCACCCCTCTTTTTGGGACACTTATTGCTTTGCTACAAAACTGAGGTGCTCCCGGATGGGAGGGGCTTATATAGGGGAGGGTACTTCCGGTTTGGAAGTTGCCAGTGCCAGCACCTGAAGGTAAACTATATAACCCATTAGTAATGACTAAGTCGCTCTGTGTCCCGTGATGTACTCCAAGAAAAGGATTTTACAGGTAAGCTGTTATAAAAATCCCTTTATTGTTTACCAGCAAAACCGGAGATTCATTTTAAATAGCTTCCAAGCATGGCAGATAGGAACACAACCTAGTGTTGGCCCCACAGAAAAAGGAAAGATAATACAGGTAGTGCTGGACATTAAAGATACGTTCTGTTCGTTTTGGTCGGAATTCCCTGCTACATCCATCTTGCTTCAAAATGCTTGAATGAGTGACAACAAAGGCAAAACAAGCTATTTACCAGAGAACAAAGTTCCCCCTCATTTTCTATTATTTCCTGTACCAGTGTCTTGTCAACAAGTTGACAGGATTTAGTCCATTTCCTGGGAAGCGTTCTAAAAATATCAGGCACACTCCTGGAAATGTTTTTGGAAAGGAATGGATAGGAAGTTGTCCCTAACGCACTGACATGGCACTCTGCAAAACCATCCGGAGAATTTACAGTACCATCATATATAGTGAACAGTCGCTCACTGGAGGAAAGGGGGTGGTTTTGTGCCAAGGTTAGGGCTGTAGGGGCACAGGTGCATGGGTCAGAGCTGAGGAGGGGTACAGAGTTTAGATGTACCGTGGAAGAGGGCTTCAGAGCTTAGTTGTTGGGGGGGGGGGGGTGATGAGGGGTTGCAGAGACAAGCTGTGAAAGAAGGGTGCAGGGGTGAGCTGTGGACAGGGGTTGCAGAGCTGAAGTGTGGACTGGGGGGTTCACAAGAGAGTTATGGATGGAAGTGCAGAAGTCAGGTGTGTACATGGGTGCAGAGGTGAGTTGTGGATGGGAGTTCAGAAATAAGCTTTGGAGAAGGGTGCAGAGGCAAGCTTTTGATGGGCAGGCAGAGGTGAATTGTGGATAGTGGGGGCCAGAAGTGAACTCTGGAGGGGAGGTGCAGAGGTGAGGTTTGGATGGTGGGATGCAGAGGTGAGCTTGGGATGGTGGGGTGCAGAGGTGAGCTGTGGACCAGGGTTGCAGAGGTAAGCTGTGGACTAGGGTTGCAGAGGTGAGCTCTGGACGTGAGTTAAGAAATTAGCTTTGGAGACGGGTGTAGAGGTGAGCTTTTGATGGAGAGGCAGAGGTGAATTGTGGACAGTGGTGAGATCTGAATGGTGGGATGCAGAGGACTGTGGACAAGGGTTGCAGAGGTGAGCTCTGCTCAGGAGTTCAGTGAAGAGCTTGGGAGAAGGGTGCAGGGGTGAGCTTTTGATGGGCATGCAAAGGTGAACTGTGGACAGCAAGGAACAGAAGTGAACTTGGATGGGAGGTGCAGAGGTGAGCTTTGGATTGGTGGGGTGCAGAGGTGAGCTTCGGATGGTGGGGTGCAGAGGTGAGCTTTGGATTGGTGGGGAGCAGAGGTGAGCTTTGGATGGTGGGGTGCAGAGGTGAGCTTTGGATGGTAGGGTGCAGAGGTGAGCTTCAGATGGTGGGGTGCAGAGGTGAGCTTCGGATGGTGGAGTGCAGAGGTGAGCTTCAGATGGTGGAGTGCAGAAGTGAGCTTCGGCTGGTGGGGTGCAGAAGTGAGCTTTGGATGGTGGGGTGCAGAGGTGAGCTTTGGATGGTGGGGTGCAGAAGTGAGCTTTGGATGGTGGGGTGCAGAAGTGAGCTTTGGATGGTGGGGTGCAGAGGTGAGATTTGGATGGTGGGGTGCAGAGGTGAGCTTTGGATGGTGGGGTGCAGAGGTGAGCTTTGGATGGTGGAATGCAGAGGTGAGCTTTGGATGGTGGGATGCAGAGGTGAGCTTTGGATGGTGGGATGCAGAGGTGAGCTTTGGATGGTGGGATGCAGAGGTGAGCTTTGGATGGTGGGATGCAGAGGTGAGCTTTGGATGGTGGGATGCAGAGGTGAGCTTTGGACGGTGGGATGCAGAGGTGAGCTTTGGACGGTGGGATGCAGAGGTGAGCTTTGGACGGTGGGATGCAGAGGTGAGCTTTGGATGGTGGGATGCAGAGGTGAGCTTTGGATGGTGGGATGCAGAGGTGAGCTTTGGATGGTGGGATGCAGAGGTGAGCTTTGGATGGTGGGATGCAGAGGTGAGCTTTGGACGGTGGGATGCAGAGGTGAGCTTTGGACGGTGGGATGCAGAGGTGAGCTTTGGACGGTGGGATGCAGAGGTGAGCTTTGGACGGTGGGATGCAGAGGTGAGCTTTGGATGGTGGGATGCAGAGGTGAGCTTTGGATGGTGGGATGCAGAGGTGAGCTTTGGATGGTGGGATGCAGAGGTGAGCTTTGGATGGTGGGATGCAGAGGTGAGCTTTGGATGGTGGGATGCAGAGGTGAGCTTCGGATGGTGGGATGCAGAGGTGAGCTTCGGATGGTGGGATGCAGAGGTGAGCTTTGGATGGTGGATGGGAGTACAGAAGGGAGCTTTTGGTGATAGGTGTGTGAGGTTAATTGTGGACAGTAAGGAGCAGGAGTGAACTCTGGACGGGAGGTGCAGAGGTGAGCTTTGGATGGCGGGGTACAGATGTGACCTGTGGAGGAGGGCTGCAGAGATGAATGATGGGAATTACTTTTTAGGGGCACCCCTGCACCCTGTGCGTAATGCACCCTTTAACCCTGCACCCTGTGCGTAGCTCACTCCTGAATCCTGCACCCTGTGCAAAATGCTCACCTCAACCCTGAACACGGTGCCTAAAGCACTACTTCCCCCTGTGTGTAACTCACTCCTGAACCCTGCACTCAGTGGCAGCCTGTCCATTAGGCGCAGGGGCACCGCCCCCCTAATACATGCACCTTGCCCCTAATTTTCATGCAGGGCGCCGGACTCATGGATTTCAATGTGTTTTTTTTTTTAAGCATGTGATTAGAGGCGGAGGCTTTAAAAAGGGTGCTCTGCGCCCCGAGCCCACCCACTTGTGTGACATTAGCAAATTAATATTCGCTAATGTCTTCCTGCTTCTCCTCCCGGCCAATCAGGAAGCGGTTGGCTGGGAGTCTTAGGACCCGCCTCCTGTTCAGCCGGGAGGAGAAGCAATGGCCCCAGCAGCAACAGCCTCTTCCAGGATCCCTACCCCGGATTCAGCAGTGCACCACCACTTTGTCCTCCTCCCTGCACCTCTACCGCAGCTTAAGGTAAGGCCATCGATCACGCGTATGGGGGTTGGTGGTAGTGCGAGTGGATCGCCGCCTATTGAGAGCCGGGGGGTGTAGTGCGAGTGGATCGCCGCCTATCGAGAGTCGGGGTGTGGGAGTGTAGTGTGAGTGGATCACCGTCTATCGAGTGCCAGGGGGGTGTAGTGCAAGTGGATCGCCGCATTGATTGATCGTCAGATGTAGCGAGAGCCGCGCGCGTGGGGGGGGGTGTTAGTGCGGAAATATTGGCCACTAGCCGCCACTGTTTTGATCCCTGCACCTTCTGTGCAATGCAATCCTGAACTCTACCACCCTGTGCATCACACACTCCTGGTTTTATTTAACAATGCCCCTTTAAGACCCTCCCACTGTGGGATTTGGCCACACTTACCATTTGACGTGTTTCACACTGCTACACTCCGCTTTTCTTCTAAGCCAGGGGTCTCCAAACTTCCTAAACAAAGGGTTAGTTTATTGTCCTCGAGACTTTAGGGGGGCCGGACGGTGGCCACTGGCCAGCGGGAGTGGAAATTTTCCTGGCATCGGTGAAAGTAGGCATCACTTTTGGTATTAGGTGGAGGAACAGTGCCCCACTGTTTGTGTCAATTGGATAAATGGTGCTCTATTGTTGGTGTCAATGGGAGAAATCGTGCTCTATTGTTGGCGTCAATGGGAGAAATGGTGCCCCATAGTTGGTGTCCATGGGAGAAATGGTGCCCAATTGTTGGTGGCAATGGGAGAAATCATCCCCTATTGTTGGTGTCAGGTGGTAAAATAATATCTCGGATCAGTGGGAGAAATAGTACCCCAGGGGCCGGCAAGCAAAAGGCCGCATCTGGCCCCGGGCTGCAGTTTGGAGACCACTGTTCTAAACAGTAGGTGGTATTCTCTGTTGGAGGGTGACCTGGCGACAATTGAAGGTTTGGTGTTGCAAAGGGTAAGTCTACTTTTCATGAATGTTAAAGTGGATCTTTTGGTAAAGTCTGGATGTCCTCCAGCCAGGGAAAGAGGTGAACTCTGTCTGACTTGCTGCAGGTTTCTAATGCACACTGTGAGAAAGTGAAATCGCAGTAAGCCATTTCAGTCCAGGAGATGAAGAAGATGGAAGGGAAGGATAAATCTATGCCTTGCCTACTCATGGTTTAATATTGTCAGTCCATGGGACATTCCTTCCTAAAAATACAGATCCACCCGACAAGGCAGGAAGTTTTATGAAGAATCCACTTAGAAAGTTAAAGTGTTTTTATGGAATTATTTTTCTGTGACAAAGAAAATCCGACAATGGAGATGTGCGTATGTCACATTTCTAAATCACGAACATCCCAGCTTTATTTGGATTAATTGAAATCACGCTGCGTCTAACTATCCTGAACGTTAACATTTTAATGAAAAACTAAACAGATAAATATGGAGCATCCAGAAACAGCATCTGTTTCCTCTTATATCTTGTTGGTTACAGAGGGACATTGGGGAATTCTGTTTTCTGACTTGTATGGAGAAAAAAAAAACCGATGCAAACTTTAAAAAAAAAGAAATTCACATTTTAATGGTTTTGCAGCTTAAAGCTGAAATCCGTACACACAGTAAAGCTGAAATCCGTACACACAGTAAAGCTGAACTCCGTACACACCGTAAAGCTGAACTCCGTACACACCGTAAAGCTGAACTCCTTACACACCGTAAAGCTGAACTCCTTACACACCGTAAAGCTGAACTCCTTACACACCGTAAAGCTGAACTCTGTAAACACAGTAAAGCTGAACTCCGTAAACACTGTAAAGCTGAACTCCGTACACACCGTAAAGCTGAACTCTGTACACACCGTAAAGCGGAACTCCATACACACCGTAAAGCTGAACTATGTACACACCGTAAAGCTGAACTCTGTACACACCGTAAAGCTGAACCCCTTACACACCGTAAAGCTGAACTCTGTAAACACAGTAAAGCTGAACTCTGTAAACACAGTAAAGCTGAACTCCGTAAACACAGTAAAGCTGAACTCCGTAAACACAGTAAAGCTGAACTCCGTACACACAGTAAAGCTGAACTCCGTAAACACAGTAAAGCTGAACTCTGTAAACACAGTAAAGCTGAACTCTGTACACACCGTAAAGCTGAACTCCTTACACACCGTAAAGCTGAACTCTGTAAACACAGTAAAGCTGAACTCTGTAAACACAGTAAAGCTGAACTCTGTAAACACAGTAAAGCTGAACTCTGTAAACACAGTAAAGCTGAACTCTGTAAACACAGTAAAGCTGAACTCCGTAAACACAGTAAAGCTGAACTCTGTAAACACAGTAAAGCTGAACTCTGTAAACACAGTAAAGCTGAACTCTGTAAACACAGTAAAGCTGAACTCTGTAAACACAGTAAAGCTGAACTCTGTAAACACAGTAAAGCTGAACTCTGTACACACCGTAAAGCTGAACTCCTTACACACCGTAAAGCTGAACTCTGTAAACACAGTAAAGCTGAACTCTGTAAACACAGTAAAGCTGAACTCTGTAAACACAGTAAAGCTGAACTCCGTAAACACAGTAAAGCTGAACTCCGTAAACACAGTAAAGCTGAACTCCGTACACACAGTAAATCTGAACTCCGTACACACCATAAAGCTGAACTCTGTACACACTGTAAAGCTGAACTCCGTACACACCGTAAAGCTGAACTCTGTACACACCGTAAAGCTGAACTCTGTACACACCGTAAAGCTGAACTCCTTACACACCGTAAAGCTGAACTCTGTAAACACAGTAAAGCTGAACTCTGTAAACACAGTAAAGCTGAACTCTGTAAACACAGTAAAGCTGAACTCTGTAAACACAGTAAAGCTGAACTCTGTAAACACAGTAAAGCTGAACTCCGTAAACACAGTAAAGCTGAACTCCGTACACACAGTAAAGCTGAACTCCGTACACACCATAAAGCTGAACTCTGTACACACCGTAAAGCTGAACTCCGTACACACCGTAAAGCTGAACTCCGTACACACCGTAAAGCTGAACTCTGTACACACCGTAAAGCTGAACTCTGTACACACAGTAAAGCTGAACTCTGTACACACAGTAAAGCTGAACTCTGTAAACACAGTAAAGCTGAACTCCGTAAACACAGTAAAGCTGAACTTCGTACACACCGTAAAGCTGAACTCTGTAAACACAGTAAAGCTGAACTCTGTAAACACAGTAAAGCTGAACTCTGTAAACACAGTAAAGCTGAACTCCGTAAACACAGTAAAGCTGAACTTCGTACACACCGTAAAGCTGAACTCTGTACACACCGTAAAGCTGAACTCCTTACACACTGCTTTAAATGTTCTCATCGCTGCAGTCGAAGGAACGACCTTTTAATGAAACATTTCAAATGAAATCCTACTAGTGTTTGGCCAGCTTTAAGTGGAAGAAAAAGTCTAACTTCTTAAAATGGTTCGATCCCCCCTCCTCCTACCTAAAAAACATCTGTATACTCACCTATTTTTAATCCACTCTGGTCCGGTCACGTGATACTGCAGCTCCAGCTCTCTTGTGCCAGTGAACATCTTCTGTATGAGAGAGGAGGGAGCACCGACAACGGCTAGGCTTCGGGAGCCTATGGGTGACGTCACCACTCCCAAACTCCCAGCCATGGTTGAGCGCTCCCTGAGCCGGAGATGCAGGATCATGTGACTGGACATAGATTGCTTTTATTATTGCCACCTTTGTCCCATTGGGGAGATTTCCCTTCACTTTCTGTCTCATAGCCAAAACAGTAAAGTGAGGAAATCCCTGATTGTCACCATTGGGAGAGTTCCCCTCTATTCCCGTTATGGTGAGAACCCAAAATTTAGATTTTCCTTTAGTTCCACTTTTGTTGATAATGGTCACTAGGACAAATAAAGTTGATTCTGCCTAATGGGTACAAATATTTTATAGGGGGACTGCAGGGAACATAAAAGTGGAAGCATTGATTTACAAAGGGGCTGTAATAGCCGTGAACCCTAGCAGTCTCATGTAATGTGTCTCCAGTCTGTGACTCCTATAGCATGTTTGCAGTCTTTGACCATCACTTGTAACATACCCGTAGTCTTTGATAATTTCCTGATGCGTGTCTTCAAGCTAACTGTAGCGTTACACTGCATGTTATGTGCGGTCTTTTGCTGATGTCAGGGACCGCACTTGCGTCAAGAAGGTTGGCCACCACTGCCCTGATTAGCATGGCAGGTTAACATTGCCTTCTCAGGGTAAGGTTCTTGCATTGGGTGGATAGAAATGTATGCTGGGCTTCAGTCATTTTAGTAATTTACTATTTATTGCTGAACTCAATTCTAGGAGCAAGGGTTTAGGAGTGCAGGATACACAAAAAAGTCAAAAGTCATACAGACAGATCTATGACCATGTGGGAACAGCCATAGTCTTTGCAGTGGATCTCTGGTATTGCTACATACCCTGGCAGTGATACGGGTTTACCAGAGGTAAGGAGTCTAAGCACCAGCCAGTTTTCACCAGGGCCTCTAATGGTGGAGTTAGGTTTCCATGCATACTGGTACCAGGATTGCCCCACCAAGGTGTGAGTATGGATAAGGAGGCTGGGTGTGGAAGCAGAAGACCAGAACATAGTCAGGATCAAGCAAAGGGTCGGGGCAGTTGGCAAGGAGAGTAGTCAAAGTCAAGGTAAAGGGTCAAGACAGGCAGTAAGCAAGAGGATGGTTCAAGCTCAGATTGAGGCAGGCGGCAGGCAAGACAGAAGTCAGGACAATCCGGATCAGCAATGGTCAGGCAATATCGCAGGTAAGTATTATAGCTCTTTGAGACAAGGGGTTGCTTAAATACCTTTCTTGGTTAGAGGACACAAAAAGTGTTATTTCAGGGAACACTGGAAGGCCTGGCAAGGCTTTAGTGAGTACTTATAGAAGTCCTGGCAGAGATTCTGAGAGTAACATAACAATCTTCCTCTAATTAACCCTTTGACCCTTTAATAGCAGTTACAGTGTCAAGCAGTAGCATCTACCCAGCTACTCCACCCCACTCTTCAGCGAAAAAGATAATATCCACCAGGACAAGCAATGTCCTGGGCTTCCAGCACATGTCCTCGGCTGAGGCAAGGGCCATATATAGAAAGCACACCCCAAACTGACATCCTTTTCAGGCACAAGACCAGGGGAGGTAAAGGAACCCTGGAACCCTGGAAATAATTCTCCAGTCTCGGTAAACCCATGCTAAAAAATTAAAATCTACAATTCATCGTACATTGGTGTGATGGTCAGTGGGAAAAATGCTCCTTAAACTTGTGGTTATTGGGAAGAATTACCCCCTTACAGATAGCTAAAAAGATCAATGGTGTCAGTGGGACTTACCTGAGAGGCAGAAATTGACCATTGCTCAAGGAACCCCTAGCAACCTCTGGAGGAACCCAAGGGTTCCACCGAACCCTGGTTGAGAAATCCTGTTTTAGGCAATGGTTCCTTCTCGCAATGTCAAGCAGTAGCATCTACCCAGCTACTCCACCCCACTCTTCAGCGAAAAAGATACTGTCCACCAGGGCAAGCAAAGTCCTGGGCTTCCAGCACATGTCCTCGGCTGAGGCAAGGGCCATATAGAAAGCACACCCCCACACTGACATCCTTTTCAGGCACAAGGCCAGGGGAGGTAAAGAACACTCTGGAAAGGTGCTCCAAATATTTATCATCTTTCACATCACCGAACAAAGACCTAAATGATTGGTTGGGCCAGACAAATATTTATAACTCCGAGTGATTGTCCTTCAAACACTGACTTTTGGCACCTCCAACAGTAGTAGACAGAAGCAACCAATACATTGAGCTTAGAAGAACCAACAGAGTCCAGAGAATGTGTTAAATGCTCAGGCTGGTTATGGCCTAGCTGCAAAACACACTAAATTTAATTAGAGACGCTTCAGCTTAGAGCAGTGGTCTCCAAACTGCGGCCGGGGGCCAGATGCGGCCCTTTGCTTGCTTTTATCTGGCCCTTGGGGCATTATTTGCATTCAATGTCAGCAACAGTGGATCATAGCTCCTGCCACTAACACTGACAATGGGGCATTTTTTCTCTAATGCCTCATTTCCACTGAGCGGATCGGTTTGGTACGGTACGCTATTTTGGGTGTTTCCATTATGAAAGCGTGCCATAAAACCGAACCATACCGCACCATTCTGGGTCCTGCTTCAGATGTGGGGCCATAGAAAATAGAACTGTTCGGTTAGGGCGGATCTACAATACATTCCACTGATTGGCGGACACGCTAGGCATTTTTCTAAACCCTGAATGGTCCCTGATGGTCCGACTTGCAGTGGAAACGCTCACCAGAATAGACCGGATCATTCAAACCGTTCCAAACTGTACCGACCTGAACCGTTCCGTTCAGTGGAAACGAGGCATTATTGACACCACTGATGGAGCACTATTCCTGCAGTTGATACCAACGATGGTGCACTATTCCATCCATTGACACCACTGATGGAGCACTATTCCTGCAGTTGATACCAACGATGGTGCACTATTCCATCCATTGACACCACTGATGGGGCACTATTCCTCCAGTTGATACCAACAATGGTGCACTATTCCATCCATTGACACCACTGATGGGGCACCATTACTCCCCCTAATACCAATCATGTGGTATTGTTTACTCCCACTGACACCAGGACATTTTGTTACTCCCACTGGCCACAGTGCGACCCCCTAAAATTTGGGGGACAGTAAACTGGCCCTTTGTTTAGAAAGTTTGGAGACCCCTGGCTTAGAGCAAGGTCTCTACACACAGCTCTGCAACACAGCACAGTCCTGTCTGGCAGGGCGGGAGACTGAATTTTCCTCTTTTGCAGTTCAGTAACATTTACACTCTTGTCTCTCCCCCTAGCCTGTGAATGGACAGTGAACAGAGAAGCAGTAGACTGATGATTATGTGATGACCAAGCAGCACCGCAAATAAGGAGGGAGGAGGCAGGATGACCGGAGCCAACCGATGCCTAGCGCCAGGCTGGGAGGAGGGAGCAGCCACTGCCTGCATAGGAGTGTGACCGGCTCTCCTAGCAATAGTTGCCTACTCTTGATCATTTGGGGACATCCATATGACAAAGATATTAGAGATACCCTAAACACAAGCTTCCATATGCAAGCTTAGGTGGATTACTATGAGTTACTCAAGGGGTTCTCTTAAAGTGTGACTTTTTTTAAAGTGTTTTTAATTTAAGGTGGTCATTTTGGCTACTGTAATGTTTGTAAAGCAAGTAAAGTTTATTTGTATATATATATATATATATATATATATATATATATACAGTGGGTATAGAAAATAATCAACCTCCTTTTGAAATAATCATATTTTGTTGCTTTGTAGCCTGAAATTAAGACATACACAGTTTTTGTTTTATCCAGCTGTATTTACTCAGTGCAACTTATAACATCCAAGTGAAAGCTGTAACACCAACATGTCAGAAAAATAAAATAAAAATAAAAAAACAGAATCACTGAGTTGGAAAAAGCATCACCCCTGTATGTCAGTATTTTGTTGGACCACCTTAAGCTTAACATTACAGGCTTTAGTCTGTTGGGAGATGTCTCTACTAACTTTGCACATCTAGACTTTGCAATATTTGGCCACTTTTCTTGGCAGAGCTGCTCAAGTTCAGTTAAATTTGATGGTGACCATTTGTGGACGAAGTCTTCAAGTCATTCCCCAGATTTTCAATGAGGTTTAAGTCTGGGCTCTAACTAGGCCATGCAAGGACATTCACCTTTTTCTCCTTCAACCACTGTGTGGTCATTGTTGCTGTGTGCTTTGGGTCATTGTCATGTTGGAAGGTAAACCTTCTTCCCATTGACAACTTTCTGGCAGAGGGCAGCAGATTTTCCTCAAGAATTTGATGGTATTTTGCCCCCATCCATTTTTCCTTCTATCCTGACAAGTGCTCCAGTCCCAACTGTAGAGAAACATTCCCATACCAGGATAATATCACCTCCATGCTTTACTGTAGGAATGGTATTATTTGGATAGTGAGCTGGATTACATTTCCGGCAGACATATCTTTTGGTGTTATGGCCAAATAATACGATTTTAGTCTCATCTGACGATAACACATTTTTCCATGTGGCCTCAGAATCTTCAATGTGTGTTTAAGGTGGTCAGATGAGACTAAAATTGAATTATTTGGCCTCAACACCAAATAATATGTCTGGCAGAAATCCAATACAACTCACTATCCAAATTACACAATTCCTACAGTAAAGCATGACATGACAATGACCCAAAGCCCACAGCAACAATGACCACACAGTGGTTGAAGGAGAAAAGGGTGAATGCCCTTGCATGGTCTAGTCAAAGTCCAGACTTAAACTCCATTGAAAATCTGTGAAATGACTTGAAGACTGCAGTCCACAAACGGTCACCATAAATCTGCAGTGTCAGTATTTAAAGTGATACTAAGGGATATCATTTTTTTGTTTAAAATAAAAAAGAGATTATACTGTACTTACCTACTGTGTGCAACGATACTGCCCAGAAAGGTCTCTTACCTCCTTCTCTGCCAGTTCCTCATCGGCACTGTCTGCTCCTTGCCTCCTTAGCAAGCTGGGTGCTAGGGAGGCACCCATGCATGCATGCTTCTGAGCTGAGCTATGTGTGTCTATAGGCACACACAGCGCTGGTGAGCCACACCCCCACTCCCGGAAGCCTATGGCTCTGCCACCCTCTGTGTCTCCTTTGAAAGCAGGAAGTGAGGGGAGCGGTGCTGGAGCAGTGACAAGAACCAGGTAAGAGTAGGGATGGGGTAGGGTAGGACAGATAGTGGAACATGTTTTTACCTTAAAGGGTAACTCCACTTTTATAAAAGTTATAGCGTCTGTAGCGGCCTCACCCCATCTCTTTTGTCTAGGGGTATGTGACACGACAGGGTGAGATGCGCTACGGCCCATGTCCTCCCCATAGCTGTGGGTGAGGTGAAGGCCAGTACCAGATATTTCCTCGGGCCTGTGTGCTTTTGTCTAGAATTAAGTCCTGCTGTGTCAACACTCCCCTCTGCTCCCATTAACCAGAGTTCCACACACCGATCACAGTCCAACTCTTGTTTTATTGCGTATCTCACAATAAACAGTGCTTCATTAGCCAACTGGTTGCAACTTGATAACATTTTGATACGGGGGATGAGCAGGTCGAGGCACTATCCTGGTTGTTAGCTAAACCACTGCGATCTCGCCAGCGGTTACTATAGCCTTAGCTAGAAAGGACTTAGAACTTGAGGGTCTCTACCAGCGACTCAAGAGAACGTAGATAGGAGTACCTTTGCTGCGCTGCGGCCCCTGTCAGGGGAAGATGTCCCTCCAAGGGAGTTACCAGAGGCCCATCCATCACTGGGTTGATGCTGCTCCAGACTCTCCGAATGGGTAACCTCCCCGGCCTCCTCACCTCAGACATGGGCCCCATCCACCTCAGGGACCCTCGGATCACTTCACCCTTGCGGGACCCAGTCGAAGTCACTGGGCCCCAGGCCTCCTGGTTTAGTACCTCACCCCAGGCTGAAGGTGCCTGGGATGGACTCCAACTCCATTCCGGTCAGGCCTAGGGCGCCTGGGCCGGAATCCGGAACCGCCCGCACCCAGGCCTAAGGTGCCTGGGCCCGTGAAGAAGATCCTCCAAAGACCTCGTGGTTAGGGCGTCTCCCCCTTTTATCTCCTCCCATCGACACCACGGCAGGTTCCTCGCCCTCGCCGTACCATCTCCGAGAAGGGACAAAAAGGTTAGCACTGTGATGGCAAATCTAACTTGGGCCTATGGGTACCCCGCCACCCAGAGGCCAAGGAGATTATTACACCGGCCAATCCTCCACGAACACAAATGGTCCATTATTCCCATACTTACACACCTGAGTGTCCCACCTAAATTTAGAGACCCCGCTACACGTCTACAAAATAGGGGAACGATTTATGGCATTTTTATTATTTATTTATTTTTTACTAGTAATGGTGGCGATCTGCAATCTTTAACGGGACTGCTACGTTGCGGCGGACAGATCAGACACTTTTTTTGGACCAGTGACATTTATACAGCGATCAGAGCTAAAAAATAGCCACTGATTACTGTGTAAATGTCAGGGAAGGGGTTACCACTAGGGGGTGATCAAGGGGTTAAGTGTTCCCTAGGGAGGTGTTTCTAAATGTGGGGGGAGTGTAGTGACTGGGAGTAGAGAGGAGATCGCTGTTCCTGTTCACTAGGAACAGCATATCTCTCTCTACTCCCCTGTCAGAACGGGGGTCTGTTTGGTTACATACACAGATCCCCGTTCTGGCTCTTTGTGGAGCGATCGCGGGTGGTTACGCGCATTGGCTCCGGCATCGCGCCCCATATCGTTCTTAAAGCGGCCGACGTACACCTATATAATGACAGCGGCTGGTCGGCAAGTGGTTAATTAATTACTTTTATATATATTTTTATAATGCGTTAGGCACTTATTGGGTATAAACCTTCCAATTCTTTATACATCTATAATGTGAGAACAACCATGGAAGAAGCTCGGATCTCCCCATCCTGTGGCACGCTGCACTCCGCTTGCCCTTGAAGGAATTGATTTTCTTTGAATCTCACTGAGTCATGTTCTATATGGAGATCATGTGACACCCTGAGGTCTCCGTGAACCTATTTGGCCCCGTTCTTTTAGCTCTGCTCTAAATCCACACCCGTTCCCATGTTCGGTTTGCCCCGGCTTCCCACGTCCTCCAGGGATTCTGTTTCCTTGTACGATCGTTTCAAATATCTTCTTTTTTTTTGGGGGGGGGGGTTTCACTTGTATATAAGTAGTTCTATTCAGGATTCAAGACACCCGGAGAGAGCTGTTTATATTGAAAAGATAATGCTTTGTTTTTCTTGGACAAAAGCACCAAAATCTGAGGAAATTATGGAAATTCTGTGCAGCACCAGCTTAAGATGGGAAGATCAAAATTTATTTATTATTTTTGCTAATGTAAAGTGGATGTGAACAATAACTGAATGACTTTTTGCTTGTATTTTTTTAATTAAAATACTGTCTTCCCTTTTTTTATCCCCTCATCCTTTGTTACATCACAGTGCTGTCGGTCTCCCACTACCTCTTTACAGCCACTTCATGTCTACATGCACTCCAGTGATGCCTGCATGGTATTCCTCTGGGTGGATTTCCTGATGGTGACAACAGTGGACCATGTCCGCGTAATACGCGCTGTGCTGTAGTCTCTACCGGAAATCTATGTGACTGGGTGACAACGCAGGCAGGGCCGCTGACAGGGCAGTACAACCGGTCCTGTTGTACTGGGCCCAGGTCCCATCAGCTAAAGGAGGGGGGGGCAGTTTTATTGTTTATGTCTGCCTACATGAATAAATAGATTTTACTAGCCCAAACCCTTACCCCTACTTGTTTACCAGGGCTTAAATGACATTTCCCTAGGCCCCATCAGGTTAGCAGAGGGGTCCAGGAGGTGGGAGCAGGGGAGGGACTTTCTTTTCATTTTCGGGATGTGGGCGGATAAAGTGAGTGTTGCTTTTCCGCTGCACCCCGGAA
Source organism: Rana muscosa (assembly GCA_029206835.1). Lineage (NCBI taxonomy): Eukaryota > Metazoa > Chordata > Amphibia > Anura > Ranidae > Rana > Rana muscosa. The sequence continues at coordinate 1,079,674,762 of CM055117.1, forward strand.
GGGGTGGGGTGTAGGCGTGGTTGGGGGGGTGCGTCAGGTGGGCTGTTTGGGGCCCCATAATCGAGTAATCGAACACGAAAATTTTAATCAGTAACAGCCCTAATATATATATATATATATATATACACACACAGTATATACATGTCATTAAGAATATTGCTGGCATTAAGGATTTCCAGGTGATCGTGCCGCGAAGGCCCTTGATCGTGGCACTTCCTAATATAAGGTGACAATGTTCTATACCCGCTCCCAATTGTGTACCTGCGTTCAGGACTGCTGTTAGAAGTTATGGGGCCCCATACAGCCCATCTGAGGCACCCCCCCCCAACCACGCCTACACCCCACCCCTTCCGGGGTGCAGCGGAAAAGCAACACTCACTTTATCCGCCCACATCCTGAAAATGAAAAGAATAGTCCCTCCCCTGCTCCCACCTCCTGGACACCTCTGTTAACCTGATGGGGCCTAGGGAAATGTAATTTAGGCCCTGGTAAACAAGTAGGGGTAAGGGTTTGGGCTAGTAAAATCTATTTATTCACGTAGACAGACATAAACAAAATAAACTGCCCCCCCTTTAGCTGATGGGACCTGGGCCCAGTACAACAGGACCAGTTGTACTGCTCTGTCAGCGGCCCTGCCTGCGTTGTCACCCAGTCACATAGATTTCCGGTAGAGACTACAGCACAGTGCGTATTACGCGGACATAATCCACTGTTGTCACCATCATGAAATCCACCCAGAGGAATACCATGCAGGCATCACTGGAGTGCATGTAGACATGAAGTGGCTGTAAAGAGGTAGTGGGAGACCGACAGCACTGTGATGTAACAAAGGATGAGGGGAAAAAAAAGAAGGGAAAACAGTATGTTAACTAAAAAAATACAAGCTAAAGGTCATTCAGTTATTCAGTCTGTGCCCCAAAGAAAATGACATATCAATCTTTTATAAACTTGACTGTGTTTGTCCTGGCCAAGTTGTACGTTGACAAGTCAAATCTGATACAAACATGGTGACTAGGGTGACCACGTGTCCCGGATTGCCCAGGGCAGTCCTGCATTTTGCAGGTCTGTCCCGGGTACCTTTATGCCAGGACAATACAGTGTCCCGGAATGAAACTGACACAGCCACCCCCCGGGCCAATCTGATGCCCCCAAAAAAGGCCGCCACATCACCGCTTCACTCACTGACAGTACTTGTCCTGGCCGGGAATGCCTGGAGGAGCACAATCCCCGCCCCCTGCTTGTGATTGGAGAAATCATAAATCCTGACTATTGCGTCTAATGACTGTGCTGTGATTCGTTACAGCACAAGCTGATTTTTGAGAAGGGAGGGTGTCCCTGAATGATAGTTTGGAAATGTGGTCACCCTAGTGGCGGAGGGATGGTTGTGGAGGAATGCAGGACCCGGTTATTTGGTAGAAAAGAAGGGAATGCGATCATCCGATCAATTTCCTTATCGAATTACCGCTGTATATGTTTCATCTGGAGAACGCCTGACCCTTCTGGTTCTGGGTGACGGGCCCTGTTAGGAGGGAATGTGCTTTCACCTTCGGTTCACATGGTGGTTGACACACAATAGGCTTCATCTTGATGTTTTAGTGTCCGCCTAGTCAGCTTTTAAGGGATGGACTTTTTAGGGCACTGCAGAGCCCCATGGGGAGAGAATGATGAATCATCAATGTGGTGGCTCTCCTGGGGGAGTTGGTGGATTTAACACCCTTTGACATTGAGTGCATGTAGAGGAATATGGTCAATAATTAATGGTTGGCAAGTGTCCTCCTCACTCCATCATGGATTATATTATGACATTGTATGCTTTTTATAGCAAGAGGTACCAGAGTCTGCAGATGTATTGAAAAAAAATAAAAAATCTCCACGCACAGTGCTAGCTTTTGATTATCGTTGATGGCTGTTTAAAGCAATATTAGATCCAAAAACATTAAATGCAAAATCAAATTGCGGCTTACTAACCCTTAGATGGGCAACGGGGTCGCTTAAAAGAAAGAGATGACACCTGGTGCTTTGTGATCTCTCTCCAGATGTCACCTGGGCCCTAATAATCTTACCTGGATGATGACATCTGGGCTTCACCAACCTTTCACAGATGACACTTGGGCATACCCCTGAATCGTCCTGGATCCCGCAGGACTGTACCAGTATTTCAACAAGATTCTGGAACCCCAATGGATCTGGGACATGTCCCGGAGCTGAGTTCTGGAAGTCTTGTTCTGACACACAGCCAGGGCCGCCATCAGGGGGGTACAGGCAGTACACCTGTAAGGGGCCCAGAGGTCCCCAGGGCCCCGGATGGCAACCGCCCCTTTTTTTTGCCCCACTTCTCAATTCACGGCAGCCCCCCCCTGCTTCTCAATTTGCAGCGGCAGCACCCCCCTGCTTCTCCTCTGCTCCAGGGGGCCCATGCCTGAAGCTGTGTAAGGGGCCCCAAAATTCCTGATGGCGGCCCTGCACACAGCTCTAGGTTTATGCTCTCACTGTCTGGCTGAGTGATCTCCTGTCCACTGAACACCCTTTTTGTCATCTTCACCAAGCACCAGTGTATTGCCCTGCTCACCACCAGTAATGCATTTACCCCAACCCCCAGTGAGCACCAATGCTTTTTCTTCACCTACCCTCACTACCAGTGCCTTATCCCTCCTGACCCCTGAGCACAAATATTTTGTTCCTCCACCCTTCTACTGAGTACCAATGCATTATCCCCCCCCCCCCCCCCCCACTGAGCACCAGTGCTTTGTCTTCAACCACACCCTCACCACCAACGAAATATCCCTCCCTACCCCTGAGCACCAGTGTTTTGTTCTTCCACCCTCCCATTGAGCATTAATGCATTTATCCTTCCCCCCACTGAACACCAATTCTTTGTTCCCACCCCCCCCCCCCCCTCACTACAAAAGCATTATCCCTCCCTACCCCTGAGCACCAATGTTTTATTTTTTCCTCCACCCTCCCATTGAGCACTAATGAATTTATTCATTCCCGCTGAGCACTAATGCTTTGTCCCTACCCACCCTCACTGCCAATGCATTATCCCTCACTACCCCTGAGCACCAGTGTTTCGTTCCTCCACCCTCCTACTGAGCACCAGTGCATTGATCCCTTCCTACACTGAGCACTAAAGCTTTGACCCCACCCACCCTCACCACTAATGCATTATCCCTCCCTACCCCTGAGCACCAATGTTTTGTTCTTCTAAGCTCCCACTGAACATTAATGCATTTATCCTTTCCCCACTAAGCACCAAATATTTGTTCCCACCCACCCTCACTACCAATGCATTATCCCGCCTTACCCCTGAGCACCAATGTTTTTTGTTCCTCCACCCTCCCACTGAGCTTTAATGCATTTATTCCCCCCTCCCCCCACTGAGCACCAATGTTTTGTCTCAACCCACCCTCATTACTAATGCATTATCACTCCCTAACCCTGAGCACCAATGTTTTGTTGCTCAACCCTCCTACTGAGCACCAGTGCATTTATCCCTCCCCACTGAGCACCAAAGCTTTGACCCCACCCACACCCTCCTACTGAACACCAGTGCATGTATACCTCCCCCACTGAGCCCCAATGTTTTGTTTCCACCCATCCTCTTTACCAATGCATTATCCCTCCCTACCCCTGAGCACCAATGTTTTATTCCTCCACCCTCTCATTGAGCTCTAATGCATTTATCTCTCCCCCACTGGGCACCAATGCTTTATCCCCACTCACCCTCACCATCAATGCAATTTTCCTACCTACACCTGAACAGTGCTTTCTTTCTCTACCCCCTACTGAGCCTCAGTGCAATGTTCACCCCCACTAAGAAACCATTGCTTAACACCCCCTACACACTGACCACCTATGTATTATGATTTCCTTTCACTGAGTACCAGTGCTGTAAATCATGTGAGTATTGCAGGCAGACAGAAAAAAAGTTAGACAAGGAAGGAAAATGCATTTATTTGGGTAAACTTCAGTATATCTATATTTCATAAGTTGATCAAAATGTACTGAAAAGTGTAGATTGGATTCCTTGCTTTGTCGGTACAAGCCCCCAGCACAGCAGGCCTTTGATTTGGCTCTTTTCCGTACACTGAAGACAATATCATATTTAGCAGGACACATAATTGTTCTTTCATGGCTAAACGACATCCGGGCAGTGTGATTCATAACTCTGCTGATGCACGGCACATCCATAATTCAGTTTAAACCCGAGCTTGACTTTACAATGTGTTACTGGAAGCTTTGTTACAGCGATGGGCAAAATGGATGGACCAGTAAGGACCTCCATCTGCTAGGAAACTACAACTCCCAGCAAAATGTAACTCCAAGCAGCAGGATGAATACGGATTCAGAATGCCCGTTCCTGTGTTCTGTAATTTAAGAGAAACTCTAATCCAGGGGTCCCCAAACTTTCCAAGCAAAGGGCTCGTTTACTGTCCTGCAGACTTTAGGGGGGCCGGACTGTGGCCATTGGGAGTAGAAAATGTCCTAAGGTCAGTGGGAAAAATAATGCCCCATCTTTTGTATCAGTGGGAATAATTGTGCCCCATCACTGGTGTCAGTTGTTGGAATTGTGCCCTATCGTTGGTGTCACTAGGAAAAATAGTGCCCCATCATTGGTGTCATTGGGCCCCATTGTTGGTGTCATTGGGAGGAATTGTGCCCCATCTATGGTCTCATTGGGAGGAATTGTACCCCATCATTGGTGTCAGTGGGAGGAATAGTGCCCCATCATTGGTATCAGTGGGAGCAATAGTTCCTAATCATTGGTGTCATTGGGAGGAATTGTACCCCATCATTGGTGTCATTGGGCCCCATTGTTGGTGTCATTGGGAGGAATTGTGCCCCAACATTGGTGTCATTGGAAGGAACTGTACCCCATCATTGGTGTCATTGGGAGGAATTGTACGCCATCATTGGTGTCAGTGGGAGGATTAGTGCCCCATTGTTGGTGGCATTGGGAGTAATTGTCTCCCTTCATTGGTGTCAGTAGGAGGAATTATGCCTCATTGTTGGTATCAGTGGATGAAACAGTGGCCCGAGGACCGGATAAAAGCAAGCAAAGGGCTGCATCTGGCCCCAGGGCCACAGTTTGGAGACCTGTGCGCTAATCTAATGGCAAAGTAGAATTATGTAAAAAACCCATTCAGTTAATGCATGTGCATTCCCCCATGTTTTGTCTCCTGCTGCAGCTGGTGCTATTTTCCTCTTGGGCACTTTCTTTTTTCCTTTTGAAAACAAACAAATGTGGCAATCCTGCCATTTTTTGTCCTCCTAGGTTTATGCAATATCTGAGCCCTGACAACAAGGGAATACTTTTGAACCCCTGAAACGCCTTGCCTTTTTAATATTGTCTTGCTGAATGAATGTCAGTATTAAAAATTCTGAGGCTCTCAGTTCAAGTCACTGTACCGCAAAATAATTATTTTGATCTTTATCAATCATGATCCACCAATGAGTCGAGCAAAGTTTATCCCAAGCAGTGTTGCCACCTCCCTGTCTGCACTAAAGAACACCTCCCCACCTCCTCATTTCCAAGAAGGAGGTGTAGAGTTGTTGTAGGGAGTAGACACATATGGTGTTGGTCTTATTTTGGAGGCAAATTTGTTTTTTTATTTTGATGAGATTGGTTGGCCATGGAATGTTTAGATTGGCTGGTTACTCCATTCAGCCACCGAGTAAAGACAAATTTGCGTGTAACCTCCATGTTGTTTGGATTCTACGCAGGGCTGAGAACTCTCTACTTCCACATGACAGAATGAGATGCCTAATCCCTAAGCACTAGCACTGCCATGTGGGAGGAAGAAAGCTCCCTACATTGGTGGTCAGTGGGAAGAATGTTCCCTACATTGGTGGTCAGTGGGAAGCATGCCCTTTAAATTGGTGGTCAATGAAAAGAATGCCCCTTAAATTGGTGGTCAGTGGGAAGAATGCCCCTTACAGTGGTGGTCAGTGGGAAGAATGCTCCTTACATTGGTGGTCAGTGGGAAGAATGCTCCTTACTATGGTGATCAATGAGAAGAATGCCAATTACATTGATGACCATTGGAAAGAATGGTCCTTACATTGGTGGTCAGTGGGAAGAACGGTTCCTACTTTGGTGATCAGTGGGAAGAAGGCGCTTCCTATTGGTGGTCAGTGGGAAGAATGTCCCTTACATTGGTGGTCAATGGGAAGAATTCTTCTTACATTGGTGATTAGTGGAAAGAATGCTCCTTACATTGATGATCAGCTCCTTACTATGGTGATCAATGAGAAGAATGCCGGTTACAATGATGATCATTGGAAAGAAACGCCCTTACATTGGTGGTCATTGGGAAGAAGGCTCCCTACATTGGTGGTCAGTGGGTAGAATGCCCCATACATTGGTGGTCAGCTCCTTACTATAGTGATCATTGGGAAGCATTCCCAATACATTGCTGATTAGTAGAAAAGATGACCCTTACATCGATGGTCAGTGAAAAGAATGTTCCTTACATTGGTGATCAGTGGGAAGAAAGTTCCTTACATTGGTGGTCAGTGGGAAGAATGGCCCTTACATTAGTGATCAGTGGAAAGAATGCCCCCTACTATAGTGATCAGTGGTAAGAATGTTTCTTACATTGGTAGTCAGCTCCTTTCTATATAGTGATCAATGGGAAGAATGGCTGATATACTGATTGCTGGAAAACATAGTCCTAACATTAGTGGTCAGTGGGAAGAATGCCTCATACAACAGTGATCATTGAAAAGTATGCTCCCTATAATAGTGGTCAATGGGAAAACACACGGCCGTTTTTTTCGTCGAGAAAAACTACATTTTTCCCATTCGACGAGAAAAACGGCATTAAAAACGACGAGAAAAATTAGAACATGTTCTAATTTTTCTCGTCGTTTTTTTCGACATGTTTTCCGCGGCAGTGTTTCCCATAGGGAAACACTGCCGCGGAGCCCACAGATGGTCGTTTTTCTCGACAAGAGAAAAAACGTCGTGAAAAACGACCGTGTGTGGGGAACAAGCCGTTCCCTCGTTTTTAATGACATTATTCACGGCGGTTTTTTAACCGCCGTGAATAATGATCGTGTGTATGCGGCATTAGGCTGGATTCACACATATGCAGTTTTAGTGCTTTTTGCATTTTGCAGATTTGGACTGCAGTCCATTTATCATGGTTTCCTATGGAACAAGTTCTGTAGTGCAAATCTGCAAAATGCAAAAAGCACTAAAACTGCATAGGTGTGAATCCAGCCTTACAGATAGCTAAAAAGATCATCTGTGTCAGTGGTTGCTCATTTGCATCCTCCTGGAGAAGCTCTGGGGTTCCACAGAACCAGGGTTGAGTAAGGCTGCCTAGGTATTCAACAACTGCCTAATAATCACAAGAGATACTTGATATCAGAAATATTGCTTATGTAGCGCCCTGATCCCAATGACTGGGCGCTATGTTTCAATTTAGAGGGTATCTGAGCCAATAGTTAGGCTCAGATGTAAATAATTGATGCTAAATTAGCCTCTGTTCCGGCTGTGGCTGTGTTGGGCAGACTTCCCACTGTTCGCCTGTAGGTGGCGTTGCCACCTCAGGCCAATGTGGAAGACTGACAAACCAGAGTGTATTGGGTACCTTCCCCCAGGAACAGTTCAGTGGGCATGGTCTACCCGCTGAGCATGCTGGGGAAGGGTACTTAAGGAGCAGACACCATCTTGTGGGGTCCTTCGTCCCCTCGCGGCCCTCCTGGCATGAGGGGTGTATTGTGTGATTTTGCGCCTCGAAACCATGCTGGTCCGAGGCCGCAACTCCAACAAGTAGGCCCAGTTATGCTGACTGGGTCTACACCTTGAAGGTGATCCTGTGCTGTCCGTCCTGCAGGAGGAAGCCACTCAATGGAGGAAACCAGGGGAGGACCTGTCCTGGAAAAGACCAAGCGGAAGGCTGGTGTCTTGAGGAAGGCCTGGTAATTCTATTGGAGGATTCACCATAGCTAAAGTTCACCTTGCAGTCTGCCGGGTTGGCTTAAAGGCTCTGAACTGTTCGGCTGGAAGTCCGGGCGTTAAATCCTGTGGCAGAGGATCCCGGAGTATCCAATTTTGTCCACAACCGGTCTGTGGCAGAGACTGGTCCTGATTATAGTTCGTGCATCGTACCGGCTGCTAGGCCAGGTGAGAGGGGCCTATCCGGGTGAGCAATACCCACTCCAGGAAGAGTGGTGAATGACTGTATAGTGGAGGAGTTTTCCCCAGTGATCTGTACTGTGTACCTGAACTTACCTCTTCCCTTCACTCTTCTACCATTGTTCATCTGTTTATGCAAAAGGAAAATAAAACCTAACTGCTTAAGGTTTTACAGCTTGTGTGGCCATTGGAGTTTCTGCAGACTTTCTTCCCCTGGACAACGAATACCGAGGTAATGTGCAAGGCCCAAATTAAAACCAGCAGCTCCTACGAGGGTGTGCTACACTTATAATAGTTGCCTCATCTATGGCAAGCCCTACACTTTCAGAGTATCTCTATCCAGAAGCAAGCTGGGTTTCAGTAAGGCCCCTTTCACACTGAGGCGCTTTGCAGGCGCTATCGCGCTAAAAATAGCGCCTGCAATGCGCCCCAAAAAAGCTCAATTGTATCCCGAGGGATTTCACACTGGAGCGTTGCACTTGCAGGAGGCTCAAAAAACTGCAAGCCGCATCTTTGAGGCGCGATAGGAGCGGTAAAAATACCGCTCCTATAGCGCCCCTGCCCATTGAAATCAATGGGGTAGCGCCTCCAAAATGCCCGCAAAACGCCACAAAGAGGCGTTATTGCGGGTGTTTTTAACCCTTTTTCGCCCGCTAGCGGGGGTTAAAATCCCCCCGCTAGCTCCCACAAATCGCGGCAAAAAATACGGTATAGCGGCGCTAAAAATAGCGCCGCTATACCACCAGCGCATCCAGCGCTTCAGTGTAAAAGTAGCCTTATTGTGGTGTTTGGGTTTCATTATCCATAGCAGGGTATGAGCATGCAGAGATCTACTTAAGACCTGTTTTCAATCCTTTCCTCTAAAGGGTATTGGAGCACGGCGAGGGTCTTCACTTATTTATCGGTCTGTCCACACTCTGCACTTGTTTCCTGTTTCAAAACTACGACACGTCACAGATCTGAAGCTTCTTCCAGTTTGCATTCACTTTTATTCTGTATTTTCAAGTTTTGTGGAAAAGACCAGTAAAAAAAAATTCACACACCTGCACACCCTCTATGGACCAATTTTTACACTTCCACTATGAGCCTGTTTTTTATTTTGCGATAAATCTGTAATTACCTACGATAGCAAAGTACTACAGTACATGCAGTATATCATTTTTTTTTATAACAAATAATGCTTTTGGTGATATTGTCTTGCAAAAATAATTTTATTTTTATGCAATCCTTAAACAAGAAAAATAACAAAACTACACCAAAACTGCTTTTTTTTCTACTTTGATTAGTGTTAGTTTAAAAAAATAGTTTTAATGTAACGGATTAGATAAAACATATACATTATGTGTTCCATTTAAAATGGCACTAAAATTATAATTCTTTCTGTTTTATCCTGTATTATTTTTCTCTTACTTGAATAAAGCACCTTGTTGTTAAGAAATAAATAAAACAATGATTCTTGTACGAAGCTTTACAAAGTTATTTTATTTAAGTCATTTGTTTAAATGTGACATTAAAAAAAAAAAATGAATAAAAACAAAAATGAGCTTAAATAATAATGGTTAGAAAAATAAAGAAAAAAAAAATCAGCCAGAAAATAATAAAGGGGAGAAGGGGAAGAAAAAGTCAATAAGAGCTGATAAGCTAAGTCCTAATAACAGGTCAATTAGAAACATTTGTCAGGTTGCTTTTTAACTGGCATCTTATGCAGATAAAACTCATCCCTTTGATTTGAATTTGATTTGAAGATGATTTGAAGATGATTTGAAGATGAATGAAACAGTAAATATGAAAATTTGTTGTTTTATAGTTCTCTATCTGGTTGAATAGTGTTTATAAACACAGCGTCAGATGGTCTGTGTTTTGGCAGCTCTGCTTCTACAGCTGGTATAATCACAAAACATCTCCAGGCTGTCATTTTGACAGTTGGGAATTGTGGGCAAGTATAAGAGGGAGAAGTGGCAGTGGGGCAGAAATACAGATGTGTGTAGTACAGGGGTCTCAAACTGGCGGCCCTCCAGCTGTTGCGAAACTACAAGTCCCATCATGCCTCTGCCTGTGGGAGTCATGCTTGTAACTGTCAGCCTTGCAATGCCTCATGGGACTTGTAGGTTTTGCAACAGCTAAAGGGCCACCAGTTTGAGACCCCTGGTGTAGTACATCCATTGTCCACAGCTGGTCAAACAGTCAGCACTTAACAGAACAAACAAATGAGATTTCATTCTTTTAGACTGAACCAAAATATTTATATGTGCAGTCTTACCTCCACATTATTAAAATCTAATTGAGCTGGCAGTTGGCATTCAGCAGTAAAAATAAAGACCGTGGCACCTTAAAAGTACACCAACGATAGTAGCTCCTTAATTTCTAGCACTTTCCGTTTAAAGGGAAACTAGGCTTCATGCCCACAGACGTTTTTAACAGCTGCGTTTTTTACAGCTTAAAAACGCCTGTCCTTGTTATTGTAAATTAAAAAAAAAACAAAAAACCGCTGGAGCTAAAAAACGCGACCGCGCGTTAGTGCGCGTTTTTGAGCGTTTTTTGACGCTCGCGTTTTTTTCTGCCGAACTCCGACGCTGAGGAACGCACTGGTCCTGTGTTTTTTTTACAGCTTAAAAACGTCTATGCTGTTTGCAGCTCAAAAACGTCTAGGTGGGCATGAAGCTATAGACTAACATGGACAGGCGTTTTTAAGCTGTAAAAAATGCTCAAAAATGCGGCTGTAAAAACGTCCGTGGGCATGAGGCCTAATCCTTGGACCCAAGGTTTTCTTTGTTTTGGACTGTCTCCTATAGCCAGAGATGCTTAGGACACCAAACTTCTATGGGACACTGGCATAGAATTTTATAGGGAGATACTGAGCAGGGGAGCACTCTGGCGCTTCAGCGCCCCTCACCTCTGTGGCGCCCGGTTGAACTGCACCCGGCGCACCCGCCTAGGATCGGCCCTGTTGAGCAGATATGACCAGGAATGTTGGCATAGGAGGGAAGCAAACAATGGAAGTTGCATCCGTCGGATTGAGGAATGTATGAATCTGAGGAGGGGGGGAAAGGTGGGCAAGTTTAGGTCAGAAAATGGGGGCAAAAAGGGTTTGTTTTAAAGTGCACTTAACCTTTGTTGTGTTTGGGTGCCGTAATGATTGGCAGAGTCATTCGCTGTATGAAGGAACATTTCCATCAGACTCATTTTGCCTCAGTATTGTCTTCTGACTTTTTGTTGATACAGGTCATGGTCTATATCTAGTAGTAGTTGGCCGGCCAAATTCAACTGAACTTGTTCTGTAATGTTGAAGATGCTTCGTAGTTTCTGCAGTCCACTTCTTCAGTTCCAGGTTCCAAGATTGGAACTGAAGTAATGGCTTGGAGAAGCTATGAAATGTCTTCACCGTTACAGAACAAGTCCAGTTGAATGTGACTGACCTCCTACCATAGGCGTGCGCACAGGGTGTGCCGGGTGTGCCTGGGCACACTCTAATCACCCTGTGTGGTGCAGATTCCCCCTGTTTAGACCCCTGATCCCCATACCTAACAGGGCTCCTAAACAAATTGTAACAAAACAAATTGTAAAAAAATAATAAAACAATAAATTAATAAAAATAAAAACTACTGACACTGTCCACTGCCTTGGCGCAACCAGTCTCTGCCCTACTGACACCGTCCATTGCTCTACTGACACTGTCAATATGTATACACATGCACACACACGTATGTGTGTTTGAGCTTTGGGGTGCACACCCTAATGCAATAGGCTACGCACACCTATGCCTCTTACAATTAGCTGTATCTGTTGTCTGCTGCACCAGAGCACTATAGTTTTTTTTTTTTTTCCATGTGACAGATAGGTAACCTGTATTCTTTCCTGTATTCCTACAGATTCCTTGAGAAACCTACAATCTGTGAACCATGGTCCTCGTTCTTCACCCGCTGAATTCAGCTCCACCCACCATCTGCTCAGGGAACGGAAGTCGTCGGCCCCCTCCCATTCCAGCCAGCCCACCCTGTTCACCTTTGAACCTCCTTCCAACCACATTCACCAGACAACCTTATCTGCCAGCGCTCCCCAGGATTACCTCTTCCTACACCAATGTATGAGCCGCAAAGCCGAAAATATGAGGTGAGCTCCATATTTCTTGATGTATCACGTGACCACATTCTTTGCTGCCATTCAGTATATTTGGCTCATGGTTCACCTGGACAAAGCCAATGGATTGCACAAAAGGGCTTTCCTAGCACTGAGCCAACTACTTCTTTAGATAGCCCCATCCTGTCACTGCCACAGTTAATTTTGCTGGAATATCCACAGTGGGGAAAAAAATGCCTTATGCCGCGTACACACGGTCGGAATTTCCGACAACAAAACCGTGGTTGTTTTTTCCGACGGATTTTCGCTCAAACTTGTCTTGCATACACACAGTCACACAAATGTTGGTCGGAAATTCCGACCATCAAGAACGCGGGGACGTACAACACTACGACGAGCCGAGAAAAATGAAGTACAATGATTCCGAGCATGCGTCAAATTGATTTCGAGCATGCGCAGCACTTTTGTGCGTCGGAAATGGCTGCACACGGTCTGAATTTCCGAACAAAAAGTTTTCCCGTCGGGAAAATAGAGAACCTGCTCTCAAACATTTGTTGTCGGAAATTCCGACAGCAAATGTCCAATAGAGCGTGCACACGGTCGGAATATGCGACCAAAAGCTCACATCAAACTTTTGTTGTCGGAAATTCCGACCGTGTGTACGCGGCATCACAGTATTAAAGCCACTTTTTTAATGGAAGGGTTAAAACCCCTGCCAAGTTTTTTTTTTTTTTTTTGCTGTCTGTGTACCCTTGTGGAAATTTCCTTTCACCTCCTCTCCCAGAGACACTTGTCTCCGAAAGTGAGGAGAATTCCACTCTTAAAGTGGAAGTAAACCCTCCTATCTTTTTCAGCCAAGGGAACTGCCATCTTGGCCTCAGTTTAATCTTCAACTGCCATGATTCTGCACATGTGATCAGTGATGACACCAGCCATTGGATAGTTTGACAGTTTGGTTGAGAGCACAGCCAATGGGAGTGTTACATTTCCGGCAAGTGCCGGAAATGTAACTGTTTTTTTCAACTGTTAAATGGATGAGTTTACTTCCGCTTTAAAGCGATTGTAAACCTCAGACATGAAATATAAACAAAGCATATCCCTCTATAGTGTGTACTTGTCTCAATCCAGAGCACTAAGTGTAATTTCTGTCTGCTGCTTCGTTCCTCTGCTATCAGCATGAGTCACTTCTGACAAGTTTTCCTGACACCAAGAGAAAAATGGTGACAGGGGAGGAATTTCTCCAGCTAATTGACAGCCTCAGCTCTGTTCCTGTGTGCTTTGTGGAGGGTGTGTGTCCCATCCCTCCAATCAGTCACTGAGCTCTGCAGAGTGAGACTTCAGCTCTCTGCCCCCTTTTTTCTGACAGCTCAGACAAGCTTTATAAATTCTGGAGTTTGAACGGATGTAGAGAAGAGAAGACTGCAGAATAAACAGGTAGAACTTATGTAGGAGTATTTGTTTCATCTCTGTGTATCACCTGAGTCCAGTCACTTCATTGGGTATATATTAGGGGTTACAACCACTTTAACCAGTGACCCCGGAGCCATTTTCTGTTTTTGTACATGCTAAAATGCATGTTTTAGGCCTGAAGGTTGGTTAAACTCCTGCAAAAAGAATATATTTTCTAAAAGCAAAGACCCTGAAGAGTACAATAAAGTTACTGTAGCTGCAATTTTTCATGTCACGTGTTAATCAAAAGTCAGCATACATGTTAATCAAATGCAAATGTTTCGTAAAAAATGTAATTAATTTTAACGCACACAAAGATAATATATTACACATTATTTTGTAAAATATAAAAAATGAGATTACCAAGAGTAAATAGATACCCAACATGTCAAGCTTCAAAATTGCGCACGTCCATAAAATGGCAACAAGCTGTGAATAATGGCCCCAGAGTTATTGCTGTCACACCACACAGCGATATGTAACATGTGTAGCGTAGTCATTATTTTTGTATGTTATCAGCTCTCCTTTCCTCCCACACTGTGTCTGTCTGAGGAAAGGAGAGCCGATACTTGGCAAGACTGTCAGTACACTGATCATCGGTGCCCTGATTATTAGTGTAGTCCCATCATTGCCCATCAGGGCAGATCAGTGCAGCCTCATTAGTACTTATCAGTCCAGGCTCATTTTGTACCTATCAGTCCAGGCTCATTTGTACCCATCAGTGCCGCCTCATCAGTACCCATCAGTGCCGCCTCATCAGTACCCATCAGTGCAGCCTCATTAGTACCCATCAGTGCAGCCTCATTAGTACCCATCAGTGCAGCCTCATCAGTACACATCAGTGCAGCCTCATGAGTGCCCATCGGTGCATCCTCATTAGTACCCATCAGTGGAGTCTCATCAGTGCCCATCAGTGCAGCCTCATCAGTGCCCATCAGTGCAGCCTCATCAGTGCAGCCTCATTAGTACCCATCAGTGCAGCCTCATTAGTACCCATCAGTGCAACCTCATCAGTACACATCAGTGCCGCCTCATCAGTGCAACCTCATCAGTGCCCATTAGGGCAAGCTCATCAGCGCACATCAGTTCAGCCTCATCAGTGCTCATCAGTGCCCATCAGTGCAACCTCATGAGTGCCCATTAGTGCAAGCTCATTATCGCACATCAGTGAACAAGAAGAATTTCCAGTTTGCTAAATTAAGAAACTAAGAAAAACATTATTTTTTTCCAAACTTTTGTTTGTTTAGCAAAAAATAAAAAACCCAGTGGTGATTAACCACTTCCCGACCGCGCCATGTACAAAAGACGTCCACAGCGCGGTCGAGTTATCCTGAGTGGACGTCCCAGGGACGTCCTCACAGAATCTTGCTCCCGCGCGCCCCCTGGGGCGCGCTCCAGGATATGTCCGTGACCGCCGGGTCCGGAAGACCCGGCGCATCACGGATCACGGTAGATGGCCGCTAATCGCGGCCGTTTACCACGTGATCGCTCAAATGACGGAGCGATCACTTGTAAACAGACCGGCGTCATGTGATGACGCCGGTTCCTCCCTCCCCTCTCTGTACCGATCGGTACAGTGTGAGAGGAGAGGGGAGGGAGCGGATCATGTCCGCTCCCTCCCCCATGTCAGCTGTGGGCTGGATCTGTGACAATTGCAGTCACAGATCCAGCCATCCATCCATCCCTGCTCAGCCATCCCTGTGCAATACTCTGCCAATACTCTGCAATACACCCTGTGCAATACTCTGCAATACCCTGTGCAATACTCTGCAATACCCTGTGCAATACTCTGCAATACACCCTGCCAATACTCTGCAATACACCCTGCCAATACTCTGCAATACCCTGTGCAATACCCTGCCCATACTCTGCCCATACTCTGCAATACCCTGTGCAATACCCTGTGCAATACCCTGTGCAATACCCTGCCCATACTGTGCAATACCCTGCCCATACTCTGCCCATACTGTGCAATACTCTGCCATATTCCGCAATACCCTGCCATACTCCGCAATACTCCTCAATACCCTGCAATACTCCACAATACCCGGCAATACTCCAAAATACCCGGCAATACTCCACAATACCCGGCAATACTCCACAATACCCGGCAATACTCCGCAATACCCGGCAATACTCCACAATACCCTGCAATACTCCACAATACCCTGCAATACTCCACAATACCCTGCAATACTCCTCAATACTGTGCAATACTCCACAATACCCGGCAATACTCCACAATACCCGGCAATACTCCACAATACCCTGCAATACTCCACAATACCCTGCAATACTCCTCAATACCGTGCAATACTCCTCAATACCCTGCAATACTCCGCAATACCCTGCAATACTCCTCAATACCCGGCAATACCCGGCAATACCCGGCAATACACCGCAATACCCGGCAATACCCCGCAATACTCGGCAATACTCGGCAATACCCGGCAATACTCCTCAATACCCGGTAATACTCCTCAATACCCGGCAATACTCCTCAATACCCGGCAATACCCGGCAATACTCTGCAATAACCACTTCCCGCCCGCCGGCCGTCATATGACGTCCTTGACTTTGTGCGGAGATATCTGAATGATGGGAGCAGCTACAGGCATCATTCAGATATTAGCTTTTTCAGCTGGCGATTCCCTACACCATAAGAACAATCATAGCGGCTGTTCCACCGCTTGATCGCTCTTACGGAAGGTGAGAGGGGATGCCCCCCCCTCCCGCTGCCCTCCGGTGCTTCTACCGACTCACCGCTACGATCAAAGCCAGGATTTTTTTTTCAGGCTTCCCAGCCTAGAGGTGAGATGTGGGGTCTTATTGACCCCATATCTCACTGTAAAGAGGACCTGTCATGCCATATTCCTATTACAAGGGATGTTTACATTCCTTGTAATAGGAATAAAAGTGATCAAAAAAAAATTTGGGGCGGAAAAACATGTCAAACTAAAATAAATAAAGTAAAATGAACAATAAAATATATATATTTTTTTTAAAGCGCCCCTGCCCCCGCGAGCTCGCATGCAGAAGTGAACGCATACGTAAGCCCCGCCCACATATGAAAACGGTGTTCAAACCACACATGTGAGGTATCGTTGCGAACGTTAGAGCGAGAGCAATAATTTTGGCCCTAGACCTCCTCTGTAACTCAAAACATGTAACCAGTAAAAATATTTAAAGCGTTGCCTATGGGGATTTTTAAGTAGCGAAGTTTGGCGCCATTCCACGAGCGTGTGCAATTTTGAAGGGTGACATGTTAGGTATCTATTTACTCAGCGTAACTTCATCTTTTACATTATGCAAAAACATTGGGCTAACTTTACTGGTTTTTTTTCTTTTAGGCACAAAACCGTTTTTTTCCGTAAAAAACGCGTTAGAAAAATTTCTGCGCAAATACCGTGCAAGATAAAAAGTTGCAATGACCACCATTATATTCTTTAAGGTCTTTGCTAAAAAAACATATATAATGTTTTGGGGTTCTATGTAATTTTCTAGCAAACAAATGATGATTTTTACATGTAGGAGAGAAATGTCAGAATTGGCCTGGGTGCTCCAGAACGCCTGAAGCTGCTCCCTGCATGTTGGGCCTCTGTATGTGGCCACGCTGTGTAAAAGTCTCACACATGTGGTATCGCCATACTCGGGAGGAATAGCAGAATGTGTTTTGGGGTGTAATTTGTGGTATGCATATGCTGTGTGTGAGAAATAACCTGCTAATATGACAATTTTGTGGAAAAAAAAAAAAAGAAAAAAAATCTTGATTTTTGCAAAGAATTGTGGGAAAAAATGACAACTTCAAAAAACTCACAATGACTCTTTCTGAATACCTTTGGAATGTCTTCTTTCCAAAAAGGGGTCATTTGGGGGGTATTTGTACTTTTCTGGCATGTTAGGGTCTCAAGAAATGAGATAGGCCGTCAGTACTTCAGGTGTGATCAATTTTCAGATATTGGCACCATAGCTTGTGAACTCTATAACTTTCACAAAGACCAAAAAATATGCACCAATTTGTACTTATTTTTACCAAAGATATGTAGCAGTATAAATTTTGGCCAAAATGTATGAAGAAAAAATACTAATTTGCAAAATTTTATAACGGAAACAAAGAAAAATTCTTTTTTTTACAAAATTTACAGTCTTTTTTCTCTTATAGCGCAAAAAATAAAAAACCCAACAGTGATTAAATACCACCAAAAGAAAGCTCTATTTGTGTGAAAAAAAGGACAAAAATTTCATATGGGTACAGTGTTGTATGACTGAGTAATTGTCATTCAAAATGTGAGAGCACCGAAAGCTGAAAATTCATCTGGTTAGGAAGGGGGTTTAAGTGCCCAGTTGTCAAGTGGTTAAATACCACTAAAAGAAAGCTCTATCTGTCTCAAAAAATATATAAAACTTTCACATGGGTAAAGTGTTGCATGACCGCGCAATTGTCATTGAAAGTGTGACAGCGCTGAAGGCTGAAAATTGGCCTGGGCAGGAAGGGGGTGAAAGTGCCCGGTATTGAAGTGGTTAAATGACAGTTTTTGCTTTAAGGCCGAAGTTGTTTTATCCACATGTGTTGACATTATTAGAGTACACTCAAATCTTAAGTCAATAACTGCATTAATGTGTTGTCTGTTTCCAGAAGTGCCAGCTTCTCCCAGGCCACCAGGTCCTCCTTTTTCATGCGTAGTGATACTGCTGTGCAGAAGTTGGCCCAGGGGTACGGACACTGCATGAACGGGGTCAGCGGTCAAGTCCACGGCTTCTATAGCTTACCAAAGCCGAGGCGGCTCAGTTCTGAGTTGAGGGACAGTGCCTACGACCTCCCGAGGAGCTTCGCCTCCGACACTCCCACCAAGTCGAGCCTTACCGGGCCGGAATCGGAGAACGAGGACGTTTATACCTATAAAACCCCTAGCAATGCTCTCTGTAAAGAGTTTAGTGACCTTTCGACTGACTCGTGTGAACTTTCTGGGATGCCGTTTTCCATTTATCAGATACCAAGGACTTTCACCTTGGACAAGAACCACAATGCTTTGTCATCCAATGACTTCCATAATGCTCCTCCTCCGAGGCCCCCCAAACCGGGGCAGACAGAGACTCGCTGGGGAAGTCCTCAGCAGCATAATGGGGACAATATTGGTGTTGTTACGGTCAACATTCCAAGGAGGAACACCTTGCCAGCCATGGAGAACCGACGCCATCGAGGTAAGGACTGTGTTTATGTACGTTTGGGTTGTTACCAATGGTGGGCAGAGTCAGCGGGCAAACCTCTGTGCAAGACCAGTTTTCGGGGGTCTCCCATCTACTGGCTTGCCAAGTAAGAAAAAAAAAGACTTATCGATTGTGTGCTAAATGACAGCTAGAAATAAAAGAATTGTGTCCAAGCCTACGTGACAATGAGAGCAGTCCCAGCACCGATCTGACCCACATCAAGGCAGAATAGACCCCTAGGTCTCAGCGGGCCCAGTCTGTACCTATGGTATGTGTGGCTATTACCTTGGATCTCCAATATTTGTTTTAAAGAAATTGCTTAAATGTGCCTCCCCACAGGGTGACACTGTGGATACACAGGTGAGAATGTGCCAACGTCCCGATATTGTAAATGGACACTGATTACGCTAAGAAATTGGACTTTAAATGGCACATGGGTACTTCATGTAAAAATCTAAAGGTTTTTTATTGTAGAAATATATAAAAACAATAGTACATTTAAGACAGTTTGTATTATTATTATCAATACATGGCCCAAAATAATGCTCTCATATCACTTCCAACAACTACAGTTATTTTGGTAAACTCAAATGAGTAAGGTACATATCCAAAAAACAGTAACAGTTGAACAATACAAATGTGAAGTCAATAGCCTTAAAATGGGTCGAAATGCAGAAGAACTTTCTTGCTCTACATGTTACGCGTATCATTGCGCTTCTTCAGGAGCATGGTGGTAGGAGGCCGTATTGAATAATATAACACAAGCCTAGGTGCCAGGCTCTAAGGCTCTGGGTGTGTTACCACCTCTGGACACTCTCCTTGGACAGACTGTCCATGTCCAGATTGCGCATTGGTTTTACCACCGTCTGTGCATATTTTGGTGGGTTAAACGAACTATACCTGAAAAAACCCTTTTTTTGCTTACCAGCAGACTGTGCCTTGTTTTACACCGTTGTCTACTATTGTGATTTTACAATCCTGACTGGCTATCTACTCTAGATATATTGCCAGTGCCCTGGTACCTAGGCTCGAGTTATATTATTCAATACGGCCTCCTACCACCATGCTCCTGAAGAAGCGTAATGATACGCGTAACATGTAGAGCAAGAAAGTTCTTCTGCATTTGGACCCATTTTAAGGAAGGCTATTCACTTCACATTTGTATTGTTCAACTGTTACTGTTTTTTGGATATGTACCTTACTCATTTAGGTTTACCAAAATAACTGTAGTTGTTGGAAGTGATACGAGAGCATTATTTTGGGCCATGTACTGATAATAATACAAACAGTCTTAACTGTACTATTGTTTTTATATATTTCTACAATAAAAACCTTTAGATTTTTACATGAAGTACCCATGTGCCGTTTAAAGTCCAATTTCTTAGCGTAATCAGTGTCCATTTAGGTTCTCCAATAGTTTATATATTTTGCTGATTTTTTAACTCAGGGGTCTCCAAACTATGGTCCAAGGGCCAAATCCGGGCCGCTACAGGACTGTGCCCCGTCCACAACTGGAATCAGCCCCCCCCCCCCCCCCCCCGCTCTGCTGTCTTCTCCAAGTGAGCTGGTTGGTTTCTTTGACTGCCAATGTCCCAGCAACCAATGACGTGCTTGCCCTTCCAGGAGGCCAAAATGACCTCTGTCCTTACCTGCTCTGCCTCCTGACTCCCACATTGCTGCTACACTGACTATACCCACACTGTAAACAAGGCAAGGATGGAGAAATGATGCAAGGGGGGTCCGGATGGAGACTCTGGTGTAAAGAGGGTGTTGATGAGGACCCTAATCTGATGTAAGGGAGACTCTGATGGGGTTTCTGGAGTAAGGGGGGGCTGAGAAAAGGACTGTAACCTAATGTAAGGGGAACTCTGATGGGGATCCCAGTGTAAGGAGGGCTCTGATGGGGACTCTGATGTAAGGGGGCTCGGATGCTGATTATGATGTAAAAGGAGCCCTGATGGGGGCCCTGTTTTAATTGGAGTTCTGATAGGGACTCTGATGTAAGGGAGCTCGGATGGTGATTATGGTGTAGGGGGGCCCTAATGGGGACTCTAATGTAAAGGTGGGCTATAATGGGGACTCTGATGACAACCCTGATTTAAGGTAGACTCTGATGGGGATTCCGGTGTAAGGAGGACTCTAAAGGTGACTCTGATGTAAGGGGGCTCGGATGCTGATTATGATGTAAAAGGAGCCCTGATGGGGGCCCTGTTTTAATTGGAGTTCTGATAGGGACTCTGATGTAGGGATGGGGAGTTCCCATTATAGCCCACCTTTACAATAGAGTCCCCATTAGTGCCCCCTTACAACATGGTCTGCCTTAGGAGTCCCTCCTTACATCAGAGTCCCTATCAGAACTCCAATTACAACAGAGCCCCCATCAGGGCTCCTTTTACAT
Organism: Rana muscosa; assembly: GCA_029206835.1. NCBI lineage: Eukaryota > Metazoa > Chordata > Amphibia > Anura > Ranidae > Rana > Rana muscosa. The sequence goes on from CM055117.1 coordinate 1,079,696,040, forward strand.
CATAATCACCATCCGAGCCCCCTTACATCAGAGTCACCCAAGAGCCCTCCTTACATCGGAATCCCCATCAGAGTCTCCCTTGAATCAGGGTTGTCATCAGAGTCCCTGTCTAAGCCCCCCTTACATCAGAGTCCCCATCATAGCCCACCTTTACATTAGAGTCCCCATTAGGGCCCTCGTACATCAGGGTCTGCCTTAGGAGTCCCTCCCTACATCAGAGTCCCTATCAGAACTCCAATTACAACAGGGGCCCCATCAGGGCTACTTTTACATCATTATTACTATCCGAGGCCCCTTACATCAGAGCCCTCCTCACATCGGAATCCCCATCAGAGTCTCCCTTAAATCAGGGTTGTCATCAGAGTCCCTGTCTAAGCCCCCCTTACATCAGAGTCCCCATCATAGCCAACCTGTACATTAGAGTCCCCATTATGGCCCCCTTACATCAGGGTCTGCCTTAGGAGTCCATCCCTACATCAGAGTCCCTATCAGAACTCCAATTACAACAGGCCCCCCATCAGGGCTCCTTCACACCATAATCACCATCAGAGCCCCCTTACATCAGAGTCACCATCAGAGCCCTCCTTACACCGGAATCCCCATCCGAGTCTCCCTTAAATCAGGGTTGTCATCAGAGTCCCTGTCTCAGCCCCCCTTACATCAGAGTCCCCTGACAACCCTAATTTAAGGAGGGTTCTTTTGGGGTACTCTGATGTAAGGAGGGTTCTGATGCGGACTCTGATATAAGGGGGCTCTGATGCGGACTCTACTATAAAGAGGAGCTCCTAAGGTGGACTCTGATGTAAGGAGGCTCTGATGATTACCATGAAGTAAAGGAGACCTGATGGAGGCCCCCCTGTTGGGATTGCTCTGACAGGGACTCCTAAGGCAGACTCTGATGTAAGGGGGACTCTGATATAAGGAGGAACCTCTAAGGTAGACTCTGATGTAAAGAGGCTCTGATGGTGACCATTATGTAAAGGTGTCCTGATGGGTGCACTGTTGTAATTGGGGCGCTGATGTGGGCTCCTATGTAAAGTGTGGGCCCTGATGGAGACTCTGCTGTAAGAAGTGGGCCCTGGTGTGGACTCTGATGTAAAGAGGGACTCCCAAGGCAAACTCTGATTCAAGAGGGGACTGATGGTGACTGTGATGTAAGGAGAGACTCTGATTGGGGTTCTGATGTAAGAGGGGCTCTGATTGTGACCATGATGTAAAGGGGCCCTGATGGGTGCACTGTTGTAATTGGGGTGCTGATGGGGGCTCCTATGTAAAGCGTGGGCCCTGATGGAGACTCTGCTGTAAGAAGTGGGCCCTGGTGTGGACTCTGATGTAAAGAGGGACTCCCAAGGCAGACTCCGATTCAAGAGGGGACTGATGGTGACTGTGATGTAAGGAGAGACTCTGATTGGGGTTCTGATGTAAGGGGGGCTCTGATAAGGACCCCCGATGTAAGTGTTCAAATCTTTCAACAGGAAGTGAGGGGAAATCTCCTCTGACTCTGTCCAATGACAAGCCTTGGCTCGGGTCACATTTTAAAGCTGTGATATTAGTGGAGATTTGGAGAGACCGCTTCCTATACCAGGTCACAACTTTATTTTTGTTGGGAAATGTCCCCCTCTAGTGGTGAGAGGTGACACTGCATCCTTTTTCAAGCAAATTTCTGACCTAAATGTCAGGATGACAACATTATCAGTTTTTGTTTGCCACAGTGTCACAGAATCCAAGTATCACTAACCTCTTTATAAACAAATAGCAGCTGTATTTGCTTTGCTTAGACATCTGATTCATCTTGGCTTAATCTTTCCTCCCAGTGTTTTTTTTCCCCCTGCTCTTGTTTTAGTGAGACAGGTGTTTTTTTTTTTGTTTGTTTTTTAAAGTATAAAGGACTTTTTATAACTGTATAAGGAAATTAATTGCTACCATATTTTGAAAACGTTAAAAAAAAAAAAGAAAAAAAAAAAGAAAGTCTAGTGAGATCTATTTGCATACAGCTTTTGTAATTTTTTTTAACCCTTTGGGTGTGTTTTTCTGCAACTCTTTTAGTAAATCCAAAGGGTTGTATTTATGAAATAAATTGCTGAACTAGTCTTCTGAGACATTGAAGAAATTTGAAGTATGGCTTCATATGAATAACATAATAATAAATAACAACGTACCATCATCCCGATTACTAAAGCGAAACAGGGAGGGGTGGGGGCAAGGGGAGGAGTTGCTGAGACTAGCCCTATAGCGTTCCCACCCAGGAAATTAATGGACTATCTCGGTACTGATGAAACCAAAATACAATATAATATAAAAGGCTTTATTGTGGATAAAAAACAAATATACAGTTGACATTTGATTAATAAAAGAAAAGGACAGATGCACAGGGTTCCCCCAAGAGACATTTGTGATTGTCAATTTATAGATTGGTCAGGGTCTCTACTAGTTTTGCGGTAAACCGCTTCCTCAGGAGAGCCAATCTATGGAACAAATAATACAATCTATGGAACAAATAATACAGCAAGGACATACAAAAACTAAATATGGTTCAGAATAACTACAGCATATAATACATAGGTAGAAAAAGTAGCTTACCCAATGAATGAAAGGTAATGTGCGAACCAAAGCCGCCCATCTGGATTCCCCCCGCGACGGACAAGGGGGATTGTGCATGGATCTCTGTGATATAAGGTATTAAATGGTAGAAACCAGATACAGCGTACATGGCTAGTAGTGGGGCAAAGGGTGAGGAAGGAAGGAAGGGGAAAAGAGGGGGGGTTGGGGGACGGAGGGGAAGAAGGGGGGGGAAGGAAAGGGGGTACGGGTGGGGAAAAGAGAAGGGGACCCCTTTTCCTTCCACTCCCCCCCTTTTCCTTCCACTCCCCCCCTTTTCCCCTTACTCCCATTCCTTCCTATAATAATATTGAAGACTGGGATGCCATTAAAGTTCATGTGTGTGTAAAGGCAGGCGTCCCAATACTTTTGGCAATATCGTGTATAAGACAATAAAGAATATTTGAAGGTGCAAGCTCGCTGAAGAAATTTGGGCTGAATGAGGTCCTAGTTGTCCATACAGCTGAATTGCAGATAACTTCAGTGATAATTGCCAATGTTTTATTTTATTTTCCTTATCCTTTGAGGTCGGGTTCACACTTGTGCAGTGCGAATTCCAGCTCTCTTATCTCTGCAAAGAGATAACAGAACTGTTCAGCAGATCATCTCCATTTTAGCTGTGAATTTGGTGACCTAGGAGAGGGGAGGGGGAGGGGGGAAGTGTAGTGAGGAGAAGGAGAGAAATCCTGATGAGAACTGAACACATCTGCGAATCAGATGCGTGCCCATAGAAGATAATGGGCCTGAATTCGCACCTAAACCGCACCGCAATGCCTAGAAAACGCACACTTTTTGGACAATGCGCAGTGCGAATGCATCGCACATATGTGAACCAGCCTCATTAAAATCAATGTATTTTATAATGTTATGTGAATTGGATACGGTGTAAGCCGCGACCAATTCGCATAGGTGTGAACGGGGCCTCAAGGTTTCCCTGAGTTAATCATCATTTATTGGACTCCCATGGTGTCCATCTGACATCGCTTCTTGGCCTTTAGCGATGTACATGTGACACAAATTACTTATTGGCCTCTGGTGTGTGTCCATATAGCCTGAGAACATTTCCACTCGTGACACATCATTTATTGGCATCTGGTGATCTCACTTGTCAATTATTGACCTCTGGTGGAGACCATGTCAGACTTATTATTTATTGCCCTCTGGTGTAGTCAACGTCACCAATTTAACTTATTGTCCTCTGGTGGTGTCCAAGTCATACTTATCACTTATTGGCCCGCCATGTAGTTCATGTCACAGCTATCACTTATTGACCTCTGGTGTAGTCAATGTCACACCTATTACTTGTTGACCTCTGGTTCTGTCCAAGTTACATTTATCACTTATTGACCTCTGGTGTAGTCCATGTCAGAACTATAACTTATTGACCCTCTGTTGAAGTCCAAATCACACCTTTCACTTATTCACCTCTGGTGGTGTCCAAGTCATACTTATCACTTATTGACCTCTGGTGGAGTCCATGTCAAACTTATCTCTTACTAACCTCTGGGGTGTAGTTAAAGGGGTTGTAAAGCTTTGTGTTTCTATGCATTAAGGTGAAAAAACACTCTGCACTCTCGGGCCCCCAGCCCCCCCGTTTTACTTAACTAAGCCACGAAACTCCTGGTCTCGTTCCCGCGATGGTTTCCCCCTGCTTGAGGCGGCTTGTCATTGGAGATTGATAGCAGCGCAGCCATTGGCTCGCGCTGCTGTCAATCACATCTAATGATGCGGCGCGCCGGGGAGCGGGGCCGAGTGATACAGTCGGCGGCTATAGCCGCCCGCTGGATCACGGGAGCAGGCCCGCAAGCTAACCCCCTCGGGAGAGAGCTTCCCATGAAGGGGGTTAGCGCTTGCGGGGAGGAGCCGAGACAGCCACCGAGGGACCCCAGAAGACCAGGATCGGGGCCACTCTGTGCAGAACGAACTGCACAGTGGAGGTAAGTATAACATGTTTGTTATTTTTTATTTTTTTTAAAACAAAGCTATACAACTCCTTTAATGTCACACTTATCGCTTGTTGACCTATAGTGGAGTCCATGTCAGACTTATTTATTGACCTCTGGTGTAGTCATTGTCCACCACTCCAACTTATTGACCTCTAGTGGTGTCCAAGTTATACTTATCAGTTACTGACCTCTGGTGTAGTCCACGTAACATCTATCACTTAATGACCCTGGTACTGTCCAAGTCATACTTATCACTTATGGACCTTTGGTGTGGTCCATGTCACACTTATTACATTATTGACCTCTGGTGATGTCCGAGTCACACTTATCACTTACGCTGGCCATACATTATACAACTTTCTTGTACAATTTCCCTTTAGATTTACCAAAACCATATAATATGAGGTCAAACCTAAACACTTTAAATATATATGCAGTCAGGCAGGCCCTTGCACTACATAGTTGAAGGGTAAATCTAAAGAATTTGAAAAAGAAAATTGTATAATGTATGGCCAGCCTTGGTGACCTCTGGTAATGTCCAAGTCATACTTATCACCTATTGACCTTCGGTGGTGCCCAAGTAATACTTATCACTTATTGACCTTTGGTGGTGCCCAAGTCATACTTATAACCTATTGACCTTCGGTGGTGCCCAAGTCATACTTATCACTTATTGACCTTTGGTGGTGCCCAAGTCATACTTATAACCTATTGACCTTTGGTGGTGCCCAAGTCATACTTATCACTTATTGACCTTTGGTGGTGCTCAAGTCATACTTAGCACTTATTAACCTTTGGTGGTGCCCAAGTCATACTTATCACTTATTAACATCTGGTGGTGCCACCTATTGACTACCTGGTGTAGTCCATCACACACTTATCAGTTATTGACTTCTTGTAGTTCCCCTGTTACACTTATCACTAGTTGACCTCTGGTGATGCTCATGTTTCTTTTATCTCTTTCTGGCCCCTGATAATGTCCACCGGAAATGTATCACTTGTTGCCCTCATGCAGTGTCCACAAAAAGGCTTATCCTTATTATTAAAGCAATCAATGTGATTATTTCTCCAGCATCTTCTTGCGAAGCCTACGACTATCCTCATCTGGGAGACTTAAGCGTGGAGCAGTCTGTGGAGTCCATCAATGATGGCTTCAACTCTTATCTGGTGAGTCTTCTGCTGTATATCCTCAGGAAACTGCTAATCTGCTAGTTCAACAGAAAACCTAATGTACAATTAAGTTGACAAAAAGCATAACCTATTAGATTTTGAAAACATCAGCCAACACTTGTTGACTCAGGTCCCGTGGACGGTTTCATTCTCCGGGGCTCAGAAACATATAACTGGTGGTTTAAATCAGCATGGGAAGAACCCAGGAGGTGATTTCATTGAAGTACTAAGTACACATTGAGAGACTTCAGGCAACGTTCCATGGAAAATGCATGTGCTGTGAGTAGAAAACCACTCTAGACTGGTGAAACAACCAATAGGTTGTTGGGTATCAAAGATATGAAAATAGTGGGAGGCTGGGAGCCTCTCTCAGGAAATGTATCACCCAAGGGTAGGCATTGGTAGTGTACTCAGTTGAGATATTAGGATTGATACTTTTTTGACGATCTTCTCTCTTGATGGCTGCATCGCATCCACAACACACTCCACAAGTACAGACAGCATTCAGTTACCTCCTATTGAAGCGTGACCACTCTACAAAGTGTCATATCAACAGCCCTGAAGAAGGGGGAGGCTGTTCCCCCAAAATGTGTTGGCTTCATCTGCACCTTTGTCATCTTCAATAAAGTTCTAAATTAAACCTTCGAGAGAGGATCATCTGTCACTGGGTGCTCTTTTATACACACTTAAATATGGAAAATGTAAGGAACTCTATCCACGACTCCAGTCACTTTGGCCCACATGTTTACAACAGTCATCCATCCCCAGTCTGCTAAGAAAGTAGAGCTCATGCCATCTCTGTTATATCTGCCTAGATTATTTGTAGAAGATGTGGTCTGAAGGGTTTGGCTGTTCAGTATATATCAGGTGACCCAAGTGTGTATATTTACACAAGTATCTTTTAGAAATCCTTTCATAATAAATGGGCAGCATTAAAATGAACGTAAAAAGACAGCTATCAGCCTTCTCTTCTGATGCTCCCAACCATTGTTGAAGGACTCCATTGACCAACAAGCATGCTTGTTCCACGGTAAAGCACACCTCTGCAGCATTGTGTACAGTAACTTGCATTCCTTAGAAGTAGAATTTTATCCAGGCCAGGTCAATGGAATCTCCAGCACCACATGGGAATATTGGCTAAGGGAATGCCAAAGTTAACCTTACTACCAGTTGACTGAAGCCAGGCAACTTCAGTGGATATTATATAAATGTCACAGTGCAGGGTCAGGCACAGAGACCAGTAGCTATAGCAGTCTAGAGATTCCCACCGACCAGAAGGATAAATACACAAGCAGAGCACCCTAGTGGATGACGCAGGCTCATCTAAAGTGCAGGGTCTAAGTACTAGCCGGTATTCGCCAAAGCTCCTGATAGTGGCAATGTGTTTTGCTGCATGATAGTGCCAGGTATCAGTCTTCAGGATTACCCCACCAGGAAGTAAGCAAGCGAGGATCCTGTTGCAGATGTAGCAGGTAGGGATCAAGCAAAAGCATGGTCAGTAACAAGCCAAAGGTCCATAAAAAGTGGTTGGAATTTGGGATCAGGCAGAAGCGTAGTCGAGGAACAAGCCAAAGGTTAATAACAAATGGTTGCAAGTTGGGATCAAGTGGAAGCGTAGTTGAGGAGCAAGCCAAAGGTTGATAACAAATGGTTGCAGGTTGGGATCAAGTGGAAGCGTAGTTGAGGAACAAGTCAAAGATTGGTAACAAATGGTTGTAGGTTGTGATCAAGCAGAAGCGCAGTCGAGGAACAAGGCAAAGGTCGATAACAAATGGTTGCAGATTATGATCAAGTAGAAGCGTAGTCGAGGAACAAGCCAAAGGTCGGTGAAGAGTGGTATTGAAGATAAGGACAGCTGCAGGTATGCAAAGGACCAAGATATCAGCCGGAGAGAGCACATTAATCTGGCAAACAGGAAGTGCAAAGGCATGGCTTATATAGGAAGTTCATGGGAGGAGCAAGGGGTTCAAGGTTCAGAAGAAACAAAAGACAAGGTAATATAGTCCTAAGAAATCAGATAGGGAGCTGTCCAGCAGCTCAGGGGGCTCAGCAAGAAGATCTGCTGCCAGACGCAACAAAGGTTGCGGTTTCAGAACCTGGTCCTGACAAAAAAATGATAACATATGTGAAACCAGGTGCATCAAATTTCACAAATAGCGGAATCCCATTTCCTATAAATAGGGAAGGTTCCTACACTAAACAAGTCATATAAAGTACAAATTGGATAACATTAGAAGCCACTACTGGTTATTTATGTAAAAAACTAAATTCATACACATTTCCAATCCCTTGACTTCTTTTGGACCAGAATCTGAAAAAATCTAGGAACTAGATGAAAAGCATATGAATGTTTTACACAAAATTACCCAGTAGTGGTTTCTAATTATGTCCTATTTCTTCTTTATATAACTTGTAAAGACTTCAACAAACCTATTTTCATTAATAGTTGTCTCTACAAAATGTCTCTATTCACCATATTTTTGGATGAGAGATACCTGTACATATCAAATAATGTGTTGTTATTAGTATAATTATTTGGTCCGAGTAGATGCTTGTAGTTATTGGTTCCATGACTTTGTCGGTATTTACCCGCAGCAAACAAAGTCCTCCTTGACCCGCTCGGAAAGTGCAGATTCTGAAGACAACTACGTCCCCATGAACCCCGGCTCCTCCTCTCACGTCAACTCTGAGAAGTTGAATGACAACGCACACAGCGTTTATATCCCCATGAGCCCTGGACCACACCACTTTGACTTACTGGGATTTTCCTCCGCCACACTTCCTGCCCGCAAAGGAAGTACCGCCTCTCTGTGTCAGAGACCGACTCGAGTCAGTGAAATCCAGCCGCCTCCAGTAAACCGGAACCTCAAGCCTGATAGGAAAGGTGAGGCTCATTAGGTGGATACAATTCACAGACAGGGCTATTCAGTACATAAATGGCAGGATGTACCAAGCGTTGGATGGGCAGCTCTGGCAACTCATGAACAGGCACTTGGCTTTGTTCCCTACCCACACATGTGTAGTCCTCTCTCTCGAAGAACCCTGAGCTGCAAGAGGGAGCAGAATGCAAATACGTGGATAGGAAACAAAGCCAAGTGCTCATTCTTGAGTTTACGGGGTTGCGCATCCAATGCTCGGAATGTCCAGCCATCTACAGCAGGGGTCTCCAAACTTTCTTAACAAAGGGCCAGATTACAGTCCTTCAAACTTTAGGGGGGCCAGAGTATGGCAAGCGGGAATTGAAAATGTCAAAAGGTCAGTGGGATTAAACAATGCCTCAGGCTTGATGGTCCAAGGGAGTTAGAAAATTACATGGCACCTGTGGTCAGTAGGAGAAGGAATAGTGCCCCATTGGTTTCAGTGGGAGGAATAGTGTCCCATCATTGGTTTCAGTGGGAGGAATAGTGCCCCATCATTGGTTTCAGTGGGAGGAATAGTACCCCATCATTGGTGTCAGTGGGAGGAATAATGCCTTTTGATTGGTGTCAGTGGGAGGAATTGTGCCTCGTCAATGGTGTCAATGGGAGGAATAGTGCCTCACCATTGGTGTCAGTGGGAGGAATAGTGCCCCATCATTGGTGTCAGTGGGAGGTATAGTGCCCCATCATTGGTGTCAGTGGGAGGTATAGTGCCCCATCATTGGTGTCAGTGGGAGGAATAATGCCCCATCATTGGTGTCAGTGGGAGGAATAGTGCCCCATCATTGGTGTCAAAGGCAGTTTGGACACCACTGATCTACAGGATGGATCAGGAAGTGCAATGGAATAAGCAGTTTGAAAAGTAAGCATCCTTTTACAAAAGGGACTACTGCATATTCATGTTCATGTGAGATTTTTTTGGCAAATGTCATTAAAGATGAACTAACCATTTAAGTAATGACATAGTTTTTGCTGAATAAGTAGGCCCATATAGAAAAGATCCTCAGATCGCCTGGCCTACCCGGCAGCCGGTCAGTGCTTACTGTATATCATGCCATGCCCATCTCCTTGCAGTCCATCTCATTGCTCCATTTTTTGTGCTGCAGGAGTCTAGCTTGAGGATCAACGCATAAAGAAAGTTCCCAGATGTTGTGATTTAATGATCTTTTCGAACATTTTTCTCACCTGCAGCAAAACCCACACCCCTGGACCTTCGAGGTACAGCGATAATTGATGAACTTCCATTCAAGTCTCCGGTCACTAAATCCTGGTCTAGACAAGCGTAAGTACAGAACTATATGCAACAGGGGCTTATACAGCGTATTCATTCTAAAGTGACTGTACCTTAGGCAGATGGAAAAGTCCATAACAGCAATTCTTTCACAGCAAGAATCCATTTAGGCAGTAAATCTACAAGAAATAAAGAAATAACAGCAGTAGTCCCTTAGAGTTTGTGAATTGGTAATAATCCATAAAAGCAGAAAAGTCCATAACTGGCATTTGTAAGCCCATTAGTGTCTTTAGGCTTCTGACCCCTGGGAACCCCGACTGGGCTCCCATCGCTACAGGATGACCAGCTCTAAAAACAATACCCTCATGGCTTGCAGCATTTGCAACCTAACTGCTCAGGTCAGGAACAGCTGCATGCTCCTAGCTGTAAAAGGGAACATAGATGAACTTTCTCACATCACGTGTACCAGGGGGCATCATGCTGAGGAAAGCTCATCTATAGATTGCAGTGCCAATTAAAGGAATAAGCTTTTGTTCATAAATCTGATCCTAAGCCCTAGAGAACAACCTAACTTCAGACAACTTTAATCAGTCATGAATGGCTAACACCATCCAGGAAATATTCCCATCAGTCTATTATCGGAGAACCCATCCTGTTTACCTTTGCCCTTTTGCTGCCAGACCTATTATTTCATTTTCTGCAAGATGAGGCTGTATCAAGCAAATAGATTCCAAATATGTCAAGTCTCAAAACTGCAGGGCCGTAAAACGGCAAAAAGATACTTTACCCCAAATTGTCGATAGGTGATAATTAAAAAGCTCATAAATTTAGAGCTAACAGTAAACAATGTCCCTGGAATAATTCCTCTCCCTCCGGCATGCATAGCCAACATTTTCATATGCTTCCCCACCCAGCAAGTTTGAATGTATGTGAGCTTTTAAAATTAGTTTACATTAAACTCTACTTTAAAAAAAATAAAATGTAAAATCAACTATATACAGTATTTATCACAAAGGGGGCTGATAAGCCTCCTATGTGATAGCATAGTGCAGATGACAGGTTCTCTTTATGGAGACATCAGGGGTCTATTTGAGCCCTAATGTCACCTCTGCACTCTGTTGGAGTTGACTGTGTTCCGTCGGCTTCTTCCCTGGCTAGAGCTACTGGGGTTTAACAGCTCCGAACCTAGAAGTGCTCAGAGCTCAGTGCTTCTGGGTTGATTGATGCTATGCAGGGGAGATCGGCGAATGGATGGACAGTCCACCTAAGAAAAGACATTTGAGTATTTGGTGGATGTTGTAAAATCAAACCTCCTGACAATTCTTACATTCTCCCAAAAACACTAATGGTGAGACCTTTGTGATGAGTTCCCAGGTCTGCTGTGCCCATTATGAGGGGTTCCCACCACCCCTGCACTGAGCTCCTTGGTCTTTACACCTGCTGTGCCCATTATGAGGGGTTCCCACCATCAATGCACTGAGCTCCTGGGTTTTTACACCTGCTGTACCCATTATGGGGGGTTTCCACCATCCCTGTACTGAGCTCCTCGGTCTTTACTCCTACTGTGCCCATTATGAGGGGTTCCCACCACCCCTGCACTGAGCTCCTTGGTCTTTACACCTGCTTTGTCCATTATGAGGGGTTCCCACCATCAATGCACTGAGCTCCTGGGTTTTTAAACCTGCTGTGCCCATTATGAGGGGTTTCCACCATCCCTGTGCTGAGTTCCCAGATCTATAGACCTGCTGTTCCTATTATGAGGGGTTTCCACCATCCCTGTGCTGAGTTCCCAGATCTATAGACCTGCTGTTCCTATTATGAGGGGTGTCCACCATCCCTGCACTGAGTTCCTGGGTCTGTACCCCTGCTGTGCCCATTATGACGGGTTCCCACCATCCCTGCACTGAGCTCCTTGGTCTTTACACCTGCTTTGCCCATTATGAGGGGTTTCCACCATTCCTGCACTGAGCTCCCAGGTCTTTACACCTGCTGTGCTCATTATGAGGGGTTCCCACCATCCCTGCACTGAGCTCCTGGATCTGTACCCCTGCTGTGCCCATTATGAGGGGTTCTCACCAACTCTGCACTGAGCTCCTGGGTCTTTACACCTGCTGTGCCCATTATGTGAGGGGTTCCAACCAACCCTGCATTGAGTTCCTGGGTCTGTACTAGGGTTGCCACCCCCTTTAAACCCGAACACACATAGGTGTGCGCAGCCTATTGCATTAGGGTGTGCACCCCAAAGCTCAAAAACACATGCCTTTCTCTGAAGCAGCTTCTCTGCTGAGCGGCTTCCTGTTCATTCACAAATTGAAGTGTAGCGGCCTCACCCTCTGTCTCTTCCTTAACGGTTACTTTGGCTCCGGTCTAGGGGTACCTTGAAGGGGAGAGCGAGGTGCGCCACGGCCCCTGTCCTCTAGATTACAGCATGTAGAGGTGAAGGCCAGCATCAGATTACACCCGGGCTGTGTATACGCTCAGAGCCAGGTCTGTTCTGCTGATAACCCCTTTTGCTCACAATAATTGGAGTACCACACACTGAAAAGGTCCAACACTTATTTATTCCATAACGGCAAACAAATAGTCCTTTGCGAGCAGACAGTTTGAGACCCATAGAACAGTTCAGTATTGGTGGGGAGTAGGTCAAGGCACAATCCTCAAAGAAACTAAACCGTTGAGGTTTCACCAACGGTTGCTAAGCACAGTGGCTGTAAAACTTACTTTTTGGCTTCAGAGTCTCTTCCAGCGACTCTAATGAACAGGAACTGGAGTTACCTTCGCTACGCTGCAGCCCCTGTCAGGGGGAAGACATCCCTCCAAGAGAGTTACCAGAGGCCCCGCCGTCACCGGATTAATGTTGTACCGGGCTATTCGGAAGGGTTACACTCCCCGGCCTCCTCACCTCAGATACGGGTCCCAACACCTTAGGGCCCCTCGGACTCCTCCACCCTCGCGGAACCCAGTCGAAGTTACTGAGCCCCAGGCCTTGGCCGTAGTACCTCACCCCAGGCTTAAGGTGCCTGAGATGGACTCCATCTCTTGCTCCGGCCAGGTCAAAGGCACCTGGGCCCGGAAGGCTGAAGGTGCCTGGGCGCGGCCGCGTCCTGCAACTCTGAACCCCAAGATCAGGGCGTCCGCCCCTTTTATCTTCTCTCCCTTTGCGTCACAGTGGGTTCCCCGCCCCGCCGTACCAGCACCAGGAAAGGACAAGGCACAGTCTTGCGGTGCAGGTTCATCCCCAGCCCAGGGCGACAGCGCCACCTGCAGGCCACAGGGAACCTTGCACCACCAGAGTCCTCCAAGAACCACAAACGGGATTCTCGGATTCCCTAACAATTAGTACATCTGAGTTAAATAACCCAGATGCTCCCCCCCCAAATTTAAATACCCGCTACACTAGCATAGTAAATACAGTTTACTATGCTTCAGTTATGATTGAACACCGTGAGTGAGTGTGTTCCCTGTGTTCATTTAGAAAAGGTAGAGAGCCGATAAATTGATTAGCTCCTTCCCCAGCTCTCAATCCTGAAATATCCCCCACAGCAGCCGGGGGGAGGGGGGGAGAAGAGGAGGGAAGCCAGCAGCACTGCAATGGAGGGGCGAAACACAGGGGGAGCCCTGGCAGTAGGGGGTATCGGGACAGCACAGAGTGATTAGAGTGTGCCCAGGCACACCTGGCACACCCCCTGCGCACACCTATTTGAACACATATTAATTACACTGGTTCTGTGGCTGATTAAGGTGGTAATTATTATTTTATCTGCATTAAATTAGCCTAAGAACCTGTTTATTTCATATGTGTTGGGGTTTAAAGGGATGAGGTGGAAACCTTAGTCTGTACCCCTGCTGTGTCCATTATAAGGGGTTTCCACCATCCTTGTGTTGAGTTTCCATGCCTGCTCATCTGCAGTGTCCATTATAAGGAGTTCCCACCGTCCCTGCACTATGTTCATGTTGCAAATTCATTTTCACTTACCTTAGCAAATGCAGTGAGAATTCTCTTTGCAAATAATATCCCAATCACATGCAAGGAATTAAAAAACAAACAAAAAAAAAACAGGATTTTTGCTTGCACATGATTGGATGATTGAAGTCAGCAGCGCTTCACCGCATGCACTAAGCTAAGTAATGATTCACTTTGTAAAGTGCAAATGCTCTGCTCAGTACAAGATCATTGTCTCTAGAAGTAATCTGTTCTACTCTCCTTTACAGCCACTCTCTAAAATCCAGCTCATCTCAATACTGCCGCCCGGTGTCCACGCAGAGTATAACCAGCACCAGCTCTGGGGACAGCGAAGAGAATTATGTAGCTATGGTAGGTTATATTTACTTGTACACTATGCAGCCCTATACATGTTGCAATTACACACAATGCTGTCATTCCATTAGGCTGGATGGGTTAAATTTATCCAGATTTGTTATTTTTTTATATAATAATAATAATAATTTGTTTAGAAAATAATAATAATAATAGTTCTTTCTTCTTCTTCTTCTACTTCTTCTTCTTCTTCTTTTTCTTCTTTTTTCTTTCTTTCTTTCCTTCTTTCTTTCTTTCTTTCCTTCCTTCCTTCCTTCTTTCCTTTCTTCTTCCTTTCTTTCCTTCTTTCTTTCTTTCTTTCCTTCCTTCCTTCCTTCCTTCCTTCCTTCCTTCCTTCCTTCTTTCCTTTCTTCTTCCTTTCTTTCCTTCTTTCTTTCTTTCTTTCTTTCTTTCCTTCCTTCCTTCCTTCCTTCCTTCCTTCCTTCCTTCCTTCCTTCCTTCCTTCCTTCCTTCCTTCCTTCTTTCTTTCCTTCCTTCCTTCCTTCCTTCCTTCTTTCTTTTCTTTCTTTTCTTTCTTTTCTTTCTTTCTTTCTTCTTCTTCTTTCTTTCTTTCTTTCTTTCTTTCTTTCTTTCTTTCTTTCTTTCTTTCTTTCTTTCTTCTTCTTCTTCTTCTTTCTTTCTTTCTTTCTTTCTTTCTTTCTTTCTTTCTTTCTTTCTTTCTTTCTTTCTTTCTTTCTTTCTTCTTTCTTTCTTTCTTTCTTTCTTTCTTTCTTTCTCTTTCTTTCTTTCTTTCATTCCTTCTTCTTTCTTTCCTTCTTTCTTTCCTTCTTTTTCTTTCTTTCCTTCTTCTTCTGTCTGTCCTTCTTTCTTTCCTTCTTCTTTCTTTCATTCTTCTTTCTTTCCTTCCTTCTTTCCTTCTTCTTCTTTCTTTTTTTCTTTCCTTCTTCTTCTTTCCTTCTTCTTCTTTCTTTCTTTCCTTCTTTCTTTCCTTCTTCTTTCTTTCCTTCTTTCTTTCCTTCCTTCTTTCTTTCATTCTTCTTCTTCTTTCTTTCTTTCTTTCTTTTTTTCCTTCTCCTTCTTTCTTTCCTTCTTTCTTTTTTTCTTTCTTCTTCTTCTTTCTTTCCTTCTTCTTCTTTCTTTCTTCTTCTTTCTTTCTTTCTTTCTTTCTTTCTTTCTTTCTTTCTTCTTCTTTCTTTCTTCTTCTTTAAATTATGGTTATATAAATTGTGTTTTTTCAGAAATGTTTTATAAATAATATTAATACTTATTATTGTTTTTATTATTGTTTAATTAGTATACATTAAATTATGATTATATAAATGAAATTGAACTTGATTTAAAAAATTGTTATATAAATTATTAATATTATTATTAAGGTATTATTATTATTTAATTATTGTAAATACAATTATAATTTAAAAAAATATATTGAATTTGATAGAAATGTATATATAAATCTTATTATTATTTTTTATCATTATTATTCTTTTAGTTATGATTGTATAGATTGAATTGAACTTTATAAAAATGATTATATAAATTATTGTTACTGCTATTATTACTAATATTTATTATTATTAATAATTTATATAAAATTAAATTCAGGTAGGTAAATATTTATTCATTACAGGTACTGGTAGAAGAGTAATAGATAAGGTACATTTTTGGTTGCCCATTATCTTGATTTGCTGCCCCTACCCTTTTCCCCGGCCGTAGAATGGATACATCCTATGTATCTATGTATCTGTCTCTATCATGTAAAATACACCTATGATAAAAATTATATGCCCTTCATTTCTTTGTAAAACTTACAAAATCTGCAGGGGATCACATAATAATTTTTCCCACTGTATGAACCGGCAGGAGAAACCATGAGTGCAGAGGGGGAGCAGGTATTCCGTACAGCTAGAAGTGTGGAATGCTTAAAGCGGCTGGGGAAAAGGGTAGGGGCAGCAAATCATAATATTGGCCCACTTAAATGTACCTGATCTATTACTCTTCTACAGGGGCAGCCTGTCCATTAAGACGGCATGGACGCCACCCCCCCCCTCCCCTGCCCATCGCCACCTCCCCTATCCATGCATCTGGCCCCTTTCAGGACACAGGCGCATGGATTCCAATCCAGGGGGGGACTGTTTTTTTGAAGCACCGATTAGAGCCAGAGACTCTAATAGACTTCAATATAAGGTGGGCTCGGATCGCAGAGAGTGTGCTCCGATCCCACCCAGGTGTGTTACAACAGCGAATGAATATTCGCTGTTGTAACACTCATCCTCCTCCCAGCCAATCAGGAAGCGAGTTTTGACACTGGTCACCCGATTGGCTGAAAGGACAGGCAATCCTATCGAACGCCTAGGAGGAGGAGGGGAGGAGCTGGAGGCCGCCATGGAGGAGAGGACACGGAGCTGCTGCACCACGCTGCCTGCCACCCGCCATGATGGGGTAAGTGCCAGGCCGACCGGCAAACAGCGGGGGGGGGGAGGGTAGTTGTTTACCACCCCCCCAAAAAAACACCAGCCGCCACGGCTCTTCTATCTTCTAAGACCAAGCCCATGAGCAGGTGAAATGTGATAGAAGGGCATGGCTTGGGAGGAGGCCTTTCTCAGTGAACTGGGCGGGTTCCCGGTATGCACTTCTATCCTTCTTTTTAGAGTCTGTGAATGGGCAGGACGGGTCTTTGGATTTTTGGGGTGCCTTTTCTATTACTGCTATGCGTCACCATACAAACTGTCCTTGTGCTAACAGGTTTCATTAAAAACACTAAAGTGTTTATAGACCTTTAATAAATAACCCAAACAGTCTCGTAAAAATCTAACCTTTATTATCTTCCCAGCAAAATCCTGTCTCGGCATCCCCGGGAACCAGCGGCACCAACAGCCCCGCCCAGAAGAAGAGTACTGGCAGCGTGGACTATCTGGCTCTAGACTTTCAGCCAGTGTCACCAAGCCCTCATAGAAAGGTATGTGTTCATGAACTCTCCCTGTACTCCGTCAGATTACTGGTCACCAAACCACTAGGTAAGATCAAATAAAAGGTATTAGGTATGGGTTTGGGAGGGGCCAGTAATGATGGTCATCTAGTTGGGTGTTTCATATAAATTGTTTATTAGGCAAGAGCATCAAATACAGCTGAAACGTTCAGTGTCCGGATATGTAGCGGGCGTGGGTACAATGTTCATGGGGGGGGGCGGCCTGGGGGGGGGCACAGAATGCCCGCACCTCCTCACTACACCTGTAACAGGGCTCAAAATTTCAAGTCCTGAGCTACTAGCCAAGCCTCGAGGGTTACTCGCCACCAGTTGCCCCACCCAACCCCTATCATGCCCCGCCCCTAAACACGCCCTCATAAATTATCTCATGAAATGACACTTAATATTTATTTTTAGAACTTAATTCTGCATAAAACATTTAACAACAACTTTATCCGTGCCCATAAATTCAACCTCACCTGTGCCCATCAATGCAACCTCACCGTGTCCACCAATGCAGCCTGCCCGTGTCCACCAATGCAGCCTGCCCGTGTCCACCAATGCAGCCTGCCCGTGTCCACCAATGCAGCCTGCCCATGTCCCACCAATGCAGCCTGCCCGTGTCCACCAATGCAGCCTGCCGGTGTGCACCATGCAGCCTTCCCGTGTCCACCAATGCAGCCTGCCCGTGTCCACCAATGCAGCCTTCCCGTGTCCACCAATGCAGTCTGCCCGTGTCCACCAATGCAGCCTGCCCGAGCCCATCATGCTGTCTATCTGTGCCCAGCATGCTGCCTATTTGTGCCCAGCATGCTGCCTATTTGTGCCCATCATGCTGCCTGTGTTCTTCATGCAGGGGAACAGAGGAGAGGAAGTGGATTACCGGGTGGATGATGGGAGCGCCAAGGAACATCACAGTTTTCATTTCAATTGCCGTGTGTTCCCGCCGCTCGGTGTCACATACAGCCCCGCCCCCTGGCCGGGGAACTTTAATACACGTCACTCGTGATTAGACGGGTGATCTGTCTATCAAAGTCCCAGGACCAGGGGGCGGGGCTGTGTGTAACAGCGAGTGCAGGGAACACACGGCAATTGAAATGAAAGCCGATCGTGATGTTCCCTGTGCTCTGATGATCCGGCTGCCTGCTCTCCTCTCTTCCCCTCCGCGAGTGCTAGGAGAAGGACTCCCATACCACCCCGCATGCTGGCGATGCAAACCCCCCCCCCCCCCCTTTCCAGGCAGCCCTTCCTCGCCAGCCCTCAAAATCCACTCGCAAAATGCGAGCAGGCGAGTGGAATTTTTGAAGGTTGCCTGTAAGATTGAAAGGGGGGGCTGTCTGCGCTGGGAAGGGTAATGTGGGGGAAACTTGTGCTAGGAGGAGGAATGGGGGGCGGGCAGGAGTTTGAGCTGGGAAGGGTAATTTGGAGGGGGTTGTGCTAGGAGGAGAGATTTGAGGGAATTTATGCTAGGAGGGGGGATTTGTAGGGAATTGAGGGGGGGGATTTGAGTTGGGAGTTGGGAATGGGGGGCAAAGCCATGTGCTGGGAGGAGGATTTGGACTGTGAAGATGGGGAATTTTAACTTGCCGAAGGAATTTAGGCTTAGGGGTGAGTGTTTTGATTAGTGCTGGATTTTTTTTGGTGGGGGCCTTTAGAATTCTTTGCCTATAAGCTCCTGAGATGTACAGTGCCTTGAAAAAGTATTCATAGCCCTTGAAATTTTCCACATTTTGTCATGTTACAACCAAAAACGTAAATGTATTTTTTTGTTATTTTTTTGATAGACCAACACAAAGTGGCACATAATTGTGAAGTGAAAGGAAAATGATAAATGTTTTTTTTAACAAATAAATATGTGAAAAGTGTGGGGGGTACATTTGTATGGCGCCTCCCGGAGTCAACACTTTGTAGAATCACCTTTCACTGCAATTACAGCTGCAAGTCTTTTTGGGGATGTCTCTACCAGCTCTTCACATCTAGAGAGTGACATTGTTGCCCATTCTTCTTTGCAAAATATCTCAAGTTCTGTCAGATTGGATGGAGAGCGTCTGGGAATAGCAATTTTCAAGTCTTGCCACAGATTCTCAATTGGATTTAGGTCTGGACTGTGACTGGGCCATTCTAACACATGAATATGCTTTAATCTAAACCATTCCATTGTAGCTCTGGCTGTATGTTTAGGGTCGTTGTCCTGCTGGAAGGTGAACCTCCGCCCCAGTCTCTAGTCTTTTGCAGACTCTAACAGGTTTGCTTTTAAGATTGCCCTGTATTTGGCTCCATCCATCTTCCCCTCAACTCTGACCAACTTCCCTGTCCCTGCTGAAGAAAATAATCCCCACAACATGATGCTGCCACCACCATGTTTCACGGTGGGGATGGTGTGTTCAGGGTGATGTGCAGTGTTAGTTTTCAACCACATACCTGTATAGAGTTTTGCTTTTAGGCCAAAAAAGCCAATTTTGGTTCCATTTGACCAGAGCACCTTCTTCCACATGTTTGCTGTGTCCCCCACATGGCTTCTCGTAAACTGAAAACAGGACTTCTTATGGTTTTCTTTCAGCAATGTCTTTCTTCTTGTCACTCTTCCATAAAGAACAGATTTGTGGAGTGCACAACTAATAGTTGTCCTGTGGACAGATTCTCCCACCTGAGCTGTGGATCTCTGCAGCTCCTCCAGAGTTACCATGGGCCTCTTGGCTGCTCCTCTGATGAATGTTCTCCTTGCCCGGCCGGTCAGTTTAGGTGGACGGCCATGTCTAGGTAGGTTTGCAGTTGTGCCATACTCTTTCCATTTTCAGATGATGGATTGAACAGAGCTCCATGAGATGTTCAAAGCTTGGGATACTTTTTTATAACCTAACTCTGCTTTATACTCCTCCACAACTTTATCCCTGACCTGTCTGGTGTGTTCCTTGGCCTTCATGATGCTGTTTGTTTACTAAGGTTCTCTAACAAACCTCTGAGAGCTTCACAGAACAGCTGTTTTTTTATTGAGATTAAATTACACATAGGTGTATACTAATTAGGTGACTTCTGGAGGCAATCAGTTCCACAAGATTTTAGTTAGGGGGGATCAGAGTAAAGGGGGCTGAGTACAAATGCCCCCCACACTTTTCAGATATTTATTTGTAAAAAAAAAATTAAAAACATTTATCATTTTCCTTCCACTTTAAAACTAAGCGACACTTTGTGTTGGTCTATCACATAAAATCCCAATAAAATACATTTAAGTTTTTGGTTGTAACATGACAAAATGTGGAAAATTTCAAGGGGTATGAATCATAGGTGTGCGCAGCCTATTGCATTAGGGTGTGCACCCCAAAGCTCACACACCGATCGCTCACTGTGTTCATTCAGAAAGGGAAGGGGTCAGTAAATTACATATTTACCGGCCCCTTCCCCCGTTCATCCTAAAACATCCCCGCAACATCAGCCACCGGGAGAGGAGAGAAGCCAGCAGCAGTGCGGGTGCAAGGGTTACTAGGGCAGTAGGGGGAATCTATGCTGCACAGGGTGATTAGGGTGTGCCTGGGCACACCCTGTGCGCACGCCTATGGTATGAATACTTTTCAAGGCACTGTAAATTAAGCCCTGGACACGTTTAATAGCAAAAGCCACCCTTCTTCAGGGCTTAAAGTGGAGTTCCACCCTCAATTTTCTTTTTTTTCCAAAAATTGAAAAAATAATTGAAAAAAAATAATAATAATTTTTACTCACCTTAAATAGCGGTTGCTATGCGGAAGTCCCTAATCTTCCTCTTCATCGTCCGTGGCAGGTCTCCTTCCTCCGTCCTACTCGCGATGTCTTCTGGTGAATGGGGCGCGCTGCCTTCTGGGAACTGTGTGTATCCCAGAGAGAAGCCGGCCCATTCACAAAACGCTGCGCGGCTCGCGAATATGCAGTAGAAAACGGGCAGTGAAGCCGCACGGCTTCACTGCCTGTTTCGCTTACTGAGGATAGCGTCGCCGGGAGCTGCCAGCGCCAAGGGATCGGCCTCGGGGGGGCTGACATCGCGGGCGAGTAGGACAGGTAAGTGTCCTTACTAAAAGTCAGCAGCTACAGTTTGTAGCTGCTGACTTTAAAAAAAAATAAAAGATTGCGGGTGGAATCCCCCTTTAAGCATGTTGTCCATAGCTAAAGCCAGACAAAATTCACCAAAAGGCCTACTAAATTGATCTGCGGTATCACCATAACCTTAAGTCAGCCCCCCGTCATCTCCACAAGACTGACACTGAAGATCAATTTAGACCTCAAATGGGCCTTTTAGTGAGTTCCATACAGTTTTAACTACGAACCATAGACTTAAGCCCTGAAGAAGGGGGAGGCTTTCCCCCAAAACCTGTTGGCTGTATTTGGTCATCTGGTTTGATGAGAACCACCTTTCATATGCCCTTCCAGTGGAGACGGTAAGTGGCTAAGCTGACACACATTGTACAGGTAATTTGTCGCCATGAAGAAGCCCTTTAAGACATGCAGCTGCATCTAGAGCATGTAGATTGTAAGTGGCTAAGAGACTGCATTGATGTGCCAAAAAAACTATTAAAAAAAAAGGTGATAGCAGTATTTTATCATTTTTGCTTTAGCAAACTAAAAATCTGTAAGTGTGTTCTGTTTCAAGAGCCAATTTATGCAATGACATACCTCTCGTCTGTGCAGACAATATGGCCACTTGCTGACTTAGCAGTATTCACAGGCAGCTTAACTCTTCAAAAAGACAGAACTTGAATCCAACGTTACGGTTTAGATCAGGGGGAGGCAACCTGGGGCCCTCCTGCTGTTGCAGAACTACAAGTCCCATCATGCCTCTGGGAGTAATTGTAACTGCCAGCCTCGCAATGCTTCATGGAAAATGTAAAAGCAAAAAAAGGGGAAAAAAAGAGTGTGGGACTTTAAATGAAGCCTCTCTGTTATTGCGAATGGATAAAACTATTTGATCATACCTATGAAGGATTATTTAGACCAATCCCCGGTGGATAATCCCCATAACCATAATGTGAAATAGTTTATTCTAAATTGATAGTTGAAAAAAATTGGATAAATGAGAAAAAATATATATATATAGTGCATCATATAGAAATACATGATGCATAGGGTTTATAAAGAAAACCATAATTAATAATAATAACATATTAAATATTTAATCTTGAATAAACATGATTAGTACAAAGAGCAATGATACATATAATACACCAATGGATCAATTGTACATGATTATTATAAAGAATAAAAACAAGTCATATTGAAGCAATAAAAACATAGTACAGATATTGGAAAATTCATGATGGTAAGTAAACGATAACTTGGCACCCTTGAGTATGGACTCAACGCGTTTCGTGGTGTTTAAAACCACTCATCAGGAGTAGGATGCTATAGAGTAGATAAATATAAGAGTAAATAAATGGGCAAACATCTAAAATGATGTATGGTCAAAAGACCAAAAGGTACAGTCTAGCAATGGATACTTTACCTATGCAGGTATCTCATAGGTGTATTTCTAGGGCTCCTAGGATGTAGTGGAGATGGTTAGGAGCTGGTTCTCTCGTCTGGGGTTGAGGCAGGGAACATCCTCCCGTTGGCTTGAGCTCCACAGTCCCCCTAGTGAGGTAGGGTGGACTGAATCGGAGACCATGGGGCTCGACAGCTGGGAATAGAGCTAGAGGTCTGCAACTTGACTCCAGGGTCGGAGGTGTATATCCCTGGGATATAGTGGTGCAATAGTGAGCGAATAAAAAGGAAACAAAAAAGAAAAAAAATAGAAAAAATAGAAGAAAAAGGGGAAATTTTATGAATGTCAAAGTAACAAAAAATCTTGGAAATCAAACATGGAAAATGTAGTTCCACAACAGCTGGGGGGCCCCAGGTTGCCTACCCCTGGTTTAGATCTTCTTTAATACTGTTTTCGTGTTTTATGACACTTGGTTTTACAACAAAGTAATCTTGACAGTATTTGTATTGCTTTCAGCCATCAACATCTTCTGTAGCCTCAGACGAGAAGGTGGACTATGTCCAGGTGGACAAGGAGAAGACCCAAGCCTTGCAGAATACCATGCAGGAGTGGACAGATGTGCGCCAGTCCTCCGAGCCCACCAAGAGTGGGAAGCAATGATGAAGCCCCTCTCTGGAAATGGAACTGAGTTTTAACGTGAGCCTCCAGCCTTGGGTCCTATACTGCAACCACAGTGGAGACTTTCATTGCTCCTCCTTCCTTAGCTAGTCTGCCTTTACCCCATAGAATTAAATCCTAGCAGTGCATTGCAGATGACCGTACAATAAGTCCAGAGAGGCAGCAGCTGGACGCACAAAGCTGTATTCGAACACTTACCGAGAATATTGCTTCAAACTGAATATTTATCACATCAATGGACTACAGATTTTATCTGGACATCTGAAGCTTTATTAGAGATTTCGTAGCACCTGATCATGTGTTTGATTTTAAAGAGCGCTCATGACCATAAAGAAACAGAAGCAGCCATTTTAGAATGTGTCCTACCTTTCTGTTTACAAAGTTATATTGACATCACTGAACACCCTACCATAGGTGAAGTTCATTCTCAGTGACGTCACTGGTCTCTAGTGAATGGATAGGCTGCATTCTCAGTGACATCACTGGTCTCTAGTGAATGGATTGGTGGCATTCCCAATGATGTCACTGGTCTCTAAAGAATGGATTGGTTGCATTCTCAGTGATGTCACTGGTCTCTAGTGAATGGATTGGTTGCATTCTCAGTGATGTCACTGGTCTCTAGTGAATGGATTGGTTGCATTCTCAGTGATGTCACTGGTCTCTAGTGAATGGATAGGCTGCATTCTCAGTGATGTCACTGGTCTCTAGTGAATGGATTGGTTGCATTCTCAGTGATGTCACTGGTCTCTAGTGAATGGATAGGCTGCATTCTCAGTGATGTCACCGGTCTCTAGTGAATGGATAGGCTGCATTCTCAGTGATGTCACCGGTCTCTAGTGAATGGATTGGCTGCATTCTCAGTGACGTCACAGGTCTCTAGTGAATGGATTGGTGGCATTCCCAGTGATGTCACTGGTCTCTAGTGAATGGATTGGTGGCATTCTCAGTGATGTCACTGGTCTCTAGTGAATGGATAGGCTGCATTCTCAGTGATGTCACTGGTCTCTGTTGATAGGTTAGGCTGCCCTTATAAAGTGAATTTTGGAGGCACAGTTTCTTTCTGGATAATTACGTGACATCTGAGCCGACATGTAACCTTAAGACTCACACTACTACTGTAAACTCTTAGAAACATTTGATTACTTCAGAAAAGAGTAGAAACCAATCAATTGCTTTAACAATATAGACGTGCCTTTAGTTGTACCACCTAATACCTAATTCAAAAAATATGTGCCGTAACGTAAAAAATAACACGCTGTAACTCTTAGCAACCAATCAGGCTGCAGCTATTCATTTCCAGGCACAGTTAAAGAATGCCTGGAGTAAATTCTGCATCGTTTTCTATTTTACCGTTCATAATGATGTCTCACCATGTTGTTGGGTGTCCCTTTTTCTGAAGAGAAAACAATGTATACAGCAGAAGGTAGGTCTGGTCAGTTCACTGGTCAACTATTAACACTAACATGGCTCCTATGTTAGATCTTGTCTACAGAAAGAATAATTTCCACTTGAAACAAGAGACGCACTAATGAGGTCCATATCCTGGGATTGCATAGAGCAGCCCATGGCCTGTGTGTACATCCTATAGATGTGCCACTGGGGATCTACTCTTATACTGGCCACAGTTTAAAGTGACACTAAATTCTGTTTAAAAAAAAACAAAAACTTAACTTTTACAAATTCCTTTTTTTGCTGCTGTGATCTAACTTCCTGTTGGAGGGTGACTACGTTCATTCTCTGTGGTCCCACCGTACATGGGAATGTAGTCATCCTCTCTTGCTTGCTCCTGAGATGGACTACAGACCATGGGATTTGTAGTGTACATAGAGCAGTGCACATGACCACAACTAGCATGTACTGCTCACTCCAAACAAACAGATGTGAGCGGGAAAAAGGAGAGGTTCGGGAGCTCACAGAGGATGTTATAGGGCGGCATAAAAACACAGTAAGAAACTATTTCATGAAAAATAGATTACAGGGCCATTATGATGTGTATGGATTATTTTTGGAGAATAAGGATATTGTGTAGTTTCACTTTAAGAGTTCCTTGCTAGTAGTGTTGAATTTCTATCCAGTGAGGTAGAACCTCGCACTACACAGTTGTTGGTAGACTGTACAATCAGCAGAATTTAAGTCAAAGAAAATAAAAGCCCATTGAAACATAAAATAGAAGCTTTTGTTGCAATACGCATCTTCAGCCCATGGCTGTCCCCTGCAGTACTTATTTTTCACCACTGGATGTCCTCAGTCTTTTGGGTTAAGTGACAGCCAGCATCATTCAACCCCTTTCCTCTAAACTGGTGGGTTATGAACCTGCGACTGGAGAGTGAAAGAAAAAAAGTAGAGCGCTGAGCTCATCTCTCTGCTCTTCCCTCCTATCAGCTTGTTCCTCATTAGTCCCTGATTGATTTGTGCTTCTCCTCCAATTCTGAGCTTTGCTGTACAGGGGCTGCAAGAGGTTGATATCAGGTCAAAATTTGGTAAATTAGGTAAAAACTGAATTCAGAACTGCATGCATTTGTTTGTTCTGTATCTGCCTGAAGTTCAGCTTTAAAACGGAAGTAAACCCATCGATTCAAAAAACGGTTACATTTCTGGCACGTTCCAGGAATGTAACTGTCACATTGGTTGTTCTCATAACCAAACAGTCAAACCATCCAATGGCTGGTGTCATAACTGATCACATGTGCAGCATCATGGCAGTTGAAGATTAAACAGAGGCCAAGATGGCCGCTTCCTTGGCTAAAAACAATAGTAGGGTTTTCTTCCACTTTAAGGTCATTGAAGGTCTATTGATCTCCAAGCAGCTCCCAAAGGACCAGGTATGCCAACAATAAGAACCTGTAATAAATAATACAAATCAGTCTCAGAATAGAATTAAATACATAGATCCACTTTCAGAAATCTGTGGGTGAAACTAAAAAGCTCCTTTAAAAAAGTGTGATTTACACTGAGAAGCCCCCGTTTGAATATCAACGGCCTAGCTAGCAGTAGTTGTGGTGTAGTACAGCAATTGCCATGGGAAATCCCATTGCTGTGGTTCTCAGTAGCTAGTACAATCAATTATTCTCACCCAGGATTCCTCTAGAGCAGGGAGCTTCTAAACAAAGAACCGGTTTACTGTCTTCCGAACTTTGGGGGGGGGGGGGCTGGAGTAGCCAGCAGAAGTAGAGAATGCCCCAGCGTCAGTGGAAGGAAAAAAATTACATAGTGCCTGTAGTCAGTAGAAGGCAGAATAGTGCCCCATCATTGGTATTAGTGGCAGGAGTAGCGCCCCATCATTGGTATTAGTGGGAGGAATAGCGCCCATCATTGGTATTAGTGGGAGGAATAGCGACCCATCATTGGTATTAGTGGGAGGAATAGTGCCCCATCATTGGTGTCAATGGAAGGAAAATGCCCCACTGTTGGTGTCAGTGGATTGAATGGTGGCCCCTTGTTGGTGCCAGTGGGAGGAATAGTGTCCCATCATTGGTGTCAATGGACGGAAAAATGCCCCCATCATTGGTGTCGATGGATGGAAAATGCCCTATTGTTGGTATCAATAGGAGGAATGGTTTCCCCCTGTTGGTGTCGGTGGAAGGAATGGTTTCCCCCTGTTGGTGTCAGTGGAAGGAATGGTTTCCCCCTGTTGGTGTCGGTGGAAGGAATGGTTTCCCCCTGTTGGTGTCGGTGGAAGGAATGGTTTCCCCCTGTTGGTGTCGGTGGAAGGAATGGTTTCCCCCTGTTGGTGTCAGTGGAAGGAATGGTTTCCCCCTGTTGGTGTCAGTGGAAGGAATGGTTTCCCCCTGTTGGTGTCAGTGGAAGGAATGGTTTCCCCCTGTTGGTGTCGGTGGAAGGAATGGTTTCCCCCTGTTGGTGTCAGTGGAAGGAATGGTTTCCCCCTGTTGGTGTCAGTGGAAGGAATGGTTTCCCCCTGTTGGTGTCGGTGGAAGGAATGGTTTCCCCCTGTTGGTGTCAGTGGAAGGAATGGTTTCCCCCTGTTGGTGTCGGTGGAAGGAATGGTTTCCCCCTGTTGGTGTCGGTGGAAGGAATGGTTTCCCCCTGTTGGTGTCGGTGGAAGGAATGGTTTCCCCCTGTTGGTGTCAGTGGAAGGAATGGTTTCCCCCTGTTGGTGTCAGTGGAAGGAATGGTTTCCCCCTGTTGGTGTCAGTGGAAGGAATGGTTTCCCCCTGTTTGTGTCAGTGGAAGGAATGGTTCCCCCTTGTTGGTGTCACTGAGAGGAATAGTGTCCTGAGGGCCGGATAAAGGCAAGTGAAGGGCCACAGTTTGTTTTACAAAGAGTTTTATTTATGTTTCAAGTTTTTACAATAAAGAGAAATAAACAGCAAATAAGGGCTCATTGAAACAGTGCAAATAGTGTGGCTAAGAAAGGCATCGGGGACTACAGTGTCTCAGCTGCACATATCAGCGAGGATGAATCCAAATTGTTACCTAGGTATGCATAGGGAGATAAGAACCAAAGAGAACAGTGCAGTGCAACAGTCAATGACGGATGTTATTTGCCATTGATAAGCAACAACTTATTTTCCGCGGCACAGAGAGAAGGAAAAAAAAAAACGGTGGTGGGGGGTGGGGGGGCGGGGGGTAGGAAGAGGAAAGGAAATCCCTGAATGTTCACGAGGGCATCAAAAGGAAGAGGAAAGAAAAAAGAGAAGTGTATATAGCGTGCAGGATAAGCAGCAGGCAAAGATTGCCTGGGAGCAAAGGAGAGGGGGGGGGGCTCTTCCACTTGGTCCAGCCAGGTCGCAATATCATCGAGCCTACGGGTACGGTCATTCTGAAAGCAAAGTCCTGTCTATGTTCACTTGGGAGTTGTATGCAATCCATGGATCCCAAACCTTAAGGACGGGTTTCCTCCAGAATGGTGCCCATGAGCCTGAGTCATACTTTTGTGGAATTGAGGAATGGTTGTTTCCATGCTCTAGACAGGGAAAGGGCTGCAGTTTGGAGACCACTGCTCTAGAACTTGCTAGAGATTCCTTGAGAATTGGCAGATTGACCTTCCATCAGTTAGTGTCATAGTTCCAGGGCCTATACCACTTGGCAGGGCCAGCGGCACTGCACCAACGATCTTTTTAGCCGCCTGTAAGGGTGGCATTTAGACCACCACTGTCAAGGGGTTACTCTTCCCATTGATTACAAATGTAAGGGGTGTTTTCCCACTGATTTCAAACTATTAGTTATTAGCAGAGGTTCTTGGAGACCTGAACTTTATTTTAGGGGTTCCTTTGGGGTAAATAGGTTGAGTTATGCCGCGTACACACGATCGGAAATTCCGACAAGAAAAGTCCAATGTGAGCTTTTGGTCGGAAATTCCGACCGTGTGTATGCTCCATCGGACTTTTGCTGTCGGAATTTCCGCCAACAAAAGATTGAGAGCAGGTTCTCTATTTTTCCGATGGAAAAAAATTCCTATTGGAAATTCCGATCGTCTGTATGCAATTCCGACGTGCAAAAAAAACACGCATGCTCGGAATCCAGCAGAAGAGCGGAACTGCCTATTGAACTTCATTGATCTCAGCTCGTCGTACGTCTTGTACGTCACCGCGTTCTTGACCTTCGGAATTTCCGACAAGATTTGTGTGACCGCGTGTATGCAACACAAGTATGAGCCAACATTCCGTCTGAAAAAAAACACAGTTTTCTTGTCGGAATTTCCGATCGTGTGTACGCGGAATTAGTTGGTAATTGAACCCATAAATGATTACAATTAATCTAATTATAATTAGACTATGCATCTAGAGATATTCAGTGTTCTATCACACTTTGTGTTACCACCACATAAAAGTCTCACCTGACTTCTGCTGGTTCTGTCCAGCGAAGGCAACATAATTCATTAATGGAGGCTCTCTAGAGGAAGCTCCAGGTAGAACCCAAGTTGACCACTAGTGTAGAGTTTAACACAAGAATATGACACGTTCTGCTAACATGGACCATGGAGCCATAGTTTTCTTCAATAAATCTGAAACTGAACCCATTCGCAGGATCCCCTGGTGGCAATGGCTTCCAGGTCCAGGGGTGCAGCAAAAGATCGTTTGTCTCCTGGGGCTACCACAACCTGGCCAACACAGACCACTGGTAGAGCCTTACTACCCAAACATACCATGGCCACAGCACATGCTCCCAGTGATGTCACTGTTGTTCTTCAGGGACCGGTTGCCTTTGTCCTAAAGCTAGCACAAACACTTTAGGTGGGAGAGAAGTTTCCAAAAGAACCCAAAGTTTCCTTCATTCCTCAAGGAGCACTCTAAAATAAAAATAAAAATGGCAGCTCACCAGTCCTTAGATGTGGTGGCTGCATTGCCTTTCTTTTCTCAATTTTTTTTTTACCTGGTGATCTTGTCATTAACACACTTAAGCCCTGTACACACGATCGGATAACCTATGGATTTTCGTCCGATGGATTTGACCATCGGAAATCCGATGAAACAGTTTTTCATCAGCCTTGGCCACACACCATCAGTCAAAAAAACGACCGTTCCAAACGCGGTGATGTAAAACACTCTGATGAGCCGAGAAAAATGAAGTTTAATGCTTCTGAGCATGCGTCGACTTGATTCTGAGCATGCGTGGGTTTTTTAACCGATGGACTTGCCCATAGACGATCGGAAATTCCCATCGGTTTTTTATTCATCGGAAAAATTTAAAACAAGTTCTATTTTTTCCATCCGATGGAAAAAAGACCGATGGGTACCATACACGATCGGTTTGTCTGATGAAAACCATCCATCGGACGGTATTCATCAGTTAAACCGATCGTGTGTACGGGGCTTAACTGTCCCTGGGTGACTACACTCACTACTGCACTGTATCTATGGAGGGAGCCATTATTACCACCTAACCTGGACTTCAAATATGTCTTTCATTGTTAATCCCCATCACATGGGGAACGGGGAGATTGGTGGTTGACAGAAGGAAGATAACCTTGTTTTTGCTTTTAAGTCATCTCACAAGTAGCAACAAGGACACTCAATTTCTAGCAGAATCAACACATATTTTCTGTACTTGCTAAAAATTTGCCTTAAAATGTCAGGATCCTACTTCGATGCCCTGGAAGTTTGTGTAGTCTAACAGCTTTGCCTTGGTGGAGGAACAGAAGGGTAAGGAGAGAACAGGGCTCTCACAGCAAATGGGGTTTTAATGGGAGACACCAGTACTGTTTTAAAGGTAAGCACAAAGGACAAGATTGTTTAGAAAAATATAAATTTTAATACATCATTAAAATACAAAGTTCATAAATTTACATAGACCATAAAGGAGTTTGGGAAATTAGATACTTGGTTGTGCAGCTAGCCAACATGTTTCACACAGCTGTGCTTCATCAGGGCCTTGCACGCATCTTTAGTTTCCTCTGGTCTATTCTGAAAGAGTTGAATGTGTCGCACACCGCTTAGCACATGTGTTTATGCCAGTAGGACAACCACTGTAACTATCCCTGTGGGAGTCAGAACCACCAGGCAGGTACGTGAGGATGTTAGACCATTTCTGCCGGACAACACACTGCCTGTATACCATCAGCTCGGATGCGGGTTAACATACTGCCGCAGGACAACATTCACTTGCTGTTTTCCCCATCGCTTGGGAATCAATTAGCACAACTACTACAGAATCCTATAACCTATTGATTGTCCGACTGAAACGCATAGTAAAACACAGGTAAAAACGCCACGCAAATGTGAGAACGGGTCCTTTAAGATTTTTCAGCAATTTTTCTTGGCGTGTTGCAGTGGGAATAGCACTTGTTCTCATCACAGCGCTGCACTGCTTTGGGAGGCTCTTAGTCAATGGCAGCACATAACATGCATTTTGATGCGTGGGCAACTGATATGAACAAGCCTTGGCCAATGGCTGCTATCCCTAGCCACTCCAAATTTTAAATTCAAAAAATGTGCGTCAAAAACGCGTGTCAGAAAAACGCACGTTGACGCATGACATTGCCTCTGTCACGGACTACAAAAAACACACCTATACGCACATGCATTGATCTTAAAGGGCCCTAGTCTATTCTATACAAGTCATGAACATATTAATGGATTTAAGTCAGGACTGTCTTTAATATTGATTGGACCCTGGGCAAATATTTTCTTGCCCCCCCCCCGGAATCCACTAATTAACTAATTGTGGGCTCAAGAGGCAGCAGCTTCGGGCCCCTAAACAGTGACTGGGCCCAGGACAGATGCCCCTTATGCCCTGTGTTAAAGACGGCCCTGATTTAAGTAGCATATCAGGAATCTATTTTAGTAATGAGCTGCTATGCACCTGCTGAAAGCTGAAAATCGGGCATGCAGTGCCTGCTCTGTAAGCTGATGGACAAGAAGGGGTGGTACTTTTAGTCTCCTTTAGCTTTGGCTCTTCCCCCCTCCGATGTCATCATCTTTGTTACCCTGGCACGTGAACAGATGTGCCCGCAGGGCTTCAGGTCTCGTCAGAGCCGTGGCTGCAAATCTGCCCATGTGCGTGGGGAGGGTTTTCGCACATGCACTTAGCTGTGAAAAAAAAAATAGTAGTACACCTCTGCGTCCAGATCTGCAGATTTTACGCGTGAGCGGGCCTAAATGCGTACGCACATAAATATGTAGCCTTGCCTTTGAATGAAAGAAGGATTGTACATGTCTTAACGCTGTATGCATCTAAAAACGTCTAAACGCAAGTACTTTAGAAACGTATTTTCTGCAGGTGCTTCTGCCAGCAAGAACCTGTGTTCATGCAGAAAATACGTCAAATGTTCGTGTGAATGGACCCTTAGGGTGAAAGTCCACTTTAGGGTGGCTTACAGGAAAGGGGAAGACCACCAGAGTGGCAACGTTCAATAGTAGAACAGGTAGGGGGCAGAGCAGTGGCACAAAATCCTCTGGGAAGTCCTGATCAGACAGCTCACATGCATATTTCACACATATTTTTGGTAGGTACACACGTTCAACTATGTAGGCATTTAGTCGATTGACTGGAGTTGCCCTTTAACCTTTTAACTGCCAAAATTAACCCGTGACCCACTTACTTTGTGGGCTTCTTTAATCCCCCCCTCCTTTCTGTAATCAACAAACGTCATTGGCATTGAGACACTTTTCGGACACTCATAGTATTTTTACCCCCCCCCCCCCCTCCACGGGCAATGTTGTTTCAACATGGAATGTATATCTTGTAATATTAACAGACCTGTGTTTTCTAATTCCTGAAGTAACCGCATAAATTATTAATTTATTTGTCGCTTTTTTTATTGCTTTGACCATTTTTTTTTTTTTTTTTATTTATACACTCTGTAGATCTTTTGTCATTTTTTTAACATAGAATTTATGTTTAGTATCATTTTTTTTCTTCTGATGTCAATAAACATGGTACATATTGAAAATTCATCATTGTCTTTATTTCTTTGTGCGTGCGCAAATACATCAAGGGGAACGAGAAGGGAGTCTATTTAAAAAAATTGGTTGGGCGAACGTCACACACATTCGTGTGGGCTGCATGAATTTTTACCATAAGTTCTGTAATAGATTAATTCCTATGATCGCCCCCTCTATCTAGTGGCCAAAATGTGGTATTGTTTTTTTTTAAATACCTCAGTGTGGAAATATAACACATTTTTGGCCACTCTGTGCTGCTGGCAATCATAAGAATTATTCTATTACAGAAATTGCTGTATAAATTCATGCAGCCCACATGACTGAGTTTTTTTTATTGCACACAACACCCATCCAACACCAATAGGCCATAATCAAAGTAAAAAAGTAAAAAATAAAAAGCAAAGCAAAAACCAAACCAACAACTTAACTATAATACACTATGTACAAATGGAAGAAAGCTCACATAACAGAGCATGGTCAGCACTGGGACTGGGAAAAGGTGAGCAGAGATAGAGAGTGACAGGATACAGGGTACTGGATGCAAGGTACAGGAGATCAGGCAGGGAAGTGACTTACAGGCTGAACACTGAGGCACAGATAAAAGTAAAGGAAGGGGTTATATACCTATCCAGCAGCCAGCATCAGGTAGTTTAGATACTGGAATTTGCTGGTTGCTTAGAGACACCTGCTGGTGGCCCCCAGAACTGCGCCCTGTAATTCTGGGAACCACAATGCCACCAGCTGTTCAAGTCCTGACAGCTGGGGTCAGAAGTGTTTAGCGCAGCATGTACGGGTCAACAATGTGTAACATACAAGCCAGTGTGTGGTAGATTGAAATGACCTCCTCCTCCATTCAGATCCCCACTCCCCAAATCCCCCCAGTACAGAACTCTCCAACCTAGTACAGAGCTCTCTCTCCAGAAATCACCCCAGTACATACCCCCCACAAATACTAATCAATACAGACCTCTCTCCCTAGTACAGACTCCCCCCTCCCTCAGTACCGATTTTTCCTCTCTAGTACAATCTGCCCCCCAATACAAAGCTTTCCTCCTTAGTACAGATCTCCACCCCGGTACAGACCGTAAAGATCTTTTCTCCCCAGTACAGATTTCTCCTCTCAGTGCAGATCCCCCTCCCTAGTACAGCTCTTTCTTCCCCAGTACAAACCTTTCCTCCCCAGTACAGACCTCTCATCTCAGCACAGGTCTCGTCTAGGCCATTACAAACCTCCCCTCTAAGTACAGTTCCCTCCCCTAGTATAGCCCTTTCCAATCCAGTACAGACCTCTCTCCCTCAGGACAAATCTTCCCTCCCCAGTACAGAATTTTTACCCCAGTACAGACCTTTCCAATCCAGTAAAGACCCCCCCCCCCAGTACAGATCTCTCCCCTAACCTTACAGACCACAGAGTCCCCAGCACTGACCACAGGCCCTTCCTAAAGTCCGATAACAGACCTTAGATACAGTGGCAAGGCACACTGAGGGGCAGTACTCTGTTTGGTCATTTGATACCACACATCAAAGCCGAGGAGGATCCTTCCTTGGCTCTGTGCAACCACTGTACCTGAGGTCTGAACAAGCCTGTGGCTGCAGTGCAGATGGCACGACTGTGCTAAAACTTTTGGGTACCCCCGGTGCTACCGACACCCCTGCACTGCACCATCAGGTGGCTGGGTACAACTCCAGGGACACTTGTTTTCCAGGAACACACCAACCATAGCATAAGACCTAAAGACCAGTTCCTTTTAGAGGTTGCTACTGCAATATCTAGGGCCACCAATAGAAGTGCTTAAGGCGGAAGTAAACCCATTCATAAAACATGCCGAAAATGTAACACTCCCATTGGTTGTGCTCTCAACCAAACTGTCAAACCATCTAATGACCGGTGTCATAACTGATCACATGTACAGAATCATGGCAGTTGTAGATTAAACAGAGGCCAAGATGGCAGCTTCCTTGGCTGAAAATGATAAGAGGGGTTTACTTCCACTTTGAAGGATCAATTGCAACTGCAAGGGAGGCTGCTATTAAAGAATACAGGACCACCAAACCAATCAGTTCTTGTTGGTTTCTTTTACAGTTGGAATGCGTTATCAACTTTAAGATAACTGGAGGGTTGCTAGAAGTGTCAACTTTGGAAATACTGGAGTCATCAGCTATTTTTGTTGCTGGCATAAAAAGGCCTGATATTTGATGCTGTTTTGGGGTATCCTTTACCTTAACCATCTCTCCCTATACATTTAAACTTTGCAAAAGTAGATTGGACTTAAAGTGTTGGCTGTCACTACTGAGTGACAGTTACAGGACAGACCCCTAGTAAGGATTGCAGGAGAGCACAGTTGAAATCCAGCAGCCTCTCTGGGGGTCATTACATATATATATATATATATATATGAACCTTTAATTCTGTTACAGTGTTTGGCATAAAAAGTAATATTTGAGCACAGATTATGGCTGACAATAGCTTTAGATGCCTGCTGGTGACAAAAACATGGTAGCTTAGTGGTAAGCAAAATGGCCTTGCAGGTTTCAGGTCTGGTAGGCTAGCTACAGGTGTGAGGTATACATTTTGGACCAGGCAACCCCTTGCGGACTCCCTCTTAAATCACCCAATAGTGATGAGCCGAACACCCCCGGGTTCGGTTCGCACCAGAACCCGCGAACGGCCTGAAAGTTCGCACGAACTTTAGAACCCTATTAAATACAATGGATGCGAACGTTCGAAATCTAAAGTGCTAATTATAACGACTATTATGCATGTTATTGTCCTAAAAAGGGTTTGGGAACCCGGATTCTGCACCAGGGGACATGTATCAATCCAAAAAAAAGTTTTAAAAACGGCCGTTTTTCGGGAGCAGTCATTTTAATGATGCATAAAGTGAAAAAAAAAAAGTCAAATATTCCTTACCTGGGGGGTGTCTAAAGTATGCCTGTGAAGTGCCACGTGTTTCCCGTGTTTAGAACTGTCCCTGCACAAAATTACATTTCTAAAGGAAAAAAAAGCCATTTAAAACTGCTTGCGGCTTTAATGTAATGTCTGGTCCCGGTAATATGGATGAAAATCTTTAAGAAAAATGGCATAGCTACCCCATCACAGCCCCCCCCCCCCTACCCCAGCCCATTACCAGCCCCTTTGGGTCTTGTATGGATATTAAGGGGAACCCCGCACACAAAATAAAAAAGGCCCTATATACTCTGAACAGCCGTATACAGGCGGTGCATACAAGACAGGGACTGTAGGTTTGTTCTTATGTAGAATCTGTTTGTAATTTTGAACAGGTAAATTGTTTAAGTGTAGCTCCAGCCAAAAAATCTATTTTTAAGCTTTTTGGAAAACATAGGGAAGGGTTATCACCCCTGTAACATTTGTTTTGCTGTCTGTGCAGTGTGCACCTGTTCAGAACAGTTCACCTCACTTTCCGTCCTAATGACAAATGGTTTTTGAAAATTTGGGGTTTTTATTGAAACTAGAATTGGTGATAAAGCATCAGTGAAGAGGAGACACGTTTTTTTCCATATTAACTCTTACAGGAGAGAATTTGCCTTCCTAGGGGTAGATTTCCTCTCACTTCCTGTTGTATCCTTCCGTTTGCAAGGAGGAGTCGTTTGTAAGTTGGATGTTTGAAAGTAGGGGCCTGCCGTATATACTCAGCTGAAATTTGCCCCTTACATGTTGGTGTTGCCACAACACTGAGCATGAATGGGCCCTGCTGTGAATTATTAGATCAAGAATTGTAATTGCATGCCCCTGTTGAACAGGGGCTGAAAAATTGGGCCTTTGGTGGTGGTGGTGGTGGTGGTGTTGACACAACACTGTAAGGCCTCACAGTTAGTCTTGGTGGGTGCAGGAATGGGCCCTGCTGTGAATTATTAGATCAAGAATTGTAATTACATGCCCCTGTTAAACAGGGGCAGAAAAATTGGGCCTTAGGCACTGGTGCCACAACACTGCAACCCCTCACAGATACTGTACTTGGAGCACAGCAATGAGCCCTGCTGCAAAGCATTGCATAAAAAATTGTAATAACACGCCCCTGTTAAACAGGGGCTGAAAAATTGGGCCTTAGCCACTGGTGGCGGCACCCAGAAACAAAAATGTTCTTCCAAGCTGTCATCATCAATCGGATCATTGAGGAGGAGGAGGATAGTCAGTCAACATAACAGGACAGTCTGTCAGTATCAGCATCAGTCTTGAAGGGATGTGACATTTGAAAATAAATTAGTCTGTTATATCAGCTTCAGGTGTTTGGTAGCTGGTGGTGATCCAAGACTGGTTCATCTTTATGAAGGTCAGTCGATCAACAGAGTCGGTGGACAGGCGCACCCTGTGATCCGTGACAAATCCTCCAGCAGCACTGAATGTGCGTTCTGAAAGAACGCTGGATGCAGGACAGGCCAGTAGCTCAATTGCATACTGTGCAAGCTCTGGCCAGTGATCCATCCTTTAAGACCCAGTAAGCCAGAGGATTTTCGGTGGGGAAGGTGTCCAAGTCTGACCTTGCCCCTAGGTATTCCTGCACCATGTATATCAGACGCTGGCGATGGTTGCTGGAACCGATCATACCTTGGGGCTGCGGACTAAAGAATTGTCTGAACGCATCGGTCAGATGGCCACCTTCCCCACCGCTCCTTCTTTGACTGACCGAAGCCTCAGCAACTCGTTGTCCAGGACCAGGAGTTTGTAACCTCCCAGTCTCTGGGAACGCGTTGCACAGACCTTTCTGCAAGGCCTCCCGGAGTTGTCTCATCCTCTGCTCCCTCTGCGACGGTAACATAAGGTCCGCAACCTTACCCTTGTACCGTGGATCAAGGAGAGTGGCCAGCCAGTAATGGTCCCTCTCTTTGATCCGAAGAATACGAGGATCCTACCGCAGACTTTGCAGGATCAGGGAGGCCATGCAGCGTAGGTTAGCTGAGGCATTCGGTCCGGAGTCCTCTGGGTCACTAAGGACGACATGATCCGCAGCCACCTCCTCCCAGCCACGTACAAGTCCACTGGTTTCTTGGGACTGTAAATCATCCCTAAAAGACTGCTGCTGATGATGCTGAGTGCCAGGCTCCACCTCCATGCTGACACAATCCTCCTCCTCCTCCTCCTCCTCTTCTTCCTGTGCGATGGGTGGGACAGAAGGAACACTGTCTGGGTAAAGGGGGCCTTGAGAGGCAAGGAAGTCCTCCTCTTCCTGCCTCTGTTCTGCCTCAAATGCCCTGTCCATTATTCCATGCAGCGTATGTTCCAACAGGTAGACAAGAGGTACAGTGTCACTGATGCATGCACTGTCACTGCTCACCATCCTCGTGGCCTCCTCAAATGGTGCCAGGACAGTGCATGTATCCCTGATCATGCCCCACTGGCGTGGTGAAAAAAACCCGAGCTCCCCTGACCCTGTCCTGGTGCCGTAGTCGCACAGGTACTCATTGATGGCCCTCTGCTGCGTGTGCAGCCGCTGCAGCATGACCAACGTTGAGTTCCACCTGGTGGGCATGTCACATATAAGGCGGTTCTTGGGCA
The DNA here is from genome assembly GCA_029206835.1 of Rana muscosa. Taxonomy (NCBI): domain Eukaryota; kingdom Metazoa; phylum Chordata; class Amphibia; order Anura; family Ranidae; genus Rana; species Rana muscosa. Next base: position 1,079,734,112 of record CM055117.1, read on the forward strand.
GGTTCAACTCCTTTTGCAGCTCAGCCAGGCGAGCACTGGCATTATAAGATCTGCGGAAATGCACACAGACTTTCCTGGCCTGCCTCAGGACATCCTGTAAGCCCGGGTACCTGCCCAAGAACCGCTGCACCACCAGGTTAAGGACGTGAGCCACACAGGGCACATGGGTCAGTTGTCCCTGTCGGAGAGCGGAGAGGAGGTTGGTGCCATTGTCGCAAACTACCATTCCTGGCTTAAGCTGGCGTGGCGTCAACCACCTCTCGGCCTGCCCCTGCAGAGCAGACAGAACCTCTGCCCCAGTGTGGCTCCTGTCCCCCAAACACACCAGCGCAAGCACGGCATGTCATCTTTTTGCCTGCGTACTTGCGTAGCCCCTTGAACGCCTACGGAGCACCGCTGGTTCCGAGGACAAAGCACAGGAAGAGGCCACGGAGGAAGAAGAAGAGGAGGGGGTGGAGGATAGAGGTGTGTCACAACCAGTAGTAGCATTTTGGAGGCGTGGCGGTGGAACAACCTCCAACAACCTCCAACACTACTGCACCTTGTCCTGCATCCTTCCCAGCTGCCAAAAGAGTGACCCAATGGGCCGTGAAAAAAAGGTAACGTCCCTGTCCATGCCTGCTGGACCATGAGTCAGCGGTAATATGCACCTTACCGCTGACCGCCCTGTCCAGCGAGGCCAAGACATTGCCTTCCATATGCCGGTAGAGAGCCGGAATCGACGAAAAAGTGGTGTTTGGTAACCTGCCACTGAGGAACCGCACATTGCACAAACTCACGGAAGGGGGCCGAGTCTACCAACTGAAAAGGCAGCAGTTGAAGCGCTAGCAATTTAGCCAAGCTAGCATTCAACCGCTGGGCATGTGGATGGCTGGGAGTGAACTTCTTTCGACGGTCCAGCAGCTGGGGCAGGGAAATTTGCCTGCTAGAATCGGACGTCGGTGTACTGCTAGCAGAGTGCCCGCAAGTACTTGGCTGTGACACACGTAATTCTACACCTTCATTCCTCTCAGAGCAGGTTTCAGAGAGGACTGAAGGTATAGTGGGGTTGGAGATCCCAGCTGATGCGGTGCAAGAAGAGGTCCGCTTTGTTCTTTGGTGTGGGTCTTTAAGGTAGGCTTGCCAACGAGCTGCATGGCAGGTCAACATATGTCTGGTCAAGCATGTGGTGCCCAAGCGGGTGATGTTTTGGCCACGCGATATACGCTTGAGACATATGTTGCAAACAGTAGCTGTGCGATCTGATGCACTAGACTCAAAAAAGGCCCACACCAAAGAACTTTTTGAATAACGGGCAGAGGCAGCGCCCTGCACAGGCGGAGCTCTGCGGTGTGATTCCGTCGGTGTGCTGCCCTTACGCTGGCCCCCCGAGGGCATCCCTCCGCCCGCTGTAAGTGCCGCAAAATCCTGTTGGTGTAACACACCAGGAAAAAGTAGCACTACAGGCTAAGTTCAGGTGTAATATGGTCAGGAGGCACACTCCGCCCGCTGTAAGTGCCGCAAAATCCTGTTGGTGTAGCACACCAGAAAAAAGCAGCAATACAGGCTAAGTTCAGGTGTAATATGGTCAGGAGGCACACTCCGCCCGCTGTAAGTGCCGCAAAATCCTGTTGGTGTAACACACCAGGAAAAAGCAGCAATACAGGCTAAGTTCAGGTGTAATATGGTCAGGAGGCACACTCCGCCCGCTGTAAGTGCCGCAAAATCCTGTTGGTGTAACACACCAGGAAAAAGCAGCAATACAGGCTAAGTTAAGGTGTAATATGGTCAGGAGGCACACTCCGCCCGCTGTAAGTGCCGCAAAATCCTGTTGGTGTAACACACCAGGAAAAAGCAGCAATACAGGCTAAGTTCAGGTGTAATATGGTCAGGAGGCACACTCCACCCGCTGTAAGTGCCGCAAAATCCTGTTGGTGTAACACACCAGGAAAAAGCAGCAATACGGGCTAAGTTCAGGTGTATAATGTGCAGGAGGCTTAGCAACAATGACACTGACACTGTCCCCTGCCTATCCTTCTCTCTCCCTGCACACAAGGTTTATCAAAGTATATGACACTGACACTCTCCCTGCCTATCCTTCTCTCTCCCTGCACACAAGGTTTAGCAAAGAATATGACACTGACACTGTCCCCTGCCTATCCTTCTCTCTCCCTGCACACAAGGTTTATCAAAGTATATGACACTGACACTGTCCCTGCCTATCCTTCTCTCTCCTTACACACAAGGTTTATCAAAGTATATGACACTGACACTCTCCCTGCCTATCCTTCTCTCTCCCTACACACAAGGTTTAGCAAAGAATATGACACTGACACTCTCCCTGCCTATCCTTCTCTGTCCCTACACACAAGGTTTAGCAAAGAATGGATTTGACACTGTCCCTGCCTATCCTTCACTTTCGCTGCTCCGGAACACACTACACGAGGCCGCCGCGCTGGCGGCCTTTTTTAGTGTGGGGCGTGTACTAAACCCTCTCAGCTATAATTGGCCACAGGCATCCTGCCTGTGGCCAATCATTGCTCTCCTCGCTGCCGGCGCTGTGATTGGCCAAGCATGCAGGGTCACAGTGCATGCTTGGCCAATCACAGCGCCGGGATTACACTGCAATGGCGCAGTGTATTGTGGGCCGTTCGCGTCACTCGAATTTGGCGTGAACGGCCCAAATCGTTTGTTGTTCGCTGAACGCGCGAACAGCCGATGTTCGGGTCGAACCTATGTTCGACTCGAACACCGAGCTCATCCCTATCACCCAACTTTATTGCTCTTTCAAACTTGCTGAACACCTGCTTTTTCACAGCAACCTCTTCAACTTTACTGCCTCACAGTGAAATAAAAGGAAGTCCGAGGTGATGTAAGATGATTTCTCATGTGTGTTCTGGGTTTTTGGTCATGTGATCAGACCACATGATCAAGTGCAGGTCTCCCAGCAGCGACAGATGCAACAGAGCCTTTGTTCCTTGGGGGTCCAGTTCCCAAGCCACATTGGCCTCCAGTAAGCTTTCCATTGCTGACATTTCCCTTTGGATTCCCTTCTCTTGGTCACGTGATATTAAACCAAATGACCAAGTTCAGGCTGATTCGCTCTCTACCATTTCATGGTATAAATCGTGGGTTCCCCGTAATGGATCAAATAGTGTCCTATTTCTTTCTTGACTTTTCCACTGCAAATGCTGTGACTTTAAAGTGGAGCTCCACCCTAATTTTTCACTTCTGCGGATCGGATTCCTCCCCCCCTCCGGTGTCACAATTGACACCTTTCAGGGGGAGGGGGGTGAAGATACCTGTCTAAGACAGGTATTTTCACCCACATCCGGGAGTCCTCTCTCCGGGAATCTGCGGGAGTTACGTCACTTCCCGAAGACTTCCCTTGGTGTTCTGGGAGACACTCGGCTCCCAGAACACAGGAGCACCAATCAGAACGGCGCAGCGCGACATGCGCATGCGCCGTAGGGAACCGGGCATGAAGCCGCAGGGCTTCACTTCCTGGTTCCCTCAGCGAGGATGGCGGAGGGAGCAGCAGAGCGACGAGCGGTCGCTCGTCCTCTGCTGCGGACGTCGCTGGACTCCAGGACAGGTAAGTGTCCATATATTAAAAGCCAGCAGCTGCTGTAGCTGTAGCTGCTGGCTTTTAATATTTTTTTTTCCGGCGGAGCTCCGCTTTAAGATGTTTCTGAAGAAAGGTGATAATGTGGAGTCCCCATATATTACTTTTCTTTGCATGTGTAGCGCCCTGCTTCCAATGAGTGGGCGCTATGTGTTAAAATTATAGTTGTCTGAGCAATACTTGGCTCAGAAGGATTGTGTCCCAATTATACTTCTGTTTCAGTTCAGCTGGTTGCATGATTTTCCCCCTGACGGTGGGTGTCGCTGTCACCAGTGGTCAGGGTTGGAAAGGCAACAGGCTGGATGCATTGGGTATCTCTTTCCCAGAAGCAGGCCAGCGGGCGTGGTCAACCCACTGTGCATTCTGGGAGAGGGTACTTAAGGGACAGACACCATTTTGTGGGGTTGTTCGTTGGCGGTGGGCTCCTCCCGATCCCGACCTGAGGGCCCTCCTGGCCTCAGGGATGCGCTGGCAGTTTCCGCCTTGGGGCCACGTTGGCCTGAGGCTCCGTTACTGAGATGTAGGCCCAGGAGTCACTGGGGCCTAATGATCCAGGGATGATCCTGTGTCGCCTTGCCTGAAGACTCAATTGGAGGATGTATCCGGATCAAAATCTACCTCATAGTGCTGCCGGAACGGCAGAAAGATCCTGGCACTGAGAGCTGTGTTCTTTTTCATCAGAAGGTAACCCAGTGAGTGGATATACAAGTCTGTGGCAGAGACTATTGAGCAAATTCTACTTTCACAAATCTGTGGCAGAGACTATCTGTGATCGAGCTACGCATCGGTTGTTAGGCCAGTGAGAGTGGGCCTATCCGGTGGTTGCTGAGTCCAGCGTGGAGACAGTTGTTCCTCTGGACCTAAGAAAATACCTGTGATCCGCAATTAAGGTACCTGAGTCCTCCCCATCCCTTCACCCCCCCCCCCTCTGTTGGAAACTTTAATCAATAGAACCCCTTGAAAGAGACTTTTGTGTTGGTGCGAACTTCTTCTGGACAACTCTTCAAGGAGAACCCCTGAGACGAGCGTATGGAACAGTAAGGTAACGGCAGGCCCAAAATTAAACCAGCAGCTCCTACGGGGGTATCGCTACACATGTAATAAGAAAGACAAGAAGATCCTTCCGCTAATTGACTCTAAAGTCCTTAAAAAAAAATAAATTTAAGATCCAAGCTAAGGCTATTCCTAATATGGTGGCCATGTTATAGCTCTTCATATTTGGAAGTCCGAACCCAGTCCTTTTAGAGCTTAATATTAAAAAATTATCTCTTCTTTTCCCTTTCCAAAATAATCATCTAATCCTTCTGTTCATTCTCGCTAGATCCTCCATAGGAACCACCTACCTCTCAACTTTAGAATAAGGGACACTTTAAGGAGTAAAAGACCTCTTAAGCCCTGTGCACACGATCGGATTTCCTATGGATTCTTATCCGATGGATTTTTCCATCGGAAATCCGATGAAGCTGACTTCCATCAGTCTTGCCTACACACCATCAGTCAAAAATCAGACCGTCCAAAACGTTGTGAGGTAAAACACTCAGACAAGCCGAGTAAAATGAAGTTCAATGCTTCTGAGCATGCGTCGACTTGATTCTGAGCATGTGTGGGTTTTTTGTCCGATGGAGTTCCACACAGATGATCGCAATTTGGTATCGGTTTTTAGCCCATCGGATAAATTTAAAACATGTTCTATTTTTTCTCACTGATGGAAAAGACTGTTGGGGCCCACACACGATCGGTTTGTCCGATGAAAAAAGTCCATCGGACTGTTTTCATCGGTAAAATCAATCGTGTGTACACGGCTTTACCGTGCCCTGGAAAAAACATGGGGGTGGCCATGCTTAACAATGGGAGGGGCTTAGGGACACGGTTAAACAAAACATGGGCTTCCTTGCATTTAAAAAATATGCTTTGATTGCACGTATAACTGTGTCACTTACTGCTGACCCCTGAACTCTGTGTCACTAACTCCTGACACCTGAACCTTGCATTGCCTATTACTGACCCCTGAAATCTGCATCACTTACTACTGACCCCTGAACTGTTTGTCACTTATATTGACCCCTGAACTCTGCTACACTCACTACTGACCCCTGAACTCTGTATCACCTACTTCTGAAACCTAAACTTTGCATTACTTACTACTGACCCCTGAACTCTTCATCACTTGTTATTGGCCCCTGAATTCTACGTCACTTACTACTGCCCCCGAACTCTGTTACTATTGACCCCTGAACTCTGCTTTACTTACTGCTAACCCCTGAACTCTGTATCACTTACTACTGACCTCTGCATCACTTACTACTGACACCTGAACCCTGCATCACTTCTTACTGACCCCTAAACTCTGCATCACTTACTTATGACTCCTGAACTCTGTGTCCCTTACTACTGACCCCTGATTGTTGCCTCACTTACTACTGACTACTACTAGTTATTTATTTTGCACTTTTTTGCACAGCACATACAGTTTGCACCAGTGGCGGCTGGTGCTCAAAATTTGTGGGGGGCTCAAACAAACTGAAAAAAACAAACATAAATTGCAGCCTTTGTGCCCATCAAACGCAGCAACTGTGCCCATCAATTGCCACCACTGTGTCACCAAACGCAGCCACTGTGCCATCAAACGCAGTCACTGTGCCCATCAAATGCAGCCACTGTGCCCATCAAGCGCAGCCACTGTGCCCATCAAGCGCAGCCACTGTGCCCATCAAACGCAACCACTTTGTGCCCATCAAACGCAGCCACTGTGCCCATCAAACGCAGCAACTGTGCCATCATTTGCCGCCACTGTGCCATCAAATGCAGCCACTGTGCCCATCAAATGCAGCCACTGTACCCATAAATTGCCGCCACTGTGCCATCAAACGCAGCTACTGTAACCATCAATTGCTGCCAGTGTGCCCATCAATTGCTCCTACTGTGCCCATCAATTGCTGCCAGTGTGCCGATCAATTGCCACCACTGTGCCCATCAATTGCTGCCAGTGTGCCCATCAATTGCCACTACTGTGCCCATCAATTGCTGCCAGTGTGCCCATCAATTGCTGCCACTGTGCCCATCGATTGCCACTACTGTGCCCATCGATTGCTGCCAGTGTGCTCATCAATTGCCGCTACTGTGCCCATCAATTGCTGCCAGTGTGCCCATCAATTGCTGACACTGTGCCCATCAATTGCTGCCAGTGCCCATCAATTGCCGCTACTGTGCCCATCAAATGCTGCCAGTGTGCATCCCCCGCCCGCCCGGCACTTACCTGTCTCGGTGGGGCAGTGGGTCACGACGACGATATCCTCCAAGCTCCTCAATGTCTTTTACTGCCCTCTCTTCCCGTTCTCTGCTATGATTGGATGCCTGATAGGCGTCCAATCACAGCGCCTGTCGTTTCAGCCAATCAGGTGACAGGTAACAGACCCGAGCACCTGATTGGCTGAGAGGCGGTTCAGTGTTAGGAAAGCGAATATTCATTTGCTTTCCTAACACAACGCTGAGTGAACTGCGAGCGCCCAGCATGGCGCCCGCTGTTCACCTTTTTGGACGCCTATTAGAGCCTATGGCTCTAATCAAGAGCTGCCAAAAAATACCCTGCCGCTGTAATTCAGGCTCCCAGCGTCCATTCACAGCGCCTGTCGTTTCAGCCAATCAGGTGACAGGTAATAGACCCGAGCACCTGATTGGCTGAGAGGCGGTTCAGTGTTAGGAAAGCGAACATTCATTCGCTTTCCTAACACAACGCTGAGTGAACTGCGAGTGCCCAGCATGGCGCCCGCGGTTCACCTTTTTGGACGCCTATTAGAGCCTATGGCTCTAATCAGGTGCTTCCAAAAAATACCCCGCCACTGTAATTCAGGCTCCCAGCGCCCGAAAAAGGGCCGGACACCTGAATAGGGTGCGGTAGCGGCGACCATAGATAGATTCATGCAATGCATGAATCTATCTATGGGGATAGACAGGTGGCAGGAGAGAGGGGGCGCGCCGCCACTGGTTTGCATTTTACTGACAAACGATTAGTAGGGTGTAGTTCCTTAGACTTGCCCTGAAAGTCTTGGGGTCTCACCCTACCTAGTACTTGGGTGTATTTTGCCTTTGCAGGTCCTCTGAAAAATTGGGTTAGCCTGGTTTCGGCCTAATGGGCCACGAGTACCCCAGTCCCCGTCAGAAGTTGCGTACCCCGGGGGATCAGGGCCAGGGTCTTTTCCCTTCAGAGGTGGACCATGTGTTACACCCTTTTGTACACAATTGTTTTGTATGCTCACGTTTTTTAGAGCACCTGGTGTTTAATTTTGAGTGTGCACACTGCACTTTGGAGCTTAAAAAAAGAAATCAGCAAAAAAGTTACACCAATATTTTATAAGCACGGTGTGCCCTCTTTTCAAGGTGACATACAGATGGCCACCATGCTCTCAAAACGTTGGTGTAACTTTTTTGTTGATATTGGACTTCAGTGAATCCTGCTTCAGAATCTACAAGTACTTCTCGGTGCACTGTTTTTTTCTTTGTTGCTGGATTCTGTACAGTACCACCATAGAGCCATGCACCCACCCTTTATAAGGGTTATCTATGTGTAGAACCCCCTGGTGTACATAGTGTGAATAGGTTAGGTGTAATTAGCTTAGGTAAATTTAGTTTGGCTCACAAGTAGCTAAAGTGAGTATGTCTGTGAGGTTCAAGCTCAGGACAGGCTGGAGGACTCTGCAGGTCAGGCCTCTGTCACCTCCTCCTGGTTCTGGAAGTTTTCAGAAACTTCTAGAAGCTAGTGGGTGGAGGTACAGGGGGGTCTGAATATTTATGGGAGTTTGACCAATCCCCAGGCAGTGAGGTAAGATGTGCCCATAAATACTGAAGGGCCTGGCCAGTTGGGGGTTATTGCTGATGGAGTATGGAGTGCTGAGTCGAGGATCGTGAAGCCTGAAGGGGACTCTGGGGCTGGGGGGGTATTGCCTCCAAGCATGGGCGTCCGCTGAAATTTTTTCGGGGGGGGGGCACTTCGGCAGCGGCGATACACAGTCGCATTTTACCCTTTCTTCGACCACTAGCGGGGGCTTAAAAGCGACCCCCCACGTTAAAATGTAAAAACACTCCACTGTGCCTACTGCATCTTTCAATATCTCTTTGCCACTACTACCCCATCTGCACAACTGCATCTCTGCTCCCCTTTACATTACAAAGCACCCCACAGCTCTGGACCACTTTACATTACACAGCACCCCACAGCTCTGGACCCCTTTACATAACACAGCACCCTGCATCACTGGCCCCCTTTACATTACACAGCACCCTGCGCCTCTGGACCCCTTCACACAGCACCCTGCACCTCTGGACTCCTTCGCACAGCATCCTGCACCTCTTGATCCCTTTACACAGCACCCTGCACCTCTGGACTCCTTTACACAGCACCCTGCACCCCCTGCATGTTACATAGACTGTGACAGCCCCCTCCCCCTTCCTACCTTAATCATGCAGCCAGAGGGAGAGACACAGCAGCGCGGGAACTGCTGAAGTTATTTTTCATATTACCTAGAGACTAAGAACATGATACAAGAGATGGTCAGAGGCTACAGACATGATACAAGAGATGATCAGTGGCTGCAGGCATGATACAGTAGATGTCAGAGGCTGCAGACATGATACAGGAGGTGTCAGAGGCTGCGGGCATGGTACAGGAGATGGTTAGAGACTGAGGACATCATACTAAAGATGACCAGAGACTGCAGACATAATACAAGAGATCAAAGCAGCCTCATCTGTGCCCATCAAATGCAGCCTCACTGTGCCCATCATTGCAGCCTCACTGTACCCATCATTGCAGCCTCACTGTGCCCATCAATTCAGCCTCGCCGTGCCCATCAAATTCAGCCTCACCGTGCCCATCATTGCAGCCTCACCGTGCCCATCATTGCAGTCTCACGGTGCCCATCATTGCAGCCTCACTGTGCCCATCAAATGCAGCTTTACGGTGCCCACCAATGCAGCCTCCCTGTGCCCACCAATGCAGCCTCACTGTGCCCACCAATGCAGCCTCACTGTGCCCATTATTGTAGCTTCATGGTGCCCATCATTGCAGCCTCTTTGTGCCCATCATTGCAGCCTCACTGTGCCCATCAATGCAGCCTCACTGTGCCCACCAATACAGCCTCCCTGTGCCCACCAATGCAGCTTCGCTGTGCCCACCAATGCAGCTTCACTTCATTGCAGCCTCGCTGTGCCCACCAATGCAGTCTCGCTGTGCCCACCAATGCAGCCTTGCTGTGCCCACCAATGCAGCTTTGCTGTGCCCACCAATGCAGCTTCTCTGTGCCCATGAATGCAGCCTCACTGTGCCCACCACTGCAGCCTCTGTTCCCACCAATTCCAGCCTCTCTGTGCCCACCAATTGCAGCATTTGTGTGCCCACCAATTACAGCCTCTATGCCCACCAACTGCAGCCTCTGTGCCCAATTGAAGTCTGTGCCCACCAATTGCTGCCCCTGTGTGCCCACCAATTGCAGCCCCTGTGCCCACCAATTGCAGCCCCTGTGTGCCCACCAATTGCAGTCTGTGCCAACCAATTGCCGCCCCTGTGTGCCCACCAATTGCAGCCTCTGTGCCCACTCATTTCAGTCTCACCATTTCCTGGATAGGCGCTCCCCTCCCTCTGTCCTCCGGCACTCGTATCGTATGTCACAAAGCTGGGTCTGTGTGCAAGGTCCCGCCCCCCTAGGCTCGTGTGATAGGCGGAACACTAGAAGACTATCACACGAGCCGGAGTAGGGGGGCGGGACCTTACACACAGACCCAGCTCCGTGACATACGATACGAGCGCCTGAAGACAGAGGGAGGGGAGCTCTGCAGTCGCCGCTTAAAGCGGCCCCAGAGCAGGCTGCCCTGTCACCACGCCTCTGTACTGAGCCGCCCCACTTGCGGGGGGTGCCGGCCTGACACCCCCGCAGTGTGTGGCACACCTCCAGGGGGGGGGGGGCGAGTGACTCCCCTTGCCCTATGGAGCGGACGCCCATGCCTCCAAGCAGGAGCTGAGGAAATTACATAGTTAGTCAGGTTGAAAAAAAGACATCTAGTTCAACCAAAGAAAAATAAAAATACAATCCCATATACACAATCCTTCACCCACAGTTGATCCAGACGCAGGGGTCTCAAACCTGCGGCCCTCCAGCTGTTGTGGAACTACAAGTCCCATCATGCCTCTGCCTATGGGAGTCATGCTTGTAACTGTTTAGCCTTGCAATGCCTCATGGGAATTGTAGTTCTGCAACAGCTGGAGGGCCACCAGTTTGAGACCCCTGATCCAGAGGAATGCAAAAAACAGAGGAAGGAAGGAAAGAAACGGTTTGACCAGAAGGATCTTCACCACTCTTAGGTCTCATTCAGGAGAAACTGTTTTGCAAGGGAGGGCCTGTACAGCAGGAGGCCTGATGAGCAGTATTTGCCAAGCCGCTGGATTTCAAGGGACAGTCTGAGTACCTCTACCTACCAACCCCAGAGCCAAAAAAGAGAGAAGGCAGCTGAATGCAATGTTTAGCTAGTCTTAAAAGAGACAGTGCCACCACTTACCTTAAAACCGCCCGCTCTGGGATTCACTCATAGAAGCTGATATTTTCCAAATAGGGGACATAGAGCTCCTGTTAATAAAACACTACTGACATTATTCCGGAGGGAGTACATAGGATCCATTTTGCTGCAAGTTGTACATAGAAAAGTTGTTCTCCAAGTGGATGTTGAACTCAATTTGGGCATCCCATAATCCCTTATTCCCATCCATAAAAATAAGCCCAAGGTCAGGTTCCTAACTGAGAATGCAAGCTGGGAAAATGCTTGCTGCCTGGCTGTGCAGGATTAGGGGGACCCAAAACCTAGCAGCTCTCTAAAGGGTAGGGCTACATATGGATGCCTGCGCGGTAAATAAAAGGTCAAAAGGTTATTTGGCATCAGAGTGCATTAGTTTGATTGGAAAATGATGAGCTCATGTGTGTGTGTGAGAGCGCTGCACTAATAGAAGCGGGGTCTTAGTACTGTTGGGTGTACAATAGAGTAAACCCTCCTTCAATGGGGCTAATATGCAATAAAAGTGCAGTGTGGATGGACCTTGTTCCGGTGTAGGGCTGCTGCCTTTCTGATCAAGGAGAACTTCCAGTAGATAACAAACTCTGGGGTGGATTTTGAGGAGCGCCCAATACAAGAGTTTATGACACTCAGGGGTCCAATTGTAAAGCTCATTTCATTTCCAACGCATTTGGAGGGAAATTCCACCCCTTCCTCAGGGCTGAAGCCATAGATACACTCTATGACCAAAAGTATTGGGACACCTGCTTTTACACACACAGGAACTTTAATGGCATCCCAGTCTTAGTCCATCGGGTTCAATATTGATTTGGCCCACCCTTTGCAGCTATAACGGCTTCACCTATTCTGGGAAGTCTGTCCACAAGGTTTAGGAGTGTGTCTATGGGAAGGTTTGACCATTCTTCCTGAAGTGCATTTGTGGTCAGGCACTGATGTTGGATGAGAAGGCCTGGCTCGCAGTCTCCACTCTAATTTATCCCAAAGGTGTTCTATTGGGTTGAGATCAGGACTCTGTGCAGGCCAGTAAAGTTCCTCCACCCCAAACTCACTCATCCATGTCTTTATGGACCTTGCTTTGTGCACTATTGCGCAGTCATGTTGGAACAGGAAGGGGCCGTCCCCAAACTGTTCTCACAAAGTTGGAAGCATGAAATTGTCCAAAATGTCTTGGTATGCTGACGCCTTAAGAGTTCCCTTCACTGGAATAAGGGGCCAAGCCCAACCCCTGAAAAACAACCCCACACCATAATCCCTACTCCACCACATGATTTGGACCAGTGCACAAAACAAGGTCTATAAAGACATGGATGATTGAGTTTGGGGTGGAGGAACTTGACTGACCTGCACAGAGTCCTGACCTCAACCCGATAGAAAACCTTGGGATGAATTAGAGTGGAGAATGTGAGCCAGGCCTTCTCATCCAACATCAGTGTCTGACCTCACAAATGCACTTCTGGAAGAATGGTAAAACCTTCCCATAGACACTCCTAAACCTTGTGGACAGCCTTCCTAGAAGAGTTGAAGCAGTTATAGCTGCAAAGGGTGGGCCAACTAAATACTGAACCCTACAGACTAAGACTGGGATGCGTTCATGTGTGTGTAAAGGCAGGTGTCCCAATACTTTTGACAATATAGTGTGTGTGTGAAAAAAAAATCATGTATTATAATATTAATAATATATGTATTGTAATATACCCAATACTTTTGGTAATATAGTGTATAATTGGACCCATGGTGAGATGCACATAGGAGACCTATAGTGATGCTTGATCAAGACTGTCAAGATTGCAAACTGCAGTCTTAAAAAAGCCCTGAGGAAGGGGGTGGCATTTCCCCGAAACACGTCAGATTCACCTGATGCTCTTATTCAGTAAACATTTCAGTTAGACCCCCCAAATGTTATAAACGTTTGTATTGGGCGCTTCTCAATATTGCCTCCAGAGTTTGGAAAATGATGGAGGCATGTACTGTATGCTAAGCACAATGACAGATTTACGGTAATTTAGGAAGAAAGACATCATTTTTTTTTAATGCTGCTTCTGTTTATTTCACAAACTTCACTTTAATATCTGTAAAGTTAATTAACATTCCTGTAAGTGTACATAAGAGCTGGAGGCGGTGTATTACAACAGAGGCATTGTAGGCATTATAGAAGTCCAAGCATGCTCTGCCAATTGGAAACACAAGGGAGCTCCATGATTGTCGACCAAAAGCTTGTAAATACATGTAGGACCCTGTTTTAAAGATTAAATGCTGCCCAAATCTTTATTTTGAGCAGTGCATTGGGGATTTTTCTACCACCCATTACCCAGGGGACCTCCTCCCATCTTCAGTCTAGAAAGCTGACCCCGATGGTGTGTGTCCCACCATAGAAAGAATCTTCGGGTAGGTAGGTTCTCTCTGCTAGGATCTAAGGTGGGAGACATCTGGCCTAGGTCATTGACAGTATTAACGGGTATCAAAACGACTAAACTGCACCCAAAGCTTGAAAAAAATATATTGGTATAGAGTTCTGCTTCAGTTAATAATGTCATTTAAAATTAAGAAGTAGCTAATGTGCTTTTTTATGTAACTCTATTCTAGATATTGCCTATAACAGCATTCATAAGTAATGTCTCCTAACAAGTGTGTAAGACTGTGGACTGGATTTCAGAAAGAAGGCTCCTCTAGGGCGGAGTCTAGTCTATGTTTAACGCTGTGTAATAGTGTGCACTATTTCACTAAATAACAGATGAATACAATGTCAATATACATCACCACTTAGGACAACTGAAGTCTTTTCAGACTCTGGATTCCACTACCGTGTTTCCCTGAAAATAAGCCCGGGTCTTATATTCATTTTGGCAACAAAAGACGCAGTAGGGCTTATTTTCGGGGTAGGTCTTACCATGTAATGTGCTGTCTTCTCTCCCCCTCTCTCTCCCTGCCTGATAGGAATCCCCAGTGTGCACTGAGTTTAAAATGCTTGTAAAATCCTATAATCCACTCTATTACAGTATCATATAATGTACAATGTGTGTGTTTCTGTAATATAATTGTGACAAATACCTTTATTATAGCGCCGCTCTGCGCTTCTGTGACCCGCCGGAGCTCTCTTTCCCACATTTATATTACAGAAACACACATTGTACATTATATTCTACTGTAATAGAGTGGATTATAGGATTTTACAAGCATTTTAAACTAGGGCTTATTTTCGGGGTAGGGCTTATATTGCAGCCCTCCTGGAAAATAACGCTGGGTCTTATTTTCGGGGAAACACAGTAAATACTTTTTAAGGCACTTGCCATGGTACTATAAGGCAAAATGTAAGTACTATCAATTAACTTATTCTTACATTAATTTAACAAATAATAGTTTATACATTATTTATTGCCATAAATTAAAACATTTATTTTAATAATACACTTTAAGTCAAATTGTTACATAAATAATTTAATATTAAATAAATAGAATTAAATCAGATTTAGATTTGTAGCAAGGTGTGATTATAGGCATGGGGAAGCTCTCATTGTTAGATAGACAGCATAGTGCAATGCAGGGGCACCTGATTGGCTCTTAGTGTTGGCTCCTCCCTCTTCCTCTCTGAATGCTGCTGGGCAGGGGATTGCAGAAGGAGAAAAGCAGGAAAGAGGTACAAGTACTTTTGCTAACTGTAGGTAAAAAATACATGAATTGATTTTTTAATTAATACATAACTGGCTTTTTAAATCAGCATGGAGTTTAATTTAAAAATACCCGTTCAAAATATTCAAATGTATCTAGTGCCAATCAAATTTTGCTGATTTGTAATATATTATACATTATATTATATATGTTTAAAATACTTACGATTTAAAACATGTGTCAATTTTTATGGGAGGATGTTATACCTATTGAATTATTCAGTTCATTAGATTAATGTCTCTCAACTCCAGTCCTCAAGTATCCCCAACAGGTCATGTTTTCAGGCTTTCCATTATTTTGCACAGGTGATTTGATCAGTTTCACTGCCTTAGTAATTACCATATCTGTCTCATCTGAGGGAAAATCCTGAAAACATGACCTGTTGGGGGTACTTGAAGACTGGAGTTGAGAAACATTGCATTAGATCAGTGGTTCTCAACTTGGGGGTCGGGACCCCCTCGGGGGTCGAATGATGATTTGCCAGGGGTCACCAAATCCTGGACTGTTTCTGAAGCCCGCACCACTCTCCCAGCCTTTTCGTGGCTACCCAGCAGAGCAGTCCCTATAGCCTGTTGCCGCCTAGCTGGGCTGTTCCTGGAGCCCTCGGCCGCCCACTCAGCCTCTTTGCAGCCACCCATTCAGTTCACGGCATGGGTAGGGGGCAGAGACTAGAGGTCAGCTGACTGGTGAGGAATGTGAAGTGGGAGGGGCTGGAGGAGACCCTTTCTTCTGATTTCAGCATAGGTGTCACTGCTACGAGACACCACAAAGTAGGAGACATAGTGAGTAACACTACCTGTAATTATAGTTGCCATTAAAAGTCCCCACTAGAGTTCTCAGATCAGCAGAAGACCTTTATCAAGAGCATTTAAGTTGGCTGATCAGAACTCCCCCTAGCACTGCCACTCATCCCATCCCCCCCACCAGCACTGCCACTCATCCCAACTCATCCCAACAGGGAGATGAAAAGAGGGGGAGGAACAAAGAAAAAGGGAGAGAAAGAATAAGAGAAATAACAAGAAAGATGGACTGGGAAGGGAGAGAGGGATGGGGGAAAACAAGAAAGAAATTAGCATAGCGAGGGATAAAAGGGAAAGAAAGGAGAAAAAAAGAGAAAGAATGGTGCATCCTAAAATGTACCATAAGGGTTTTAATATTGTACGAGTGGAAGGGACTCCGGGAGCGCTAAATATCCATGGGTTAGGGACGCAATTTACTTGTCTTGCCTTGGGGGCTAACAACCCACGCTACGAAAATAATTTTACTGTTAGGGGTCCCCACAACTTGGGAAATTTTATCAAGGGGTCACGGCACTAGAAAGGTTGAGAAGTTAGAACCACTGCATTAGATGATATGATATTGTGACTACATTTAATTAATTATAATTGACCCACAATTAAAGCTATTTTTTATTTTTATTTATTTATTATTATTATTAATATTATTATTATAGTTACATAGTTACATATGTAACTTTTTTCAACCTCACCTACTATGTTACTATGTTACATAGTAGGCGAGGTTGAAAAAAGACACAAGTCCATCAAGTTCAACCTATTTGTGTGATTTTATGTCAGTATTACATTGTATAACCCTGTATGTTGTGGTCGTTCAGGTGCTTATCTAATCGTTTTTTGAAATTATCGATGCTCCCCGCTGAGACCACCGCCTGTGGAAGGGAATTCCACATCCTTACCACTTTTACAGTAAGGAACCCTCTACGCAGTTTAAGGTTAAATTGCTTTTCTTCTAATTTTAGTGAATGGCCGCGTGTCTTATTAAATAATATAAATATATTATTATATATTTTGTTTTGTCAGGACTAATAAATAATTTAAAAAACAGACAGACTGAATAGTTTTCAGGCCATTTAATGGGATTAAAAAAACAAAAAATATTTATGAAACTTTCTTAATTTAATGTTTACATTAGAAACTTCCAATTAAATTTAAAACCGATTTTTGAAAAATGTTGTAAGGTTTAATAAAAATGTCTTTAGGCAGACTGAAAAGTTTCCAGGCCATTTTATGAGATGTTAACAAAAGGTTTATGAATGTATTTTTCAATTTAAAGTTTCTTACTTTCAATTGAATCTAAAAATTATATTTTCATTTATTTTTTTCAGATCTAATAAAATTCCATTAGGCAGACTGAAAAGTTTCTAGGACTTTTCAGGGTAATTTTAAAAACCAAAGATTCACGTAATTTTAAACATCAAAGGGGTAAAAAACAAAAATGTTATGTTTATATTGGTTACTTCCAAATGTTGTCAGGCTTAATAAAAATTTCTTTAGGCAGACTGAAAAGTTTCCAGGCCATTTGATGAGATGTTTAAAAACAAAAGGTTTATGAGTGTATTTTTCAATTTAAAGTTTTACTTACTTTCAATTGAATCTAATACCGATCTTTCAATTTTTTTTTTTTTTTTTTTTACGATCTAATAAAATTTCATTAGGGAAACTGAAAAATTTCTAGGTCTTTTGATGGTAATGTCAAAAACCAAAGATTTGTGTAATTTAAAAAACCAAAGATTTAAAAAACAAAAATGTCATGTTTTCATTGGTTACTTCCAATTAAATCTAAAACTGAATTCTAAAATATTTTTTCAGGTCTAATAGAAAAAGTCATTAAGCAGATTGGAAGGTTTTCAGGCCTATCAATGGGATTTTTAAAAATATTCTCAATTAAATGCAAAATTGATTAAATGGTAAAAGTGGTGATATTTAAACAGTTTCCTTGACTATTCATTTAAACTGACTGAAACCAACTTAAGCCCTGTACACACGATCGGATTTCCTATGGATTCTAATCCGATGGATTTTTCCATCGGAAATCCGATGAAGCTGACTTCCATCAGTCTTGCCTAAAAACCATCAGTCAAAAATCCGACCGTCCCAAACGCTGTGACGTAAAACACTCCGACGAGCCAAGAAAAATGAAGTTCAATGCCTCTGAGCATGTGTCGACTTGATTCTGAGCATGCGTGGGTTTTTTGTCCGATGGAGTTCCACACAGACGATCGGATTTTGCTATCGTTTTTTTTCCCCATCTGATAAATTTAAAACATGTTCTATTTTTTCACATCGATGGAAAAAAGACCGATGGGGCCCATACACGATCGGTTTGTCCGATGAAAACAGTCCACCTGTTTTCATCGATAAAAACGATCGTGTGTACGCGGCATAAGGATGTTTTTTTATTGGTTATAGGATTTTATCTTTATGTGATATAAAAGTATACTTTTTAAGGGGGCATTTTAATTCCTGCAGTCATCCTTTTTCGGTTTTGGATTGTTTACATTGAAGCCCTTTAGCGTTTTTTTTGTTTGTTTTTTTTCAGTATTGCAGATAAGAAATTCAAAAATGAATAAATTGTAAATGGATGCATATGGTAGACGGTTGTGTTTTTTTCTTTTCTTGGGTGTAAAGCTAAAGTCTAAAGTTTTGATTCAAGTCTCGGCTTGTTCCTGTTAGTGTTGATCAGGGACCTGAACAAAAAATGGTCCCATTAGCTGCACCCACCCTTCTATAATCTGCAGTGTATTTACCCCAGTCAAGGAAAAATAAATATGCGCAATGATCATGCTGAGGGGTCATCACATGAGGATCTTCTAAAACACCAGACCGTGAAATGATCCAGAAGACCCTCCAGCAGACGGGCCGAGTCCTCCTGATGAGCCATCATCATCGCTGTCCTTGTCGAAGTCCTGCCACCATAAAGGAGATTTCAGTAGTGGGGAAATATAAGCTGCTGTGTTCCTGGCTTCCTTTTCTTGCTCCTGGAAAAAGAAGACAAATCCAAAAGTTCTGGAGCTTTTAAGAGAACAAGCGCACTTTAAAAACCCCCTTCAATATCAACAGTCCTGCCAGTTTAAATTTCCTTCTACTATCCATATAATTTTTATTTCTTATGGCAAAAGCACACTTTTTATTTTAATAGGTTCTCTGATAAGAATTATATCCACTGCAAAAAGAAACATAACTTAATCCTGTTTAATTAAAATAAAAAATTATTATTATTATTTAGGTACTTATATAGCGCTGTCAATTTAGGCAGCGCTTTACATATACATTGTACATTCACATCTGTCCCTACCCTCAAGGAGCTTACAATCTAAAGTCCCTTACTCCCTAACATTCATATACTAGGGCCAATTTAGACAGAAGCCAATTAACCTACCAGCATGTCTTTGGAGTGTGGGAGGAAACCCACGCAGGCACAGTGAGAACATGCAAACTCCAGGCAGGTAGTGTCGTGGTTGGGATTCGAACCAGCGACCCTTTTTACTGCTAGGTGAGAGTGCTACCCACTACACCACTGTGCCGCCCAGTAAAAATTTAAAAAATAAATGGAGAGCACCACTATAAATGCCAGGATGAGGGAAGTCCTAGTCAGATGGGGCATGGAAAAAAAACATCCCTCAGCCATGCAGATGTAACCAGCTACTGCAAAAGCCCTGCATAGGGCAGAGGGCCCCAGGTGAGATAGTCCAATAGCAAGAAGAGCCAACTGTGGTCATCCTGTGTCTAATGAAACATGGACTAAGTCGACTGGAAATATGGTCTATCTGGACTGCGAGTGGGATGCAAAAGGCCTTCTAGGCCAGGCTAGTGTTCTCTGAGTACTAATGCCCCTGGGACTTCTAGTGAAACCTGGGATAAGTTTACTAAATTCAGAGGTGCAGCTGCAGCAGTTCTGTCTCTGGAACGACATGAAGGGAGATGTGAGCTGGATGCATAAAGCCTAACAGGCAAGTCAGAGCCCTCTGTGTGAGTACTGATGACCCAGGGAAGTAAGAGAGTAACATCATGGAGGGGGAACATAGTAGAAAGACTGGTATACTGTAGAAGACACCTTGTTATTCTCGGCTGACAGAGCAGGATGCTTCATCTTGTGAATCACGGTTTGAAGAGAAGATATAGTATATGGGAAGTTGAGTGCTTGTGGTGCTCCCAAAGAGAGGAGAGAGAGAGTGAGAGATACGAAGGCCCCTTTCACACTGAGGCGTTGCAACAACGCGCTAAAAATGATTAGCGTTATTACCGTGTTTTTTTGGTAAAAAGGATTATTTGGTATCCCACAATCCTCCACTCTACTGCGGTCATGTGACCTTCCCACAGCTTCTGGGCGTTTTCACCGTGTTTTTACAGCGGTACTCATTCATTTCAATGGGGATAGGCATTTTTACAGCGCTATTTTATGCGCCCCAAAGATACTCCAAAAAAGCTGTTTGCAGGATTTTTTCCAACGCACAGCCAGCACAACGCCTCAGTGTGAAAGCCCTCAGGGCTTTCACATTGAGAATGCTGGGGCAGGATTATTTCAGGCGCTTTTACAGCGCTATTTTTAGCGCTAAAACGCCTGAAAAACGCCTCAGTGTGAAAGGGGCCTAAGAGAAGATGGCCTATCAGTGATGTGCAATGTGTGGCTTTTCACAATGACTACTACAGCTCGGCCACTTATGTGTTAGACGATGTATGCAAAAAACACCTTAGTAACGTGTCGAAACTACAACTTTTATGTGGACATTGCTTTCTTGTGAATATAAAGGCTAATGGCCGGGGATATCGTTGGGAAGGCTTATGACAAGGAGCACAATATGGCGAAGGCTAAGAACTACCAGCCGTGGGTTGTAGTCCTATTCTAGAAGAAGCAGGAGCTTGAGTGATTTGGCACCAACAGTCGACCAATCAGAAGTTCCCTTACAAGTAGCAGGGTACACTTGACCACAGACATGTTCCAGTAAGTATTACATCACTTCCTGGTTCAGAGCTGTCATTCTCTGGCAGCGCTGGCTGGGGAAGCACCTAATGGAGTATGATCTTTGTTCTTTTAGCTACAGTGGAGTATAGGGGAGACATCAAGGGTCTATCCATCAACAGAATCTGTCACAACCTACATGCTATGACATAGGGGTCTATTGGCCTGCTACGAGACAGCAATAACATTTTGTAGAAAAAGGTTTTAAACATTTAAAGTGCCAATTTTTTTTTTTTTTTTTTTTTTAAAAGCCCCCACCCCCACATACATAAATACATGCACTGGGACGCCTACGTAGAAAAACGTTGATTGTCCTACACATGTTATATATTGTCACGAAAGCCGGAGTGACTGCAAAAATACAAGGCCCATTATTCATGGTTAACTCTAAAATGATGACCTGTAGGGGCTTTTAAAGTGTCACCTATGGACAATTTTGAGTACTATAGTTTACCACCATTTCACGGTAGCATGCAGATTTAAAGTTTTACATGTTGGGTGTAAAAATTTACTTGGCACAACCTAATCTTTTGTCTTTTACAAAATAATTGACTAATATATTGTGTTTTTGTGCACTAAAATTAACTTGTATAAGGTGTATTTTTTTTTACCAGAAATATGGGTTTGATAAAAGGTTGTGCCAATGTCATGCAATATAAAAATAGCAAATACCACTATTTTATTCTCCAGGGTCTATGCTTTCATAATGTGCATTTTTAACATGTGCGCAACATTTTTACAAAATGGCTCTGGGACTGAAGTGGATAAGCTGAAAAAAAGACTGCAGCTCACCTGCAAATACTTGATGTTATCTTTAGTAATTGCTTCCATTAGCTCCTTGTTCAGAGAGGTATCACCATGTGGCTTGGCTGCTTCTAAGTCTTGTGCTCCCTCGGGAAGGCCATATGGCCGGTGCCTGTAGAAGAGCACATAGGCTGTATCCTTGGGAAAAAAGGATGTTATGTTGCTGACAGATTCAAAGGATGAAAAAGTCACTCTGGTGTCATTGAAGAGGTACCACTGGATTTCCATATCCAGATGTTTGTCAGGAGGAAACCTTTTCATATCAGCACTGGGAGGTTTGTGGCTCTCGTTGTCCATGCACTCTCTAGAATAACAATAGTAGTGACCGCTTTCGGAAGACAATCCAGAATGTACAATTACGGTACACAAGTCATAGGTTGCAGACTGGTGTACCTTCATAGAGGCATATCTACTGCCCCTTTCTATAGATGCGTTCTCTGGCTGAGGGGAAGAAGGCACATGGATAGGTAACTTGAGAATCAGTGGAATGGATACATTGTCCAAGATTTTCCTCCTCTTCATGGCCTTTAAATCAAATGAAAACCTGAGCAAACTCAAAATAAGGTATCGTGGACCAGTGGAAAGCTCCACAATTTTCTCTGCATCTTGTAAAGACAGACAAGTTTCACATCGATATTTATTGTCTGCTGTCAACATCTCTGGGCATAAGAAATGGTTGATCAGATCAGAAAGGGCAAGGGAACATTTCTTGGGACCAGCTTTTTCAAAGGAGTTGACAGTGCTCAAATTCCGAATGCCAACCACCATACAATTATTTTCATCTTTGTCCTTAGTGGAATCTTTTCCATGAATTTTCAAGGCTTCAGCTGGGCTCACTTTACCTCGATTTTCCTCAATTTTCTGATGCCACCTGACATCATCTAGACAGTCCGTGGTTTGTAAGGGATGAGCTTTGGGTTTAGTGTGAGCATCATATGGTCCTACCCCTTCTTCTGGTGGAGAGGAAGAATTAGAAGCTTGAGGAGGCTTTTTTTTTGTGCATTCACTTGGAGGAAAAGCCAAAGATAAGTCAGTAAAAGCTTCTTCCCTTGCCGAAACACATTGACATTTCAGACACCGAATTTTGGTAACAATTCTTCCACCGAACATCTGCTCTATTAATGTCCTGTTTCCCAAGAGGGTGTTCTTCGATTGTAAACTACTGCTAGTTTGGGCCAAGGTTTGGGAAATTCTCTTTCCAGTTTTCTCTTCTTCATGAAGCCTTTAAGGAGAACAGCAAATTAGAAATAAAAGTCTCAAAAATAAAAAAATACCTTCAATAAAAAGAAGTCACACTTGAGTGTCACAAAGAAATGTTAACAAAGGTAAAAAATACTTTTAAGTGTATGCTTAACGTTCAGTACATCTCTGCAATACATATACATTTCCCTATGTTTTACCCATAAAAATGTTGCAGGCCCAAAAAACACCTGTTGATCTGCTAGAATTTCACTGAGCTCTTACATTTCTATTTGGCCTGATAAAATAGTGCATTTTCTGCACCTAAATTTCAATCAGTGTTGTAAGCCCACTGGACTATAGAACTCTGATTTTCTCCTTTCCTGCCCACAAAATTTATGTAGAAAAAGGGCTCTTATGAGATAGTTATGGTGGTGTGCCTACGTCAGTAAGAACCTCCTGCAAGGACTTTACAAGCCTGGTAATTTTACAAGCTTGCTTTTCACTACAGAAAAATGTAAAAAATAGAGACATGCTCTAGAGCAGTGGTTCTCAAATAATGGGCCATAGCCCACTGCCACTCCACAGTCTCCTTCCTCCAGGACCTCCAGCTAGCTGCTTATCCCCTAACCTCCCATAGTGTCTCCTAGCTACCATAGGCACTACGCAACCTCTCACAGTGCCCACAGCCACCCTAGGAGCCCTCCATGCCTACCAACCTTTGACAATGCCCCCAGCCCCATATAGTGACCCTTAACTTGCAAAAGAGCCCCGAGCTCCTGATAGTGCTTCCAACAGTGTTCCAGAGTGCCCCTAACCCCTGCATCACCCTCCAGCCTCCCACATTGCTCTTACAAAATGCCCAGCTTTATGTAGAGATCTCCAGCTTCCTCTAAGGCCCCATCCCCTGAAATTGCCTCCAGCTCCTTCTAGAGACCTCATGACCTAAAAGGCCACTATGTCTGCTGCAGAGTCTCCTAACCCTCTCCAAAACCTTCTTCCCCCCACAGTAACACCCAGTCTCATCCAAAGCCTTCCAGAATTTCAGTACATATTTTGTATTCCCATACTTTTTTGTTAGTATGAACTGATTTTTTTTAATGTTGGGGCATAGAAGGTTTCAGAAGAATTTACCGGATCCTGGTCCTAATAAGGTTGAGAACAACTGCTCTAGAGAGGGAGAAGGTGGTGTGGGGTTAAAATTGGAAAATGCCCCTTTAAAAGCAAAACAGAGGTATTATTTTTGTGGTAAAATGAAGTGGTGCTTCTGCTTACCGATCTAGGAGATATTTCAGATATTCTGAGCAGTCTTGCTGAATGCCGGGAGTAAACCAAGGAGGCCAAGAAGAAGCCAAAAAGCTTTCTGGTGAGACTGCAGGACGCTGTGGAACAAAAACACAAAACTGAATCAATAATTTGACTTACAATATTTTCACATAATAATAAAATAAAACATATTAAAATTGGCCAACATTTTGGTTACAGGCTCTCCTGCTTTTCCTACGTTTGATCTTGGCTGTAGCTGCACTCGGACACTCCTTGAACCTTCCAGTACTGAAAGGCTTCAAGGCCTCCAACCTTCTTTTGCACAAATGTATTGACTTAGTTGTCAAAAGAATGATAGTTAGGGTCAAAGGATACCAAACAAAAGCAAAAATTTCCTCCATTCAGTAGACTCTTCTAGTATCTGTTCACTTTCGTCCACAAGTTAAAATTCTTTATACCTCTTCCACAGGCTCATGGGAACTCCTTAGGCCCAGATGGACATCCACCTTTAAATATCTTTAGTCCTTGTTACAGACTAATTTTCAAAGAACGGGATATGGGACTTTAAAGGTGCTGTAAGGCTTCATCAGGACTGGACGTTGAAGAATATTTTAATGAATTATTGAAATAGAAAATTCCCACTTTAGATGTAAAAGAGAAAAACATACATTAGCATTGATTTTATAACATGTCAATATAAAAAGAGATAGGTCTTGGCAAGGCATGCATAAAGGTTTGGAGATATTAAAATATTCTTCAATGTCCAGTCCTGATGAAGCCTTACAGGGGAAACTGTTGAACACAAATGGACGTTATTGTCTGTTAAATGTTAGGTAGTAGATGTATACCTGTAACGGTTAATGAAGTGTGTATATCAGTTTTTTATTTGATGTGATCAATACATTTTCTACTTTTTTATAAAGACTTTGTTGCTGATATATTAGCACCTTTAAAGTCCCATATCCAGTTCTTTGAAAATTTGCCAAATTTAGGGATGTCGGTGCTATAAAATATTGTTTGAAGGTATGCCAATCTCTGCCCACTACCCTTTGACCTTGTTACAGACTAGGTTAGGACTCAAACTGCAACAAACCAAATTGACCCTAACAGTTCACGTTAAAAACAAAGAGTTTCGTTTGCACACGTTGCAAATATATTTCTCAAAATGATAGAGTTAGAACTGCAGTACACTGGGGTGCCGTGACGTGGCCGCTGCAGCTTACGCATATATTTGCAAATGTGTGCAAACTAAACCCTTTGGTTTTAATATGGAGTGTTAGGCTTCATGTAAACAGGACTTTTCAAAACCTCTTCTTAACACAGCTAGTAACCGACGTTTACAAACATGACACTACCACCACCATGCTTCACTGATGAGGTGGTATGCTTTGGATCATGAGCAGTTCCTTTCCTTCTCCATACTCTTCTCTTCCCATCACTCTGGTACAAGTTGATCTTGGACTCAACTGTCCATAGGATGTTGTTCCAGAACTGTGAAGGCTTTTTTAGATGTTTTTTGGCAAACTCTAATCTGGCCTTCCTGTTTTTGAGGCTCACCAATGGTTTACATCTTGTGGTGAACCCTCTGTATTTACTCTGATGAAGTCTTCTCTTGATTGTTGACTTTGACACACATACACCTACCTCCTGGAGAGTGTTATTGATCTGGCCAACTGTTGTGAAGGGTGTTTTCTTCACCAGGGAAAGAATTCTTCGTCATATACCACAGTTGTTTTCCGTGGTCTTCCGGGTCTTTTGGTGTTGCTGAGCTCACCGGTGCGTTCTTTTTTTTCAGGATGTTCCAAACAGTTGATTTGGCCACACCTAATGTTTTTGCTATCTCTCTGATGGGTTTGTTTTGTTTTTTTTAGCCTAATGATGGCTTGCTTTACTGATATTGACAGCTCTTTGGATCTCATATTGAGAGTTGACAGCAACAGATTCCAAATGCAAATAGCACACTCGGAAATTAACTCTGGACCTTTTATCTGCTCCTTGTAAATGGGATAATGAGGGAATAACACACACCTGGCCATGGAACAGCTGAGCAGCCAATTGTCCCATTACTTGTGGTCCCTTGAAAAGTGGGAGGCACATATACAAACTGTTGTAATTCCTGCACTGTTCACCTGATTTGGATGTAAATTCCTTCAAATTAAAGCTGAAAGTCTGCAGTTAAAGCACATCTTGTTCGTTTTATTTCAAATCCATTGTGGATTCCAAATCCATTGTGGTGGTGTATAGAGCCAAAAAGATTAGAATTGTGTCGATGTCCCAATATTTATGGACCTGACTGTATATACATAATTAAGCGAATAATGTCACATATATTGATGTATTTTAAATAATAATGTTTCTTTCATAATATTTTTCATAATGTATTGTTTGGATATTCATAAAACCCATTAATGCATATATATATATATATATATATATATATATTATGATGAGGGTTACCAATATGAGATCCTATGAAAAGTTTAAAAGTATTAGAAGCTGTTATGGTGAAAAAATTTACAGGGTTAAATTCCAATGATCTGCGTTTCATATTTATATCTTCTTTGGAGACGAGATGTCTGAAGTGGTTTGACAGTTTATGGTGTTTTACTAAGCCAAGGTCAGAAGGACATGAAAGGTCATGAAAATAACATTAAAAGTAATTTCTTATACAACACTGCCCCTGGTGGTGAAAATAGTAAGAATTCAAGATGGCCACCAGACTTGGTTGTCATGGTAACATAGAAACACACCGTCATTTTACATCATTAATTACGTAGTAGTGACACACACACCCACTTTATGGGTGGGATAAAAGTAGTTATACAGAGCAGAGAATAAAGCTGGAATGCAAAGGCTAGAATGTGAGGAGATACGAGGCTAAAGGAAGATCTCAGAAGAATCTGGAGAGAGACTGGGAGATCTTGAAAGGCGCAATGATGTAGGAGGTTGAAAGTACTCCTTTAGGGACACCTCACTTAAACCTTCTCAAAACCAAAATTTCATAGACCATCGGTAAAGTATTAATCTTCTATATTAATATTTTCATGTGTACCTTTTTGGTAATTGAATTGTTTTTGCACATACATTACTAAAACCATTTAAAGCGGAGGTTCACCCTAAATTTACCCTTTCTATTCCTAAGATCCTAGTGCTATGTAGAATAACATGTCACTAACCTTTTTCACTTTTGGTTGCTGTAAATTACGAAAATTTTCTGAATTCTGTTTAACTTCCTGCTTTTCCTCCCGCGGGAGTAGGCGGGTCTTTTGTTTTCCCCGGCGGCGCTATGTCTCCTGGGATGTCGGCGCAATGTCTCCTGGGAGCAAAGTGTCATGCTTCCCAGGAGACGCCGCCCAGCGTAATCCCTCCCAGGAGACGCGCATTCACTGCTACCCGGAACTATACTTGTGGGCTTCAAGATGCCCACAAGAAAAATGGAAAAACAAGGAAGTGATTTTATAAGCGTTTCTTTCTTACGAAAACGGACGGGGGATGTTTTGTAGCGCTGGACAAGTGAGTACTAAAAAGTCAACATTAGTCACATTGAATGCACTTAAAAAAATAATAATTATGGACCGCAGAACCTCCGCTTTAAATATATGGCAGAGCAAATTGGAGTTGTATTATTTTTAACTGCAGTATGAAATAATTATATTCCAAATATTAAGAGACATACATACACAGTTTTGTTTGTCTCTAGAAAGCTAAGGCCAGTGTCTGTACAATGGTTTTATTATAATATGTGTTCAAGAATAGATTCATTCTAAATTTAAAAATAAGTCTTGATTAAATTATCAAGCTACATGCATAGTATAACATTTTGTCTGTGCATTTTAAAGTGTTAGGCTTCATGTACACGGGACGTTGTTCAACCACTCCTGAACGACTTAACTTGACAGCTAGAAACCAGTGTCTAAAAACGACCGTTTAGCCGCGTTTACATGCCGCGTTTAGCCGCGTTTGCGTCTAGAAGCATTTGAATTTTTTTTTATTTTTTTTGTTTTGTTAAAATGAAAAACGTCTGTAAACGTAACGCTGCTAAACGCGAGTTGCCGCGTTTAACCGCGTTTGGCGCTTCAATTGCCTCTAAACACAGCTTCTGAACGCATTTTTTTGGGTTCAAGAAAAAGTCTCTAAACACAACTGCCTAGATACGACTATAAACGAACCAGTGTGCATGTACTGATAAGATAACATGGAGGAGAGTTCAGGAGCAGTTGAAAAAAATGCCCAACTGCTCCTAAACGTCCGTTTACCAACAGCAGTGTACATGAGGCCTGTTAGAAGGTCTGTTTGTTTTGAGAAGGAATCACGGTGCTAAAGTAAACACCATTTGTTTACACAAGTCCGTGAAGCCACGGAAAGCTATTCACTAAGTTACCAAGTCTAAAATTTACCGTTATCATTCAAGTATTGAAATCTGGTATTTTGTAATAAGAGTTTGCGTAGAAATGTGATTATTATCTGTATCATCATTTATCTTTGATATTTAAAAGTATATCCATTTTTTTTATTATCATGAAATATACCTGATATTATTATTTTACACTGTATTTTTAGCTATTAAATATATATATTTTAAGCATATCATTTGTGTCACTTGTCTTCAAAATAGCACAGATAAACCAACTTGAATTACTAGTTGTAATTGTGGAAAAATTTAAAATTTAAAATCTACCAAAATTTACATAATTTCATAAATATAATACTGTTTTATTATTTCAGTATAATCATTCTGACAACACCCTTCATCACGTGCATCCTCATGCAGGGTGGTGGATGAAAGGGGCGTGTCTGTCCAGATATGTTATAGTATATTGTACACCAGGGCAGGGTGGTCTGACCCGGGTGCCTCATCATATTTAAGCATACTGTCCAAATGCTGTAAAAAGAAAAGCAAAAGATAAGTCTGAGAAAATGAAGGTTGTGGATACAACGTTTATCTGGCTGAATATTTAATTCTGTGACTTAAAAAAAAAAACTGAAAACAAAAAAAAACACTTACCTGACTGTGCTCAAGAAAAGCAAATAGGTACTGCAGCTTCATCATCAGAGGCTGGGAGCTGCTGTCCCGCAGGCAGAGCACTGAGTGTCTGAAACTGACAACACAAAGTCAATGGACATTAACGGAAATCAACATTATTCTTACGTTTATTGGAGTCAGATCGGAACAAGATGGATTCTCTTCTATTGTTACACCTACTATACTTCTGCTGCATTGCAACTGTAGGAGCTCAGGGTACCCCACCATGGCTGTATTATCTACCATAACTGCAGTCGTGGGCCAGTGCCTAGGGCAGCTGGGTTAGAATGGGCAGCACCAGGCCTCAGAATCCATTATTTGTCATAGCTTTTCTTTGTTTCTTTCTATTGGTCACCTCTGGGCATTTGTGGCTAAACTCAGCAATAAAACTGTAGGAGGCAATAGGTGCAGGGAATGTTGAGAGGAGAACACTCACTACAATTCAAGAAACATAAAACCATTTCTCCTTTTTATGCCTGGCGGTCTGTATATACACTATATTACCAAAAGTATTGGGACACCTGCCTTTACAGGAACATGAACTTTAATGGCATTCCAGTCTTAGTCTGTAGGGTTCAATATTGCGTTGGCCCACCCTTTGCAGCTATAACAGCTTCAACTCTTCTGAGAAGGCTGTCCACAAGGTTTAGGAGTGTGTCTATGGGAATGTTTGACCATTCTTCCAGAAGCACATTTGTGAGGTCAGGCACTGATGTTGGACAAGAAAGCCTGGCTCGCAGTTTCCGCTCTAATTCATCCCAAAGGTGTTCTATCGGGTTGAGGTCAGGACTCTGTGCAGGTCATTCAAGTTCTTCCACCCCAAACTCACTCATCCATGTCTTTATGGACCTTGCTTTGTGCACTGGTGTGCAGTCATGTTGGAACAGGAAGGGGCCATCCCCAAACTGTTCCCACAAAGTTGGGAACATGAAATTGTCCAAAATGTCTTGGTATGCTGACACCTTTAAGGGGTTGTAAAGGTTCACAGGTTTTTTTTTTTAGATAACAAACATGTTATACTTACCTCTTCTGTGCAAGGGTTTTGTACAGATCTGCCCCGATACTCCTTTTCTGGGGTCCCCCAGCGACGCTCCTGGCTCCTCCCGCGCCAAGTGCCCCCTCGGAGACCCGCTTTCCAAGAGGGGACTCGTGCAGGCGCGCTCCCGAGTCCTGTTGCTGCGTCCATTGACACAGACAGCAGGACTCGCCCCCGCTCCCGTGTCACTGGATTTGATTGACAGCAACAGGAGCCAATGGCTCCTTCTGCTATCAATCTGTCCAATAAGGACCCAAGACAGTGGTTGGAGCTGCTGGGCTCGTTCTCATTGATCGGGTTCAGGTAAGTAAAAGGGGGGCTCTGGAGGGCAGCTGCACTGCAGAAGGTTTTTTCACCTTAATGCATAGAATGCATTAAACCACAAGGGTTTACAACCACTTCACTGGAACTAAGGGGCCAAGCCCAACCCCTGAAAAACAGCCCCACACCATAATCCCCCCACACTGATCTTTCAAAGCCTGTAGACTTTACCTTACACATTAGCCGTGTGTGGGGAACTGTGTCAAACGCTTTTGCAAAATCCAAGTATACCACGTCCACAGCCACCCCTCTGTCCAAGGTTTTACTTACCTCTTCATAAAAAGAGATCAGGTTTGTTTGACAACTTCTGTCTTTCATGAATCCATGCTGTCTGTTGCTTAAAATATTTTTTTTTCCAGCAAGAACTCAACTATGAGGTCTTTTATTAATCTCTCCAGTATCTTCCCAACTATAGAAGTTAAACTTACAGGTCTATAGTTACTTGGTAAAGGCTTTGGTCCCTTTTTAAATAGGGGCACCACATTGGCCCTGCGCCAATCCAGTGGTACCATTGCAGTCATTAAAGAGTCCCTAAAAATTAGAAACAATGGCTTTGAAATGACAGAGGTTAATTCTTTTAGGATCTGTGGGTGTATGCCATCTGGTCCAGGTGCTTTATCCACCTTTATTCTATCTAAATATTTCTGGACCAGATCACTTTTGAGCCATTGTGGATACAATACTTTGTAGAACCCCCTTTCACAGCAATTACAGCTGGAGGTCTTTTTGGGGATGTCTCTACCAGCTTTACACATCTAGAGAGTGACATTGTTGCCCATTCTTCTTTACAAAATAGCTCAAGCTCTGTCAGATTGGATGGAGAGCGTCTGTGAACAGCAATTTTCAAGTCTTGCCACAGATTCTCAATTGGATTTACGTCTGGACTTTCACTGGACCATTCTAACACAAGAATATGCTTTGATCTAAACCAGTGGTCTCCAAACTGCGGCCCGGGGGCCAGATGTGGCCCTTTGCTTGCTTTGATCTGGCCCTTGGGGCACCATTTTCTAACACTGATACCAACAATAGACATAATTTCCCCCCCCCCAATGACACCAAATGAAGGGGGACAATTCCTCCAAATGACACCAATGATACTACACAATTTCTTCCAATGACACCAGCAATGGGCCTCAATGACACCAATCATGGGGCGCACAATTCCTCCAAATGTTATCAAGTGTGGGGCACAATTCAACCTAATGACACAAACAATGGGGCTCAATGATGGGGCACAAATCCTGCCAATGATATCAAGGGTGGGGCACAAATCCTGCCAATGATATCAAGGGTGGGGCACAAATCCTGCCAATGATATCAAGGGTGGGGCACAATTCCTCCCAATGATATCAAGGGTGGGGCACAATTCCTCCTGTAGCGGGGTGTTCCCCTTTAATGCAGACAGACAAGAAGTTCCAGGTGAGAGGTGAGTCTGGAGGAAGTAGAGAAAAGACATTGCTGAAGTGAGAGCAGAGTGAGAGACTACATTACCCAGAACCCCATTCGGAAATGTTTCCATCACAGAGACTCATGGGAGGGGTTATAAAAGGAGCAGGCGAGGCTGGGCTCGGCCTCTTTTGGGACACGAGACTTCAGGAACTGATCCTCCTGTGCGGAGGGGACAGAGTGCAAGGCCTGAAGCCTGAGGCCTTGCGCAGCACCAAAGAGCCTTCCACCTCACTGCGAGCCTGGGTGGCATCCGACATCTCTTACCTGCAGCCTAGATCGGATCGGGGACCGGATCGCAGCAGCCGCTGTGTGAGAGTGAAGACACAGCTGGTGGAAGTCCCGGACTGAGATCGTGTCCGGCGGGTGAGCGAGCGTAAGCTCATTCCATAACCTGCTTATAGAACTGTGCCTATAGACTGCCGTGGCCTACTGCCTCACACTTGAGACTCTCACTGGAGATCCACAGCAGGACTGATCCAGAGGATCTCCAGTGAAGTGTTGTTAGTTCTTGAAGACCCCTTTTGGATTAAAAATGTTGTTTATTCTTATGTGCACCACCTCTACAGATTGCCGGTGAAGAAATCATCATCTTTACAGACTGAGTTCTAATATTAGGAATCAGGCCTGATTCAGTAGTTAGCTTATTTAGCTGCTGCGCCACAGGGCGCTTAGTCAACGGTCGCCTCACGTGGCGTTCCATTACTATCCCCTTTAAAGTATAAGTGTGTTTGTTACTGCAGGGCTTTGCAGCCAAGTTCATGCTAACCTGTTATTATTGTTTATCCGCTTTATGACCAGTTCAAGTAAACCAGTTATTTCCTTATCACTGCTTTGGTGTCCTATTCTCTCATAGAGTATAAGTAATATATGTGTATACCCCTAGACTAATTGTGCCAGAGAGGGTAGAGTATATTGCCGGGGGGTTGGCAGAGCTGTCTTCAGGGCCCAAACTAAATCTGCGGCCTTCTTAGTTGGAGGTATCGCTACACTCCCAATGATATCAAGGGTGGGGCACAAATCCTCCCAATGACAGAAAAGATGGGGCATTGTTTATTCCCACGGATGCCAGCACCTTTTCTACTCCTAATGGCCACAGTCCGGCCCCCATTAAGTCTGAAGGACAGTAAACTGGCCCTTTGTTTTGAAAGTTTGGAGACCCCTGATCTAAACCATTCCATTGTAGCTCTGGCTGTATGTTTAGGGTCGTTGTCCTGCTGGAAGGTGAACCTCCGCCCCAGTCTCAAGTCTTTTGCCGATTCTAACAGGTTTTCTTCTAAGATTGTCATGTATTTGGCTCCATCCATCTTCCCATTAAAGGCCCATACACACGATCGGACTTTCCGACAACAACGGTCCGACGGACGTGTTTTATTGGACAAGCCGACCGTTTGTATGCTCCATCGGACAATTGTTGTCGGAATTTCCACGGACAAATATTCGCTGTGCATGCTCTCAAACTTTCCGACAACAAATGTGTTACGTCGGATCATCCGATCGTGTGTACACAAGTCCATCGGACTAAAATCCAAAGTACAAACACGCATGCTCTGAACCAATACTAAACATCAGACAATAGCAGAAGTTGCCTAAAGGGGTGGCGGTAAAGAGCTGAAAAACCATGTGGTTTAGTGAGTGTTGGCTGAAAATGTTCTGCCGTGTGTATGCAGAACAAGTTGACGGCCAACGCCCTTCGGACCAAAATCCACGGAAAAGTCAGATGGAAGTCTGATCGTGTGTATGAGGCTTAACTCTGACCAGCTTCCCTGTCCTTGCTGAAGAAAAGCATCCTCATGACATGAGCCTGCCACCACCATATTTCACAGTGGGGATGGTGTGTTCAGGGTGATGTGCAGTGTTAGTTTTCCGCCACACATAGCGTTTTGCTTTTAGGCCAAAAAGCTCAATTTTGGTCTTATCTGACCAGAGCACCTCCTTCCACATGTTTGCTGTGTCCCCCACATGGTTTCTAGCAAACTGCAAACAGGACTTCTCGTGGCTTTTTTTCAACAATGACTTTCTTCTTGTCACTCTTCTATAAAGGGCAGATTTGTGGAGTGCATGACTAATAGTTGTCCTGTGGACAGATTCTCCCACCTGAGCTGTGGATCTCTGCAGCTCCTCCAGAGTTACCATGGGCCTCTTGGCTGCTTCTCTGATGAATGCTCTCCTTGCCCGGCCGGTCAGTTTAGGTGGACGGCCATGTCTTGGTAGGTTTGCAGTTGTACCATACTCTTTAAATTTTCGGATGATGGATTAAACAGAGCTCTGTGAGATGTTCAAAGCCTGGGATATTTTTTTATAACCTAACCCTGCTTTAAACTTCTCCACAACCTTATCCCTGACCTGTCTGGTGTGTTCCTTGGCCTTCATGATCCTGTTTGTTTACTAAGGTTCTCTAACAAACCTCTGAGGGCTTCACAGAACAGCTGTATTTATACTGAGATTAAATTACACACAGGTGGACTCTATTTACTAATTAGGTGACTTCTGAATGCAGTTTGTTTCACTAGATTTTAGTTAGGGGTATCAGAGTAAAGGGGGCTGAATACAAATGTACCCCCACACTTTTCACATATTTATATGTAAAAAAAAAAAACTTAAAACCATTTATCATTTTCCTTCCACTTCACAATTATGTGCCACTTTGTGTTGGTCTATCACATAAAATCCCAATAAAATACATTTATGTTTTTGGTTGCAACATGACAAAATTTGGAAAATCTCAAAGGGTATGAATACTTTTTCAAGGCACTGTAAACTTGGTGCAGCTGTTACATACTAGTGTGATCCATTTCACGCAGTGTCTGGGCACATGGGACTGGCATTAAATTGCAATTGTTTAAAAGAAAAAAAACTAGCATTAAAATGCTGTAAAAATAAACCTGTTCAGGAAATTCTAGATCCTCGGCAATGCTGCAGTTTTGTGATGACACAGCAATTTAAAATTATTTTTAAAAAAGTCAGTCCTTGCTGCTATTTTAGTCCCACACACATTATTGAATTGCAAAGAACAGAAAAGTAAATCAATATTTACCGTAAACATCCTCCCTCTGGGATCTCATCCTGGAATGTAGTAAATGCAGGTTGCTGTTCCACAAGGACACACTCTGAAGCCTCGTACACACGACCGGCAAGAAAACTGCCAAGAGAGCTTTTTGCCGAGAAAACCCTTTGTGTGTATGTTTTCTCGGCAGGAAAACTGCCGGGAATCTCGACGAGAAAAATAGAGAACCTGCTCTCTATTTTTCTCGTCCGGATTCTCGGCAGAGTTTTCCTGCCGAGAAAACCGGTCGTCCGTATGCTTACCTGGTCCAAGGTAAACCTGCGCATTCTCGAAAAGACTTTGACGCATGCGCGGTAGCATACAAGGTTATTGTGGGGTGTAGCAAGATGGCAGCGATGGCCGGTGTTGTTCATCTTGCATTAAAAAAGTAATTAGTTACAGTTACAAATTACTTCTTCCAAAAAGTAATGGAGTTACTCACTCAGTTACTACATTGAAAAAGTAATTAGTTACTCAGCAAAGTAACTATATTGGTCATATTATATATACACGGGGGCGGTAGAAGGATGATATACATGTAATTTTTTCAGTGTATAAAAATAATAGGAGGGATAATAATAAATAATATTGGTACTGTGCCCATGCCTCCCTCTGCCCATGCCTCACTGTGCCTATGCCTCACTGTGCCCAATGCCTCACTGTGCCCCTCCGTGTCTCACTGTGCCCATGCCTCACTGTGCCCAATGCCTCACTGTGCCCAATGCCTCACTGTGCCCAATGCCTCACTGTGCGTGCCCAATGCCTCACTGTGCGTGCCCAATGTCTCACTGTGCGTGCCCAATGCCTCACTGTGCGTGCCCAATGCCTCACTGTGCCTGTGCTTCATTGCGCCTGTGCTTCATTGCGCCCTTTTGTGTATGGTACCTCAGATCGGCGGCATCTCGACTCCCGGCGGCCATTCCATCATTCAAAAGCCGCGCCTCCTCCAGTTCTCCTCGTCTGTGATAGGCGGAACACTCAATTTCCCAGCATTCAGTGTTCCGCCAATCACGGACATCCGCTCATCCTCATAACACAGACGAGGATGAGAAGATGTCTGTGATAGGCGGAACACTGCCTGCTGTGAAATTGAGTGTTCCACCTATCACAGACGACGAGGACTCGGGAGGCGCGGCTTTTGAAAACTGCAATGGCCGCCGTCTGTCTGCATGACACGCTGTTCAGGTAGGCAGACGGCGGCTTGCAGTTAGTTAAATGTTAAATTACATCTACTCGCGGCGGCTGCGGCGAGTAGATGTAATTAGGGTAACGCCGCCCAAGTAATGGGAACGGCGGTGCAACGAGGGTAAGAGTAATCAGTTAGATTACTCGTTACCCCAAAAAGTGGCTACGTTACCTAACGCTGTTTATTTAAACGGCGTTAGTTACAACACTGGCGACGGCATCGAATGTGATGAGCGCCGGCTCGTCGTAGTCGATGACGTCACCGTGTTCTTGCCATTCTTTTGAATGGTTGCGTGTGTACACAGGGCTTGGTAAAACAAGCTTGCCAGGAATCCCGTTGAGAAAACCAAGGTTTTTTTTTCAACGGGATTCCCGCCCGTGTGTTCAGGCAGGGCCGCCATCAGGGAAGTACAGGCAGTACACCTGTAAGGGACCCGGAGGTCCCCAGGGGCCCGGATGGCAACCCCCCCTTTTTTTTTTTTTTTATAAAAAAATAATAATAATAACTTATAAAAAAAAAAAATTGTAAGGGGCCCAGAGGTCCCCAGAGGCCTGGAGGTCCCCAGGCCCCCGGATGACAACCACCTTTTTTTTTTTATAAAAATAAGAAAAAAAATATTTTATAAAAAAAAAAAAAAAATTGTAAGGGGCCTAGAGGCCCGGAGGTCCCCGGGGCCCTAAATGGTAACCCCCTTTTTTATGTATTTTTTTATTTTAAAAAATATATATATTTTTTTTAATATATTTTTTGTAAGGGGCCCAGAGGTCCCCAGAGGCCCGTAGGTCCCCAGGGCCCCGGATGGCAACCAACCCCCCTTTTTTTTATATATAAAAAATATATATATATTTTTTTTCTTTTTTATAATTTTTTATTTTTTTTGTAAGGGGCCCAGAGTGGCCCGGAGGTCCCCAGGGCAACCCCCCTTTTTTTGTTGTCCTTTCTTTGTTCGTCAGCACCCAAAGCCCCCCCCCCCCCCGACCTTAACAATGCGCCTGCTGCAGCACCCCCTGCTTCTCAATTCGCGGCTGCCCCCCCCTTTCTGTTTCTCCTCTGCTGGGGGCCCATTCCTGAAGCTGTGTAAGGGGCCCCAAAATTCCTGATGGCGGCCCTGTGTACAGGGCTTCAGTATTCTAATGCCTTGTACACACGATAGGAATTTCCAATGAAAAAAGTCAGATGGAGTCCGACTGTGTTTTTTCATTGGAAATTCCGACCGTCTGTGGGCCCCATCGGAGAAATTCAGATGAATTCCATTGGAATTTAAATATAGAACCTGTTCTATTATTTTCCGATGGAATTCCGTCAGAATTCCGATGGGAGCTTGGTTTGAAAAAGGTCCGATCGCGTGTATGCGGCATTAGTCTTACTCAACGTTTTAAAGCTGCACTCCGGGATAAGCAAATATTTTCTAAATCCATTGGTCACGTGTATTCTTCCTTGAATCTTGGTGAGCTTTGTGTATTTCTTCCAGATCTGCAGCTTCCTGTAATAAAGTCCGCTCACTGCTGCTCTCTCTTTCCTTGTGCAGGGTGACTGGTCTCGTCTCCGCCCCCCTCCTGTAGTTTTATGCAGGTGTCTCCTCACATATGGCTACCCATCACAGATTGCTACGGAAGTGACGTTCCGCTGAAAAATTTCGCACTGCGCATGCGCGATGCCGCCATATGCGTTCCAACACTTTTACGACAAAACAGCACACTAAAACCGCGATGGGTAGCCGAATGTGACCAAACACCGCCATCTTGCTACACTCCGCACTCCTCCACACTAAGGATACAGTGAGAAGGGGACAAGCGGACATCTTTGTACACCCCCCCCCCCCCCGAATATTACATTTTACACTTATTTATAACAGTAAACTGAGGTTATATAGTGAAATACAGGACTTAGAACTCCGTCTGACTGTTTAGATGTTGAATTTTAAAAGCAGCGATCTTCTGTCAGATTAGCAAACCTGTGAGATGAGCAGGCTTGCCGCCAGTGGCGGAATTATCAGGGTCGCGACAGTCGTAGTTGCGACTGGGCCCTGTATTT
This sequence comes from Rana muscosa, assembly GCA_029206835.1. Lineage (NCBI taxonomy): Eukaryota > Metazoa > Chordata > Amphibia > Anura > Ranidae > Rana > Rana muscosa. The sequence goes on from CM055117.1 coordinate 1,079,772,040, forward strand.
CCGCCAAATCCGGGGGCCCACCACCCGTCCGTGCAAAACGCCCGCCCGCTGCGTAGGGCACCGCCGCCGCTAGAGGTCCGCGGTGGGTCGGAAAAATGTCTCTGCCGGCCGCCATTTTCCTGAAGACCAAAACAAGGGAGCCTGCCAAAATAGCAAATAGAGCTGCGGCGCCGCCCACCCCCGCCCCCGGTCTGTCTGTCATTTGTGACCTGTTGTAGAAAGGGGTCGGGGGTGGGCGGTGCCGCAGCTCCATTTCTATATTGTAGCCGGCCGGCTCCGCCCCTCATTTGTTCCCCCTCGCCTCTCTGCATCCTGGCGGGAGAAGAAGGCACGGTGAAGGTCAGACCCGTGAGTAGACAGGTCCTCCTGCAGAGTATTGCACAGTCTGTGTTGTGTAGTGTGTATAGTCAGGTCCTCCTGCAGAGTATTGCACAGTCTGTGTTGTGTAGTGTGTAGTCAGGTCCTCCTACAGAGTATTGCACAGTCTGTGTTGTGTAGTGTGTATAGTCAGGTCCTCCTGCAGAGTATTGCACAGTCTGTGTTGTGTAGTGTGTGAAGGTAGGTCCTCCTGCATGGTATTGCACAATCAGTGTCGTGCAGTGTGTGTAGACAGGTCCTCCTGCAGAGTATTGCACAGTCTGTGTTGTGTAGTGTGTATAGTCAGGTCCTCCTGCAGAGTATTGCACAATCTGTGTTGTGTAGTGTGTGAAGGTAGGTCCTCCTGCATGGTATTGCACAATCAGTGTCGTGCAGTGTGTGTAGACAGGTCCTCCTGCAGAGTATTGCACAGTCTGTGTTGTGTAGTGTGTATAGTCAGGTCCTCCTGCAGAGTATTGCACAGTCTGTGTTGTGTAGTGTGTATAGTCAGGTCCTCCTGCAGAGTATTGCACAATCTGTGTTGTGTAGTGTGTGAAGGTAGGTCCTCCTGCATGGTATTGCACAATCAGTGTCGTGCAGTGTGTGTAGACAGGTCCTCCTGCAGAGTATTGCACAGTCTGTGTTGTGTAGTGTGTATAGTCAGGTCCTCCTGCAGAGTATTGCACAATCTGTGTTGTGTAGTGTGTGAAGGTAGGTCCTCCTGCATGGTATTGCACAATCAGTGTCGTGCAGTGTGTGTAGACAGGTCCTCCTGCAGAGTATTGCACAGTCTGTGTTGTGTAGTGTGTATAGTCAGGTCCTCCTGCAGAGTATTGCACAGTCTGTGTTGTGTAGTGTGTATAGTCAGGTCCTCCTGCAGAGTATTGCACAGTCTGTGTCGTGTAGTGTGTGTAGACAGGTCCTCCTGCAGAGTATTGCACAGTCTGTGTCGTGTAGTGTGTCAAGTACCACCGCTTGTGTGAGTGAGTGGAAAGTCAGGAACCTCTTCATGCTGTCCTGCCCTGAATATTAAGATACCGCTAGAACCTCAAATGTCAGGGAGCCACATTCAAAGTTTAAGTGTCCAGCCAGTATAACCTTGGGAGAGAGGGACAGAGACGACTAAAGACTGTGTGCTATGTAGACATGTGCAATTTGTTTAGTTTCTAATTCGTTTTTCACGAATTTAGAGAAACGAGTAAAGTCCGAAATTTCCGAATTTATCAATTTCTGAATTTTCGGATTTCCGAAATTTCGAATTTCCGAATTTTTCAATTTGAAAATTCGTAAATTGAAAAATTCGGAAATCCGAAAATTCGTAATTTACGAATTTTTCGGATTTCCAAATTTTAAAATTTACGAATTTTCAGAATTCCGAAATTTAGAATTTCCGAATTTTCGAAATTCCGAGTTTCGAAATTTCGGAAATCCGAAAATCCGAGAATTCAGAAATTGAAAAATTCGGAAATTCGAAAATTCGAAAATGTTAAAATTCGAAAATTTTAACATTCGAAAATTCGAAATAGCAAAATTCGAAAATGGGAAATTTGGAAAGTTAAATTTTTTGAATTTCTGAATTTCCGAAAATCGGAAATTCATTTTTTTCGTTTTTTTGCTTTTTTCGCAATTTCCGAAAAATTCGTTTTTTTTTCGTTTTCGTTTTATTGTTTTTTTTGGAAATTCGAAAATTCAGAATTCGAAAATTCGGAAATTCAGAATTTCCGAATTTTCGAAAATTCAGAATTTCCGAATTTTCGAATTTCCGAATTTCCAAAAAAACGAATACAACAAATTTTTCGAATTTCCGAAAAAGCAAAAAAACAAAAAAAAAACAAACGAATTTTTTGAATTTCCCGAATTTCCGAATTTCTGAAAAAAGTAAAAAAAACGAAAAACAACAAATTTTTGGAATTTCCCCGAATTTCCGAAAAAAGCAAAATAACGAAAACAACGAATTTTTCGGCAGTGCACATGTCTAGTGCTATGTAGAAGCCTTCAGGCTTCCCGTACTCCCTTCACCTTCCTGGTCTCCATAAAACTACAAACCAACCTAAGTGAAGTGACTGGCCCCATCATTCTGTACATCCCAACACAATATACCTGGGACCTTATTGCCAAGCACATGAGCTTAGGACATTCACAAAGTAGCTATTGGTTAACTGAAGATCAATATTCCATGATAATTATTGAGTCTCCTTACTATCAGTACTACAACCGTATATCAATGTGTTCTCCATGTTTACTCACTCGGAAGCCATGAACAAAGCCTGCAGGATGCTGTTCATATAACATGTATTTCCCAGATTAATCAGGCCGATTTTACCCGTGTCAGATTTGGATACCAGTCTGGGGTAATACAGAGCCAGTTCATTCTTCTGAGATGTCCAGGCATTCTGACCCAGCAACTGTTTTATCCGGTCTTCATTTGGTACCGGGAGTTTCTATTTCAAAGAAAAACACAGAAAGTGACATGCTGACCACCCTTATAAAACCATGACCATCGGGCATACAATCAGCAGCCACTTTATTATTAGGTACACCTGTTCAATTGCTTGGTTTTGGTAACACAAATTGCTAATCAGCCAATCACACGGCAGCAACTCAATGCATTTAGGCATCTAGACGTGGTGAAGACAACTTACTGAAATTCAACCCGAGCATCAGAATGGGGTAGAAAGCGGATTTAAGTGACTTTGAACGTGGCATGGGTGTTGGTGCCAGACGGGCTGTTCTGAGTATTTCAAAAACTGCTGATCTACTGGGATTTTTACACACAACCATCTCTCGGGTTTACAGAGAATGGTCGGAAAAAGAGAAAATATCCAGTGAGTGGCAGTTGTGTGGAGGAAATTGCCTTGTTGATGTCAGAGGAGAATGGGCAGACTGGTTCAAGATGATAGAAAGGCAACAGTAACTCAAACAATCACTCGTTACAACCAAGGTAAGCAGAATACCATCTCTGAACACACAACACATGGAACCTTGAAGCAGATGGGCTACAGCAGCAGAAGACCACACCGGGTGCCACTCCTGTCAGCTAAGAACAGGAAACTGAGGCTACAATTGGCTCAGGATCACCGAAATTGGACAATAGAAGATTGGGAAAACAATGCCTGGTCTGATGAGTTGCGATTTCAGCTGCGACATTCAGATGGTGGGGTCAGAATTTGGTGTAAACATGAAAGCATGGATCCATCCTGCCTTGTATCACCGGCTCAGGCTGGTGGTGGTGTAATGGTGTGGGGGATATTTTCTTGCCACACTTTGGGCCCCTTAGTACCAATTGAGCATTGTTTTAAACCCCACGGCCTACCTTAGTATTGTTGCCGACCATGTCCATCCCTTTATGACTACAGTGTCCCCATCTTCTGATGGCTCCTTCCAGCAGGATAATGTCACCATGTCACAAGGATCAGACCATCTCACCACTGGACAATGAGGTCACTGGACTCCAATGGCCTCCACACTCACCACATCTCATCTGCAGCAACTGCGTGATGCTATCATGTCACTATGGACCAAAATCTCTGAGGAACGTTTCCAACACCTTGTTGAATCTATGCTACAAAGAATAACGGCAGTTCTGAAGGCAAAAGGGGGTCCAACCCGGTAATGGCAAGGTGTACCTAAAAATGTGGCCGGTGAGTGTATATACAAGCCCCAAAACATGCAGAAAATCATCTAATTGGATTTCTCTCAGGCATGTTATGCATTTTCCTAAAATGCTCTATCAATAGCAAAGCACAGAATGAACAAGCTGCATGCTATTTGGTCCTAAAGCAGCTCAGTGCTGCCTGCCCTGCATGATTTAAAAGCAGTGGTTCTAAACTCTGTCCTCAAGTACCCCCAACGGGCCATGTTTTGGGAATTTCTCATAAATAGCTGTCCGAAATACCAAGCCATTGACTCTGAATTAAAGCACCTGTGCAAGATAAAGGAAAACCTGCAAACATGGCCTGTTGGGGGTACTTGAGGACAGGGTTGAGAATCACTGCTTTGAGGCCCCGTTCACACCTATGCGAATTGGTTGCGGCTTTCACTGCATCCAATTTGCATAACATTATAAAATACATTGATTTTAATGAGGCTGGTTCACATATGTGCGATGCATTCGCACTGCGCATTGCCCAAAAAACGTGTGCGTTTTCTAGGCATTGCGGTGCGGCTCAGGTGCAAATTCAGGCCCATTATCTTCTATGGGCACTCATCTGATTCACAGATGTGTTCAGTTCTCATCAGGATTTCTCTCCTTCTCCTCACTACACTTCCCCCCTCCCCCTCCCCTCTCCCAGGTCACCAGATAAAAAGGAGATGATCTGCTGAACAGCTCTCTTATCTCTTTGCAGAGATTAGAGAGCTGGAATTCGCACTGCACAAGTGTGAGCCAAGCCTAAAGGATTAACAGAAAATAAGTCCAGAGATTAACAGGTGAGGAGAGCTATGTGTGCAATATGATGAGTAACACACATATCTTTTGTTAAAGGCTTAGGCTACCTGTTTCCCAAAAACGACAAAATTTGCTAACTTTTGCAGTGATGCCTGCAGAGCATTGCACCCTCAATCAGCATATCACAGGTGTAACGTTCATGCTCCATCAATGTCTTCCCCCAACTCCAGATCTGTAGAGTTATGGATCTGTTGTTAAGGGAATGGAGGAGGTGGTGCAGATTTACGGGAGGAAGAAGTAGAAGGAATTGCCACCTCTACTCTGCGGAGTTTCTCTGCCGTGGTAATTTAATATAAACGATCCCGGACCTAAATGTGAAGCCCCCCCGCAATTCAGGTAGGTAGGTTTAGGGAAGTGATTCTCAACCAGGGTGCCGCAGCATCCTGGGATGCCATCCGGGTTCCCCCTGGGTGCTGAGAACATGAAGCCCAGTTTGCCATTGATCAGCGTCATGAGTTCCCATGGTGCAAGTGGGTTGGCTGGCAGGATCATAACAACTAGTGACACTCTAGGGCCAGAGCGCATGGTGTCATTCATTGCCATGATGATGCTGGCCGGCTTGCCCACACCATGCAGTGCATAACTCTGATCCAGGGCAGGCATGCAGAGCAAACTCAGCATTCAGGAGATGGTCAGAGGCTGCAGACATACTACTGGAGATGGTCAGAGACTGCAGACATACTACTGTAGATGGTCAAAGACTGCAGACATACTGCAGGAGATGGTCAGAGACTGCAGACTTACTGCAGGAGATGGTCAGAGACTGCAGACATTCTGCAGGAGATGGTCAGAGACGGCAGACATACTGCAGGAGATGGTCAGGGACAGCAGACATACTACAGGAGATGGTCAGAGACTGCAGACATACTGCAGGAGATGGTCAGAGACTGCAGACATACTGCAGGAGATGGTCAGAGACTGCAGACATACTGCAGGAGATGGTCAGAGACTGCAGACATACTGCAGGAGATGGTCAGAGACTGCAGACATACTACAGGAGATGGTCAGAGACTGCAGACATACTACAGGAGATGGTCAGAGGCTGCAGACATACTACAGGAGATGGTCAGAGACTGCAGACATACTACAGGAGATGGTCAGAGACTGCAGGAGATAGAATTGGTGGAGGAATGAAGTCTCTGCATCCCTTTACTACTCCAAGAACATACTTTCAGAAGGCCACTGAATGGTGAGTAGGGATGGGCTATCTGTTCAAGTCGAACATGAGTTAAACTCAAACATTGCCTGTTCGCCCGTTCGCCGAACAGCGAACTATTTGGGGTGCTCGCGGCAAATTCAAAAAGCCACGGAACACCCTTTAAAAGTCTATATGAGAAATCAAAAGTACTAATTTTAAAGGTTAATATGTAAGTTATTGTCATAAAAAGTGTTTGGGGACCCGGGTCCTGCCCCAGGGGACATGTATCAATGCAAAAAAAAGTTTTAAAAACGACCGTTTTTTCGGGAGCAGTGATTTTAATAATGCTTAAAGTGAAACAATAAAAGTGAAATATTCCTTTACATTTCAAACCTGGGGGGTGTGTATAGTATGCCTGTAAAGTAGCGCTTGTTTCCCGTGCTTAGAATAGTCCCTGCACAAAATGACATTTCTAAAGGAAAAAAAGTCATTTAAAACTGATCGCGGCTTTAATAAATATAGCAATATAGATTAAAGTCATTGAAAATATTAAGGGGAACCCCGAACCAAAATTAGGGGGGGCAGGGATCTGGGGGTCCCCTTTGTTAAAGGGGGCTTCCTGATTCCGATAAGCCCCCTGCCCGCAGACCCCCACAACCACCGGGTAAGGGTTGTGGGGATGAGGCCCTTGTCCCCATCAACATGGGGACATCCTCCCCATGTTGAGGGCATGTTGCCTGGTACGGTTCAGGAGGGGGGGCGCTCTCTCGTCCCCCCCTCTTTTCCTGCAGCCTGCCAGGTTGCGTGCTCGGATAAGGGTCTGGTATGGATTTTTGGGGGGAACCCCACACCATTTTTTTTTTAATTTTAGTTCGGGGTTCCCCTTAACCACTTAAGCCCCGGACCATTTGGTAGCTAAAGGACCAGAGGTGAATTCAGAATTTTGCACTGCGCTGCTTTAACTGTAAATTGTGCGGACATGCAATGTTGTACCCAAACGAAATTTGCGTCCTTTTCTTCCCACAAATAGAGCTTTCTTTTAATGGTATTTGATTGCCTCTGCGATTTTTATTTTTTGCGATATAAACAGAAAAAGACCGAAAATTTTGAAAAAAAATGATATTTTCTACTTTTTGTTATAAGAAAAATCGAATAAACTCAATTTTAGTCATACATTTAGGCCAAAATGTATTCAGCCACATGTCTTTAGTAAAAAAAATGTCAATAAGCGTATATTTATTGGTTTGCGCAAAAGTTATAGAGTTTACAAACTAGGGTACATTTTCTGAAATTTACACAGCTTTAAATTTATGACTGCCTATCTCATTTCTTGAGGTGCTAAAATGACAGGGCAGTACAAAACCCCCCCAAATGACCCCATTTTGGAAAGTAGACACCCCAAGGAAATTGCTGAGAGGCATGTTGAGCCCATTGAATTTTTTTTTTTTTTGTCCCAAGTGATTGAATAATGACTAAAAAAAAAAAAAAAAAAATTACAAAAAGTTGTCACTAAATGATATATTGCTCACACATGCCATGGTTATATGTGGAATTTCACCCCAAAATACATTTTGCTGCTTCTCCTGAGTACGGGGATACCACATGTGTGGGACTTTTTGGGAGCCTAGCCGGGTACGGGACCCCAGAAACCAAGCACCGCCTTCAGGATTTCTAAGGGCGCAAATTTTTGATTTCACTCCTCACTACCTATCACAGTTTCGAAGGCCATAAAATGCCAAAATAGCACAAAACCCCCCCAAATGACCCCATTTTAGAAAGTAGACACCCCAAGGAAATTGCTGAGAGGCCTGTTGAGCCCATTGAATATATTTTTTTTATGTCCCAAGTGATTGAATAATGACAAAAAAAAAATAAAAAACATTACAAAAAGTTGTCACTAAATGATATATTGCTCACACATGCCATGGTTATATGTGGAATTACACCCCAAAATACATTCTGCTCCTTCTCCTGAGTACGGGGATACCACATGTGTGGGACTTTTTAGGAGCCTAGCCGCGTACGGGACCCCGAAAACCAATCACCGCCTTCAGGATTTCTAGGCACAAATTTTTGATTTCACTCCTCACTACCTATCACAGTTTCGAAGGCCATAAAATGCCAAAATCGCACAAAACCCCCCCAAATGACCCCATTTTGGAATATAGACACCCCAAGCTGTTTGCTGAGAGGCATGGTGAGTATTTTACAGCTCTAATTTGTTTTTGAAAATGAAGAAAGAAAATATATATATATATTTTTTTTTTTTTCAATTTTCAAAACTTTGTGACAAAAAGCGAGATCTGCAAAATACTCACAATACCTCTCAGCAAATAGCTTGGGGTGTCTACTTTCCAAAATGGGGTCATTTGGGGGGGTTTTGTGCTATCTGGGCATTCCATGGCCTCCGAAACTGTGATAGGCAGTGAGAAGTGAAATCAAAAATTTACACCCTTAGAAAGCCTGAAGGCGATGATTGATTTTTGGGGTCCCGTACGTGGCTAGGCTCCCAAAAAGTCCCACACATGTGGTATCCCCGTACTCAGGAGAAGCAACAGAATGTATTTTGGGGTGTAATTCCACATATGCCCATGGCATGTTTGAGCAATATATCATTTAGTGACAACTTTGTGCAAAAAAAAAAAAAATTGTCGTTTTTCCGCAACTTGTGTCAACATATAAAATATTCCATGGACTCGACATGCCTCTCAGTATATAGCTTGGGGTGTCTACTTTCCAAAATTGGGTCATTTGGGGGGGTTTTGAACTGTTCTGGCATCTTATACACAACATTAGGAAGCTTACATCCACTCTTCTGACCACTTGAAGACAAAGCCCTTTTTGACACTTTTTGTTTACATGAAAACATATTTTTTTTTGCAAGAAAATTATGTTGAACCCCCAAACATTATATATATTTTTAAAGCAAAGGCCCTACAGATTAAAATGGTGGGTGTTGCATTTTTTTTTTCTACACAGTATTTGCGCAGCGATTTTTCAAACGCATTTTTTGGGTTAAAAAATACACTTTTTTTAATTTTAATGCACTAAAACACACTATATTGCCCAAATGTTTGATGAAATAAAAAAAGATGATCTTAGGCCGAGTACATAGATACCAAACACGACATGCTTTAAAATTTCACACAAACGCGCATTGGCGACAAACTACATACATTTTTAAAAGCCTTTAAAAGCCTTGCCAGGTTACCCCAGCAGATTTACAGAGTAGGTCTACTGCTAAAATGACTGCCCTCGATCTGACCTTCGCGGTGATACCTCACATGCATGGTGCAATTGCTGTTTACATATGACGCTAGGCCGACGCTTGCGTTCGCCAGTGGGCAAGAGCAGGGCAGGACAGGGGTGCTTTTTTTTTTTTTTTTTTTTTTTTATTATTAATTTTGCTTTTTTATTTTATTTTTAAATTGTTCCTTCCAAGTATTTTTTTTTTTTTATCATTTTTATTGTTATCTCAGGGAATGTAAATATCCCCTATGATAGCAATAGGTAGTGACAGGTACTCTTTTTTTGAAAAAACTGGGGTCTTCTAGACCCTAGATTTTTCCTCTGCCCTCAAAGCATCTGACCACACCAAGATCGGTGTGATAAAATGCTTTCCCAATTTCCCAATGGCGCTTTTTATATCCGGGGGGGGCATTCCCTCCCACTGCTTGTAAAAGCAGTCCAGAGGCTAATTAGCCGCTAGGATTGCTTTTACATGAAAGCCGGCCGCAGGCTGAAAAGAATGATACCAAGATGATACCTAAACCCGCAGGCATCATTCTGGTATAAACATTCAAAGTCCAGCAACATACCAGTACGTTGCTGGTCCTTGTTGGACATGTATTGTAATCTTTTTATTTCATGCAGCCAGGTGGCTGAACGAAAAAAGAGATTGATCGGTGGGTATGCCCACCATTAGAATACCGCCCTTCATCCACCCACTTCCAATGATGGGCATACACGCACCATTTATATATGCCGAAGCATGGGGGCATCCTCCCGTAAAAAAGTTATGCCGCACACACATGGTCGGACTTTTCCACGGGCAAGCCTCCGTCGGAATTTCGACCGTATGTACGCGGCATTAGGAGCAAAATCGCTCCTCCGCCCCTGCTGCCCCAATGCTTCGGCATATTTGCTTTTTTTTTTTTTAACTGTGGTGGTGAAATCACCTCCTACAGCACTGGAGTCGCAGGGATCAGGCCTGTCTCTGCGAACGCTGCAGTTATGTGTGTTTTTGTTTTGTAAGTGACAGTGATCGATCGATACTGCACTTGGGTGGCCTGGGCTGGACGGAGGGGCAAAACGCAGGTGCCAGCAGGTATCTGGGCTGATCCCGCTAACACTGCGTTTTTGGGAACCCTAAACTGCTGGGGACGCTAGTATAGATCTGATCAGATCAGATATTGATCTGTTCAGATACTATACCACTAAGGGGGGTGTATGCTTCACGCGTGGGTGTTAGCGTTACTGGCACTAACCTGACGCTGCCTGGGGTGTGACGCAGACCCTCTCTGACGCTAAAACCTAATTGATATCACCCGCCGGGCGATCAGGGGGTTAAACCTTTATTGGGTTATATACACGGCGGGTGCCCTGACACTATAAAAAGCAAACTAACTAACCAGCGTCACCCGTAACACTTATATGGTGATCACTGGTGAAAGGGTTAACTAGGGGCAATCAGGGGGTTAAAACCTTTATTAGATAATATATGGGGGTACCTGACGCTATATAAAAACCTGCGGCGAACCTAAAAAAAATTACCAGCTACCGATCTGCATCACCGACACTAAGACAGCGTTTAGAAAAATGATCGCTTAGTGACAGTGGTGATGGGGGTGAAAGGGTTACCTGGGGGGCGATCAAGGGGGGTAAACCTTTATTAGATAATATATTGGGGTACCTGACGCTATAAAAACCTGCGGCGAACCTAAAAAAAATTACTGGCTACCGATCTGCATCACTGACACTAAGACAGCGTTTAGAAAAACGATTGCTTAGCGACAGTGGTGATAGGGGGTGAAAGGGTTACCTGGGGGGCGATCAAGGGGGTTAAACCTTTATTAGATAATATATTGGGGTACCTGACGCTATAAAAACCTGCGGCGAACCTAAAAAAAATTACTGGCTACCGATCAGCATCACAGACACTAAGACAGCGTTTAGAAAAACGATCGCTTAGTGACAGTGGTGATAGGGGGTGAAAGGGTTACCTGGGGGGCAATCAAGGGGGTTAAACCTTTATTAGATAATATATTGGGGTACCTGACGCGATAAAAACATGCAGCGAACCTAAAAAAAATTACTGGCTGCCGATCGGCATCACTGACGCTAAGACAGCGATCAGAAAAATGATCGCTTAGCGACAGTGGTGATAGGGGGTGAAAGGGTTATCTGGGGGGTGATCAGGGGGTTAAACCTTTATTAGGGGGGGTTAGGGGGCTACACTGGACCTAAGACTAAACTTTGGTGACACTTTTACAGTCACAAATGTCACTGATTGCAGTGATCACTAAATAAATGGTCACTGCAATCAGTGACACTGTGACTGGGGGCTGGGGGGGTGAACTGGGGGGTGATCTGGGGTGTCTGGGGGGGGCGATTTATGTCCCTATGTCTCCTGGTGTCAGTGTAGTGTTGTGTGCACTGACCTGATGTCTTCTCTTGTACGGCGCTCGGTATATGTGAGCGCCGCACCAGAGATGACATCACTTCCTCCTGCTCCCTCTGTCTGACACAGACAGAGGGGGCATTTCCATTCGCCGGGAGCGATCGCGAGGGGGTGGCCAGAAACGAATGGCTGCCCCCTCATCCCGGAACGCTCCCGGACACTTAGCCACCGCTCACTGTATAGGAGGGGGGTCCGATTGGACCCCCCAACTGTACAAAGGCAATCACGTACACTCTACGTGATTGTGCCTGTCGGTGCCATTCTGCCGACGTATATATACAGTGAGCGGTCGTTAAGTGGTTAATATTCATACCAGACCCAAAGGGCCTGGTAATGGACTAAGGGGGGAACCCATGCTGTTTTTTTTTTCAATGACTTTTATCTGTATTGCCGGGACCCGACAATTCATTATAGCCGCGATCAGTTTTAAATGACTTTTTTTCCCTTTAGAAATATTCTTTTGTGCAGGGACAGTTCTAAGCATGGGAAACAAGCACTAATTTACAGGCATACTATAGACACCCCCCAGGTACGAAATTTAAAGGAATATTTCACTTTTATTGTTTGGCTTTAAGCATTATTTAAATCACTGCTCCCGAAAAAACTGCCCTTTTTTAAAACTTTTTTTGCATTGATACATGTCCCCTGGGGCAGGACCCCGGTCCCCAAACACTTTTTATGACAATAACTTGCATATTAACCTTTAAAATGAGCACTTTTGATTTTTCACATTTGTGTCCCATAGACTTTAACGGTGTTCGCGTGTTCGAACAAATTTGTTGCCTGTACGCATGTTCTTCTGCGAACGGAACCGGGGGGTGTTCGGCTCATCCATAATGGTGAGTAGAGAACCCGGTTCCCGATGAACAGCACACAGAGAAAATATAATTTATACTCATGATAGGATAGGGCTATAAGGATAGGGTAGGATAAGAGACTTTGATACATGCAACCTTTTGTAGATAAAATGAACACCTTTATTGATTCCATGATCGACTCATAAAGATCCGGATATCCAGAGAATCGGAAGACCATACAGTGGACGAGCTCCGCTAGCTGCTCCTGACAACTGGCCGCTGAATTTGTGTTCTCATTGGAGAGGCTGGAAACCACTTGGGGGACGTGAGGAATGATCTGCGGGAGAAAGAGGGATTGTAGAGAGAGCAAATAATGGAAATCAACACAAGCTTCAATGACATTTCCATTTATAATTATTCTCTGTTGGGGTCTATTTCTAAAAAAAAAAAAATCCATAGTCATTCATCTAGCAAATTTGCATTTACATCCATTCTGTGCAAACTGGGGAAAAAGGGAATGTTCTTCAGGCTATTTTCTCTTTTGAACGATTGTTCTTTTATTAAGGGCAGTAGTAAAATACTGCCTTATGTGTCCACAAGATGGAGCTGAGGAGCATAGGAAAAACATACTGTATGTTCTTTGTGACAGGAGATACAATGTAATAATTCTCGAGAACCATTTATTCCCTCTAACATTCTATTGAATTGTTACATTTGTTACACAAAAGTATGCTCCTCAGCTCCATCTAATGGTCATAATGTGGTGTTTTACTACTGACTATAATAAAAGACCATTCATTCAGAAGAGAAAACAGCCCAAAGAACATTCATTTCACACAGAGAAAAGGGAAATGCAAATTTCCTGGATGAATGGCTATGCAAATTATTTTTTTTTATATATATATTATATAAAAAGACCCCATGTGCCTGAGTTTTCAATCAATTTTGAGTCAAATCTGAACTTCAATACGTAAAGTTTTTTATAACTTATTTTTATTTTTTATCATTTTTTTTTTTAAAACTAGCCAAAGGATTTATATTTCCGTCCGTCCAGTCATGAGATTTACACAGCTCTGCTACCAAGCATAACCCGGGGGATAGTACCAGTATTCTCGGTTACAGTTGAAGCCCAAGTAAAATTTAATTTGAAATCAGCTAAATGCATTCCAGGTGCATCAAAAAAAAAGGCGTGCAAAGTTTTGGAGTTAATTTTCTTGAGAAAGCAGCCACAGCCTGGGTAGTGCCACCTGCTCCCTGCCAGCATACTGCAGAAAAGGACCCTTATGCTGCAGAAAAGGACCCTTGCTCTCTGTGTGGAGGCAGTGGTCTCTCTGCAGTGGTCTGACGTACGCCCCCTGCTGAGTCAGGACTAGAGCACCCCATTCAGAGGGTATAATGAGCTTTGCTGGTTCCAGGGGTATAGGTCTGACTCAGCGGAGGGGTGGGGGGTACATATCAGACCTATACCCCTGTAATCAGCAAAGCTCATTATACCCTCTGAAAGGGGGGGGGCTCCCGTCAGACCACTGCAGAGAGACCACTGCCTCCACACAGAGAGCAATGGTCCTTTTCTGAAGTATGCTGGCAGTAGACAGGCTTTATTACTCTTGTACTTTGAACACTTTGTTTTGTTGGATATGAAATATATGTAGCTGATTCAGGCTGAAAGCTCCATTTGGCTTTATGGACTGTAGAAGGAATAAAGTCATGTCCTCTTTGGATCTTCAGCCTGCTGATTGGTCAGTGAAGGAGCAGTAGGAGATTTATAAGGTCACCTGTGTGCTCCCTCCTCTCATCAGCAGGTCCCTATCAACACAATTAGTTTGCAGCATCCCTGCCCCTCCCTCTCCCAGTCTGAGTGCGGTTGTGCTCTACATTCTTACCAGGTGGAATGCTTCAGGGGAGTGTTGATAGCTCAGCAACATATATCGAAGGACAGAGAGAGCTCCCTCCCGGACCACAGGGTACAGCAGCTTGGAGAATACCTGGAAACAGACCCGTATAACATACATATTAGGAAAACAGTGGGATTTCTAGTGTTCCTTGGGGGAGGGCCTACAGGACCCTACTTTGGTACTGTTGGGTTCTCATTGGTTAATTAGTGACTCCTGAACCCCTTGGCCCTATTGGAGAGGTTACCCTATTGTTAGTGAGTGTTGAGAAAGAAAACTAATTATGTAAAAGAAATGATAGCAGGCCAGCTTCATGCCTCAAAACTGCATGGAACAAAGGGCTGGGGACTGATCCTGGTAACACCCCTCACCACAAATGGACACATGGCCAATGACATCGTCCAAACCTGGCCATGTAGTCATATTAGGCCAAATTATGACAATTGGTTTGGCTCATCCTTAGCCCGAGCTTACTTATAATTAATTTACATTACTAAGTGCTTAAATGCTAATGTTGGGTTCCTATATAAAAAAAAAGGTTATGTATGCTAAACTGACCTTTTGTATTTTAGCAAGAGAGACTTCATTAAGAATACTAAACTTCTTCACGGCTGCCATTCCCTTTAAAAGGGCGATGATCCACTTGTCAATGTTCTTTCCTAAAGGCCAGGACACCCAGTCAATCATCCTGTAAACAGAGGATGTATATTGGAGGTCAACTACAGATGAACTTTGATCGGCCTTTATAGCTCTAGGCATTGTGGAACAATTACTCCTCAAGTTTCAAGTCATGCAAGTCCTGTCCAAAACAGCTCAGCTCCCCCCCCCCTCCCTCAGCTGAGACTCAGCAGCTCAGTGTCTCCTGCACATCTTCATATCAGTAACTCAGCAGCTCATCTCTCCCTGCTCCCCCTCCCAGCAGTGACTTTGTACCTTAGCTTCCCCTGCTCCCCTTATCAGTAGGGACTCATCAACTCAGCTCCTCCCCCAGCAATGACTCAACAGGTCAGCTCCCCATGCTCCAACCCCCCCCAGCAGTAACTCATAAGCTCAGCTCCTCTTGCTCCAACCCCCCCCCCCCAGCAATGACTCAACAGCTTAGCTCCCCCTGCCCCCAGCAGTGACTCAATAGCTCAGCCCCCCCCCCCCCAACAATGACCAAACAACACAGCTCCCCCCCCAACAATGACCAAACAACACAGCTCCCCCCCCCAACAATGACCAAACAACACAGCTCCCCCCCCCAACAATGACCAAACACAGCCCCTCCCCCCAACAGTGACTCAACAGGTCAGCTCCACCCAGGAGTGACTCAATAGCTCAGCTCTTCCTGCTCCCCCTGCTAGCCGTGACTCTGCAGCTCTTCTCTCCCTGCTTACCTTCTCCAGCTGAGACTCAACAGCTCAGCATCTCCTATTCATCTTCATATCAGTAACTCAGCAGCTCATCCCTATCTGCTCCCCCTCCCAGCAGTGACTTTGTAATTCAGCTTCCCCCACCAGTAGGGACTCATCAGGTCAACTGCCCCTTATGGCCCGTACACACGATCCGAATATCGTACGACTTTTTTCGCTTAATAGTCGCAAGTAGAAATTGAATAGGTTACTAAAGTCACGAAAATTCCCGTACGACAGAAAGAAAAATCGGCAGGGATGTCATGTGTTGTAATGTATTTGTATTGTATTTTCGGACGACAACTGTGCTGACTAAACGAAAATTGGACGATCTGGTAGCGTACAAGGAAATTTTTTGTGCTTGTCTGACTTAATTATATCGGATGAACTGTCGTGATCGGCTCTCGAAAGTAGTGTACACGCGATCCAAAAATCGTACGATTCTTCCTCGGACAACCGTTTTCGTCCAATATTCGGATCGTGTGTACGGGCCATTAAGCAGTAACTCAACAGCTCAGCTCTTTCTGCTCCTCTGCCAGTAGTGACTCAGCAGCTCTGCTCTCCCTGCTTACCCTCCCAGCAGTGACTCAACAGCTTAGCACCCCTGCTCTGTCACTCAGCAGTGACTCAGCAACCCAGCCCTTCCTACTCCCCCCCCCCCTTCCCAGCAGCAGCTCAGCTCCTTCTGCTCCCACCTCTCAGCAGCAACTCTGCAGCTTAGCTCAACCTGCTCCCCCTCCCAGCAGTAAATCAGCAGCTCAGTTCTCTTTAAACCTCCCTACCAGTAGTGACTCAGAAATGTATCCCCCCCAACAGTGATTCAACAGCTTTTCAAATCTCTAATCTCAGATCAGGGTCTCTGAGAAGAGAAACTAAACTGCCAAATCATTTCTGAGAGGGGGAGGAAAGAGCTGAGCTGACGAGTCACTGCTGGGGGTGGGGGCAGAGCTGCTCAGTTGCAACTAGGAGGGGGTGGCAAGCAGTGACAGCTGGTGGTAAAACAAAATGGGGGGGGCAGCAAACAGTGCACAAGCCGAAAATACTTGATTGTCCATATCCTGGAGGTGGAAGTAACCTCTTAAAGGGAATATAAAGGTTTATATATATATATATATATATATATATATATATAAACGGGGTCTCTAAATTTAGGTAGGACACTCAGGTGTATAAGTATGGGAATAATGGACCATTTGTGTTCGTGGAGGATTGGACGGTGTAACAATCTCCTTGGCCTCTGGGTGGCGGGGTACCCGTCGGCTCAAGGTAGATTGACCGTCACAGTGCTACCCTTTTTGTCCCTTCCCGGAGATGGTACGGCGAGGGCGGGGAACCTGCCGTGACGTCAAGGGAGGATATAAAAGGGGGAGACGCCCTAACCACGAGGTCTCTTTTGGGAGGATCTTCTTCACGCGCCCAGGCACCTTAGGCCTGGGTGCGGGCTGTTCCGGATTCCGGCCCAGGCGCCCTAGGCCTGACCGGAATGGAGTTGGAGTCCATCCCAGGCACCTTCAGCCTGGGGTGAGGTACTAAACCAGGAGGCCTGGGGCCCAGTGACTTCGACTGGGTCCCGCGAGGGTGGAGAAGTCCGAGGGTCCCTGAGGTGGATGGGGCCCATGTCTGAGGTGAGGAGGCCGGGGAGGTTACCCATTTGGAGAGTCTGGAGCAGCATCAACCCAGTGACAGGGGCCACAACGCAGCAAAGGTACTCCTATCTATGTTCTCTTAAGTCGCTGGTAGAGACTCTCAAGTTCTAAGTCCTTTCTAGCTAAGGCTATAGTAACCGCTGGCGAGATCGCAGTGGTTTAGCTAACAACCAGGATAGTGCCTCAACCTGCTCATTCCCCGTATCAAAATGTTATCAAGTCGCAACCAGTTGGCTACTGAAGCACTGTTTATTGTGAGATGTACAATAAAGCAAGAGTTGGACTGTGATCGGTGTGTGGAACTCTGGTTAATGGGAGCAGAGGGAAGTGTTGACACAGCAGGACTTAATCCTTTACAGAAGCACATAGGCCCGAGGAAATATCTGGTACTGGCCTTCACCTCACCCACAGCTATGGGGAGGACATGGGCCGTAGCGCATCTCACCCTGTCATGTGACATACCCCTAGACAAAGGAGATGGGGTGAGGCCGTTACATATACACACACAGTATCTCACAAAAGTCAGTACACCCCTCACATTTTTGTAAATATTTTATTCTATCTTTTCATGTGACAATACTGAAGAAATGACACTTTGCTACAATGTAAAGTAGTGAGTGTACAGCTTGTATAACAGTGTAAATTTGCTGTCCCCTCAAAATAACTCAACACACAGCCATTAATGTCTAAACCGCTGGCAACAAAAGTGAGTACACCCCCTATGTGAAAATGTCCAAATTGGGCCCAAAGTGTCAATATTTTGTGTGGCCACCATTATTTTCCAGCACTGCCTTAGCACTCTTGGGCATGGAGTTCACCAGAGCTTCACAGGTTGCCACTGGAGTCCTCTTCCCCTCCTCCATGACGACATCACGGAGCTGGTGGATGTTAGAGACCTTGCGTTTCTCCACCTTCCGTTTGAGGATGCCCCACAGATACTCAATAGGGTTTAGGTCTGGAGACATGCTTGGCCAGTCCATCACCTTTACCCTCAGCTTCTTTAGCAAGGCAGTGGTCGCCTTGGAGGAGTGTTTGGGGTCGTTATCATGTTGGAATACTGCCCTGCGGCCCAGTCTCTGAAGGGAGGGGATCATGTTCTGCTTCAGTATGTCACAGTACATGTTGGCATTCATGGTTCCCTCAATGAACTGTAGCTCCCCAGTGCCGGCAGCACTCATACAGCCCCAAGACCATGACACTCCCACCACCATGCTTGACTGTAGGCAAGACACACTTGTCTTTGTACTCCTCACCTGGTTGCCGCCACAAACGCTTGACACCATCTGAACCAAATAAGTTTATCTTGGTCTCATCAGACCACAGGACATGGTTCCAGTAATCCATGTCCGCAGTCTGCTTGTCTTCAGCAAACTGTTTCCGGGCGTTCTTGTGCATCATCTTTATAAGAGGCTTCCTTCTGGGATGACAGCCATGCAGTCCAATTTGATGCAGTGTGTGGCATATGGTCTGAGCACTGACAGGCTGACCCCCCCACCCCTTCAACCTCTGCAGCAATGCTGGCAGCACTCATACGTCTATTTCCCAAAGACAACCTCTGGATATGACGCGGAGCACGTGCGCTCAACTTCTTTGGTGGACCATGGCGAGGCCTGTTCTGAGTGGAACCTGTCCTGTTAAACCGCTGAATGGTCTTGGCCACCATGCTGCAGCTCATTTTAGGGTCTTAGTAATCTTCTTATAGCCTAGACCATTTTTATGTAGAGCAACAATTCTTTTTCTCAGATCCTCAGAGAGTTCTTTGCCATGAGGTGCCATGTTAAACTTCCAGTGACCAGTATGAGAGAGTGAGAGCGATAACACCAAAATTAACACACCTGCTCCCCATTCACATCTGAGACCTTGTAACACTAACGAGTCACATGACACCAGGGAGGGAAATGGCTAATTGGGCCCAATTTGGACATTTTCACTTAGGGGTGTACTCACTTTTGTAGCCAGCGGTTTAGACATTAGTGGCTGTGTGTTGCGTTATTTTGAGGGGACAGTAAATTTACACGGTTATACAAGCTGTACGCTCACTACTTTACATTGTAGCTAAGTGTCATTTCTTCAGTGTTGTCACATGAAAAGATAGAATAAAATATTTACAAAAAGGTGAGGGGTGTACTTACTTTTGTGAGATACGGTATTGATATACTCTTTATTATATTCAGCACTAAAAAAATATCATATAAAAAAATATAAAACTGCACATTAATATTTTGGATTGAGGAAAAAGGTTTCAGTTATAATTAGACGTCTAATTTTAGACAGTCCATGCTGGGGGGGGGGGGGGGAGCAGGAAGAAAAAGCATGGCTGTGAAACCGACGTTTAACCGCTTAAGGACCGCCCCATGTACATATACTGCGGCAGGGCGACCCTTAAGTGCAAAATCACGTACGTGCGTGATTCCTCTTCTTGGCTCTGGGGCGCATGCGCGCGCTGCCGGAGCCCCGTTCCCGCTGTGATTGGACATAGCGGGAGCCAATCAGCATGTCTGGTGGCCACGATGCCCATCGGGACCCGCCAATCATGCACAGGAGAGGCAGAAAGGCGTTCTTCCTATGTAATCAACTCAGACCACCGTTCTGTGAGAGAGGAAAATGGATATCTTTTGTTTCTGTTGTAAGCAGAAACCCGGATCTCTGTTTTCCTCCAGTCACAGCATTCCCCCCCTCCCC
The DNA here is from genome assembly GCA_029206835.1 of Rana muscosa. Classification (NCBI taxonomy): domain Eukaryota; kingdom Metazoa; phylum Chordata; class Amphibia; order Anura; family Ranidae; genus Rana; species Rana muscosa. The sequence continues at coordinate 1,079,792,073 of CM055117.1, forward strand.
ACAGTTAGAAAGCACCTCCTAGGAGCACACATAACCCTTTGATCGCCCCTTATGTTAACCCCTTCCCTGCCAGTGTCATTTATAGACCGACAGTGCTTTTTTTTTAGCACTGATCACTGTATTGGTGTCACTGGTCCCCAAAAAGTGATTTGTCTGCCGCAATGTCGCAGTCCTGCTAAAAATCGCTGATTGCCGCCATTAGTACCGGTAGTAAAAACAATAAAAAAATAAAACCCACAGAGGTGATCAAATACCACCAAAAGAAAGCTCTATTTGTGGGGAAAAAGGGACATCAATTTTATTTGGGTACAATGTCGCACGACCGCGCAATTGCCAGTTAAAGTAACGCAGTAGGCTTGTGAAATTCGTTTCGTAACGAATCGAAATTCGTAAGAATTTAGCAACTTTCGGACATTCGGAAGCATTCGAATTTCCGAACAAAGCAATTACGAATAAAACCGAATCCGGAAAAAATTATATCGCAAATAGCGAATGCCCGAATGTCTTCGGCATAATTCTTTATGAAAAAAGTTCCGAATGTACGAATCCATACGAAGCACAATAACACTCACTCTGCTCTGCTCTTTGCTTCTCCCTCACCGTGCTGAACCCTCTCAAAATGGTTTACAGGGGCGGAGCCTATAGCCGCATGTAAAAAATGAAAGTAAAATACGAGATTTCGAATCGTTACAAATAACCGCTATGTATTTAGAAAAGTACGAATCCATTCGAAGCACATTAGGCATAATAGGCAGCGTCGTTGTGAGAGAGACACGGAAAATTACGAATCAACGAACCCAAAAAAAAGTTACAAAAGTAGGAGTTGTGTCCAGAATCAACGAAAAAACAATGTACTCTACCGAAAGTACGAATTATAAATCAACAAAAAATAAGGCTTACATTAATACGTATCATTCCGATTCAAGGAAAAATGTCGCTTGCGAAAATACGAATTAGTCCGAACACGAAAAATCCTGTCTAGCAAAATTACGAATGATTACGAATCAACAGGACCGAAAAGAAACTAATCTAAACAAGTTTTTCCGTTGTGCACAAGTCTATAACGCAGTGCCGTATCGCAAAAATTGGCCTGGTCAGGAAGGGGGGTAAAATCTTCCGGAGCTGAAATGGTTAAAAAAGAATTCAGACTTCAATAAACTTACAGGAAAAAGATCAAAATCAGGAAAAAACAACACTAACAATTCTACTACTAATAAAAGTGTATGTATACCGCATTTATCAGGGATAACGAACATCAACGGCCTGGTTGCTAAATCCCGTGTAACAACGTCCATTTACTGTTCAGTACTTTTCCTCCACCGCATCACCCACACAGGAAAGGCGCCATTCAAGGTCAGTAATAATATGTCTCCAGTGGCTCCCCCCAACAATCAATATCTTAGGAGAATTGTGCAGCCCAAATCTCATACACAATGAAAGAATATTATCTTTTCTCACCTGGCATAAAAGGACAATTTATATTTGAAGTGTCAGTAAATCCAAATTGTTGTCTCGTTATTAGCTGCAACACTACTTCCCCTTGCTAAGTTTGCTTTAGGTTTCTTTCTAAAAAATGCATCATTAGATAGTAAATACCTGGTGACCATCTTTTCCTGTATGGAGAGTGGCAACGCTGTGCTAGCCAATTCTGAGTCTTAAGAGTGGCAACGCTGTGCTAGCCAATTCTGAGTCTTAAGAGTGGCAACGCTGTGCTAGCCAATTCTGAGTCTTAAGAGTGGCAACGCTGTGCTAGCCAATTCTGAGTCTTAAGAGTGGCAACGCTGTGCTAGCCAATTCTGAGTCTTAAGTGTCGCCACTCTTTCTGCACATCAGTGTTATCAGTGTTGCCACCCCCTCCAAGTGAAATTTACTGGCAGGACGCCCAAATTTACAAACAGCACCAAATTTTACTGGGTGGCAGAAATCATGAAATTTACTGACAGACATGGCTGTTTTCAGCGCTAAACAGTGCAAATATCAATATTTAAGCTATAAAACATGTAGCTAGTGCTATTAGCAATGTGTTTAAGTTAAAACTTTAACAAAAGTCAAAAAACATATTTTTCCATTTACATGAAGGTCAGGTTAATATAACACAACCAGCACAGAGTCCCCCCCTTACATCAGAGTGTGCAGGATTCCTCCTTACAGTGCAAGGGAACTCTGACAAAGGGGAATGCTACAGATCATGATCTAAGGGGGAACTCTGATGTAAGGGGGGCTCTGGTGACCAGAGACTACCTTATATCAGAGTCCACTGCGTTCCTATTTACATCAGGGTCTGCAGACTGAGTTCCTCCTTGCACTGTAAGGGGGAATCCTGCAGACTCTGATGTAAAGGGGAATGCGGGGAACTCGGATGTGGGGAACTCTGCTGGTGACCAGAGACCACCTTCCGCAGAGTGAATACACTAAGGTAAGGGGGGGGGTTCTGATATAAGGGGGAACATTTATATCCGTGCTCCCCTACATTTTTGTATTCACTCCCCCCTACATCATTGACCCCCCCAGACTCCTCCTCTGCCCACTTTTCACCCCCCACAGTAATGTAGTGTCACCCTCTTCCCACTTTTCACCCCTCACCGTGGTGTAGAATCCTCCTCTGCCCACTTAACCCCCCCCCCCACAATAGTGTAGTGTCCTTCTCTGCCCACTTTTCACCCCCCATGGTAGTGTAGTGTCCTCCTCTACCCACTTCACCCCCCCCCCACGGTGGTGAAGAGTCCTCCTCTGCCCACTTCACCCCCCCCCACGGTAGTGTAGTGTCCTCCTCTGCCCACTTCATCCCCCAAAGTAGTGTATTGTCCTCCTCTGCCCACTTTTCACCCTCCACGTGGTGTAGAGTCCTCCTGTGCCCACTTTACCCCCTCCCCACAGTAATGTAATATGCTCCTCTGCCCACTTTTCATCTCCCACAGTAAGATGCTCCTCTGCCCACTTTTCATCCCCCACAGTAAGATGCTCCTCTGCCCACTTTTCATCTCCCACAGTAAGATGCTCCTCTGACCACTTTTCATCCCCCACAGTAAGATGCTCCTCTGCCCACTTTTCATCCCCACAGTAAGATGCTCCTCTGCCCACTTTTCATCCCCCACAGTAAGATGCTCCTCTGCCCACTTTTCATCTCCCACAGTAAGATGCTCCTCTGACCACTTTTCATCCCCCACAGTAAGATGCTCCTCTGCCCACTTTTCATCCCCACAGTAAGATGCTCCTCTGCCCACTTTTCATCCCCCACAGTAAGATGTTCCTCTGCCCACTTTCATCCCGCACAGTAAGACGCTCCTCTGCCCACTTTTCATCCCCCACAGTAATATGCTCCTCTGCCCACTTTTCATCTCCCACAGTAAGATGCTCCTCTGCCCAGTTTTCATTCCTCACAGTAAGATGCTCCTCTGCCCACTTTTCATCCCCCACAGTAAGATGTTCCTCTGCCCACTTTCATCCCTCACAGTAAGATGCTCTTCTGACCACTTTTCATCCTCCACAGTAATATGCTCCTCTGCCCACTTTTCATCCTCACAGTAAGATGCTCCTCTGCCCACTTTTCATCCCCCACAGTAAGATGTTCCTCTGCCCACTTTCATCCCTCACAGTAAGATGCTCTTCTGACCACTTTTCATCCTCCACAGTAATATGCTCCTCTGCCCACTTTTCATCCCCACAGTAAGATGCTCTTCTGCCCACTTTTCATCCTCCACAGTAAGATGCTCCTCTGCCCACTTTTCATCCCCACAGTAAGATGCTCTTCTGCCCACTTTTCATCCTCCACAGTAAGATGCTCCTCTGCCCACTTTTCATCCCCACAGTAAGATGCTCTTCTGACCACTTTTCATCCTCCACAGTAAGATGCTCATCTGCCCACTTTCATCCCCCACAGTAAGATGCTCTTCTGCCCACTTTTCATCCTCCACAGTAAGATGCTCCTCTGCCCACTTTTCATCCCCACAGTAAGATGCTCTTCTGACCACTTTTCATCCTCCACAGTAAGATGCTCATCTGCCCACTTTCATCCCCCACAGTAAGATGCTCTTCTGACCACTTTTCATCCTCCACAGTAAGATGCTCATCTGCCCACTTTCATCCCCCACAGTAAGATGCTCCTCTGCCCACTTTTCATCCCCAACAGTAGTGCAGTGTCCTCCTTTGCCCTCCTTTATATTACCCCCTTAAGTGTCCTGACTCCTGACCTCCTCACCTTTGCTCTGGTGACTGGTGAGGACTGACTCCTGACCTCCTCTGCTCTGCTGTGGCGACTGGTGAGGAGGCGCCCAAGCGGCACCGCTGAGACCGTCCTCCGAGTGCCTTTCTTTTAAAAAATGGCGCCTAGCAGCGCCTTTACGTCACTGCATGCGCTCGCCCAGCCAAAAATGGGCGAGCGTTTACAAGCCTTCCCCTGCCTGGAACAGTGCATGCGCCGTTGCACTTTTGGCCCACAGCTATGCTTTTTATGGGCACTGCTGCCCATAACGGGCATTTACGGGCAGACCGAAAATAGGTTGAAATTTACAGGCTGCCAGTAAATTAACTGGCGGTTGGCAACACTGCTGCACATGCCCAAGTTTTCACAGTGAGGAAGTTGTAGACTTCCTCTTGGCTCACTATCTAGCTGCCCCATATGACAGTTCTGAACAGTGCCGGGACAAGGTCATCTAGGGCCCAGGGCGAACATGCCAAATTGCCCCTTTCAAGATGCATGAGCATTATGTGTCTGCAAAATCCCCCCTCCCCAAAAAAAGAGCACTAATCTGCAGGCTTACCCAATAAGCATCAAATCCTCCTCATCCCAGTAGAAATTTGCCCCCTGCTAAAATTCCCTTCCCAGCACAAATCTTTACCCAACCAGCTCAAATCCTCTCATTCCCTATATGCCCCCAGCACAAATTCACCCTCCCCGAAAAAAAATCCCCCCTCCTAGTACAAATCTTCTACCCCTCATTTCCCTTCTGAGCAAAAAATCCCCCCCCCCACTCCAAATACCCCCTTCCCAGCACAAATTCTCCCTATTCCCCTATCCTAGCACAAATCCTCTCCCCCCCAACACAAATCTCCTCCCCCCTACCATATTACCCTTTCTAGCACAAACCCCTCCAAAATTCCACATCCTAACACAAATCTTTTTCCCCCCTCCCGAAACAAATCACCTCAAATCCCCACTCCTAGCTGCCTCCCTAAATTTCCCCTCCTAGAACAATTCTTATCCCCTGCTGCCCCCCCAAATTCCCCCTCCCAACACAAATCCCCTACCCCTATCATCTTTGTGTTTTCCCCCCACCTCACATGATACCAAAGTGCCCAGGGCAGCCACCCCTCCTGTCCACCCCTTGTCCTCGCCCTGCTTTTATATGCCTTGCAGGGTGGTTCCAACATACTGATTTTACTATAGCCATAGTTGAGTATGAGAATGCTAGTGGTTTATACCAGATCATCCCAGGTGACCTAGGCTGGAGCCTATGGCCCAGTGATTGTTCAGGGGGCACAAATAAATCCTTCCTGCAGTAAACCAAGGGAGACCACGATTGACCAAAGCTGTACACCTGTAAAAAGACACAGGGGTCACAAAAACGTGTAGTGCATTACCACCACCAAATTGTATTCAATATACAGTAGTAGCCAAAAAACATACTCACTAACGTGGGAAGGTACAAGTGTAACAATACATCTCTCCAGCTTGGGGCAATACCAACATGGCTGCGGTTGGAAAGCTGACGTGTTTCGGGGGACAAGCCCTCTTCCTCAGAGCTGCTCCAACTTGATGCAGTTCCACAATTTATATCTTCACATATTCCAAAGAACCTCCCTTTCAGTGGCTGAGCCCCACCTTAGCATGTCACTGAAGGGGAGGTTCTTTGGAATGTGTGAAGATATAAATTGTGGAATTATAGAAAACCAAAAAAGGAAAAGTACCCCCACAGTGGGACTTTATGGATGAACTAAATGTATACAATGTATCGTAAAATCATTACGTTTATTGATATACAAAATGTAAGAACATTTTAATGATGTCAACACATCACCATATTGCACAATACAGCATATGAATAAAATGACATGCTCATAGAGAGCTACATGGTTTCAAGTTAGAAAAGACCATATCTCCTTATCCCTACGCGTTTTGGGAAATTTGGCATGTACCCCTTCTTCAGGGGCATGGAGAAGGTAATGTAGATATATTCTGAAAAAGAGCAAAATGTGTCATTTCAAAAAAGGCATACAGAGCTGCGTCAACATCGGAACATAACGGCCATACCAGAATATACATACCAGTGTTGAATCGTGGATTAATACATTTAAAAGAGGTTTTGAACATAATTTGGATGAAGGGGAAGAAAACTTCCTGTTACACATTCACCGATACGGTGGAAAAAAATCCCCTCAAGGCGCGACACGGCCCTCACAAGGATCCCCAGGGAAAGTCCCCGCAGTTGACCCAAGAGGGACCCGAAGGGTATCAATAAATTGTGGAACTACATCTGGTTGGGTAAGCTCTGAGGAAGGGGGGTTTCCGACGAAACGCACCAGCTTTCCAACCGCAGCCATGTTGGTAACGCCATAAGATGGAGAAGTGTATTGTACTTTCTCATCTTTGTGAGTATGTTTTTTGGCTTCTGTGTTGAATAAAATTTGGTGGTGGTAATGCACTAGGCGTTTGCACCCCCTTTGTGTCTTTTTACAGTTATCTCTGGAGTTTCCCTGCTTGAGGAGGGCAGCATTGTTTGGAGCACCACATGTACCCCATTGGATGTAGGACTGAATGAGCACTGAAGTGACATTACGTATTTTTAAACACAAAGCTTTGCACCTACCGGCCATTTTACAAGGAGGATAGACTCATTGACTGTTGGTGTCTGATGGATCCATGCACATACAGTACAGACAAAGCAAATGGGGCAGTTTCTCTGTACCTTTTATACATGTGCAATTCGTTTAGTTTCTAATTTGTTTTTCACGAATTTAGAGAAATTTGTTAATTCCGAAATTTCCGGATTTCTGAAATTTTGAATTTCTGAATTTCCGAATTTTTCAATTTCCGAATTTTCGGATTTTCTGATTTCTGAAATTTCAAATTTCCGAATTTCCGAAATTCGGAATTTCAGAATTTCGGTTTTTTGATTTTCCAATTACCGAATTTCAGAAATTCGGAATTTCTGAAATTCGAAAATTGGAGATTTCAAAAATTCGAGATTCGAAAATTCAAAATTACAAAATTCGAAAATCTAAAATTCGAAAATAGGAAATTTGGAAAGTTAAATTTCCGAATTCTGAATTTTTGAAATTTCCAAATTTCCGAAAATCGTAAATTCTTTTTTTTTTTTTGTTTTTTTTGCTTTTTTCGGAAATTCGAAAAATTCGTTTTTTACGTTTTATTCGTTTTTTTGGAAATTCCGAATTTCCGAATTCCGAATTTCCCGAGTTTCCGAAAAAAGCAAAAAAAACAAAAACCCAAATTTTTTTTTTCGAATTTCCGAAAAAAGCAAAAAAATCTAAAAAAATTAAAACTAAAAAAAACGAATTTTTCGGCAGTGCACATGTCTAGTACCTATTGCAATTCTTATTAATGTTGATGGAAGAAATGGGGGGGGCACAGTTGCCACCTTCCCCAGGACCCCATTCTACCTTTATCTGTCTATGCCCTTAATGGTTTTGCAATGGGACCTCATCACACAGAGCTAGGCCCCTGGTGGCAACCGCAGTCCGATCTACAGGTTTCAACTTTACCTTTGGCTGGTGGTAAACTGGTATTATTTAAAGGTCAAGAGAAACCTAATGATGGTAGCTGGAAAATCTTGTTCTTAATGTAACATCCTGATTTTTGTTTTTTTTTAACCATGGGATGTAGCAATGCAGGTGTTCCAGATACACTTACCTGTTAATGGCAGTCATCATCTGTGCATCTGTGATGCTGTCAGCATTGGCCAGGTTTCGGACAACACCTTCCATGAGCTCCAGTGGAATGTACTGGACCACACTCGCCAAGGAATTAGAGGGAGTCTCCAACTCATCTGTGAAGCAAATCAATAGATCCTTAAATTGCACACCTCCTATTATTATCTTTGCAGCTCAGAGTCTGAACACCAAGCCACAGTGCTCATTGCAGGGTTTGGAACAACTCAGAGCCCAATGAGCCAAGAGATCGAAAAAATAAGTCTGGTGCATAACATTTTTAGCTTAGTTTATGTAGCTAGTAGAATGGTGAGGTTACCTGAATTTACATTAGGTTTGACAGTCTGGCAACTGAATGATAACGTCAGACACAGGAGAACAGGCATTGCTATCCTTATGCCCTGATGAAGTCATAAGCGGCCACCATCTGACATTCTACAACAATTACAAGTGAATAATTCCGAAAAGAAAAATGGAGGCTGAGCTCCTTGTGAACATGTTATGACCTTCAAGCTTCAATACACTTTAGGTCACATACATGGAACAGAGAGAACGTTAAAGATCAGGAAAGTAAAGCCCTGTACACACGATCGGATAACCTATGGATTTTCGTCCGATGGATTTGTCCATCGGAAATCCGATGAAACTGTTTTTCATCAGTCTTGCCCACACACCATCAGTCAAAAAACCGACCGTTCCAAACGCCGTGACGTAAAACACTCCGATGAGCCGAGAAAAATGAAGTTTAATGCTTCTGAGCATGCGTCGACTTGATTTTTTGTTTTTTTAACCGATGGACTTGCCCATAGACGATCGGAAATTACCATCGGTTTTTGATCCATCGGAAAATTTTAAAACAAGTTCCATTTTTTAAAACCGATGGGAAAAAGACCAATGGGTACCATACACGATCGGTTGGTCTGATGAAAACCATCCATCGGACGGTTTTCATCAGTCAAACCGATCGTGTGTACAGGGCTTAAGAGTAAATGCTGAAGTACTTATCTTAAGGTGACCAGATTTTTTTAATTAAATCTGGGGACATTCTTTTTTTTACTAGTAATGGCTGCAATCAGCAACTCTCTGCCCGTCGCTGCCGCTGCCCGCCTTGCAGCCTGTCAAATCTTAAGCCCTGTACACACGATCGGATTTCCTATGGTTTTTAAACCGATGGATTTTTCCATCGGAAATCCGATGAAGCTGACTTCCATCAGTCTTGCCTACACACCATCAGTCAAAAAACCGACCGTTCCAAACGCGGTGACGTAAAACACTCAGATGAGCCGAGAAAAATGAAGTTCAATGCTTCTGAGCATGCGTGGACTTGATTCTGAGCATGCGTGGGTTTTTTATCCAATGGAGTTCCCCACAGACGATAGTAATTTGCTATCGGTTTTTTAACCATCGGATAAATTTAAAACATGTTCTATTTTTAAACACCGATGGAAAAAAGACCGATGGGGCCCACACACCGATGTCCGATGAAAAAAATCTATCGGACTGTTTTCATCGGTAAAACCTATCGTGTGTACACGGCTTTACTCTCCGGGCCCCGGCTAGTACTGGGTGGGGAGCGGAGGAAGACAAGGAGATAAGCAGGCAGGCGGCTGGTCGGGACTTGAGCCAAGGCAGAAGAACATGAGAGCGGAGCTGAATGGGCATGAAGCCCGAAACTGAAGAAATATTCCCTCCGCTCCGACCAGCACATGATCATCAGAAAGGGGCACAGATAATAGAAAAAAAATCACCCCCCCCCCCCTAAGCTAGTAGGAGCGGCAGAGCGGGGGTGTGGAATTCAAATTATTATTTTTTTTTATTCTGCACTGACTGTCTTTGAAATTGCCCCAGCCCCTGTTCAAATCCAATCTGGGGACAAAACCGGGGACAGACTTGGTCCGGGGACAGTGTCCTCAACCTGGGGACTGTCCCCGGAAACCGGGGATGTCTGGTAACCCTAACTTATCTTCATACTAGTTCTGGGTTATGGACCCAAGGTTTCAAAGCCAGAGGTTCAGCAAAATCAAAATAATCTGCCCCTGTCTCTTTGAAAGCTTTGCTGACCATAGCCATGGCCATATGTACAGTATTTATGGCTTACATTGTATTTCATACCTGTTGATGAGATGACAGCAAATAATTCTTTTAAGGATGGCAGGATCAAAGATGTCTCTAGCCTCCAGATGTTCTGCAGTAGCCCACTAACTCTGTTAACCTGGTCCAGGAACTGTATAACTCCCTCCTCGTCTTCAGAATGGCAATGAAACTGACCTAAGCATCGGATTAGCTGCTGGCAGAACAAGACCTGGCGTTGTCCCATTGGGATGCACTGCGAGTAGGAAGTTAGGAGTTTGCTGATCCTCACACAAATTTTAAGGCTTGGTCTTTCGCAGACAATACGGAGCACTTCAACCCTCAGCAGTCTGAAAATATCCTCTGTGGAGGGTCTGTCTAAAACAAACTGAAGCCCAAGATGGATGTAGTCCAATATGAAGGCATGTCTCTTTCCAAGAGATCCATATCCTTCTTGCAGGAGGTTCAAGATGAACCTGACATTGAAAAATTCTTCAAATTCCTCTGGATGGTACCTTCCATAGACCTCCAGAACTTCTCTGGCAGTTTCCCTTGCAAAACGTGACTCGCCCAAAAAGAAAAGCTTGGTGGAAAGTTCTAGCATTGACCAGCATTGCTCACTGTCAATGGGCTGCTTGGAGGCCTCAATCACTCTTCGAGCCAAGCTTTGCTTGACATACATTGGGTAAGTAGACTGCATGACGGCTTCCAAAATCTTGTCCATGATTTCTTGTCCAGGCGCAACAATCTATCCTTGTTTGTAAATTACCAACAGGGAAGCTGTAAGACAATTTGAGAAAGTTACATTTACAGAGAACATAAATGCTTGCAAGGAACATACAGTATATGACAGCACGGGTAGGGTGACCACATTTCCAAACTACCATTCAGGGACACCCCCTTCCCAAAAATCAGCTTGTGCTGTAACGAATCACAGCACAGTGATTGGACACAATAGTCAGGATTTATGATTTCTCCAATCACAAGCAGGGGGCGGGGATTGTGCTCCTTCAGGCATTCCCGGCAAGGACAAGTACTGTCAGTGAGTAAAGCGGTGATGTGGCAGCCTTTTTTGGGGCCATCAGATCGGCCCGGGGAATGGTTGTGTCAGTTTCATTCGGGGACACTGTATTGTCCTGGCATAAAGGTACCCAGGACAGACCTGAAAAATGCGAGACTGTCCCGGGCAATCCGGGACACGTGGTCACCCTAAGCACGGGGCATACTTGCCAAGGATTTCAGATTTCCAGGGATTTCTTCAGATCCTCTATCACAAGAATTTTTATTTTATTTTTATCAAAATATATTACAAGGAGGTCTAGGGGCTTGTGTACAGGTTTTTCTGTTGAACACTGATGCCGCGTACACACGATCGGACATTCCGACAACAGAACCGTGGATTTTTTTCCGACGGATGTTGGCTCAAACTTGTGTTGCATACACACGGTCACACAAATGTTGTCCGAAATTGCGAACGTCAAGAACGTGGTGACGTACAACACGTACGACAAGCCGAGAAAAATAAAGTTCAATAGCCAGTGCAGCTCTTCTGCTTGATTCCGAGCATGCGTGAAATTTTGTGCGTCGAAATTGTGTACACACGCTAGGAATTTTCTGACAACGAGTTTTGTTAGAAAATTTGAGAACCAGCTCTCAAATTTTTGTTGTCGGAACTTCCGACAGCAAATGTCCGATGGAGCATACACATGGTCGGAATTTCCGACCGTGTGTACGCGGCATGACTGTTACATTTGAATGTAACGCAGTTCAAAGGCATGCCTACAAACGTAAAAGGTTGTGTAGCGCCCCTTTACTTTTAGGGGAGCTAGGTACCTAAATTTAGGGGTTGATCTGGGTTAGTAGCCAGACCCAGATCGCTTCAATTGTTAGGTTTTTTTCTTTTGCCAAGGGGTGTTGCTGGTGTACAGTTCCCTGTGGCCTGTGGGTGGCGCTGCCATAACAGGTCAGGGTTGAACCGCTAGTGACATTACTGTACCTTTGGGTGTCCTCTCCAGGCAGCTGTACGGGGGCGTGGTCGGCCCGCTGTGCATGCTGGGAGAGGATACATAAGGGGCAGACGCCATCTTAGGAGGGGAGATGGAGGGGTACCGAGGAGCAGTCCGTCTGCGTCTCGTGGCCCTCCAGGCCATGGGAGAGCGCATGGGTGGATCAGTCTCAGGCACCTTTAGTCTGGGGTTGCAACTCTTCATGTAGGCCCAGCACCTTTAGCTGGCCTACCATCTAAAGAGGAATTCCACGGCACTCGAGGGTGACCCATTCTGGAGAGGGAGCCAGGGTTACCAGTGAAAGAAGTCACCGCCTCGGATGAGGCCTGGTCACCTACAGAGGGATTCCACAAGTCCACCACAGGCATTGTAGCGTGCTTTAACTTGCACCTAGGTCCTTATGCTACAAGTGCCGGGCAGTTTGGAACTAGTCAAATGGGTTCCGATCGTATCCCTAGGAAAGTAAAGTTCATGCATCACTCCGGCTGCTAGGACCGTGAGAGGGAACTATCTGGGTGAGCAGAGTCCACTTAGGATTGAGTGGTGATATTAAGTGCCTGAACCTGCCTCCCTGTTATTCTATTCTTCACTAGGGATGAGCTTCGTGTTCGAGTCGAACATACGTTCGACTCGAACATCGGCTGTTCGATCGTTCGACGAAGATCGAACGATTTGGGCCGTTCGCGCCAAATTCGAGTGACGCGAACGGCCCACAATGCACTACGCCATCGCAGTGTCATCCAGGCGCTGTGATTGGCCAAGCATGCACTGTGACCCCGCATGCTTGGCCAATCACAGCGCCGGCAGCGAGGAGAGCAATGATTGGCCACAGGCAGGATGCCTGTGGCCAATTATTGCTGAGGGTGTTTAGTACACGCCCCACACTATAAAAGGCCGCCAGCACGGCGGCCTAGTGTAGTGTGTTCCGGAGCAGGGATAGAGCAGCATAGGCAGGGACAGTGACTTTTATTTCTTTCTTGCTTAACCTGGATTCCTTTAGTTTAGGGAAAGAGAAGGATAGGTAGGGAGAGTGTCAGTGTGTTTTGTGCTTGTGCTATATTGTGCTTAAAAAAAACATTTTTTCTAGGGACAGAAAACTGTAGGTAGGGAGAGTGTCAGTTTCTTTCACTGTGAAAGTCCTTGTTTCCAGGGACCTGGAAGGACAGTGAGTGAATTCTCCTTGTGCTAAATTGTGCTTAAAAAAAACATTTTTTCTAGGGACAGAAAACTGTAGGTAGGGAGAGTGTCAGTTTCTTTCACTGTGCAAGTCCTTGTTTCCAGGGACCTGGAAGGACAGTGAGTGAATTCTCCTTGTGCTATATTGTGCTTAAAAAAAACATTTTTTCTAGGGACAGAAAACTGTAGGTAGGGAGAGTGTCAGTTTCTTTCACTGTGAAAGTCCTTGTTTCCAGGGACCTGGAAGGACAGTGAGTGAATTCTCCTTGTGCTATATTGTGCTTAAAAAAAACATTTTTTCTAGGGACAGAAAACTGTAGGTAGGGAGAGTGTCAGTTTCTTTCACTGTGCAAGTCCTTGTTTCTAGGGACCTGGAAGGACAGTGAGTGAATTCTCCTTGTGCTAAATTGTGCTTAAAAAAAACATTTTTTCTAGGGACAGAAAACTGTAGGTAGGGAGAGTGTCAGTTTCTTTCACTGTGCAAGTCCTTGTTTCCAGGGACCTGGAAGGACAGTGAGTGAATTCTCCTTGTGCTAAATTGTGCTTAAAAAAAACATTTTTTCTAGGGACAGAAAACTGTAGGTAGGGAGAGTGTCAGTTTCTTTCACTGTGAAAGTCCTTGTTTCCAGGGACCTGGAAGGACAGTGAGTGAATTCTCCTTGTGCTATATTGTGCTTAAAAAAATTTTTTTTCTAGGGACAGAAAACTGTAGGTAGGGAGAGTGTCAGTTTCTTTCACTGTGAAAGTCCTTGTTTCCAGGGACCTGGAAGGACAGTGAGTGAATTCTCCTTGTGCTATATTGTGCTTAAAAAAAACATTTTTTCTAGGGACAGAAAACTGTAGGTAGGGAGAGTGTCAGTTTCTTTCACTGTGCAAGTCCTTGTTTCTAGGGACCTGGAAGGACAGTGAGTGAATTCTCCTTGTGCTAAATTGTGCTTAAAAAAAACATTTTTTCTAGGGACAGAAAACTGTAGGTAGGGAGAGTGTCAGTTTCTTTCACTGTGCAAGTCCTTGTTTCCAGGGACCTGGAAGGACAGTGAGTGAATTCTCCTTGTGCTATATTGTGCTTAAAAAAAACATTTTTTCTAGGGACAGAAAACTGTAGGTAGGGAGAGTGTCAGTTTCTTTCACTGTGAAAGTCCTTGTTTCCAGGGACCTGGAAGGACAGTGAGTGAATTCTCCTTGTGCTATATTGTGCTTAAAAAAAACATTTTTTCTAGGGACAGAAAACTGTAGGTAGGGAGAGTGTCAGTTTCTTTCACTGTGAAAGTCCTTGTTTCCAGGGACCTGGAAGGACAGTGAGTGAATTCTCCTTGTGCTATATTGTGCTTAAAAAAAACATTTTTTCTAGGGACAGAAAACTGTAGGTAGGGAGAGTGTCAGTTTCTTTCACTGTGCAAGTCCTTGTTTCTAGGGACCTGGAAGGACAGTGAGTGAATTCTCCTTGTGCTAAATTGTGCTTAAAAAAAACATTTTTTCTAGGGACAGAAAACTGTAGGTAGGGAGAGTGTCAGTTTCTTTCACTGTGCAAGTCCTTGTTTCCAGGGACCTGGAAGGACAGTGAGTGAATTCTCCTTGTGCTATATTGTGCTTAAAAAAAACATTTTTTCTAGGGACAGAAAACTGTAGGTAGGGAGAGTGTCAGTTTCTTTCACTGTGAAAGTCCTTGTTTCCAGGGACCTGGAAGGACAGTGAGTGAATTCTCCTTGTGCTATATTGTGCTTAAAAAAAACATTTTTTCTAGGGACAGAAAACTGTAGGTAGGGAGAGTGTCAGTTTCTTTCACTGTGCAAGTCCTTGTTTCCAGGGACCTGGAAGGACAGTGAGTGAATTCTCCTTGTGCTATATTGTGCTTAAAAAAAACATTTTTTCTAGGGACAGAAAACTGTAGGTAGGGAGAGTGTCAGTTTCTTTCACTGTGAAAGTCCTTGTTTCCAGGGACCTGGAAGGACAGTGAGTGAATTCTCCTTGTGCTATATTGTGCTTAAAAAAAACATTTTTTCTAGGGACAGAAAACTGTAGGTAGGGAGAGTGTCAGTTTCTTTCACTGTGCAAGTCCTTGTTTCTAGGGACCTGGAAGGACAGTGAGTGAATTCTCCTTGTGCTAAATTGTGCTTAAAAAAAACATTTTTTCTAGGGACAGAAAACTGTAGGTAGGGAGAGTGTCAGTTTCTTTCACTGTGCAAGTCCTTGTTTCCAGGGACCTGGAAGGACAGTGAGTGAATTCTCCTTGTGCTATATTGTGCTTAAAAAAAACATTTTTTCTAGGGACAGAAAACTGTAGGTAGGGAGAGTGTCAGTTTCTTTCACTGTGAAAGTCCTTGTTTCCAGGGACCTGGAAGGACAGTGAGTGAATTCTCCTTGTGCTATATTGTGCTTAAAAAAAAAATTTTTTCTAGGGACAGAAAACTGTAGGTAGGGAGAGTGTCAGTTTCTTTCACTGTGCAAGTCCTTGTTTCCAGGGACCTGGAAGGACAGTGAGTGAATTCTCCTTGTGCTATATTGTGCTTAAAAAAAACATTTTTTCTAGGGACAGAAAACTGTAGGTAGGGAGAGTGTCAGTTTCTTTCACTGTGAAAGTCCTTGTTTCCAGGGACCTGGAAGGACAGTGAGTGAATTCTCCTTGTGCTATATTGTGCTTAAAAAAAACATTTTTTCTAGGGACAGAAAACTGTATGTAGGGAGAGTGTCAGTTTCTTTCACTGTGAAAGTCCTTGTTTCCAGGGACCTGGAAGGACAGTGAGTGAATTCTCCTTGTGCTATATTGTGCTTAAAAAAAACATTTTTTCTAGGGACAGAAAACTGTAGGTAGGGAGAGTGTCAGTTTCTTTCACTGTGAAAGTCCTTGTTTCCAGGGACAGAGAAGGACACCTGAAGGTAGCCCTTATTGCTTTTTTCCCATCTCCCTGCAGGCCATCTATTAGAATGTCTGGAAGGCAAACAAGGAGAGGCAGACAGTCAGGAGGCAATAAAAGAGGGCAAGCAGGCTCTGTGTCTGGGGGCAACAGTGCTGGTCGTGGACGCGGTGCATTGTCATCAGCACATGGCCATGGGACACGCTTGTCCTTCTTTTCGGCAGCTGGACATGTTGAGCCACATCATGCCGAAGACTTGGTAGAGTGGATGACCAAGCCCTCCTCCTCCTCCTCATCCTCTCTCACCCAGGCTCAGGGTACTGGAAAAGCAGCTGCCAAAGCGTCCTCTTCCCTGGTATCAATGTCAGACTCATCATCAGTCACTCCTTCCCTAGACCCACCATGTCCTCCTCCTGAGGAGTCCCCCGAACTGTTTCAGCACAGTGTTGGGTACATGCTCCAGGAGGATGCCCAGCGTTTCGAAGGGTCTGATGATGAAACCCAGCTAGAGGAAGGCAGTAGCGTGAGAGCAGACAGAGGGGATGCTCAAGAAGGACACCAATCTGGCAGTCATGTTCCAGCAGCTGCAGCATACTGCCAGATTGGCTCCAGTGATGAGGAGGGAGGTGATGATGAGGTCACTGACTCCACGTGGGTGCCTAATAGGAGAGAGGAGGAGGAGGAGGATGAGGAGGAGGCACATCTCCAACGAGGCAGGATGCCCTTTGGTGGCCAGCGTAAGGGCAGTACACCGACGGAATCACACCGCAGAGCTCCGCCTGTGCAGGGCGCTGCCTCTGCCCGTCATTCAAAAAGTTCTTTGGTGTGGGCCTTTTTTGAGGCTAGTGCATCAGATCGCACAGCTGCTGTTTGCAACATATGTCTCAAGCGTATATCGCGTGGCCAAAACATCAGCCGCTTGGGTACCACATGCCTGACCAGACATATGTTGACCTGCCATGCAGCTCGTTGGCAAGCCTACCTCAAAGACCCACACCAAAGAACAAAGCGGACCTCTCCTTGCACCGCATCAGCTGGGATCTCCAACCCCACTATAACTTCAGTCCTCTCTGAAACATGCACTGAGAGGAATGAAGGTGTAGAATTAGGTGTGTCACAGCCAAGTACTTGCGGCCACTCTGCTAGCAGTACACCGACGTCCGATTCTAGCAGGCAAATTTCCCTGCCCCAGCTGCTGGACCGTCGAAAGAAGTTCACTCCCAGCCATCCACATGCCCAGCGGTTGAATGCTAGCTTGGCTAAATTGCTAGCGCTTCAACTGCTGCCTTTTCAGTTGGTAGACTCGGCCCCCTTCCGTGAGTTTGTGCAATGTGCGGTTCCTCAGTGGCAGGTTCCCAAACGCCACTTTTTCTCACGGAAGGCTATTCCGGCTCTCTACCGGCATGCGGAAGGCAATGTCTTGGCCTCGCTGGACAGGGCGGTCAGCGGTAAGGTGCATATTACCGCTGACTCATGGTCCAGCAGGCATGGACAGGGACGTTACCTTTCTTTCACGGCCCATTGGGTCACTCTTTTGGCAGCTGGGAAGGATGCAGGACAAGGTGCAGTAGTGTTGGAGGTTGTCCCACCGCCACGCCTCCAAAATGCTACTACTGGTTGTGACACACCTCTCTCCTCCACCCCCTCCTCTTCTTCTTCCTCCATGGCCTCTTCCTGTGGTTTGTCCTATGAACCAGCGGTGCTCCATAGCCGTTCACGGGGCTACGCAAGTACGCAGGCAAAAAGATGCCATGCCGTGCTTGCGCTGGTGTGTTTGGGGGACAGAAGCCACACTGGGGCAGAGGTCCTGTCTGCTCTGCAGGGCCAGGCCGAGAGGTGGTTGACGCCACGCCAGCTTAAGCCAGGAATGGTGGTTTGCGACAATGGCACCAACCTCCTCTCCGCCCTCCGACAGGGACAACTGACCCATGTGCCCTGTGTGGCTCACGTCCTTAACCTGGTGGTGCAGCGGTTCTTGGGCAGGTACCCGGGCTTACAGGATGTCCTGAGGCAGGCCAGGAAAGTCTGTGTGCATTTCCGCAGATCTTATAATGCCAGTGCTCGCCTGGCTGAGCTGCAAAAGGAGTTGAACCTGCCCAAGAACCGCCTTATATGTGACATGCCCACCAGGTGGAACTCAACGTTGGCCATGCTGCAGCGGCTGCACACGCAGCAGAGGGCCATCAATGAGTACCTGTGCGACTACGGCACCAGGACAGGGTCAGGGGAGCTTGGTTTTTTTTCTCCACGCCAGTGGGGCATGATCAGGGATGCATGCACTGTCCTGGCACCATTTGAGGAGGCCATGAGGATGGTGAGCAGTGACAGTGCATGCATCAGTGACACTGTACCTCTTGTCCACCTGTTGGAGCACACGCTGCGTGGAATAATGGACAGGGCACTTGAGGCAGAACAGAAGCAGGAAGAGGAGGACTTCCTTGCCTCTCAAGGCCCCCTTTACCCAGACAGTGTTCCTTCTGTCCCACCCATCGCACAGGAAGAGGAGGAGGAGGAGGAGGAGGAGGAGGAGGATTGTGTCAGCATGGAGGTGGAGGCTGGCACTCAGCATCATCAGCAGCAGTCTTTTAGGGATGATTTACAGTCCCAAGAAACCAGTGGACTTGTACGTGGCTGGGAGGAGGTGGCTGCGGATCATGTCGTCCTTAGTGACCCAGAGGACTCCGGAGCGAATGCCTCAGCAAACCTACGCTGCATGGCCTCCCTGATCCTGCAAAGTCTGCGGAAGGATCCTCGTATTCTTCGGATCAAGGAGAGGGACCATTACTGGCTGGCCACTCTCCTTGATCCACGGTACAAGGGTAAGGTTGCGGACCTTATGTTACCGTCGCAGAGGGAGCAGAGGATGAGACAACTCCGGGAGGCCTTGCAGAAAGGTCTGTGCAACGCGTTCCCAGAGACTGGGAGGTTACAAACTCCTGGTCCTGGACAATGAGTTGCTGAGGCTTCGGCCAGTCAAAGAAGGAGCGGTGGGGAAGGTGGCCGTCTGACCGATGCGTTCAGACAATTCTTTAGTCCGCAGCCCCAAAGTATGATCGGTTCCAGCAACCATCGCCAGCGTCTGATAAACATGGTGCAGGAATATCTAGGGGCAAGGTCAGACTTGGACACCTTCCCCACCGAAAATCCTCTGGCTTACTGGGTCTTGAGGATGGATCACTGGCCAGAGCTTGCACAGTATGCAATTGAGCTACTGGCCTGTCCTGCATCCAGCGTTCTTTCGGAACGCACATTCAGTGCTGCTGGAGGATTTGTCACGGATCACAGGGTGCGCCTGTCCACCGACTCGGTTGATCGACTGACTTTCATCAAGATGAACCAGTCTTGGATCACCACCAGCTACCACACACCTGATGCTGATATAACAGACTAATTGATTTTAACATGTCACATCCCTTCAAGACTGATGCTGATGCTGAGTGCCTGTGCTGTTATGTTGACTGGCTATCCTCCTCCTCCGAGTCCTCAATGATACGATTGATGATGATAGCTTGGAAGATCATTTTTGTTTATGGGTGCCGCCACCAGTGGCTAAGGCCCAATTTTTCAGCCCCTGTTTTACAGGGGCGTGTAATTACAATTTTTTTAGCAATAATTTGCCATAGGGCTCATTGCTGTGCTCCAAGTACAGTATCTGTGAGGGGTTGGAGTGTTGTGGCACCAGTGCCTAAGGCCCAATTTTTCAGCCCCTGTTTAACAGGGGCGTGTCATTACAATTTTTGAAGCAATACTTTGCAACAGGGCTCATTGCTGTGCTCCAAGTACAGTATCTGTGAGGGGTTGTAGTGTTGTGCCACCAGTGCCTAAGGCCCAATTTTTCAGCCCCTGTTCAACAGGGGCATGCAATTACAATTCTTGATCTAATAATTCACAGCAGGGTCCATTGCTGCACCCACCAAGAGTAACTCTGAGGGCTTACAGTGTTGTGGCAACGCCACCACCACCACCACCACGAAAGGCCCAATTTTTCAGCCCCTGTTCAAAAGGGGCATGTAATTACAATTCTTGATCTAATAATTCACAGCAGGGCCCATTGCTGCACCCACCAAGAGTAACTGTCAGGGCTTACAGTGTTGTGGCACCAGCACCACCATCAAAGCCCCAATTTTTACTACCACTGTTCAACAATTATATGTAATTAAAATTCCTGATATAATAGTTGACAGCAGGGCGTTCCAGCACCAACCAAGAGTAACTGTGAGTGCTTACAGTGTTGTGCCAACACCAACAACTAAGGGGCCTATTTCTGCAGAGTATATACGGCAGGTCCCTACTTTCAAACATCCAACTTACAAACGACTCCTACTTGCAAACGAAAGAAGACAACAGGAAGTGAGAGGAAATCTACCCCTAGAAAGGAAAATTCTCTCCTGTAAGAATAAATATGGGAGAAAGGTGTCTCATCTGTACTGATGCTTTATCAGCAATCCTTGTTTCAAGAAAAACACCACATTTCAAAAACAGTTGTCATTGGGACGGAAAGTGAGGTGAAATGTTCTGAACAGGGGCACAGACAGCAAAACAAATGTTACAGGGGTGATAACCCTTACCTATGTTTCCCAAAAAGTTTAAAAATAGATTTTTGGGCTGGAGCTACACTTCAACAATGTACCTGTTCAAAATTACAAACACATTCTACATAAGAACAAACCTACAGTCCCTGTCTTGTATGCACCGCCTGTATACGGCTGTTCAGAGTATATAGGGCCTTTTTTATTTTATGTGCGGGGTTCCCCTTAATATCCATACAAGACCCAAAGGGGCTGGTAATGGGCTGGGGTAGGGGGGGGGGGGGGGTGTTGATGGGGTAGCTATGCCATTTTTCCTAAAGATTTTCATCCATATTACCGGGACCAGACATTGCATTAAAGCCGCAAGCAGTTTTAAATGACTTTTTTCCCTTTAGAAATGTTATTTTGTGCAGGGACAGTTCTAAACACGGGAAACACGTGGCACTTCACAGGCATACTTTAGACACCCCCCAGGTACGATATTTAAAGGAATATTTGACTTTTTTTTTTTCACTTTATGCATCATTAAAATGACTGCTCCCGAAAAACGACCGTTTTTAAAACTTCTTTTTGCATTGATACATGTCCCCTGGTGCAGAACCCGGGTTCCCAAACCCTTTTTAGGACAATAACATGCATAATAGTTGTTATAATTAGCACTTTAGAATTCGAACGTTCGCATCCATTGTATTTAATAGGGTTCTAATGTTCGTTCGAACTTTCGGTCCGTTCGCGGGTTCTGGTGCGAACCGAACCCGGGGGTGTTCGGCTCATCACTATTCTTCACTTTCAACTTTCCTGTCTGGTTTCAAGCATAAAGAAAATAAACCTTCAGTCATTGAGGTTTAACCTTGTCTGGACATTGGCCTTCTTGATACACAAACAACAGACTTTTCTCTACACTCTAGAGAAAGGAACCAGCCCAGGAAAGGTAACTCGCTGCGGAACCCAACAATTGTAAACACCGCTTAACCTCTTCAAACAGGAGGGTACGGGCATATAGCACGGTGTGCCTTATCTTACAAGTGAGCCAGGTGAGAAAAAGGTCCGGGTGCTACAGTTCCATTTGACCTGCTTTGCCTGCATTGCAAAGTGATCTCCAATAGGGTGTACTTGCTGCATTCAGGGAAATGCAAGGCAGTCAAACGTGAGCAGTCTTTCATAAGTTTTTGAAACATGCAGACAGTCTGTCGGTGTCTGTAAAGGTACTCATTTATCCAGGTGATGGTATATCTTGTAGTAGTTAGATGGGGCTCACCCAAGAAGAAGGCCTTGGAGAAATGTTCCAGCAGTGACCAGCATTGTTCACTGTCAATGGGCTGCTTGAAGACCTCAATCCAGCTTTGCTTGACATATGTGAGATAAAAAGAACGCATTGTTAGACTCATCCACCTTACCAACCATTCAGTGTCTGCCACTCCTCTCTGCCAATCCCTCCACTGGCTTACCATTGCCCAATGAATAAAATTCAAAACAATAACATACAAAGCCATTCACAGTTCTGCCCCCGAGCTACATCACCAATCTTATCTCCAAATAGCACCCAAACCGTCCTCTCTGCTCCTCCCAAGACCTTCTTGCTCTCTAGCTCCCTTGTCTCTTCCTCCAATGCTCGTCTCCAGGACTTCTCCAGAGCCTCTCCCATCCTCTGGAACTCACTACCCCAATATGTCCACCAATCTCCTACTCTGTCCACTTTTAGGTGATCCCTGAAATCTCATCTCTTCGAGGTGGCCTATCCTGCCTCTAGTTAAAGTGGATGTAAACCAGGGGAGGGCTGGTAGCCTTAGGCCTGGGGGGAAAGTCCAGTCAAGTGGCCCACTGACCTGCTGAATCAGCTCACCATCCATGGCTCACCTGGTTTTTCAATGCAGCCTCACCAGTGCTTATCAGTGCAGCCAACTCTAGTGCCCATCAATGAAGCCTGATCACTGGGGCAGGTTACATGGGGTGTATGGTGGGGGAGATGGGGGGTCAGCTAGGGGTGTCAGGGTCTCTCACCTCAGCGATCTCAGCTCAGCAGGTCCTTGCACGCCACGGTCTCCTGGGGGGGTAACGCTCCTGATCCTGGGGTCAAGTTGCAGCCAGCGCCCAGCCCTTCAGCCCTGCGTTCCGACTCCCTGGCACGCCCTGCCTCTGCCTGCTTCCAAGAATCCGGTCCCAGGGAGTTGTAGTTTCCTCTGCGCTGCTGTGTTTTCCATCCACCGGAAGCTTGAGCGCGGACTACAACTCCCGGAATGTAACAGCTAGTGGTCGGCCGCTATGGCCGTGCCCCCGGCGTAACTTCCTAGACCAGAATAAAAAAGAAAATGGTAGCGGGCAGCGGCTGCCGGCCATTTTGAACATAAGTTAGGGCGGCCTAGGAGGCAATTGCCACCCTGCCCCCTGGCCCAGGCCTCCCATGATGTAAACCCACTCTCATCCTTTCTAAACTACTGCCATGGTGGTTATCTATAAGGATATACATGCCTCCTGCATGTATCCTTACCTGTCAAATATCTCCCCTCTGTCTGTTATGGGACCCGAAAAACTGCAGATTCTGTGGGTGGGTCTGTTGTCCAGAGCTCGTGGGTGGAGTCGTGATGTCAGTAGACTCCCCACCCACCTCTACACTCCCCTTGTCAACATGCATTTTCTCCTGTTTATTTCTTACACTGAACTTCTGCTATGATCACTAACATCCATTTAAAACCCATAAAAGTCACCACATGACTTCAGCATGCCCAATCATGCTGAGGTGTGGAGCAGCCAATCTTGGGAGAGCTGGAGAAGAAAGGAGGGGGGATCTGAAGTACACAGAATGTCTCTCTCAGGCTCCTGCATGAGATAAGGAAATCACCTATCACTCTCACAGCAAGGGGGAAGAACTGTCTCCTATTTCTCTGTGTGTCAGTTTTTATCTCACTGAAAAAAGATAAAAGAATTGTTTAGAGCTGGATTAACTCTTCATGGCAAGACTGGGGACAGATGACATGGAATCCTATACTGTACAAGGTGCAAGCCTTAATTAAAAAACAGTTTTGGGTTTACATCCACTTTAACAACCAAATCTTCTCCTCCCCTCATCAGTTCATCCCTCACAGTCCCTATCTTTCGTTTCACCAGCCTCTCCCTCTTAGATTGTAAGCTTGCAGGAGCCGGGCTTCTCTAACCCTCTTGTTTTGAATTGTACTGTTGGTGTAGTGTCTCCCTACATTGTAAAGCGCTGCGCAAACTGTTGGCGCTGTATAAATCCTGTATAATAATAATAAAATTATGGCTTCCAAAATCATGGCCATTGTTTTGAATTCCAAGCACATCAGTCTACTCTAATCTGTCATTTAAAGGAGAAGTACAGCATGCAGTTCATTCTGCACTCCTGTGACCCCTTTTTCAGCTGACATCGGGCTGAAGCCCGCTGTTGGCTGTCATCACAGAGCAGGTCCAGGCTGGAGATATATCATGATCATATGGTCAGGATCCACCCAGGGAGCCGCTGAGATCCTGAGCCAGCCGCTCTCACCCCCTGCACAGCCCAGCAATCCAGTGAGCGCGGTGGGAGGCAGAGCAGAGAGTTGGTCACTAACAGTCACCAGCTCTCTGCTCACAGAGCACTGAGAACTGAGCGATCAGTGGTGTTTGATTGCTCAGTTCTCAGCCTTAGAGCCGGCAGAGGACAGATGCAGCATCCACCTAGGTAAGTATGATTATTAAAAAAAAATAAAACACAAACGTCTCTTTTAAAGTAGAACTATAACCTCCCATTATCTTCTGCTGGGGTATATTTCTGACACTCATTAGAACTGAAGAAGTGGCTAGGAGACGTTACAAAATGTCTTCAACCTTACAGAACAATTTCAGTTGAGTGTGACATTATTTAGTCTCTGTCAGTCTCTTGTGATATAAAATTAGGGTTGCCACCCGTCCAGTTTTGAAATTGGACAATCCATTTTGTTAGAAAATTACTTATAACCCCCAAACATTATACATTTTTTAGCAGAGACCCTAGGGAATAAAATGGCGATTGTTGCAATTTTTTTATGTCACACAGTATTTGCGCAGAGGTTTTTAAAAAAATACACTTTAATGAATTTAAAAAAATACACAATATTTACCCCAATTTTTCTGTATAATGTGATGGATGATTTTACGCTGAGTAAATAGATACTTAACATGTGATGCTTTAAAATTGTGCATGCTTGTGGAATGGTGGCAAACTAGGGTACCTAAAAATCACCATAGGCTTTAAATGCCTTTCTAGCGCTAGAATTATTGCTCTGGCTCTAACGTTCGTGCCGATACCTCACATGTGTGGGGTGAATAACATTTACATATGCGCGCGCGATTAACGTATACATTCACTTCTGCGCGTGAGCACAGAGGGATGGGGGCACTTTAAAAAATATATATATTATTTATTTTTTATTTTTACATTGTCCCTTTAATATGTAAACATCCCTTGTAATATAAATAAGGATGACAGGTTCTCCTTATTGAGAGATCTGGGGTGAAAAAGACCCCAAATCTCTTCTTTACCTTTTAAAAGCAAAAGATCAGAGTCCTCAGTCTCCCCCTCATCTTTTCATATCAGAGTCCTCATTTTCCCCCCTAGCCTTTCACTTCAGTATCCTCAGTTCCCCTCATTCCACCCTTCCTCTCACATTCGCACACACACACATGTGAGGTATTGCCATGAACATTAGAGCAAGAGAAATAATTCTAGCGCTAGACCTCCTCTGTAACTCAAAACAGGTAACCTGTAAAGGCGTTTAAAGTAGTTTGTCGCCATTCCATGAGCGTTAAATTTTTTAAAGCATGACATGTTAGGTACCTATTTACTCGGTGTAACATCATCTTTCATATTGTACAAACAAATTGTCATATATATTGTTTTTTTATTTTATTTATGAAAGTGTATTTTTTTAAATAAAATTGCGTTTGCAAAACTGCTGCGTAGATACGGTGTGACAAAAAATAGCAATGATCGCCATTTTATTCCCTAGGGTCACTGCTAAATAAATTAATAATGTTCGGGGGTTCTAAGTAATTTTCTAGCAAAAAAATACCGATTAAAACTTGTAAACAAAAAGTGCAAGAAAAATGTATTTTTGTGTACATACTGAGACTTGAGTATACTGTCATACAGGAGACCGGAGTTGTGCTTTAACTTCTGCTACCTCTTTGCTCCAGCTGGCAATAATCTTCCTAGCTAGCACATCTTAATACTTCCCTAGATCAGGTTTTAAATAGAATCTTGCTATCTCACTCTATATCTCTGATCCTCTTTTGCTGAGATCATGCTTTGCTGTGCCAGTAAATTCTTGCAAGATAATTCTTATGAATAATAAACAAGGCATAGAATTTGGATTGTCCCTTGCCATCATTTAAAGGCGAGGTGTTCATTGCTAAAAAAAACAAAAAAACAGAATGCAATGCTAAATGTGAATATCCCAAGTTTACTACTTGTAGCCAGCAGGTGTCATGCAAAAGGCTGCTGCTGCTGCTGTGTTTCTCATGAATTTATTGCTATGCTGTGAATAGCCTGAATATTTGCACACTAGGGTGACCACATTTCCAAACTGCCATTCAGGGACACACCCCCTCTCTCACCTACCCCCAAAAAAGATGAGTTGGGGCAGGGGGTAATGTAGTCTCGGGGTTGATTGGGAATTTGGCGGCGGGTTATTTGTCAGGTGAATGTGCCACTTGCCACCAGATGCAGTGCCGCTTGCCACCCATAGCCTGCCACCAGATGCAGTGCTGCTGTCACTCCCTCTGCATGAGCCACGTGCGTAGAAGGAAAGGAGTGGCGTCACTATCTGGAGAGTGAAGATCACACCAGTCCCTGCTGCTTGCCGCTGGGTGCCAGAGAAGGAGGAGGTGCCGAGGTGGGTGGGCACAGCAGTGCTGCACTAGGCTCAGGCCTCGCTCCCGGTCTCACTGTCTGAGAGTAAATTGTCACTGGTTGCAAGATGCCAGGCAGCGCTGGCCCTAGCAACCAGTTCCGGAAATGTAGTTAGTAGGGGGTGGCTGTGTCCTCTATTTTATTCCGGGACATTGTATTGTCCCGGAATGAAGGTGCCCAGTACCCAGGACAGATATGTCAATTGCGGGACAGTCCCGGGCAATCCGGGACACGTGGGCACCCTATTGCACACATATCTGAATAAGTCAAAAAAGGGACGTCGGATGCCTTGATGTCTGTTTTTTATGCGTCAATGGGCATTGTAGGCAGTATTGATGGCGATGTCTGCATGAATATGTATGTAACTTGCAGCTCATGGTAGCCAACTCCTCTCATAGCAAGCTCAGCTTTACTCACCATTTCATTGGCTGTTAGAACTCAACTAACTAGTGCAGAACGCATGAAAATATGTGCAAACCTGCATGAAAATGCGCACCAATGCACGGTTAATATGTGCTCAATGATGCATAACAACAAAGTAAATGTTGACTTTGCAAACAGAATGTTTACTTAGTTTAGTGACCATTCTGAACATACATGCCAACCGTCCTGGACTTGCTGGGACAGTCCCGCATCTTGGCCTTCTGTCCCACCAATGATTTGTCCCAGGCCATGTCCCGGGATCACAGCATCAGCCTTATTTGCACATGCCCAGTAACTCAAAATGGCATAAACTGTGGGGATATGTTGGTGGTTCCCACATATTTAGAGGTGTGCCCTTGGCGGAACCAGCCAGTAAAGTGGTAATGGTGGGAGATCGTTGCATATTTAGAGGGATGGGCCTGGCGGAACCAGTCAGTAAAGTGGTCATGATTGGGAGATCGTTGCATATTTAGAGGTGTGCCCTTGGCAGAACCAGCCAGTAAAGTGGGCATGGTGAGAGATCGTCGCAGGCAAGTGGACACGGTGGGCAATTCACATATATTTAGAGCAGAGCCTAAGTGGAACAGACCCACGAAGTGGGCATGATTCGGGTGTACTGTACCCATCTGAAAAATAGGTGGATGAAACGCAGGCTGTCGGTGGGGCTAACAGTGTCCCAGAATCCAGGGCCATAATGTTGGTAAGTACTGTATTTATTGGCGTATAACACTCACCTTTTCACCCTGAAATTAGAGGGTAAACTGTGCCCGCGTGTTATACGCAGGGGGCTGGGGAAAGTTTGTTTCCTTAAACTACCCCCTTAAAGTTAGGGTGCGTGTTATACGCCTGTGCGTGTTATACGCCGATAAATATGGTACACTGCAATGTGCAAGAAAAAAAAAAGGATTTTTGCTTGTACATGATTGGATTTCTGAAAAAGGAGAGCTAAATGAATCTAAGTGATAATTCCCTACCCCAATACACTTTGAACTGTAGACATGCATTGCTGTGAAATGCATAGGGATGAGCTTCGTGTTCGAGTCGAACATACGTTCGACTCGAACATCGGCTGTTCGATCGTTCGACGAAGATCGAACGATTTGGGCCGTTCGCGCCAAATTCGACTGACGCGAACGGCCCACAATGCACTACGCCATCGCAGTGTCATCCAGGCGCTGTGATTGGCCAAGCATGCACTGTGACCCCGCATGCTTGGCCAATCACAGCGCCGGCAGCAAGGAGAGCAATGATTGGCCACAGGCAGGATGCCTGTGGCCAATTATTGCTGAGGGTGTTTAGTACACGCCCCACACTATAAAAGGCCGCCAGCACGGCGGCCTAGTGTAGTGTGTTCCGGAGCAGGGATAGAGCAGCATAGGCAGGGACAGTGACTTTTATTTCTTTCTTGCTTAACCTGGATTCCTTTAGTTTAGGGAAAGAGAAGGATAGGTAGGGAGAGTGTCAGTGTGTTTTGTGCTTGTGCTATATTGTGCTTAAAAAAAACATTTTTTCTAGGGACAGAAAACTGTAGGTAGGGAGAGTGTGTCAGTTTCTTTCACTGTCAAAGTCCTTGTTTCCAGGGACCTGGAAGGACAGTGAGTGAATTGTCCTTGTGCTAAATTGTGCTTAAAAAAAAACATTTTTTCTAGGGACAGAAAACTGTAGGTAGGGAGAGTGTGTCAGTTTCTTTCACTGTCAAAGTCCTTGTTTCCAGGGACCTGGAAGGACAGTGAGTGAATTGTCCTTGTGCTAAATTGTGCTTAAAAAAAACATTTTTTCTAGGGACAGAAAACTGTAGGTAGGGAGAGTGTGTCAGTTTCTTTCACTGTCAAAGTCCTTGTTTCCAGGGACCTGGAAGGACAGTGAGTGAATTCTCCTTGTGCTAAATTGTGCTTAAAAAAAACATTTTTTCTAGGGACAGAAAACTGTAGGTAGGGAGAGTGTGTCAGTTTCTTTCACTGTCAAAGTCCTTGTTTCCAGGGACCTGGAAGGACAGTGAGTGAATTGTCCTTGTGCTAAATTGTGCTTAAAAAAAACATTTTTTCTAGGGACAGAAAACTGTAGGTAGGGAGAGTGTGTCAGTTTCTTTCACTGTCAAAGTCCTTGTTTCCAGGGACCTGGAAGGACAGTGAGTGAATTCTCCTTGTGCTAAATTGTGCTTAAAAAAAACATTTTTTCTAGGGACAGAAAACTGTAGGTAGGGAGAGTGTGTCAGTTTCTTTCACTGTCAAAGTCCTTGTTTCCAGGGACCTGGAAGGACAGTGAGTGAATTGTCCTTGTGCTAAATTGTGCTTAAAAAAAACATTTTTTCTAGGGACAGAAAACTGTAGGTAGGGAGAGTGTGTCAGTTTCTTTCACTGTCAAAGTCCTTGTTTCCAGGGACCTGGAAGGACAGTGAGTGAATTGTCCTTGTGCTAAATTGTGCTTAAAAAAAACATTTTTTCTAGGGACAGAAAACTGTAGGTAGGGAGAGTGTGTCAGTTTCTTTCACTGTCAAAGTCCTTGTTTCCAGGGACCTGGAAGGACAGTGAGTGAATTGTCCTTGTGCTAAATTGTGCTTAAAAAAACATTTTTTCTAGGGACAGAAAACTGTAGGTAGGGAGAGTGTGTCAGTTTCTTTCACTGTCAAAGTCCTTGTTTCCAGGGACCTGGAAGGACAGTGAGTGAATTCTCCTTGTGCTAAATTGTGCTTAAAAAAAACATTTTTTCTAGGGACAGAAAACTGTAGGTAGGGAGAGTGTGTCAGTTTCTTTCACTGTCAAAGTCCTTGTTTCCAGGGACCTGGAAGGACAGTGAGTGAATTGTCCTTGTGCTAAATTGTGCTTAAAAAAAACATTTTTTCTAGGGACAGAAAACTGTAGGTAGGGAGAGTGTGTCAGTTTCTTTCACTGTCAAAGTCCTTGTTTCCAGGGACCTGGAAGGACAGTGAGTGAATTGTCCTTGTGCTAAATTGTGCTTAAAAAAAAACATTTTTTCTAGGGACAGAAAACTGTAGGTAGGGAGAGTGTGTCAGTTTCTTTCACTGTCAAAGTCCTTGTTTCCAGGGACCTGGAAGGACAGTGAGTGAATTCTCCTTGTGCTAAATTGTGCTTAAAAAAAACATTTTTTCTAGGGACAGAAAACTGTAGGTAGGGAGAGTGTGTCAGTTTCTTTCACTGTCAAAGTCCTTGTTTCCAGGGACCTGGAAGGACAGTGAGTGAATTGTCCTTGTGCTAAATTGTGCTTAAAAAAAACATTTTTTCTAGGGACAGAAAACTGTAGGTAGGGAGA
Organism: Rana muscosa; assembly: GCA_029206835.1. Lineage (NCBI taxonomy): Eukaryota > Metazoa > Chordata > Amphibia > Anura > Ranidae > Rana > Rana muscosa. The sequence continues at coordinate 1,079,822,170 of CM055117.1, forward strand.
GTGTGTCAGTTTCTTTCACTGTCAAAGTCCTTGTTTCCAGGGACCTGGAAGGACAGTGAGTGAATTGTCCTTGTGCTAAATTGTGCTTAAAAAAAATTTTTTTCTAGGGACAGAAAACTGTAGGTAGGGAGAGTGTGTCAGTTTCTTTCACTGTCAAAGTCCTTGTTTCCAGGGACCTGGAAGGACAGTGAGTGAATTCTCCTTGTGCTAAATTGTGCTTAAAAAAAACATTTTTTCTAGGGACAGAAAACTGTAGGTAGGGAGAGTGTGTCAGTTTCTTTCACTGTCAAAGTCCTTGTTTCCAGGGACCTGGAAGGACAGTGAGTGAATTGTCCTTGTGCTAAATTGTGCTTAAAAAAAACATTTTTTCTAGGGACAGAAAACTGTAGGTAGGGAGAGTGTGTCAGTTTCTTTCACTGTCAAAGTCCTTGTTTCCAGGGACCTGGAAGGACAGTGAGTGAATTCTCCTTGTGCTAAATTGTGCTTAAAAAAAACATTTTTTCTAGGGACAGAAAACTGTAGGTAGGGAGAGTGTGTCAGTTTCTTTCACTGTCAAAGTCCTTGTTTCCAGGGACAGAGAAGGACACCTGAAGGTAGCCCTTATTGCTTTTTTCCCATCTCCCTGCAGGCCATCTATTAGAATGTCTGGAAGGCAAACAAGGAGAGGCAGACAGTCAGGAGGCAATAAAAGAGGGCAAGCAGGCTCTGTGTCTGGGGGCAACAGTGCTGGTCGTGGACGCGGTGCATTGTCATCAGCACATGGCCATGGGACACGCTTGTCCTTCTTTTCGGCAGCTGGACATGTTGAGCCACATCATGCCGAAGACTTGGTAGAGTGGATGACCAAGCCCTCCTCCTCCTCCTCATCCTCTCTCACCCAGGCTCAGGGTACTGGAAAAGCAGCTGCCAAAGCGTCCTCTTCCCTGGTATCAATGTCAGACTCATCATCAGTCACTCCTTCCCTAGACCCACCATGTCCTCCTCCTGAGGAGTCCCCCGAACTGTTTGAGCACAGTGTTGGGTACATGCTCCAGGAGGATGCCCAGCGTTTCGAAGGGTCTGATGATGAAACCCAGCTAGAGGAAGGCAGTAGCGTGAGAGCAGACAGAGGGGATGCTCAAGAAGGACACCAATCTGGCAGTCATGTTCCAGCAGCTGCAGCATACTGCCAGATTGGCTCCAGTGATGAGGAGGGAGGTGATGATGAGGTCACTGACTCCACGTGGGTGCCTAATAGGAGAGAGGAGGAGGAGGAGGATGAGGAGGAGGCACATCTCCAACGAGGCAGGATGCCCTTTGGTGGCCAGCGTAAGGGCAGTACACCGACGGAATCACACCGCAGAGCTCCGCCTGTGCAGGGCGCTGCCTCTGCCCGTCATTCAAAAAGTTCTTTGGTGTGGGCCTTTTTTGAGGCTAGTGCATCAGATCGCACAGCTGCTGTTTGCAACATATGTCTCAAGCGTATATCGCGTGGCCAAAACATCAGCCGCTTGGGTACCACATGCCTGACCAGACATATGTTGACCTGCCATGCAGCTCGTTGGCAAGCCTACCTGAAAGACCCACACCAAAGAACAAAGCGGACCTCTCCTTGCACCGCATCAGCTGGGATCTCCAACCCCACTATAACTTCAGTCCTCTCTGAAACATGCACTGAGAGGAATGAAGGTGTAGAATTAGGTGTGTCACAGCCAAGTACTTGCGGCCACTCTGCTAGCAGTACACCGACGTCCGATTCTAGCAGGCAAATTTCCCTGCCCCAGCTGCTGGACCGTCGAAAGAAGTTCACTCCCAGCCATCCACATGCCCAGCGGTTGAATGCTAGCTTGGCTAAATTGCTAGCGCTTCAACTGCTGCCTTTTCAGTTGGTAGACTCGGCCCCCTTCCGTGAGTTTGTGCAATGTGCGGTTCCTCAGTGGCAGGTTCCCAAACGCCACTTTTTCTCACGGAAGGCTATTCCGGCTCTCTACCGGCATGTGGAAGGCAATGTCTTGGCCTCGCTGGACAGGGCGGTCAGCGGTAAGGTGCATATTACCGCTGACTCATGGTCCAGCAGGCATGGACAGGGACGTTACCTTTCTTTCACGGCCCATTGGGTCACTCTTTTGGCAGCTGGGAAGGATGCAGGACAAGGTGCAGTAGTGTTGGAGGTTGTCCCACCGCCACGCCTCCAAAATGCTACTACTGGTTGTGACACACCTCTCTCCTCCACCCCCTCCTCTTCTTCTTCCTCCATGGCCTCTTCCTGTGGTTTGTCCTATGAACCAGCGGTGCTCCGTAGCCGTTCACGGGGCTACGCAAGTACGCAGGCAAAAAGATGCCATGCCGTGCTTGCGCTGGTGTGTTTGGGGGACAGAAGCCACACTGGGGCAGAGGTCCTGTCTGCTCTGCAGGGCCAGGCCGAGAGGTGGTTGACGCCACGCCAGCTTAAGCCAGGAATGGTGGTTTGCGACAATGGCACCAACCTCCTCTCCGCCCTCCGACAGGGACAACTGACCCATGTGCCCTGTGTGGCTCACGTCCTTAACCTGGTGGTGCAGCGCTTCTTGGGCAGGTACCCGGGCTTACAGGATGTCCTGAGGCAGGCCAGGAAAGTCTGTGTGCATTTCCGCAGATCTTATAATGCCAGTGCTCGCCTGGCTGAGCTGCAAAAGGAGTTGAACCTGCCCAAGAACCGCCTTATATGTGACATGCCCACCAGGTGGAACTCAACGTTGGCCATGCTGCAGCGGCTGCACACGCAGCAGAGGGCCATCAATGAGTACCTGTGCGACTACGGCACCAGGACAGGGTCAGGGGAGCTTGGTTTTTTTTCTCCACGCCAGTGGGGCATGATCAGGGATGCATGCACTGTCCTGGCACCATTTGAGGAGGCCACGAGGATGGTGAGCAGTGACAGTGCATGCATCAGTGACACTGTACCTCTTGTCCACCTGTTGGAGCACACGCTGCGTGGAATAATGGACAGGGCACTTGAGGCAGAACAGAGGCAGGAAGAGGAGGACTTCCTTGCCTCTCAAGGCCCCCTTTACCCAGACAGTGTTCCTTCTGTCCCACCCATCGCACAGGAAGAGGAGGAGGAGGAGGAGGAGGAGGAGGATTGTGTCAGCATGGAGGTGGAGGCTGGCACTCAGCATCATCAGCAGCAGTCTTTTAGGGATGATTTACAGTCCCAAGAAACCAGTGGACTTGTACGTGGCTGGGAGGAGGTGGCTGCGGATCATGTCGTCCTTAGTGACCCAGAGGACTCCGGACCAAATGCCTCAGCAAACCTACGCTGCATGGCCTCCCTGATCCTGCAAAGTCTGCGGAAGGATCCTCGTATTCTTCGGATCAAGGAGAGGGACCATTACTGGCTGGCCACTCTCCTTGATCCACGGTACAAGGGTAAGGTTGCGGACCTTATGTTACCGTCGCAGAGGGAGCAGAGGATGAGACAACTCCGGGAGGCCTTGCAGAAAGGTCTGTGCAACGCGTTCCCAGAGACTGGGAGGTTACAAACTCCTGGTCCTGGACAACGAGTTGCTGAGGCTTCGGCCAGTCAAAGAAGGAGCGGTGGGGAAGGTGGCCGTCTGACCGATGCGTTCAGACAATTCTTTAGTCCGCAGCCCCAAAGTATGATCGGTTCCAGCAACCATCGCCAGCGTCTGATAAACATGGTGCAGGAATATCTAGGGGCAAGGTCAGACTTGGACACCTTCCCCACCGAAAATCCTCTGGCTTACTGGGTCTTGAGGATGGATCACTGGCCAGAGCTTGCACAGTATGCAATTGAGCTACTGGCCTGTCCTGCATCCAGCGTTCTTTCGGAACGCACATTCAGTGCTGCTGGAGGATTTGTCACGGATCACAGGGTGCGCCTGTCCACCGACTCGGTTGATCGACTGACTTTCATCAAGATGAACCAGTCTTGGATCACCACCAGCTACCACACACCTGATGCTGATATAACAGACTAATTGATTTTAACATGTCACATCCCTTTAGGACTGATGCTGATGCTGAGTGCCTGTGCTGTTATGTTGACTGGCTATCCTCCTCCTCCGAGTCCTCAATGATACGATTGATGATGATAGCTTGGAAGATCATTTTTGTTTATGGGTGCCGCCACCAGTGGCTAAGGCCCAATTTTTCAGCCCCTGTTTTACAGGGGCGTGTAATTACAATTTTTTTTAGCAATAATTTGCCATAGGGCTCATTGCTGTGCTCCAAGTACAGTATCTGTGAGGGGTTGGAGTGTTGTGGCACCAGTGCCTAAGGCCCAATTTTTCAGCCCCTGTTTAACAGGGGCGTGTCATTACAATTTTTGAAGCAATACTTTGCAACAGGGCTCATTGCTGTGCTCCAAGTACAGTATCTGTGAGGGGTTGTAGTGTTGTGCCACCAGTGCCTAAGGCCCAATTTTTCAGCCCCTGTTCAACAGGGGCATGCAATTGCAATTCTTGATCTAATAATTCACAGCAGGGTCCATTGCTGCACCCACCAAGAGTAACTCTGAGGGCTTACAGTCTTGTGGCAACGCCACCACCACCACCACCACAAAAGGCCCAATTTTTCAGCCCCTGTTCAAAAGGGGCATGTAATTACAATTCTTGATCTAATAATTCACAGCAGGGCCCATTGCTGCACCCACCAAGAGTAACTGTCAGGGCTTACAGTGTTGTGGCACCAGCACCACCATCAAAGCCCCAATTTTTACTACCACTGTTCAACAATTATATGTAATTAAAATTCCTGATATAATAGTTGACAGCAGGGCGTTCCAGCACCAATCAAGAGTAACTGAGTGCTTACAGTGTTGTGCCAACACCAACAACTAAGGGGCCTATTTCTGCAGAGTATATACGGCAGGTCCCTACTTTCGAACATCCAACTTACAAACGACTCCTACTTGCAAACGAAAGAAGACAACAGGAAGTGAGAGGAAATCTACCCCTAGAAAGGAAAATTCTCTCCTGTAAGAATAAATATGGGAGAAAGGGGTCTCATCTGTACTGATGCTTTATCAGCAATCCTTGTTTCAAGAAAAACACCACATTTCAAAAACAGTTGTCATTGGGACGGAAAGTGAGGTGAAATGTTCTGAACAGGGGCACAGACAGCAAAACAAATGTTACAGGGGTGATAACCCTTACCTATGTTTCCCAAAAAGTTTAAAAATAGATTTTTGGGCTGGAGCTACACTTCAACAATGTACCTGTTCAAAATTACAAACAGATTCTACATAAGAACAAACCTACAGTCCCTGTCTTGTATGCACCGCCTGTATACGGCTGTTCATAGTATATAGGGCCTTTTTTATTTTATGTGCGGGGTTCCCCTTAATATCCATACAAGACCCAAAGGGGCTGGTAATGGGCTGGGGTAGGGGGGGGGGGGTCATGGGGTAGCTATGCCATTTTTCTTAAAGAATTTCATCCATATTACTGGGACCAGACATTACATTAAAGCCGCAAGCAGTTTTAAATGGCTTTTTTTTCCTTTAGAAGTGTCATTTTGTGCAGGGACAGTTCTAAACACGGGAAACACGTGGCACTTCACAGGCATACTTTAGACACCCCCCAGGTACGATATTTAAAGGAATATTTGACTTTTTTTTTTCACTTTATGCATCATTAAAATGACTGCTCCTGAAAAACGACCGTTTTTAAAACTTCTTTTTGCATTGATACATGTCCCCTGGTGCAGAACCCGGGTTCCCAAACCCTTTTTAGGACAATAACATGCATAATAGTTGTTATAATTAGCACTTTAGAATTCGAACGTTCGCATCCATTGTATTTAATAGGGTTCTAATGTTCGTTCGAACTTTCGGTCCGTTCGCGGGTTCTGGTGCGAACCGAACCCGGGGGTGTTCGGCTCATCACTAGAAATGCACAGCAAATCACTAACATGGGTTGCACTGCACTGCTGAAAATGCTGAATGCATGATTTATGGTCTGTTGTGGTGCCTTGGGCAGTCCATTCCATAATACCATGGTGACACATGAGGTCATACCTGTCCTATAATTCCATGGTGACACATGAGGTCATACCTGTCCTATAATTCCATGGTGACACATGAGGTCATACCTGTCCTATAATTCCATGGTGACACATGAGGTCATACCTGTCCTATAATTCCATGGTGACACATGAGGTTATACCTGTCCTATAATTCCATGGTGACACGAGGTCATACCTGTCCTATAATTCCATGGTGACACATGAGGTCATACCTGTCCTATAATATCATGGTGACACATGAGATCATACCTCTCTTATAATGCAATGGTGACACATGAGGTTATACCTGTCCTATAATTCCATGGTGACACGAGGTCATACCTGTCCTATAATTCCATGGTGACACATGAGGTCATACCTGTCCTATAATTCCATGGTGACACATGAGGTCATACCTGTCCTATAATTCCATGGTGACACATGAGGTCATACCTGTCCTATAATTCCATGGTGACACATGAGGTCATACCTGTCCTATAATTCCATGGTGACACATGAGGTCATACCTGTCCTATAATTCCATGGTGACACATGAGGTCATACCTGTCCTATAATTCCATGGTGACACATGAGGTCATACCTGTCCTATAATTCCATGGTGACACATGAGGTCATACCTGTCCTATAATTCCAAGGTGACACATGAGGTCATACCTGTCCTATAATTCCATGGTGACACATGAGGTCATACCTGTCCTATAATTCCATGGTGACACATGAGGTCATACCTGTCCTATAATTCCATGGTGACACATGAGGTCATACCTGTCCTATAATTCCATGGTGACACATGAGGTTATACCTGTCCTATAATTCCATGGTGACACGAGGTCATACCTGTCCTATAATTCCATGGTGACACATGAGGTCATACCTGTCCTATAATTCCATGGTGACACATGAGGTCATACCTGTCCTATAATATCATGGTGACACATGAGATCATACCTCTCTTATAATGCAATGGTGACACATGAGGTTATACCTGTCCTATAATTCCATGGTGACACGAGGTCATACCTGTCCTATAATTCCATGGTGACACATGAGGTCATACCTGTCCTATAATTCCATGGTGACACATGAGGTCATACCTGTCCTATAATTCCATGGTGACACATGAGGTCATACCTGTCCTATAATATCATGGTGACACATGAGATCATACCTCTCTTATAATGCAATGGTGACACATGAGGTCATACTCATCCTATAATAGCATGGTGACACATGAGGTCATACCTGTTCTATAATACCATGGTGATACATGAGGTCATACCTGTCCTATAATTCCATGGTGACACATGAGGTCATACCTGTCCTATAATTCCATGGTGACACATGAGGTCATACCTGTCCTATAATTCCATGGTGACACATGAGGTCATACCTGTCCTATAATATCATGGTGACACATGAGATCATACCTCTCTTATAATGCAATGGTGACACATGAGGTCATACTCATCCTATAATAGCATGGTGACACATGAGGTCATACCTGTTCTATAATACCATGGTGATACATGAGGTCATACCTGTCCTATAATTCCATGGTGATACATGAGGTCATACCTGTCCTATAATTCCATGGTGATACATGAGGTCATATCTGTCCTATAATTCCATGGTGACACATGAGGTCATACCTGTTCTATATTACCATGGTGACACATGAGGTCATACCTGTCCTATAATTCCATGGTGACACATGAGGTCATACCTGTCCTATAATACCATGGTGACACATGAGGTCATACCTGTTCTATAATACCATGGTGACACATGAGGTCATACCTGTCCTATAATACCATGGTGACACATGAGGTCAAACCTGTTCTATAATACTATGGTAATTCTTATCTTTGTTTCTAAGACTTGTAACCTGAACATATATAATGATTTCTCCATTTAAAGTATATCTAACCCCAAAAGCAAAAAGGTAATATAACTCACCAGTGCCTAGATATGGTGGCTGCATTAGTGTTCAATTTTCAGACTTGTATCCTTTATTTTCACCAGGTGATCCTGCCAGCGACAGACTTCCTACCCTAAGATGACAACGCTCACTCACTCTGTTGTATCTATGGATGAGCAACGTTGTCACCCTAGAGGACAGGACTACAAAACACCTCCCCCTCTATATAACATAGGTGGTGGTCGGCCCCCTTTACTTTGTTCCTAGCTTCCTCAGTGGACTACAACCCCCTTTCTGTTGTAGTCCACCAAGGAAGCTGGGAGCAAAGCCAATAGGAGTATAGAACAAGCAGAGAGCACAGGAAGTTATCAGCTCACAAGATTTCTGGCCGGATCAACAGGCGTTCTTTTGTACTTAATGAGCAGATATAACAAAACGCTTTCAATGGTGCGATTAAAAGACCGATAGGGAGCAGATAAGAGGAGTTCATTTTTGGGGTGTACATACCCTTTAAGCCAGGCTTTCTCAACCTTTTAACCCTAGAGGAACCCCAAAAATAATTTTCATGTCTCGAGGAACCCTTACTAAAACCAAATCACGAGGGCTCAATAGGAACAATGCTCCTTATATTGGTGGTCAAAAGGAAGAATGTCCCCCTTAAAGTGGTGTTCAAAATGCCACCCTTAAAGACAGCTAAAGAGATATTTGGTGTCATGCTGCTGGCTTTGCTAAGTGGTGCTGAGCCTTGAACTCTGTAGGCATCATAAAATAGTCCTTAATTTAGGTCAAATAGGTGGTTCATCAGCCACAGCTCAAGGAACCCCTAGCAACCTCTGGAGGAACCCCAGGGTTCCACGGAACCCTGGTTGAGAATGGCTGCTTTAAGCATTCTGCACACAGCGGCAGAAAACTGCAGGGTGTCATAGACACGCCCCTTCTTCCCACCGGTAGAAGTGAAACATTTCTCACTTGATCTATACTAGAAAAGCTTGCTTAGCTTTTCCAGAACAGGACCAGTCATAGAAAACTGATGACAAAGTTGATGCTGAAACCAGTCTAACGAATAGTAGCCGATCCTTTAGGGAAAGTAGACATGCACTTTAATCCATGGATACGGATACGGTTGCATTCGATCGGATGACATCATATATCTCACTCACCTGGCTGTGATCGCAGACAGACAGACAGACAGACAAAGGGATTTTCAGAGAGGATAATGCAGCCTTTTCTAGAAATAGACAGAACTGGCCGCGTGCGTTGATGCGATGATGGTAGCGAGCAGATGAAAAAAAAAAAAAAAGACGAGGTCGTCGTTCATGAATTATCCACTCTGTGTAATCCGGTCCCGGGGATGGGATGAGACGCTGCGTCTGCTCCCTCTGCAGGATCTACAGGAGCGTTCTTTCACCAAAGTTCAATATCGCCTCTGCTGTCTGGCACGCTCCCTGGGGTGCTCACCACGCCCACTGCTAGAGCGTGCGGACAGCGCGTTCACCGCACACGCCAAGAACAATCATCCGCTCACCATCTCCAATCAGAAGAACTTTCATCTGCTTTTATTTTGCCTTTTTCCCCATCAACAACATGCTAATGACATTTTTAAATAAAACCTTATTATTTTCAGCACATTCTATTTTTAGACCTAGTGACATCATCACTGGCTCTCTGTGCTTCTCTATGGAGGATGGGGGGGGTTGGCTGAAAACATCACAGCACCCCGTCTCAGTTCTCCTCCCAGGAGCCCTCAGCCCTGATGTAAGCAGTGGGCCGGCTCTTGGTTATGCACCTTGATGGGTGGGAGATGTGGGCAATCCTAAGCAGCAGTGCCAGGACAAGGTCATCTGGAGCCCGGAGCCGAACATGCCAAACTGCCCCCCCCCCCAAAAAAAATATATAAAAAAGATGTATGAGCATTATGTATCAGCAAAAACCACCCCCCCCACCCCCAGAAAAAACTGAGCACTAATCTGCATGCCTACCCCCTGCAAAAACCACCCCCCACCCCCAGAAAAAACTGAGCGCTAATCTGCATGCCTACCCCCTAAACATAAATTCCTCCTCCTCCCAGTACAAATCCACCCCTCTGCTGGAATTCCCCGCTCCCAGAACAAATCTTTGCACCCCCCCCCCCCCAGCACAAATGCCCCACTCTACCCTTAAAATTCCCCCTCCGAGTATACATCTCCCTCCCACTCCAATCCCCTCCCAGCACAAATCCCCCCCCCCATCCCCCCTCCTAGCGCAAATCTTTTTCCCCCACATCCCTCCTCCTAACACAAACCCCCCTAAATCACCACTCTTAGCAACCCCCCCAAATTCTCAATCCTAGAACAATGCTTCCCCTCTTCCTGCCCCCCCCCAAATTCCTTCCAACACAAATCCCCCCCATCCCCCCTCCTAGCACAAATCTTTTTCCCCCCACATCCCTCCTCCTAACACAAACCCCCCTAAATCACCACCTCCCCCCAAAATTCTCCCTCCTAGAAAAGTACTTACCCCTTTCTTGCGCCCCAAATTCCTTCCAACACAAATTCCCCCCAAACCCCCCTCCTAGCACAAATCTTTTTCCCCCCACATCCCTCCTCCTAACACAAACCCCCCTAAATCACCACTCTTAGCAACCCCCCCAAATTCTCAATCCTAGAACAATGCTTCCCCTCTTCCTGCCCCCCCCCCCCAAATTCCTTCCAACACAAATCCCCCCCATCCCCCCTCCTAGCACAAATCTTTTTCCCCCCACATCCCTCCTCCTAACACAAACCCCCCTAAATCACCACCTCCCCCCAAAATTCTCCCTCCTAGAAAAGTACTTACCCCTTTCTTGCGCCCCAAATTCCTTCCAACACAAATTCCCCCCAAACCCCCCTCCTAGCACAAATCTTTTTCCCCCCACATCCCTCCTCCTAACACAAACCCCCCTAAATCACCACCTCCCCCCAAAATTCTCCCTCCTAGAAAAGTACTTACCCCTTTCTTGCGCCCCAAATTCCTTCCAACACAAATTCCCCCCAAACCCCCCTCCTAGCACAAATCTTTTTCCCCCCACATCCCTCCTCCTAACACAAACCCCCCTAAATCACCACTCTTAGCAACCCCCCCAAATTCTCAATCCTAGAACAATGCTTACCCCCTTCCTGCCCCCCTAAAATTCCTTCCAACACAAATCCCCCCCCCAATCCCCCCTCCTAGCACAGATCTTTTTCCCCACATCCACCCTCCTAACACAAATCCCCCTAAATCACCACCCCCCAAAATCCTCCCTCCTAGAAAAATACTTACCCCTTTCCTTACGCCCCAAATTCCTTCCAACACAAATTCCCCCCAATCCCTCCTTCTAGCAGAGATCTTTTTCCCCCACATCCCTCCTCCTAACACAAATCCCCCTAAATTACCACTTTTAGCACACCTCCCCAAAAAAAATACTCCCTCCTAGAACAATACTTACCTCCTTGCTGCCCCCCAAATTCCTTCCAACACAATTTCCCCCCAATCTCCCCTTCCAGCACAAATTACCCCCCCCCACCCCCCTAGCACAAATCTTTTTCCCCACATCCCCCCTTCTAACACAAATTCCCCTTAAATCGCCACTCTTAGCAACCCCCCCTCCCAAATTCTCCCTCCTAGAAAAATATGTACCCCTTTCTTGCCCCCCAAATTTCTTCCAACGCTAATTCCCTCCCATTCAATCTTCCCTCCCAGCACAAATCCAACCCCCCAATCCCCCCTCCCAGCACAAATCTGTTTCCCCACATCCCTCCTCCTAACACAAACCCCCTAAATAATCACTCTTAGCAACCCCCCCTCCCAAATTCTCCCTCCTAGAACAATGCTTACCCCCTTCCTGCCCCCCAATTCCTTCCAACACAGATCCCCCCCAATCCCCCTTCCTAACACAGATCTTTTTCCCCACGTCCCTCCTCCTAAAACAAATCCCCCTAAATTACCACTCTTATCACCTCGCCCCCAATTCTCCCTCCTAGAAAAATACTTACCCCTTTCTTGCCCCCAAAATTCCTTCCAACACAAATGCCCCCCAATACCCCCTCCTAGCACGAATCCCCCCCCCCCATTCTCCCCTCCTAGCACAGATCTTTTTCCCCACATTCCTCCTCCTAACACAAATCCCCCTAAATTACCACTCTTAGCAAACCCCCCCCCAAAAAAATACTCCCTCCTAGAACAATACTTACCACCTTGCTGCCCCCCAAATTCCTTCCAACACAAATTCCCCCCAATCTCCCCTTCCAGCACAAATTCCCCTCCCAGCACAAATCCTCCCCCCCCAATCCCCCCTGCTAACACAAATATTTTTCCCCACATCCACCCTTCTAACACAAATTCCCCTTAAATCACCACTCTTAGTAACCCCCCCTCCCAAATTCTCCATCCTAGAACAATGCTTACCCCCTTCCTGTGATCCCAAATTCCTTTCAACACAAATTTGGGGCCCACCCGCCGTGCTGGAGGGGACACCGGAGCAGCTGCCCACACCCCACCACCTAGATGGGGCCCGCTCGCCGTGCTGGAGGGGACACCGGAGCAGCTGCCCACACCCCACCACCTAGATGGGGCCCGTCCGCCGTGCTGGAGGGGACACCGGAGCAGCTGCCCACACCCCACCACCTAGATGGGGGCCCGCTCGCCGTGCTGGAGGGGACACCGGAGCAGCTGCCCACACCCCACCACCTAGATGGGGCCCGTCCGCCATGCTGGAGGGGACACCGGAGCAGCTGCCCACACCCCACCACCTAGATGGGGCCCGCTCGCCGTGCTGGAGGGGACACCGCGGAGCAGCTGCCCACACCCCACCACCTAGATGGGGCCCGCTCGCCGTGCTGGAGGGGACACCGGAGCAGCTGCCCACACCCCACCACCTAGATGGGGCCCGCTCGCCGTGCTGGAGGGGACACCGGAGCAGCTGCCCACACCCCACCACCTAGATGGGGCCCGTCCGCCGTGCTGGAGGGGACACCGGAGCAGCTGCCCACACCCCCACCACCTAGATGGGGCCCGCTCGCCGTGCTGGAGGGGACACCGGAGCAGCTGCCCACACCCCACCACCTAGATGGGGCCCGTCCGCCATGCTGGAGGGGACACCGGAGCAGCTGCCCACACCCCACCACCTAGATGGGGCCCGCTCGCCGTGCTGGAGGGGACACCGCGGAGCAGCTGCCCACACCCCACCACCTAGATGGGGCCCGCTCGCCGTGCTGGAGGGGACACCGGAGCAGCTGCCCACACCCCACCACCTAGATGGGGCCCGCTTGCCGTGCTGGAGGGCACACCGGAGCAGCTGCCCACACCCCACCACCTAGATGGGGCCCATCCGCCATGCTGGAGGGGACACCGGAGCAGCTGCCCACACCCCACCACCTAGATGGGGCCCGTCCGCCATGCTGGAGGGGACACTGGAGCAGCTGCCCACACCCCACCACCTAGATGGGCCTGTTTGCCGTGCTGGAGGGCACACCGGAGCAGCGGCTCGCACCCCACCACCTAGATGGGGTAAGGACCGGGGGGCCACTAGTTTGCTAGTGCCATGCCGCCAGCCACCGGAGTGGAGGGGGGGGTGTGGTAGTGCCGCCCTGGGGGGTGGTTGCTTGCCACCCCCCCCAAAAAAACCACAGCCGTTACTGCTGGTCACTGTATTAGTGTCATTATTGGTGTCAGTTTGTGTACCCCCCAGCCAGCGTCAGCTAGTGTCACATTGCCCGCCATAATATCACAGGCCCCCATTTTTGGGGGATTTATTTTTTAATTTTTTTTTTTGTTGGATGTGTTTTATAGCGAAATGTAAAAAAATATATTAATAAATAAAAAATGTAGTGGGGATCAAATACCACCAAAAGAAAGCTCTATTTGTGTGAAAAAAATATATAAAATGTAATTTGAGTACCGCATTGCATGACCGCACAACTGTCAGTTAAAGTAGCGCAGTGCCAAATAGCAAAAAATGGTCCGATCATGACGGGGGTAAAACCTTCTGGAGGGCAAGTGGTTAAACCCAGAAGACTGAGGGCATCTTGTGGTGAAAAAGAAGTACTGCAGTGTACTGCTCCAGATTGAAAGTAAATATTCCATGAAAGGCTACTTTTATATCAATATCTACACTATATTACCAAAAGTATTGGGACGCCTGCCTTTACACGCACATGGACTTTAATGGCATCCCAGTCTTAGTCCGTGGGGTTCAATATTGAGTTGGCCCACCCTTTGCAGCTATAACAGCTTCACCTCTTCTGGGAAGGCCGTCCACAAGGTTTAGGAGTGTGTCTATGGGAATGTTTGACCATTTTTCCAGAAGTGCATTTGTGAGGTCAGGCACTGATGTTGGACGAGAAGGCCAGCTGGCTCGCAGTCTCCACTCTAATTCACCCCAGAAGAGTTGAAGCTGTTATAGCTGCAAAGGGTGGGCCAAGTGAATATTGAACCCTACAGACTAAGACTGGGATGCCATTATAGTCCATTTGTGTGTAAAGGCAGGTGTCCCAATACTTTTGGTAACATAGTTATAGTCATAGTTTTGACTGGAATTCTACTTTGATTTTAAAATTTTAAGCGGTCTTGGAATAGGCTCCATGTACACAGAAGCTCAAAAACTGTCGCTTTTAAAGCAGCAGAAAAAGCTAGCTTTTATCAGCGTTTTTTTTACTAGCTTTTAGTAGCGTTTTTCAGTGTAGCTTTTTTTAGCTTTTTTTTAAAAAAAAGAAAATTTATTTTTTTTCCACTGGACCAAAAAACGCTAAAAAAAACGCTCGCGGCCAGCGGTTTTGAGCGTTTTTGAGCGTTTATGAGCGTTTTTTCGCCGTTTTGCGTTTTTTTCTGCCGAAACACGGCACTTTGAACGTGAATTTCTTGCGTTCAGAAAAAAGCCCATTAACTCCACTTCTCATTAAAGCTAAAAAACGTTATGTGTACATGAACACATAGGCTAACATAGAGTGCAGTTTATGGGCTTTTTAAAAAAAACGCCAAAACGCCAATAAACTGCAGTTTATCAGCTTCTGTGTACATGGAGCCTTATACTTTCAAGAAAAATGCAGGAAAAAAAAATTGAAACACAAAACAAATCTCACCTTTGATTTGTTATTTGTTTTGTTAAATTTGTTTCATTGGTTATCGGAATTCATTTTTTTTATTCGAGTTTGAATCGATAAAAAGTTTCAGAATTCGGTACAAATTGAACTCAGTTCGACAAATTCCAAAAAGTCGAATCAATTCGAAATCGAAATTATTCTATTCAAAATTCAAATTTTGGAAGACGGTTATAGTCTTTCTATTCCTTTCTATTCTATTGTTTTTTGTATTCTATTGTTTTATTTTATTTTATATTCTATTATATTATATTCTTTTCTATTCTATTCAAATTCATATTTATTCTATTCAAAATTCGAATTTTAGAAGAAGGTTATATTCTTTCTATTTTATTCTATTCTATTGTTTTTTTCTATTATATTCTTTATTTTTTCTATTTTATTATATTTGGATACAAATTTATTCTATTTGAAATTAGAATTTCAGAAGATGGTTATATTCTTTCTATCTTATTCTATTATTATTTTTTATTATTTTATTCTATTCCTTTATTTTCTATTCTATTTTATTCTGTTCTTTTATTTTCTATTCTATTTTGTTCTGTTTTACGCTATTTTATTCATTTATTTTCTATTCTATCGTTTTCTATTCTATCCCTTTATTTTCTATTCTATTTTATTCTCTTCTGAAATTCAAATTTTCTATTCTATTTTGCTCTGTTTTACTCTATTTTTTTCATTTATTTTCTATTGTATCGTTTTCTATTGTATTGTTTTCTATTGTATCGTTTTCTATTCTATCCATTTATTTTGTATTCTATTATATTCTTTTCTATTCTATTCCTTTATTTTCTATTCTATTTTATTCTCTTCTGAAATTCAAATTTTCTATTCTATTTTGCTCTGTTTTACTCTATTTTTTTCATTTATTTTCTATTGTATCGTTTTCTATTGTATTGTTTTCTATTGTATCGTTTTCTATTCCATCCATTTATTTTGTATTCTATTATATTCTTTTCTATTCTATTCCTTTATTTTTGATTCTATTTTATTCTCTTCTGAAATTCAAATTTTCTATTCTATTTTGTTCTGTTTTACTCTTTTATTCATTTATTTTCTATTGTATCGTTTTCTATTTTATCGTTTTCTATTTTATTCTATTATATTCCTTTCTATTCTATTCCTTAATTTTTGATTCTATTTTATTCTCTTCTGAAATTCAAATTCAAATTAGATTCAAAAACTGTTCAAATTCAATTCAGAAACTATTCAAATTAGATTCGGAAACTATTCAAATTTTGGCCGACATTTTCCTTTCGTTATCTCTGATTCGTTTAAATTCATTACTATTGTAATTCGAAAAATCGGATACATCTGAATTTCCAAACAATGAAAAATTTGTCCAAATTTAGATTCGGAACAAAACAAACCGCACATGTCTACTGAGAAGAAGCATGCTGACAAGAGGAGAGAGCAGTGTAACAGATAGATGAGCTCATCACTGGGCTGCTTCTGTCCAATCACAGGTTGGGGGCTGGTCCGGGATGACCTGGGCTCAGAGGCAGTGTGTTGAATCATGCTGGATAGGGATGACTTTTGGATTTGTTTCGACCAGAACAAAAGCTGTTTGCACTTCGCCAAAAGGACAAACGAAATGTTCAGATTTGGCCATTCGCCAGCCTGAACCTCTGCCGGAAGTCATTGAGTTAGTGGGTGGAACTCGGACGAATTGTTGGGGGAGGTCCTCAGATTACTGTCCATACAATATAATAGAAGAGAAGGTTCCTTCTTTGATCATTGTCCCAGGTGCACTTACCTGTGATGAAAAGAAATCCATTATGGAGAAACAAAGGGAGCAGGAGGTTGCACTTATTCATTCGGCCACACCCCAATTGAAAATAAATAACATTACATATACAATACCTTGAAAAAGTATTCATACCCCTTTAAATTTTCCACATTTTGTCATGTTACAACCAAAAACGTAATAACTTATTAAGAATAATAATAATATATATATATATATAATAATAACATTGGAAAGCTCAAATAACAGGCACAACATACAGAGCCTTTCAGCATGGCTCTGTACCTTGTGATCAACATGAGCCAATCACAGCTATTACATTACTGTGTAAACATTGCTATTGTTGCCAAACACTCAGCCCATTCACAATGGAGGAATCGCTTTTTGCTATGTTGTGAACGGGTATTTTTTTTTTTTAACCACGTGGTGTGAGGAGGGGGGGGGGGGGGGCTTCAAGTACTATTGACCACCAATGTTTATGGCATTGTTCTTTTTAAAGGTGGGGGTGTAAAGTGCCACTGCCTGCCAATGATTGGGGCGTCATTTTTAAATAGGGGGGAAGGGGGGCTGATAATGCTATTGATCCCCAGTCACTAGAACTTTTTATTTATTTTTTAAAGTGCCACTGACCACCAATGATCGTTGGAATGTTTTTTTAAAGGTTGGGGAGGGGGAAGGGCTTAAAGTGCCACTGACCACCAATGATCGTTGGAATGTTTTTTAAAGGTTGGGGAGGGGGAAGGGCTTAAAGTGCCACTGACCACCAATGATCGTTGGAATGTTTTTTTAAAGGTTGGGGAGAGGGAAGGGCTTAAAGTGCCACTGACCACCAATGATTGTGGGATTGTTTATTTTAAAGGTGGTGGTGGGCGGGCACTAACCACAAATGAAATATGGGAGGGGAGGGGGGTTAGGGTGTCACAAACCACCAATGATTGGTGTATATTTTTTTTAAAGTGAAATTAAAGTGTCAATGACCACAAAATGATGCGAGGATTGTTTTTTAAATGGGGGGTTTGGGGTGCCACTGTCCACCAATGATTGTGGAATATTTTTTTTTTTAAGCTGGGGAGTTTAAAGTGCCACTGAACACCATTGAGAGATATTTTATTTTTATTTTTTATTAATGGTGGTGGTGTGTTTGGGGGGGGGGGGTGGGGGGTTAAAGTGTCACTAAACACTATTGAGAGATATTTTTTATTTTTTTATTAAAGTCGATGGTGCTGAAGGAGGGGGGGGGGGGTTATAGTGCCACTGACCACCAATGAATTTGGATAATTTTTTTAAGGTAAGTAAATAAAAGGTAAGGTAAATGTGAGCTATCTCAAATGTTCTCTCTTTTTTCCTCTATGTAGTAAAAAATAATAAAACTCAGTGGTTATTGAGGCTCGGTTTACACCGTCACCGCATGCGGCTCACAGCAGGGGTCCGGTGTGTGCTGCTTCACCGTTTCAGGTCCGATTTCAGCCCAAATTTTGGGCTGAAATCGAACCTGAAACACACAAAAAAAAAAAGGCAGGCGTTTTTCCGGCACACCGCACCGGACCCGCTGCGGAGATATGTGAACCGGCTCCATAGAGAGCCAGTCACATTCTCCTGCTATGCGAATTGAATGCGGGGAGGGAAATGCACATTCAATTCGCATAAGTGTGAACCCAGCCTAAATATCACCAAAAGAATGCGTTATCTGCCTCAAAGAAATAAAATTATATTTAGTACAGTGTTGCATGACAGAGTAATTGTCAGTCAAAGTATGACAGAGCTAAAAACTGAAAATTGTCTGGCAATGAAGGGATATTACTGGCTGGTAATTTTGTAACAACACAGATACCCACAGGTATCAAAAAATTCACGGACAGAATCCAAAGTGACAGCGAGCCTTTTATGCAGACAGAAAATGGCAGATTTGCTGGTGAAGATTAGCATTGTGCATTTATTTCTAAGGATTTACTGAATTAAAGGAAAAAAATAAAAATGTAAGTACTTGCATATCATAACAGACCGATTAAATATTGAAAGCTTTTTTATAGAAAGCCACTGAAGGTCACTAACCAAAGTCATTTTCACAGGAAGAGGAAAACATACATTTTCAGTTTGTCATCTCTCAGGCTCCATCATTATGGGAACATCAATATTTACTGCAAACTGTGCTGCAGATACAAGAAAAATCCTATATAAACTTTAACATGTTAAAGTCATCAATATATATACACATACATATAAATATACATACATATATTAGAAATATTTTTATATAAAATATATATATATATATATATATATATATATATAGATATCTATATCTATCTATCTATCTATACATATATATATAGATATATATCTATATATATATCTATATATATATATATATGTAGCGGGTATGTACTTTCCCGGGTGTATTTTTGAATCTGGCGGTGTCACCCGTGGTGAGTGTTCCCGGCGGTCCACAAAGTGGCGCTGTCACCGTGGGCTAAGAGACGAATATCACTGTGTGCCGAGCCTCCTTTTTGTCCTCTCTCGGCAGCGTTATGGTGGGGCGGGGAACCCGCCATGCTTGCTGGGAGAGGGTATAAGGGGGCCGGCCATTTTTGTCACGGGGGTCGTAGTCCCAGGCACCTTCAGCTTGCGGACGGTGGTTCGTGTTGGTCCTCTAGGCGGCCTAGGCCTAGAGGACAACCGGAGATCGGGTTCCATCCCAGGCACCTTTAGCCTGGGGTGAAGTACTTGGACGGAGGTCCGGAGCTCAGTGCCCAACACTGAGTTCCGCGAGGGAAGGATCCTAAGCTACTCCGGGGATGGATGCCTGAATCCAAGGGGGCACAATGGACCGGGGAGAGCTCCTCACCTGAAGACCTGGTGCAGCATACTGCCGGTGACGGGTGAGTCTCTTGTCGGAGACCGAAAATTTCCCTCGTGCGGAGACCATAGCTCACTCTCCAGGAGGAGAGTGGAGGACCGAATTGTGTCTGGGCCTATTCGCACCCACACCTCCTTTTCTGTTCTGTCCTCAAGGGAGTCCATGTTATGTTCTAAAATAAAGGAGTGTTGGACTTTAATGGTGTGGGGCTCAGTTCCTAGCAGACGAAGTTCACGGTGACTCTTGGAGGGAGGATCCTGATGCACAGCACAGACCCGAAGGTAAAGAAACAACAGAGACATTGCTGATACCACATGTACACCTGTGGTGGAAGCCAGGCGTAGCTCACCCGCTCCCTCCCCTATCAAATACCCCTAGACCGTAGACATTGTGAGCCGAATTCAAGAGGGGAGTGGAGACGGGGTGGCCGCTACACGTGGGGGCTTGGGTCCGGTATTGTGTTGTGCATCACAGTATTGAACGTGTCTGCTGGAAGAGTTAAACGAATAGGCCAAAGTGCAGCCCTGCTTGAGGTCGTGGACATGACCCCAAGAAGGGAAAGGCCCGCGCAGGAAGAGCGGAGAACGGGGGGAAACCCAGCCGTGTGAAGTAGTACACGTGGGGGTTTCTAATTGCACTGCGCCATCAGACACTATCCCAACCGCTTAGTTCGTGGGCGTGACTCAACCAAAGGAAAGTGGAAAAGCCCGTGAACTGGAGCAAAGGGGAGGAGTCCAATACGTGTGAAGGACTACACGTGGGACATTGGCGCGAAAGCTCTGCAGTGTGCGATGGATCAGCAACAGGTCGCCATGTTCGGACACACCTCGTGGAGCCCGGTTCATCCTTCCACCACGACATTGACTGCTGCTGCTCCTATAACAGACACGGGGATTTGACTGAAGTCAAGGGGTCGATTCTCCCTGTACTCGTGCATGGACGTTGAGGCCCTGGGTGTGATTTGTCCCGGGTGTTCGGGACTGGTGTGCCTGTTAAAGCCGTTCGGACGCTGTGAGGCCTGTGGGGAGTTCCTGTTTGAAGTGGATCCGGCGGTCGAAAGGCCGAGAACCATTTACCCAGGCCGGGCTTCAGGTACCACCACTCAGAGAGGAGGAATCACTGCTGTGAGAGTCACCCCTGCGCACACTGCAGCGACCGCGGAGGAGGTCGTTAAAACTCAACGGGAGAAATCCGAGGATGCTGACTCGGTCGACACTGTCTCGCAGCGTCCGCCACCGAAGAAAAGAACCAGCGTGGTAGCCCCGACCAGCGGTGGTGGTGGACCGTCTCGCACGCTTACGCCAGGCCTGGATGGATCCGTTGACGAGGGTTCCGGACGTCCCGCTTCAAGGAAAGGCCAAGGTAAGCCGGGCTAAGAGACTTGGTGTGTGGGCGAAGGTGTCGGGAAGGCATGGCCTAGCAAGTCCGCGGAGTGTGGAGGCTCCGTTTCTACAAAGGGCTACATACCCGCAGAGGAGTGTGACACCTCCGACCTGGAATCGCTCTCAGACCAGGGAGACGATGCTGTCATAGACGATTTGTTTGCCAAGAAGGGTTGGGACAAAGTACCGCTTGCTTCATTCCGCAGAACCCGGAATTCACCCATGTCTACAGGGGAAAGTACACCTCGGGTGGAGGCGTCATGGCCTGAAGAAGGGTCCCATTCCCAGCCTGCTTCTACATTCCCGGTGCCACCTGCATCTGATACCGGGGAAAAGAGACTGTTGCTGCGGGCGCCTATGCCCAGATTGGAGGTGGTCAGAGTGCCTCGCCACCCGGACAGTATAGTATTGCCTGGTGAAGGGGACAGAGCTACCATGCCTCCTTTGGCGAGACTACAGCGCCTATTTGGCCAAAAGGTTGCAGCGGAGTATGGATGGGAGTATCCCTACTTATCGAAGGAACTGTTGTATGAGGTGGAAGTGTGTCGGGAGCGTTGGTACGATGACTTCGTATGGACTCATATTCAAGTTCCAAATGCCCGAAGATACCTGGCGTGCTCTCCCAAGGCCTCTCAATGTTTTAAAGACTGCAAGGCAGAGTGGATGTTGGGACGACACATCCATGCAGATAAGGTGTTGATCCGGCGCAAGGAAGGAGAAGATGCAGAGTATCGTTTGGAGACCATGGATAAGCACTTGAAACCGCTTGTTCAGTCACATCCCCGGTTTTACCTATGAGAAGAGACAAAGACTCTGTTTTTGTTATGTCGCTGAACTTTCTGGGGCTATTGCCTTGGTGCCCAGAATGGTGGAGAACTGTTCCTGTTTTTCTTTAAAGCTTCCGGCAAAGAGATCATAGACTCTGGGGTAGTTAGGGTCAAAGAAAAGAAGAAGAGAAAAAGTTCCATGAGTGCAGTACCGCCAGGCTGTCACCAGGTGGCAGTCTAGCGCAACGTTTAAACACTTTTCACACACTCACACTGGAGAAAAGGGGATTTCTTCTTGGAGAAGTTTCTTTTCCTCTCACACGGATATATGTGTCAGGGTTTTGTATGTTAATTTTATTTATTTTCCCTCTGCAGGAGAGCATCCAGACAAGATCACAGACTCTGGGGAGGTCCTTAGTCAGAATTGTACTTTCCCGGGTGTATTTTTGAATCTGGCGGTGACACCCGTGGTGAGTGTTCCCGGCAGTCCACAAGGTGGCGCTCTCACCGTGGGCTAAGGGACGAATATCACTGTGTGCCGAGCCTCCTTTTTGTCCTCTCTCGGCAGCGGTATGGTGGGGCGGGGAACCCGCCATGCTTGCTGGGAGAGGGTATAAGGGGGCCGGCCATTTTTGTCACGGGGTTCGTAGTCCCAGGCACCTTCAGCTTGCGGACGGTGGTTCGTGTCGGTCCTCTAGGCGGCCTAGGCCTAGAGGACAACCGGAGATCGGGTTCCATCCCAGGCACCTTTAGCCTGGGGTGAAGTACTTGGACGGAGGTCCGGAGCTCAGTGCCCAACACTGAGTTCCGCGAGGGAAGGATCCTAAGGTACTCCGGGGATGGATGCCTGAATCCAAGGGGGCACAATGGACCGGGGAGAGCTCCTCACCTGAAGACCTGGTGCAGCATACTGCCGGTGACGGGTGAGTCTCTTGTCGGAGACCGAAAATTTCCCTCGTGCGGAGACCATAGCTCACTCTCCAGGAGGAGAGTGGAGGACCGAATTGTGTCTGGGCCTATTCGCACCCACACCTCCTTTTCTGTTCTGTCCTCAAGGGAGTCCATGTTATGTTCTAAAATAAAGGAGTGTTGGACTTTAATGGTGTGGGGCTCAGTTCCTAGCAGACGAAGTTCACGGTGACTCTTGGAGGGAGGATCCTGATGCACAGCACAGACCCGAAGGTAAAGAAACAACAGAGACATTGCTGATACCACATGTACACCTGTGGTGGAAGCCAGGCGTAGCTCACCCGCTCCCTCCCCTATCAAATACCCCTAGACCGTAGACATTGTGAGCCGAATTCAAGAGGGGAGTGGAGACGGGGTGGCCGCTACACGTGGGGGCTTGGGTCCGGTATTGTGTTGTGCATCACAGTATTGAACGTGTCTGCTGGAAGAGTTAAACGAATAGGCCAAAGTGCAGCCCTGCTTGAGGTCGTGGACATGACCCCAAGAAGGGAAAGGCCCGCGCAGGAAGAGCGGAGAACGGGGGGAAACCCAGCCGTGTGAAGTAGTACACGTGGGGGTTTCTAATTGCACTGCGCCATCAGACACAACCCCCACCGCTTAATTCGTGGGCGTGACTCAACCAAAGGAAAGTGGAAAAGCCCGCGAACTGGAGCAAAGGGGAGGAGTCCAATACGTGTAAAGGACTACACGTGGGACATTGGCGCGAAAGCTCTGCAGTGTGCGATGGATCAGCAACAGGTCGCCATTTTCGGACACACCTCGTGGAGCCCGGTTCATCCTTCCACCACGACATTGACTGCTGCTGCTCCTATAACAGACACAGGGTCGATTCTCCCTGTACTCGTGCATGGACGTTGAGGCCCTGGGTGTGATTTGTCCCGGGTGTTCAGGACTGGTGTGCCTGTTAAAGCCATTCGGACGCTGTGAGGCCTGTGGGGAGTTCCTGTTTGAAGTGGATCCGGCGGTCGAAAGGCCGAGAACCATTTACCCAGGCCGGGCTTCAGGTACCACCACTCAGAGAGGAGGAATCACTGCTGTGAGAGTCACCCCTGCGCACACTGCAGCGACCGCGGAGGAGGTTGTTAAAACTCAACGGGAGAAATCCGAGGATGCTGACTCGGTCGCCACTGTCTCGCAGCGTCCGCCACCGAAGAAAAGAACCAGTGTGGTAGCCCCGACCAGCGGTGGTGGTGGACCGTCTCGCACGCTTACGCCAGGCCTGGATGGATCCGTTGACGAGGGTTCCGGACGTCCCGCTTCAAGGAAAGGCCAAGGTAAGCCGGGCGAAGAGACTTGGTGTGTGGGCGAAGGTGTCGGGAAGGCATGGCCTAGCAAGTCCGCGGAGTGTGGAGGCTCCGTTTTTACAAAGGGCTACATACCTGCAGAGGAGTGTGACACCTCCGACCTGGAATCGCTGTCAGACCAGGGAGACGATGCTGTCATAGACGATTTCTTTGCCAAGAAGGGTTGGGACAAAGTACCGCTTGCTTCATTCCGCAGAACCCGGAATTCACCCATGTCTACAGGGGAAAGTACACCTCGGGTGGAGGCGTCATGGCCTGAAGAAGGGTCCCATTCCCAGCCTGCTTCTACGTTCCCGGTGCCACCTGCATCTGATACCGGGGAAAAGAGACTGTTGCTGCGGGCGCCTATGCCCAGATTGGAGGGGGTCAGAGTGCCTCGCCACCCGGACAGTATAGTATTGCCTGGTGAAGGGGACAGAGCTACCATGCCTCCTTTGGCGAGACTACAGCGCCTATTTGGCCAAAAGGTTGCAGCGGAGTATGGATGGGAGTATCCCTACTTATCGAAGGAACTGTTGTATGAGGTGGAAGTGTGTCGGGAGCGTTGGTACGATGACTTCGTATGGACTCATATTCAAGTTCCAAATGCCCGAAGATACCTGGCATGCTCTCCCAAGGCCTCTCAATGTTTTAAAGACTGCAAGGCAGAGTGGATGTTGGGACGACACATCCATGCAGATAAGGTGTTGATCCGGCGCAAGGAAGGAGAAGATGCAGAGTATCGTTTGGAGACCATGGATAAGCACTTGAAACCGCTTGTTCAGTCACATCCCCGGTTTTACCTATGAGAAGAGACAAAGACTCTGTTTTTGTTATGTCGCTGAACTTTCTGGGGCTATTGCCTTGGTGCCCAGAATGGTGGAGAACTGTTCCTGTTTTTCTTTAAAGCTTCCGGCAAAGAGATCATAGACTCTGGGGTAGTTAGGGTCAAAGAAAAGAAGAAGAGAAAAAGTTCCATGAGTGCAGTACCGCCAGACTGTCACCAGGTGGCAGTCTAGCGCAACGTTTAAACACTTTTCACACACTCACACTGGAGAAAAGGGGATTTCTTCTTGGAGAAGTTTCTTTTCCTCTCACACGGATATATGTGTCAGGGTTTTGTATGTTAATTTTATTTATTTTCCCTCTGCAGGAGAGCATCCAGACAAGATCACAGACTCTGGGGAGGTCCTTAGTCAGAATTGGGGGGGGGGAGTATAATGTTGAAATGTGATTTTCAAGTTTGATATATGTTGTCTTTCACTCCTCTTTTGTTACAGGGGCCCAGACACAATTGCTTCGCTAGGATAGTTTTTCCTAAAAGTTTTGTTTTTCAAATTGTTAGTTGGTTTCTGGATTGGAATATGTCAGCCGTTAAGGGCATGATTTACTCCAGACACTGGGGGACCAGTGTCAAATGACCGGGGGGAGAGTGTAGCGGGTATGTACTTTCCCGGGTGTATTTTTGAATCTGGCGGTGACACCAGTGGTGTGTGTTCCCGGCGGTCCACAAGGTGGCGCTGTCACCGTGGGCTAAGGGACGAATATCACTGTGTGCCGAGCCTCCTTTTTGTCCTCTCTCGGCAGCGTTATGGTGGGGCGGGGAACCCGCCATGCTTGCTGGGAGAGGGTATAAGGGGGCCGGCCATTTTTGTCACGGGGGTTCGTAGTCCCAGGCACCTTCAGCTTGCGGACGGTGGTTCGTGTCGGTCCTCTAGGCGGCCCAGGCCTAGAGGACAACCGGAGATCGGGTTCCATCCCAGGCACCTTTAGCCTGAGGTGAGGTACTTGGACGGAGGTCCGGAGCTCAGTGCCCAACACTGTGTTCCGCGAGGGAAGGATCCTAAGGTACTCCGGAGATGGATGCCTGAATCCGAGGTGGGCGTAATGGACCGGGAAGAGCTCCTCACCCGAAGACCCGGTGCAGCAGACTGCCGGTGATGGGTGAGTCTCTTGTCGGAGACCGTCCAGAAGGAGAATTTCCCTCGTGCGGAGACCATAGCCCACTCTCCAGGAGGAGAGTGGAGGACCGAATTGTGTCTGGGCCTATTCGCACCCACACCTCCTTTTCTGTTCTGTCCTCAAGGGAGTCCATGTTATGTTCTACAATAAAGGAGTGTTGGACTTTAATGGTGTGGGGCTCAGTTCCTAGCAGACGAAGTTCACGGTGACTCTTGGAGGGAGGATCCTGATGCACAGCACAGACCCGAAGGTAAAGAAACAACAGAGACATTGCTGATACCACATGTACACCTGTGGTGGAAGCCAGGCGTAGCTCACCCGCTCCCTCCCCTATCAAATACCCCTAGACCGTAGACATTGTGAGCCGAATTCAAGAGGGGAGTGGAGACGGGGTGGCCACTACATATATATATATATATATATATATATATATATATATATATACAATATTTAGAATTAAAAAGGGCAGAAAGGACCCAAAATATTATTTTTAAAACAACTTGAATAATCATAACCTAGATTTTCATTTTTTTTTTCAGTTAAATGGAAAAAAAACAATCTATTCTATATTTTTGCTCTGTGTTCTTTTTGATTTTTGAGGACTGAGGTCATCTCTATTGGAGTATCTAATCATCTATTTTGTGTATAATAATAATAATAAGGACATTTACTGGATGTCCAATACATACTATATGAAAAATAGTAGAAAATAATTATGTTGGAAATATATTGTTTTGGTTGGAGTGGAGAAGGGTTATACATTTTCTGCCAGGTCTTCATTACTACTGTTGAGAATATTTCACCTCATTTCCATTTTGGGTGTCAAAAGTCAGGAAACAAGAAGAATTCCCCAGAGACAGAAATGAACATTTTTAGTTCTAACCCTCCCCTACTCTACTTTAAATAAATGTTTTATTACTGTCTGTCCAGTTGTTTCAAGAGATTTTGTACACTTCCTGTTTCAGTGACCACACAGGAAGTGAGGGGAAAATCTCCAAGATGATGACAGAAACAGCCGTAAAAAACCTGACAGGGGTGCTAACCCTTCCCCAGATTTTACACACATTTTAAAACATTGGCTGAAGTTGCACATATATACTGTTTTTATTTTAATAACACAACCAGCACAATGGCGTAGTGAAGAATTCCTTTCATGTAGTTTATTAAAAATAAACTCCCATAAATAAAATGTGAATTGGGCATCAATGTCAGAAACATTCGTGCAAGCTGAAGAAAATGTCACTGTAATTTTTCTAATGCTTTGTACACACGATCGGATTTCCAATGGAATTTTCCATCGGAATTCCGATGAAGCTGACTTCCATCAGTCTTGCATACACACTGTCAGACTAAATTCCGACCATCCAGAAAGCGGTGACGTAAAACACTCAGACGAGCCGAGGAAAAAATGAAGTTCAATGCTTCCGAGCATGCGTCGACTTGATTCTGAGCATGCGTGGATGTTTCTCCAATGGAATTCCACACAGACGATTGGAATTTCCCATCGGAAAAATTTAAAACATGTTCTATTTTTTTTTACTCCAATGGAAAAAAGTCTGATGGAGCCCACACACGTTTGGAATTTCCGATGAAACAAGTCCATCGGATTTTATTCCATCGGAAATTCGATCGTGTGTACAAGGCATAACAGCTCGATCGTGTTCAACAGCTCCATCAAGTGGCCAAAATGCGGTATCATTTTCGCATTGGGGAATTTCTGAAAACTATACTGCATATTGGCCACTAGATGGAGCTGATGGTACAGATATTAATGCTTCTGACATTCCTGCAGGGAATGTTTTATTATAAAGGCCCCTATGACTATGTACTGCACACATGTATTTATTGTATAGGAAAGTCATATGAAAGGAATATAATAATAAATTATTTCATGTGGTTAGGGTTTGTACCCCTAAATTTAAGGTAAAATTGTCACTTGTGGAACAAAAAAAGCTGAAATCAGAATACAAAAAGGATTGTAGACTCCAATATTATTATATCCCAGAGCAGTGAAAACTCATAAATAACATAAGAAAACAAGAATATATATATATATATATATATATATATATATGTAAATTTATATTAATAGAAATTGCAAAAACAATTTAAAAAAGGATCAAAATAGTTTTTTAAAAACAAATTGCAAAAACATAAGTTTACTTTTTTTTTTTTTACAAAAATATTCAATAAATGTAAAGATTGTTCTATTCTATTTTCTGCTAGGTATTATTTTTGTTTTTTTGATTGCTAAGGTTATTTCTCTGAGACACCTTTATTGGGGTGTATAATAATCTAATTTTGTCTATAATAATTGTAAGGTAGCGCGTTAGACCACTTCTATCCCTTAGAGCCTAGGCCGGACCATTGGGTGTATGGATGCGCTCTATGACCGGTCAGGTAATTAAGACACACGCAAAGATGGTGGTTCAAAAATTACAAAGCTGTATTCAGAGTTCAGCATACTTATCCTACAACACAAGGAGACTCCTCCCACTAAACCACAAACACAAGTTTAACAGAAGATATTGCAAAAAACTTAGTTACAGTTATGCCGCGTACACATGACCGTTTTTCTCGACGAGAAAAACTGCATTTTTTCTTTTCACCGATAAAAACGATCGTCTGTGGGCTTTATGTCGTTTTTCCCGTCGAGAAAAACGGCATAAAAAACGACGAGAAAAATTAGAACATGTTCTAAATTTTCTCGTCGTTTTTTCCAGCATTTTTTTCCGCGGCAGTTTTCCCATAAGGAAACACTGCCGCGGAGCCCACAGACGGTCGTTTTTCTCGTCAAGAGAAAAAATGACGGGAAAAACGACCGTGTGTAGGGAACCAAGCGGTTCCCTCGTTTTTCCTGTCATTATTCACGGCGGTTTTTTAACCGCCATGAATAATGATCGTGTGTACGCGCATAACAGTGCATTCCTATCAATAGCCTTACAATGTATTCTGCCTAGTTACAAAAAGGTCATGTGCTAAGTTCTGATCATAGAAGCTGGGCGTCAAGCCAGATCTTGAAGTCTGTGAAAAAGTAGCTTGACCACTACTAGTCTTATATCCTGTCATTATTAACAAGTTCTACAAAAATAGCTGTAAGTGTGAACATCAGAGAGTCTGACATTAGCTAACTCAATATCAATATCTTATTGCAAAAATACAAATATACTTACTGTACTTACATATTGACTTGGTATTGCTAAAACTTATGAAAGCTGAAATGTAATGAAGATCAATAAAGACCCCCAATAATCTTACAAACCCTCCTTTGATCAAGGCAGATAAAAAATTCTATCTGCCGTGATCATTATACCATCTGTGTGTAGTAAATATTCCTTTGAGGCCAAATCCCTCCCCTCTAAGAGGATCCCAGGTCCTAGCAATGTCCCTTGCTTCTTGTTGTAATTTATTTACCTCATTTCTGTGTTGTGCAATAACGTCATAATAATCAGGTATCTCTACAGATGTATTGTGATTCCATGTGCAACATTCATAATCCTCAGTGACCTCACACAGTCCTGTGAGTGCAGCACTCATGGATTCAATAGCAAAATCATGGAGTTCTAACTGCTTTCTAATTGCTCTAGTCTCAATGTTTAAGCTAGTAATGTCATCAGAATTCTTTTCCATTATCTCATTAATAATTCCTGTGTAATTATTTATCCTTTTCATCATATCAATTCCCCATCCTGTCCAGGAGGGAAACCAAGCCCAGCTCCTTATATCTTTGAGCTGACCCTCCTTGGGAATCCATCCTGCATGACTGGTGAACATAGCAACTCCACATAACTATTATAGTAACGAGGGCAATACATGAGAGAACAAGAAACCATAACATTGCGACCTTATTCTTTTCTCTGGGGGCTTCTGGTATAGTAAATTGGCAATGTATTTTTAGACACTCTAGAGCAGTGTTTCTCAACTCCAGTCCTCAAGGCGCACCAACAGGTCATGTTTTTGGGATTTCCATTGATTTGCACAGGTGATTTGAGCAGTTTCACTGCCTTAGTAATTACCACAGCTGTTTCTTCTGAGGGAAATCCCAAAAACATGACCTGTTGGTGCGCCTTGAGGACTGGAGTTGAGAAACGCTGCTCTAGAGTTTGGGGGGGTTGCGGGAATGGGGGCATCGCAAGGTTTAATGAAGCTCCAGTCTCTTTCGGGGGTGTTGAGGGGGGGGTTTGGGAGTAGTCATATTCTGGGGGGGCCACTAGGTTGCAATATTCACTGTCTTCTATTGAAGGGATTGGGGGCAAGGGGCGATGGAGTTCTGGGAGTCTGGTTTCTCCTGAGGTTTTCGATTCCCTCTGTCCTGGTGGAGAGCTGTCCGGAGTCTGTGGCATCGCTGGGCCCTTTTTTAGACTTGAGGCATGGATCCATTGTGGGCCTTGGTCGGTGAGTACAGCAGTCCTGGTGACCTTCTCAATTCGGAATGGTCCTTGATAGACTGGTCTCGTGTGTTTTCTTACTGCAAGCTGCTTGACAAACACTTTGTCACCCGGGAAGAAAGGATGTGTTGGTTCTGTGGAGAAAGGAGGAAAGGTGACAGCCACTTGTTCATATTTTTCAGTAAGACTACTTACCAAATGCTTCACGTACTCTTCCTGTAAGAAAAATATGTTATCCTCACCTGTCCCTATCCCTTCTGTCCCTCCTTTTCCTTTTAATAGCTCCTTTATTAAGGCAGAGGTAAATGCTGGACCTTGATCTGACCATATAGTGGCCGGAAGATCAAACCTACAGATCCACTGATTTATTAGTACTCTGGCTGTAATTTAGCTGTCTCTCCTGTCCTCTTCTACCCATTCTGTAAATCTGTCAACTATAACCAAAAGATATTTTAAATTGCCCTTCTGTGTGGGGACTTGTGTGTAATCTATTTGTAAATCATGTAAAGGGCCTGTAGGGGGCGCCAAATGTCCATGTAACCCGTGTTTCTTTCCTTGCACATTATTCTGTGCACAGGTCAGGCAAGAGTCTACTAGGGATTCTATCATATGGTGCACCCTTTTTGTGCAAAAGTTTCATTATACAATGTTAGAATAGCTTGCGGGCCTATGTGTCCTGGTCCGTGTAAATATGACAGTAAGAGGGGTGCTGCAGCCATAGGGATTCCTATTATTCCCTCCTTGGTTGACCAAAGTCCATTGTCATCAACCCGTAGCCCCATATCTGCTGTCAGTGTAAATGTTTACATCTTTTCCTTCAAAAATCTGACAAACTCTAGTTAGAGCAATGAGTTATGCAATCTGGGCTGAACTAGCATTCAGAGATTTGGCTTCAATCATTACATCTGGCAATTGAACAATGGCATAACCAGTTTGGTAAGTTTTGTCATCAGGTCGGGAGCAGCTGCCATCTACATAAACATTTTCCGCATTTGGATACAGAACATCTGTGAGGTCTGGTCTGGGGAGGGTAGTTTCTGCAAGTACCTCAGTGCAATCGTGTTCCTGAATGTAAAAACCTAATGGGCTGTGAGGTTTCTGAACATGGTGCGATTGTGAGTGTTGAGCAATATAATCTCATAGCCGCTGGACCTTTGCGCTGTCATGTGTTGTGTGTTTATGTTTGTCATGAGGTGTGTAACTGTATGTGTGGTATACAGTGTGAGTTCTTGTGTCAGGTCATGTCCCAGGACCACCTCTGAAGCCTCTTGTCTCTGCCATTGCACAGGCTGCTACGGCCTGTAAGCAATGTGGCATACCTTGAATTGGAAGTTTCCTTGAGATGTATTAAACAGGTCTCAGAGAATTCCCATGTGATTGTGCTAGGACCGCTGCAACCGTAGGTCCAGATACCACACAGTGCAATGAAAATGGCCCGCGTACTCTATAAGTCCCAATGCAGGGGCTTGCCTTAGAGAGCTGATTAATGCTGTGAAAGCCTTAACCCTCTCTGTTGTCCAATTAATAAACTTTGGGGCATCCTGCAGGGTAGCAGACCTTAGGATAGAATCATAATAAGAGCAATCAGGTATCCACTGCCTGCAGTATACTATGGACCCTAGGAAAGAGAGATGCGCTGACTTGTCTCTTGGTGGACTCCAGGAGGACAGTGCCTTGACTCGAGCTGGTGACACCAAACATTCGGTTCGGATTATACACCCCAAGTACTCACCCTGGACCTGCACCACTGGATCCCTTTCCGAGACACCAAGTGACCTTTCGAGGCGAGGAGAGTTAGTAGGTGCTCTGAGTCCTCCGCACAACTGACCTCATTTTCATTACACAGCAATAGGTCCACATACTGAAGCAACACTGAGCCTTCTTTTGGTACCCAATCGCTCAAAGATCGATTCAAGACCATGGAGTACGCTGCAGGACTGTCCGTAAAGCCTTGCGGGAGCCTAGCCCAGGTTCAAAGTATTTTTGGGCTTCCTCTGCAACAGGTATGGAAGAGAACGTGATACTTAAATCAATGACCGTGTAGATCTTGGACGTTGCCGGTATCTTACAAAATATTGTAGCAATATCCGCAACAAAAGGTGCTTTGTTCAGGGCCCTTAGGTCCTGTACAAAGCGCCATTCACCACTGGCTTTGACTGGGTGAATGGGGGTGTTCCAGGGACTGATTGTGTGTTTCAGTATTCCTTCTGCTGTATATTGCTCTATTTGTGGTGCTATGCCTGCAATGTTTCCCTCTGACAGGGGATATTGTTTTTGGTAATGTACTACTGCTCCTTCCCCAATTATGGGCTTGTATGGTGTACAATGTATGCAGTGCCCATATAGGGTGTGCTTCAAGGTGTGCCGGTAGTAACATAAAGTACCCTCTAAAATCCTGTCTTTTTGGATTAGACAAATCACAGATTTCTGATGTAGCCAGCAGGCCTCCATCCTTTGTAAACTTGATCTGTATGTTTAAGCTCGACATTAGGTCTCTTCCCATAGGAAGCGGACAGTCAGTCAGAATGGCAAAACTCATTTCAAAAAGATGTTGGTCATGAACTGTACCAACGGGCAATCTGCCTCTTCCCATATTACCCCTGCGGTTAGCTCCCCTACTTGTTCCTCTCCTAAGGGGGCATTCTGACTTCTGATGTCCCATGTCCCTGCATGTGAAACAACCCTGCCGATAATCCTGGGGATATGACTGGTATGGTGCTTGTTGGAATTGTTGGAGAACTTGTTGTGTATAAGGGACAACCATTTGTGCAGCAGCTAATTGCGGGCTTTCTATCTGTTCGGGGTTAAATGAGGGAAATACCCCTCCTTTTGTGGTGAATAAGCCTGAGGATGCGCGTTTAATTTTGATCAATCGGGGTTAATTAATTTAAGTAACTGTGTTGTTTTAGGATCTCCCCCTGACATGACTGTGCTCACATACAGTTCAGGGTTCTCCATTCCTGTATCTTTGTATAACTGGTATAACCGTTTACAAAATGAATATAAGTTCTCTCCCAATCCCTGCTTTGCAGTGCACATTATCTGTAAAGCGCTTTCTCCTTTGTAACTTTTCTGCCAAACAGCTGCTACTGCTGCTCAAAACGATTCCCATCCCTTTGCCTTTTTAAAGGGATCATATTCAGCAAATAATGTTTTAACTTCTACATCGCAGGTCTTTATTATTATTTCACAGTCATCGGTATTCATGCCAGTGCCCGTGTAAAAACAGAGCTGCCACTCTGTGGTGTTTGCGGGGCTTTGGGCAAAGATCTTTGATATCCCTTAACTAGGGATGAGCTCGGTGTTCGAGTCGAACATACGTTCGACTCGAACATCGGCTGTTCGATCGTTCGACGAAG
This sequence comes from Rana muscosa, assembly GCA_029206835.1. Lineage (NCBI taxonomy): Eukaryota > Metazoa > Chordata > Amphibia > Anura > Ranidae > Rana > Rana muscosa. The sequence goes on from CM055117.1 coordinate 1,079,855,902, forward strand.
ATCGAACGATTTGGGCCGTTCGCGCCTAATTCGAGTGACGCGAACGGCCCACAATGCACTACGCCATCGCAGTGTCATCCAGGCGCTGTGATTGGCCAAGCATGCACTGTGACCCCGCATGCTTGGCCAATCACAGCGCCGGCAGCGAGGAGAGCAATGATTGGCCACAGGCAGGATGCCTGTGGCCAATTATTGCTGAGGGTGTTTAGTACACGCCCCACACTATAAAAGGCCGCCAGCACGGCGGCCTAGTGTAGTGTGTTCCGGAGCAGGGAAAGAGAAGCATAGGCAGGGACAGTGACATTTTTTTTTTCTCTGGATTCCTTTAGTTTAGGGAAAGAGAAGGATAGGTAGGGAGAGTGTCAGTGTGTTTTACTGTGCGAATCCTTGTTTCTAGGGACAGGGAAGGACAGTGAGGGAAATTCTCCTTGTGCTATAGTATGCTAAAGCATTGATCATCAACCATCTTTAAAAAAACATTTTTTCTAGGGACAGAAAACTATAGGTAGGGAGAGTGTCAGTGTGTTTTACTCTGCTAATCCTTGTTTCTAGGGACAGCGAAGGACAGTGAGGGAAATTCTCCTTGTGCTATAGTGTGCTAAAGCATTGATCATAAACCATCTTTAAAAAAACATTTTTTCTAGGGACAGAAAACTATAGGTAGGGAGAGTGTCAGTGTGTTTTACTGTGCTAATCCTTGTTTCTAGGGACAGGGAAGGACAGTGAGGGAAATTCTCCTTGTGCTATAGTGTGCTAAAGCATTGATCATCAACCATCTTTAAAAAAACATTTTTTCTAGGGACAGAAAACTATAGGTAGGGAGAGTGTCAGTTTCTTTCACTGTGATAATCCTTTTTTCTAGGGACAGGGAAGGACAGTGAGGGAAATTCTCCTTGTGCTATACTGTGCTAAAGCATTGATCATCAACCATCTTTAAAAAAACATTTTTTCTAGGGACAGAAAACTATAGGTAGGGAGAGTGTCAGTTTCTTTCACTGTGATAATCCTTGTTTCTAGGGACAGGGAAGGACAGTGAGGGAAATTCTCCTTGTGCTATACTGTGCTAAAGCATTGATCATCAACCATCTTTAAAAAAACATTTTTTCTAGGGACAGAAAACTATAGGTAGGAAGAGTGTCAGTTTCTTTTACTGTCCTAATCCTTGTTTCTAGGGACAGGGAAGGACAGTGAGGGAAATTCTCCTTGTGCTATAGTGTGCTAAAGCATTGATCATCAACCATCTTTAAAAAAACATTTTTTCTAGGGACAGAAAACTATAGGTAGGGAGAGTGTCAGTTTCTTTCACTGTGATAATCCTTGTTTCTAGGGACAGGGAAGGACAGTGAGGGAAATTCTCCTTGTGCTATACTGTGCTAAAGCATTGATCATCAACCATCTTTAAAAAAACATTTTTTCTAGGGACAGAAAACTATAGGTAGGAAGAGTGTCAGTTTCTTTCACTGTGATAATCCTTGTTTCTAGGGACAGGGAAGGACAGTGAGGGAAATTCTCCTTGTGCTATAGTGTGCTAAAGCATTGATCATCAACCATCTTTAAAAAAACATTTTTTCTAGGGACAGAAAACTATAGGTAGGAAGAGTGTCAGTTTCTTTCACTGTGATAATCCTTGTTTCTAGGGACAGGGAAGGACAGTGAGGGAAATTCTCCTTGTGCTATACTGTGCTAAAGCATTGATCATCAACCGTCTTTAAAAAAACATTTTTTCTAGGGACAGAAAACTATAGGTAGGAAGAGTGTCAGTTTCTTTCACTGTGATAATCCTTGTTTCTAGGGACAGGGAAGGACAGTGAGGGAAATTCTCCTTGTGCTATACTGTGCTAAAGCATTGATCATCAACCATCTTTAAAAAAACATTTTTTCTAGGGACAGAAAACTATAGGTAGAAAGAGTGTCAGTTTCTTTCACTGTGATAATCCTTGTTTCTAGGGACAGGGAAGGACAGTGAGGGAAATTCTCCTTGTGCTATACTGTGCTAAAGCATTGATCATCAACCGTCTTTAAAAAAACATTTTTTCTAGGGACAGAAAACTATAGGTAGGAAGAGTGTCAGTTTCTTTCACTGTGATAATCCTTGTTTCTAGGGACAGGGAAGGACAGTGAGGGAAATTCTACTTGTGCTATAGTGTGCTAAAGCATTGATCATCAACCATCTTTAAAAAAACATTTTTTCTAGGGACAGAAAACTATAGGTAGGAAGAGTGTCAGTTTCTTTCACTGTGATAATCCTTGTTTCTAGGGACAGGGAAGGACAGTGAGGGAAATTCTCCTTGTGCTATACTGTGCTAAAGCATTGATCATCAACCATCTTTAAAAAAACATTTTTTCTAGGGACAGAAAACTATAGGTAGGGAGAGTGTCAGTTTCTTTCACTGTGATAATCCTTGTTTCTAGGGACAGGGAAGGACAGTGAGGGAAATTCTACTTGTGCTATAGTGTGCTAAAGCATTGATCATCAACCATCTTTAAAAAAACATTTTTTCTAGGGACAGAAAACTATAGGTAGGGAGAGTGTCAGTTTCTTTCACTGTGTTAATCCTTGTTTCTAGGGACAGGGAAGGACAGTGAGGGAAATTCTCCTTGTGCTATAGTGTGCTAAAGCATTGATCATCAACCATCTTTAAAAAAACATTTTTTCTAGGGACAGAAAACTATAGGTAGGGAGAGTGTCAGTTTCTTTCACTGTGATAATCCTTGTTTCTAGGGACAGGGAAGGACAGTGAGGGAAATTCTCCTTGTGCTATAGTGTGCTAAAGCATTGATCATCAACCATCTTTAAAAAAACATTTTTTCTAGGGACAGAAAACTATAGGTAGGAAGAGTGTCAGTTTCTTTCACTGTGATAATCCTTGTTTCTAGGGACAGGGAAGGACAGTGAGGGAAATTCTCCTTGTGCTATAGTGTGCTAAAGCATTGATCATCAACCATCTTTGAAATCCTTGTTTTTTGGACAGTCAGGGAAATTGTCGTTGTGCTATTCTGTGCGAAAGCAATCATCCTCAACCATATTTAGAAATCCTTAAGTAAAGGGACAGAGAAGGACACCTGAAGGTAGCCCTTATTGCTTTTTTCCCATCTCCCTGCAGGCCATCTATTAAAATGTCTGGAAGGCAAACAAGGAGAGGCAGACAGTCAGGAGGCAATAAAAGAGGGCAAGCAGGCTCTGTGTCTGGGGGCAACAGTGCTGGTCGTGGACGCGGTGCATTGTCATCAGCACATGGCCATGGGACACGCTTGTCCTTCTTTTCGGCAGCTGGACATGTTGAGCCACATCATGCCGAAGACTTGGTAGAGTGGATGACCAAGCCCTCCTCCTCCTCCTCATCCTCTCTCACCCAGGCTCAGGGTACTGGCAAAGCAGCTGCCAAAGCGTCCTCTTCCCTGGTATCAATGTCAGACTCATCATCAGTCACTCCTTCCCTAGACCCACCATGTCCTCCTCCTGAGGAGTCCCCCGAACTGTTTGAGCACAGTGTTGGGTACATGCTCCAGGAGGATGCCCAGCGTTTCGAAGGGTCTGATGATGAAACCCAGCTACAGGAAGGCAGTAGCGTGAGAGCAGACAGAGGGGATGCTCAAGAAGGACACCAATCTGGCAGTCATGTTCCAGCAGCTGCAGCATACTGCCAGATTGGCTCCAGTGATGAGGAGGGAGGGGATGATGAGGTCACTGACTCCACGTGGGTGCCTAATAGGAGAGAGGAGGAGGAGGAGGATGAGGAGGAGGCACATCTCTAACAAAGCAGGATGCCCTTTGGTGGCCAGCGTAAGGGCAGTACACCGACGGAATCACACCGCAGAGCTCCGCCTGTGCAGGGCGCTGCCTCTGCCCGTCATTCCAAAAGTTCTTTGGTGTGGGCCTTTTTTGAGGCTAGTGCATCAGATCGCACAGCTGCTGTTTGCAACATATGTCTCAAGCGTATATCGCGTGGCCAAAACATCAGCCGCTTGGGTACCACATGCCTGACCAGACATATGTTGACCTGCCATGCAGCTCGTTGGCAAGCCTACCTCAAAGACCCACACCAAAGAACAAAGCGGACCTCTCCTTGCACCGCATCAGCTGGGATCTCCAACCCCACTATAACTTCAGTCCTCTCTGAAACATGCACTGAGAGGAATGAAGGTGTAGAATTAGGTGTGTCACAGCCAAGTAGTTGCGGCCACTCTGCTAGCAGTACACCGACGTCCGATTCTAGCAGGCAAATTTCCCTGCCCCAGCTGCTGGACCGTCGAAAGAAGTTCACTCCCAGCCATCCACATGCCCAGCGGTTGAATGCTAGCTTGGCTAAATTGCTAGCGCTTCAACTGCTGCCTTTTCAGTTGGTAGACTCGGCCCCCTTCCGTGAGTTTGTGCAATGTGCGGTTCCTCAGTGGCAGGTTCCCAAACGCCACTTTTTCTCACGGAAGGCTATTCCGGCTCTCTACCGGCATGTGGAAGGCAATGTCTTGGCCTCGCTGGACAGGGCGGTCAGCGGTAAGGTGCATATTACCGCTGACTCATGGTCCAGCAGGCATGGACAGGGACGTTACCTTTCTTTCACGGCCCATTGGGTCACTCTTTTGGCAGCTGGGAAGGATGCAGGACAAGGTGCAGTAGTGTTGGAGGTTGTTCCACCGCCACGCCTCCAAAATGCTACTACTGGTTGTGACACACCTCTCTCCTCCACCCCCTCCTCTTCTTCTTCCTCCATGGCCTCTTCCTGTGCTTTGTCCTCTGAACCAGCGGTGCTCCGTAGCCGTTCAAGGGGCTACGCAAGTACGCAGGCAAAAAGATGCCATGCCGTGCTTGCGCTGGTGTGTTTGGGGGACAGAAGCCACACTGGGGCAGAGGTCCTGTCTGCTCTGCAGGGCCAGGCCGAGAGGTGGTTGACGCCACGCCAGCTTAAGCCAGGAATGGTGGTTTGCGACAATGGCACCAACCTCCTCTCCGCCCTCCGACAGGGACAACTGACCCATGTGCCCTGTGTGGCTCACGTCCTTAACCTGGTGGTGCAGCGGTTCTTGGGCAGGTACCCGGGCTTACAGGATGTCCTGAGGCAGGCCAGGAAAGTCTGTGTGCATTTCCGCAGATCTTATAATGCCAGTGCTCGCCTGGCTGAGCTGCAAAAGGAGTTGAACCTGCCCAAGAACCGCCTTATATGTGACATGCCCACCAGGTGGAACTCAACGTTGGCCATGCTGCAGCGGCTGCACACGCAGCAGAGGGCCATCAATGAGTACCTGTGCGACTACGGCACCAGGACAGGGTCAGGGGAGCTTGGTTTTTTTTCTCCACGCCAGTGGGGCATGATCAGGGATGCATGCACTGTCCTGGCACCATTTGAGGAGGCCACGAGGATGGTGAGCAGTGACAGTGCATGCATCAGTGACACTGTACCTCTTGTCCACCTGTTGGAGCACACGCTGCGTGGAATAATGGACAGGGCACTTGAGGCAGAACAGAGGCAGGAAGAGGAGGACTTCCTTGCCTCTCAAGGCCCCCTTTACCCAGACAGTGTTCCTTCTGTCCCACCCATTGCACAGGAAGAGGAGGAGGAGGAGGAGGAGGAGGAGGATTGTGTCAGCATGGAGGTGGAGGCTGGCACTCAGCATCATCAGCAGCAGTCTTTTAGGGATGATTTACAGTCCCAAGAAACCAGTGGACTTGTACGTGGCTGGGAGGAGGTGGCTGCGGATCATGTCGTCCTTAGTGACCCAGAGGACTCCGGACCGAATGCCTCAGCAAACCTACGCTGCATGGCCTCCCTGATCCTGCAAAGTCTGCGGAAGGATCCTCGTATTCTTCGGATCAAGGAGAGGGACCATTACTGGCTGGCCACTCTCCTTGATCCACGGTACAAGGGTAAGGTTGCGGACCTTATGTTACCGTCGCAGAGGGAGCAGAGGATGAGACAACTCCGGGAGGCCTTGCAGAAAGGTCTGTGCAACGCGTTCCCAGAGACTGGGAGGTTACAAACTCCTGGTCCTGGACAACGAGTTGCTGAGGCTTCGGCCAGTCAAAGAAGGAGCGGTGGGGAAGGTGGCCGTGTGACCGATGCGTTCAGACAATTCTTTAGTCCGCAGCCCCAAAGTATGATCGGTTCCAGCAACCATCGCCAGCGTCTGATAAACATGGTGCAGGAATATCTAGGGGCAAGGTCAGACTTGGACACCTTCCCCACCGAAAATCCTCTGGCTTACTGGGTCTTGAGGATGGATCACTGGCCAGAGCTTGCACAGTATGCAATTGAGCTACTGGCCTGTCCTGCATCCAGCGTTCTTTCGGAACGCACATTCAGTGCTGCTGGAGGATTTGTCACGGATCACAGGGTGCGCCTGTCCACCGACTCGGTTGATCGACTGACTTTCATCAAGATGAACCAGTCTTGGATCACCACCAGCTACCACACACCTGATGCTGATATAACAGACTAATTGATTTTAACATGTCACATCCCTTCAAGACTGATGCGGATGCTGAGTGCCTGTGCTGTTATGTTGACTGGCTATACTCCTCTTCCGAGTCCTCAATGATACGATTGATGATGATAGCTTGGAAGATCATTTTTGTTTATGGGTGCCGCCACCAGTGGCTAAGGCCCAATTTTTCAGCCCCTGTTTAACAGGGGCGTGTAATTACAATTTTTTTAGCAATAATTTGCCATAGGGCTCATTGCTGTGCTCCAAGTACAGTATCTGTGAGGGGTTGTAGTGTTGTGCCACTAGTGCCTAAGGCCCAATTTTTCAGCCCCTGTTTAACAGGGGCGTGTAATTACAATTTTTTTAGCAATAATTTGCCATAGGGCTCATTGCTGTGCTCCAAGTACAGTATCTGTGAGGGGTTGTAGTGTTGTGCCACCAGTGCCTAAGGCCCAATTTTTCAGCCCCTGTTTAACAGGGGCGTGTCATTACAATTTTTGAAGCAATACTTTGCAACAGGGCTCATTGCTGTGCTCCAAGTACAGTATCTGTGAGGGGTTGTAGTGTTGTGCCACCATTGCCTAAGGCCCAATTTTTCAGCCCCTGTTCAACAGGGGCATGTAATTACAATTCTTGATCTAATAATTCACAGCAGGGCCCATTGCTGCACCCACCAAGAGTAACTCTGAGGGCTTACAGTGTTGTGGCAACGCCACCACCACCACCACCACGAAAGGCCCAATTTTTCAGCCCCTGTTCAAAAGGGGCATGTAATTACAATTCTTGATCTAATAATTCACAGCAGGGCCCATTCCTGCACCCACCAAGAGTAACTCTGAGGGCTTACAGTGTTGTGGCAACACCACCACCACCACCGCCACCACGAAAGGCCCAATTTTTCAGCCCCTGTTCAACAGGGGCATGCAATTACAATTCTTGATCTAATAATTCACAGCAGGGCCCATTGCTGCACCCACCAAGAGTAACTGTCAGGGCTTACAGTGTTGTGGCACCAGCACCACCATCAAAGGCCCAATTTTTACTACCACTGTTCAACAATTATATGTAATTACAATTCCTGATATAATAGTTGACAGCAGGGCGTTCCAGCACCAACCAAGAGTAACTGTGAGTGCTTACAGTGTTGTGCCAACACCAACAACTAAGGGGCCTATTTCTGCAGAGTATATACGGCAGGTCCCTACTTTCAAACATCCAACTTACAAACGACTCCTACTTGCAAACGCAAGAAGACAACAGGAAGTGAGAGGAAATCTACCCCTTGGAAGGAAAATTCTCTCCTGTAAGAATTAATATGGGAGAAAGGTGTCTCCTCTGTACTGATGCTTTATCACCAATCCTTGTTTCAAGAAAAACACCACATTTCAAAAACAGTTGTCATTGGGACGGAAAGTGAGGTGAAATGTTCTGAACAGGGGCACAGACAGCAAAACAAATGTTACAGGGGTGATAACCCTTACCTATGTTTTCCAAAAAGTTTAAAAATAGATTTTTGGGCTGGAGCTACACTTAAACAATGTACCTGTTCAAAATTACAAACAGATTCTACATAAGAACAAACCTACAGTCCCTGTCTTGTATGCACCGCCTGTATACGGCTGTTCAGAGTATATAGGGCCTTTTTTATTTTATGTGCGGGGTTCCCCTTAATATCCATACAAGACCCAAAGGGGCTGGTAATGGGCTGGGGTAGGGGGGGGGGGGTCATGGGGTAGCTATGCCATTTTTCTTAAAGATTTTCATCCATATTACCGGGACCAGACATTACATTAAAGCCGCAAGCAGTTTTAAATGGCTTTTTTTTCCTTTAGAAGTGTCATTTTGTGCAGGGACAGTTCTAAACACGGGAAACACGTAGCACTTCACAGGCATACTTTAGACACCCCCCAGGTACGATATTTAAAGGAATATTTGACTTTTTTTTTTTTCACTTTATGCATCATTAAAATGACTGCTCCCGAAAAACGACCGTTTTTAAAACTTCTTTTTGCATTGATACATGTCCCCTGGTGCAGAACCCGGGTTCCCAAACCCTTTTTAGGACAATAACATGCATAATAGTTGTTATAATTAGCACTTTAGAATTCGAACGTTTGCATCCATTGTATTTAATAGGGTTTTAATGTTCGTACGAACTTTCGGTCCGTTCGCGGGTTCTGGTGCGAACCGAACCCGGGGGTGTTCGGCTCATCACTACCCTTAACGTCCCGAGGGGGAGTGGGATATAGACCGGGGTGTCTCCCATGGGATTTGAGGGAGTCTGTCCTTCCTGTTCAGTTAACTGTAAAATGTTTAAGGTCTGCTCTTCCTTTTGCCGTTTCTCTAGCTCCTTCTTTTTCCTTTGGACTTCTTTCTTAGCCTCATCCACTTGCTTGGCTAACTGAGATACTTGTTCTCTCTGTCCCTTTAATATTTCTTCTTCCGTTTCTTATCCTTTAATTTTCTCTATCTATTTTGTCCTGTCTTTCTTGTTTTAGGAATATTTAGAGGGATATCTCTCCTGGTACTCCATCATAGCCCTTTTCCACTTTTTACAACATTTACTCCTATAATTCTGATCCCATTTCCCTTCAGGATAATTATTTTTATCATGTATCCCACATATTTTCCATACTTCCTTCCAATCCTCCTCACTACATGACCCTGCTGGCCCTAAACCAGATATTTGCAAACATTGTGATCTCTGTAGTATCAAAGTTCAAAAATTGGTTCAACAACATTAGGGGCTAAGGTACCCCTTGCAAAATCATATTGGGAGGGTTGGCCGTGCTCACCTTCAAAGCCATCCTTTCCCTGTTTGTTTCCCATTATGCCAAATAGAGTGCCTTATAACCACAAATTCTGACTGATTTGGGGCAAATAGTATAAACCTTTCTATTTTGATGGCAGAGAGACTGTATTTGCCACGGAGTCAAACCTTCTGCAAACCTCCCGTTGTGGTTATGTAGATTATATCTCAGAACCCAAAATTTTGGGGTCCCTCCTTCCGGAAAATAAGGACCTTTCCCAATCTTATTCTTGTATCCCCCGGGGACTGCGGCCAATAGTGTGGGTACCCGTCCATGAAATATGAACAGGACACCAGTTAAACACTCAGGGCAGTTCTGGGGCATCTATTATGGCAAGTATGGGTCACAAAATTCAATCAACAATCTTAACAGTCTTAATACTTTAACCTACCATTAACTTAAGCACTTTATATGACTTACCACTTTAACATGCATGAAACAATTGATTAGAGAAACTGTATGATTCCCAACATCAGATCTATATAAAAGAATACAACCAACAGAAAACGCAATAATGTACATATATGCATATATCCTTATCAAAAATTACCCATAAAACAATTGGGATAATTAAAACTTAGAGCTCCATACACCCGTCCTTCTAAACCCGGGAGCAATATTTTCTACCCTATAATGTTCCTAACCTATCCTATACTATAATAGTTTATAGTCAGGCCAACACCTGGTCGGACTCCTTAGTTTATAGTCAGGACAACAACTGCCGGACTCCTTAGTTTATAGTCAGGACAACAACTGCCGGACTCCTTAGTTTATAGTCAGGACAACACCTGGTCGGACTCCTTAGTTTATAGTCAGGACGACACCTGCCAGACTCCTTAGTTTATAATCAGGACGACACCTGTCCGGACTTCCTATCTGTCTAACCTTTGCGCTCCTATATGTCCCAGGAAGCCAGCCTAGCAATCCTCGAGACAACTTAAATACAACTAAAATATTCAAAATCAATCGTAACAGAGTAAGTGAAATTAGCTTTGCAAAATTTCTTTCACAAAGTTCCACTTACCTGCTAAGCGATTGTCCTCACACGGGGCACCAGTTGTAAGGTAGCGCGTTAGACCACTTCTATCCCTTAGAGCCTAGGCCGGACCAATGGGTGTATGGATGCGCTCTATGACCGGTCAGGTAATTAAGACACACGCAAAGATGGTGGTACAAAAATTACAAAGCTGTATTCAGAGTTCAGCATACTTATCCTACAACACAAGGAGACTCCTCCCACTAAACCACAAACACAAGTTTAACAGAAGATATTGCAAAAAACTTAGTTACAGTTAGGCCCCTTTCACACGGGGCGGATCCGTGCAGATCCGCCCCGTGAAGCTCCGCTTGCTCAGCGGGGATCGCTCCGTTGATCCCCGCTGAGCCGACGGATGACTGGGCGGTCCCCGCACACTGTGCAGGGACCACCCTGTCAGAGCGCCGCTCTCCCCTATGGGGAATCGGATGACGACGGACCGTAGAGTCCGTTGTCATCCGATCCGCTCCGCCGACGGAAGGAAAAATAGGGTTTTCCTCCGTCACACTTTGGCGGAGCGGAGCGGAGCGGATGTCAGCGGACATGTCTCCGCTGACATCCGTGCCTCCATAGGGGTGCATGGAGGATCCGTTTCAGGTCCGCCTAAAAAACTGACAGGCGGACCTGAACGGACCTCCGTGTGAAAGAGCCCTTACAGTGCATTCCTATCAATAGCCTTACAATGTATTCTGCCTAGTTACAAAAAGGTCATGTGCTAAGTTCTGATCATAGAAGCTGGGCGTCGAGCCAGATCTTGAAGTCTGTGAAAAAGTAGCTTGACCACTACTAGTCTTATATCCTGTCATTATTAACAAGTTCTACAAAAATAGCTGTAAGTGTGAACATCAGAGAGTCTGACATTAGCTAACTCAATATCAATATCTTATTGCAAAAATACAAATATACTTACTGTACTTACATATTGACTTGGTATTGATAAAACTTATGAAAGCTGAAATGTAATGAAGATCAATAAAGACCCCCAATAATCTTACAATAATTAAAATAGGTATGCCTAATATACTATACTACACTATACTACAGTATATTCAAATAGTAGATAGTATTATTTTAAAATACTACTCTATACCTAAAAATAAAGAGATAAAATGGTGACTCCAATCTCACATAAATATGTGACTATAAAAAAGATAAAAATGACATTTTGCTATGGGGTTAGGTATTTTTCAGCTACATCTAAGGTAATAAAATGTAAAATACTTTTTGTATACAATCTATTTTTTCTTACCTTTTTTTTTTTTTTTTTTTTTTATCTACTAAGGTCTCTCCGGGATATCTTTATTGTGGTATATGATAATCTTTATCACAACTACAAAAAAAAAAAGTTAAAAAAAAAACAACAAAATTTTCGTTTTGAAACCATTAAAAAAAATCTTAGCCTTCATATTTATTTATTTTTTTTTTTTACTTTTTTCTTTTGCGGTGTCAATAAAATGTGATTTTTTTAAAATACATATTATATATTTGATTATGTGTTACTTTTATTTTTATTTTTGAGTGTTGATGTCATCTTACTGGGATATCTATGTTGTGGTATATAAAAATCATTTTTGTGTAAATAAAAAATGATTGATGTCCTATGTTATAAAGAAATAGTAGATAGCATTTTGATAAAACACTACTAAATACCCACAAATAAAGAGACAAATGGTAAAGCCAATCAATGTCACTTTATTAGGTAAATAAAAATATATATTTTTTAAATGAATTAAACAATTCTGCTTACTGTACATATATCTATTCGCCTGTAGGTGGCAGCAGAGCGCCTCACTATCTCCATGATATGACAATGTATCCAATATAAAGATACATTTTAGGTAATAACATCTAATGGTACATTGTGTCACCTCTAAGAAATGGATATAAAAATGGGTATAAAATATAAATCATACATAAAATGATGACTGATTGATAGTAGACAGAATAGAGCACAATAAATAAATCTATAGACAGGGTGGACTGAACTAAACAATCGTTTTCTATGGGGGATAGAAGGAAATTGGTGACAGGTTCTCTTTCATGTCCGAGCATTGACAGCCCAATTACCGTAGGACAGGCAGAGCCCCGCCCACAGAAGCAGCAGCTGTAGGCCACGCCCAGACGCAGCGTCATTGCATGTCACTGCAGGGCAGTTCCGGGTGGAGCAAGATGGCGGCTGCCGGAGGGGGAAACATGGATGGGGTATCCCGACAAGCCGGGGACGGAGGCTGGTTTGTCACCCTGGCTGTAGGGGTGTCCCTGATGAAATGTCTGCTCATACCCACATAGTAAGAGCCGAGGATGATTGCTTCAATGGAATGAGTGAGCGCCCTATGGGAAAGTGGGGGTTGGTGTGGGACTACAAGTCTCAGAATGCATTGCTAAGTAATGGGACTTTTGTGGGACTATCAGTGCCAGCATGCATGGCTAAGTGGGACTAGAAATCCCAGCATGCATTGCAAAATGGGGGCTAGTGTGAGACTACAAGAGCTAGCATGCATAGTCCTAGCATGCATAGAGTTAGTGTGGGACTACGTGTCCCAGCATGCATAGAGTTAGTGTGGGACTACGTGTCCCAGCATGCATAGAGTTAGTGTGGGACTACGTGTCCCAGCATGCATAGAGTTAGTGTGGGACTACGTGTCCCAGCATGCATAGAGTTAGTGTGGGACTACGTGTCCCAGCATGCATAGAGTTAGTGTGGGACTACGTGTCCCAGCATGCATAGAGTTAGTGTGGGACTACGTGTCCCAGCATGCATAGTCCTAGCATGCATGGGGTTAGTGTGGGACTACCTGTCCCGGCATGCATAGTCCTAGCATGCATGGGGTTAGTGTGGGACTACCTGTCCCGGCATGCATAGTCCTAGCATGCATGGGGTTAGTGTGGGACTACCTGTCCCGGCATGCATAGTCCTAGCATGCATGGGGTTAGTGTGGGACTACGTGTCCCAGCATGCATAGTCCTAGCATGCATAGAGTTAGTGTGGGACTACGTGTCCCGGCATGCATAGTCCTAGCATGCATGGGGTTAGTGTGGGACTACCTGTCCCGGCATGCATAGTCCTAGCATGCATGGGGTTAGTGTGGGACTACCTGTCCCGGCATGCATAGTCCTAGCATGCATGGGGTTAGTGTGGGACTACCTGTCCCGGCATGCATAGTCCTAGCATGCATGGGGTTAGTGTGGGACTACCTGTCCCGGCATGCATAGTCCTAGCATGCATGGGGTTAGTGTGGGACTACCTGTCCCGGCATGCATAGTCCTAGCATGCATGGGGTTAGTGTGGGACTACCTGTCCCGGCATGCATAGTCCTAGCATGCATGGGGTTAGTGTGGGACTACCTGTCCCGGCATGCATAGTCCTAGCATGCATGGGGTTAGTGTGGGACTACCTGTCCCGGCATGCATAGTCCTAGCATGCATGGGGTTAGTGTGGGACTACCTGTCCCGGCATGCATAGTCCTAGCATGCATGGGGTTAGTGTGGGACTACCTGTCCCGGCATGCATAGTCCTAGCATGCATGGGGTTAGTGTGGGACTACCTGTCCCGGCATGCATAGTCCTAGCATGCATGGGGTTAGTGTGGGACTACCTGTCCCGGCATGCATAGTCCTAGCATGCATGGGGTTAGTGTGGGACTACCTGTCCCGGCATGCATAGTCCTAGCATGCATGGGGTTAGTGTGGGACTACCTGTCCCGGCATGCATAGTCCTAGCATGCATGGGGTTAGTGTGGGACTACCTGTCCCGGCATGCATAGTCCTAGCATGCATGGGGTTAGTGTGGGACTACCTGTCCCGGCATGCATAGTCCTAGCATGCATGGGGTTAGTGTGGGACTACCTGTCCCGGCATGCATAGTCCTAGCATGCATGGGGTTAGTGTGGGACTACCTGTCCCGGCATGCATAGTCCTAGCATGCATGGGGTTAGTGTGGGACTACCTGTCCCGGCATGCATAGTCCTAGCATGCATGGGGTTAGTGTGGGACTACCTGTCCCGGCATGCATAGTCCTAGCATGCATGGGGTTAGTGTGGGACTACCTGTCCCGGCATGCATAGTCCTAGCATGCATGGGGTTAGTGTGGGACTACCTGTCCCGGCATGCATAGTCCTAGCATGCATGGGGTTAGTGTGGGACTACCTGTCCCGGCATGCATAGTCCTAGCATGCATGGGGTTAGTGTGGGACTACCTGTCCCGGCATGCATAGTCCTAGCATGCATGGGGTTAGTGTGGGACTACCTGTCCCGGCATGCATAGTCCTAGCATGCATGGGGTTAGTGTGGGACTACCTGTCCCGGCATGCATAGTCCTAGCATGCATGGGGTTAGTGTGGGACTACCTGTCCCGGCATGCATAGTCCTAGCATGCATGGGGTTAGTGTGGGACTACCTGTCCCGGCATGCATAGTCCTAGCATTCATGGGGTTAGTGTGGGACTACCTGTCCCGGCATGCATAGTCCTAGCATGCATGGGGTTAGTGTGGGACTACCTGTCCCGGCATGCATAGTCCTAGCATGCATGGGGTTAGTGTGGGACTACCTGCCCCGGCATGCATAGTCCTAGCATGCATGGGGTTAGTGTGGGACTACCTGCCCCGGCATGCATAGTCCTAGCATGCATGGGGTTAGTGTGGGACTACCTGCCCCGGCATGCATAGTCCTAGCATGCATGGGGTTAGTGTGGGACTACCTGCCCCGGCATGCATAGTCCTAGCATGCATGGGGTTAGTGTGGGACTACCTGCCCCGGCATGCATAGTCCTAGCATGCATGGGGTTAGTGTGGGACTACCTGCCCCGGCATGCATAGTCCTAGCATGCATGGGGTTAGTGTGGGACTACCTGCCCCGGCATGCATAGTCCTAGCATGCATGGGGTTAGTGTGGGACTACCTGCCCCGGCATGCATAGTCCTAGCATGCATGGGGTTAGTGTGGGACTACCTGCCCCGGCATGCATAGTCCTAGCATGCATGGGGTTAGTGTGGGACTACCTGCCCCGGCATGCATAGTCCTAGCATGCATGGGGTTAGTGTGGGACTACCTGCCCCGGCATGCATAGTCCTAGCATGCATGGGGTTAGTGTGGGACTACCTGCCCCGGCATGCATAGTCCTAGCATGCATGGGGTTAGTGTGGGACTACCTGCCCCGGCATGCATAGTCCTAGCATGCATGGGGTTAGTGTGGGACTACCTGCCCCGGCATGCATAGTCCTAGCATGCATGGGGTTAGTGTGGGACTACCTGTCCCGGCATGCATAGTCCTAGCATGCATGGGGTTAGTGTGGGACTACCTGCCCCGGCATGCATAGTCCTAGCATGCATGGGGTTAGTGTGGGACTACCTGTCCCGGCATGCATAGTCCTAGCATGCATGGGGTTAGTGTGGGACTACCTGTCCCGGCATGCATAGTCCTAGCATGCATGGGGTTAGTGTGGGACTACCTGTCCCGGCATGCATAGTCCTAGCATGCATGGGGTTAGTGTGGGACTACCTGTCCCGGCATGCATAGTCCTAGCATGCATGGGGTTAGTGTGGGACTACCTGTCCCGGCATGCATAGTCCTAGCATGCATGGGGTTAGTGTGGGACTACCTGTCCCGGCATGCATAGAGTTAGTGTGGGACTATGTGTCCCAGCATGCATTCCTAAGTGTGGACTAGTGTGGGACAATAAGTCCCAGCATGCATTGCTAAGTAGGAGGTTATTGTATGACTACAAGTCCCAGCCTGCATTACTAAGTGGGGACTAGTGTGGGACTATGAGTGACAGCATGCACAGGGTTATTGTGGGACTATGTGTCCCAGCATGCATAGCTAAGTAGGATGTTATTGTATGACTGCCAGTCCCAGCATGCATTACCAAGTAGACAAGTCCCAGCTGCATGGCCAGGTAGAGGGTTTATTGTGGGACTACGTGTCCCAGCATGCATTCCTAAGTGTGGACTAGTGTGGGACAATAAGTCCCAGCATGCATTGCTAAGTAGGAGGTTATTGTATGACTACAAGTCCCAGCCTGCATTACTAAGTGGCGGGTAAGTGTGGGACTATGAGTGCCAGCATGCATTGCTGTATAGGTATAAGAATAGGGCTATTGTGAGACTACAGGTCCCAGCATGCATGGATAATTAGGAGTTTATTGTGGGACTACAAGTCCCAGCATGCATTGCAGTGGTGAGGGCTTATTACTTAGTCACTGTGCATCCTGTGTGATGAGCGGAGGGGAGATCTTCGGCTGACATTGTCCCCCTCTTATTGTTCTCCTGCAGTCATTCCACAGACTTTGAAGTTCATCGGAACTGGTTGGCCATCACTCACAGTCTGCCCGTCTCCCGCTGGTACTACGAGGTAGGTGGTACATGGATGCAGGGGGAAATCTTCTACCAACAGATTGCTCCGGAAGTGATGTTCCGTCGCCGCCATCTTGCTACACCCCACACTCCTGCACAGTAATGATAGAGTGAGAAGGGGGCAAGCGGACATCTTGTTACACCCACCGGAGTTTTAGATTTCAGTTATTTTTAACACAAAACGGAGCTTTTATGCTTAAATACAGTATTTGTAAATCCGACGGACTGTTTACATGTTAAAAGTGAAAATCAGAGGTGTTCTGTCACATTAGCAACCATGTAAGGTCAGCAGGTTTGCTGCTGCTTTTAAAATGTAACATCTAAACAGTCCGTCCGGATTTCCAAATACTGTATTTAAGCATATAAGCTCCGTTTTGTGTTGAAAATAACTGTGAAATCGGTGGGTGTAACAAGATGTCCGCTTGCCGCCTTCTCACTCTATCATTACTGTGCAGGAGTGTGGGGTGTAGCAAATGGCGGCCACAAAACGTCACTTCCGGAGCAATCTGTGATGGGGAGCCGAATGTGACAAGACACCGGCTTTGTAATCGGGGGGCTTCAAGCAAAGAGAGAAATAGATTTGCTACACGACTGGCATCCCAAAGTGACCTCTCCATCCCCCATGAGGGGAAAAAAAAAAATAACAGGACTTACCTGTGTGGAGTGTACATGCACACCGCTCCCCAACCCCCACATACACACTGAGCTCACATATATGACACATACGTGTACAGCTCCTCCTCCAACAACACACACCAGACTATATGGAGCCTTCATACAACCTTCTAATCATCACTGACAGAAGCCACCGGCATTTAAAGGGACGCACATCATGTCTTTGTGCAAATTCAGGAAATTCAGGAGATCCGTGTAATGAAATCTTTATTGAATGCAGTGCAGTTTTAATGGTAACATTGAGTAAAGACGACACAGTAATGCATTTAGCACTGCTTTAGTGCAGTGGTCTCCATTCTGCGGCCCCTTGCTTGCCTTTATCTGGCCCTTGAGGAATAATTCCTGCCACTGGCGCCGGCAATGGGTCACGGTCCCTGCCGCTGGCGCCGGCAATGGGGCAATATTCCACCCAGAGAAACCAACTATTTCTCCCCTCTAATACCAAAGATCGGGCATTGTTTACTCCCACTGGTCACAGTCCGGCCCCCAGTCTGGAGACCCCTGCTTTAGTGCATGACCTTCAGATCCAATGGAGAGAACTAATTGTTCTCAAAGACATGCAATCTGCTTTCTTCTACTGAGGCAATAAATGGGACCCTTTCATTCTAAAAAAATAATATCCAGGTATGTATATTTTTTACAGTTCCATTGGTCCAGCTTGGAGCCTCCTCCTTGCATGTGGAATCCCTCTAGAGTCTAGTAGCTGGAGATCATTGTCACCTCCAGTTGCATCTGCGTCTCTTGCCAGGCGGCTGCATTAAAAACGCAAAAGGTCGTCCGCTTGGCAGGTGCGCCATTCAGAGATCAGTTTGCATTTTCTCAATGAATGCAAAGTATTCTTTGATTGGATGAGGTGGAGTGAAGACATCACGCTCTCCACCTTGTCCATTCTAAACAAATGCTTTGCATTTGTTTAGAAAATGCTACGTGTTCTCTGAATTCCGTGTGCTAAGTGGACAACCTCTTGTGTTTTCAATTCGGCAAAGCAGCCATTCGGCACTGGCGCCGATCGGTAGAACACTTTTTTTATTTTCTCAGTGAATGCAAGGCATTTTCTTGTTGGATGAGGTGGAGATCATGGAGTCACTGCCGCCGCCCCCCTACTTATCCAATCGGAGAATGGTTTACATTCAATGAGAAAATAAAAAGCGTTCTCTGAGCAGCTGCCCTGCCGCATTGAGAATACAGGAGGTTGGCCACTTGGCATGGGTGCCATTCAGAGAATGCTTTACATTTTGCAATGAGTGCAAAGAATTCTCTGATTGGATGAGGCGAAGGTCTTGACATCACTGCCCACCCCTCCACCTCATCCAATCAAAGAATGCTTTGCATTCATTGAGAAATGCAGAGCGATCTCTGAATGGTGCTAGTGCTGATCGGCACAGGACTGGGAAACTAGTTGAGACCACTGGAGTAGTGGTGCCCACCACAGGGGTTTCCAGCTTCTAGAGGGATCCCACTGGTATGGTATAGCCATATAAAAATATCCATACCTGGAATTCTTTTTTTTTTTTTTTTAAGGCAGAATGTTTCCCCAGGCAAGGTACCAGCCCCACCCCCATCCCTTTGATTGACATAGAAAAAAAGATTGCACAGAGAAGTTCCCCTTCCCACCAGTTGGATTGACCCTGTTAAGCCGGCCATACATGGATCAAAATAAGTCCAGTTCAGCAGGGATTGGCCAAATTTTGATCTATGTATGGGCACCCTGGTTGTAGCCTGATAGGTTTTTCTCAATCGTTCAATGCTGCCGGCTATAGCCAGCATTACTGATCATTGTATTCTGATGGGGGGGGGGGGGGGATAGCTCCCCACTGTCAGAATATACTAGCACAGTATGAGTGATTCCCCCATCCACATCAAATACGTGAGTAGGGGAATCCTTTTGAACAAAAAACTGATTGTGTGGGCTGCCTTAGACACCCCCTTCATATTAGTACATTCTCCCATATGAAGATACAGGCAGGTTGACCAATGGTGTTATCTAGGGCTGAAACAACTAATCGATTAATCGACAACTAATCGATTATGAAATTAACCGATTACTATTTTCATAATTGATTAATCGGCCAGTAACATGATGGGGTTAAAAAAAACTAAAATGAGCCCTTTACAGTACAAAAAGAGCAAATCGCTACTGTAAATATTACTTTCACTGTCCCACAAAAAAAATGAACCCCTTACAGCGATTATTTGCTCTTTTTGTACTATTTTTTTTTTTTTTTTTTAACACCATTATGTTTCTAAACGTCTCAGGCCTGGGTCACACCCTTTTTGGCGCTTTTTGCAGAAACACACTACAGTTCATTTACATGGTTTCCTACCGGACACGTTCACATCCATGATTTTTTCAGCTGCTGCGTATTTGGAAAGGACAAGGACTTTTTTTTAACGCAAAACGGTGCTATTTTGTTTTTTTGGTTCAATATACTTCAATAGAGAAGCTGCAGAAAAGCATGTAATAATGTGTTTTTGCAGGAATTTGTGTTTTTTAGTCTGCCCAACAACAAATTGGCCAAAAACAAAATGTAAAAATGCAAATCACAGCAAAATTACCTTTTTTCATTTTTACGGTTATTAACCGATTAATCGATTAATCGAAACAATAATCGGCCAACTAATCGATTATGAAAATAATCGTTAGTTGCAGCCCTAGTGTTATCCCCCTGGTTTAATGCAGAACCATAAAGACTGTAGGTGGGCCCCCTAGACACCCATTGGGTCTTAAGCTCCTTGCTAGGTTTCCTTATGAATGATCTGGCTGTGTGCATTATGAGTCGGCCCCTTGCTGTTGGATTTTCGATTTATTTTACATTACAGAGAATGCAGCAAATTGTGTGGGATTCCATTGGTTGGCATTTTACTAGTTCAGTCCTTAGTACCCTTCCCCTTGTCCTTCTCATGTTCCCTCCTTTTTTTTTTTTTTCCTTCCCATCATAGAGGCCTTATTTTCAGGGGTCATCTAGATGTCCTGCTGTCCTTTTCATCTTCGACAGCAGTGGGCGCTCTTGAATCATGAAAAGACCTGCGCTGACATGTCCATGTAGCTCTCTGCAGTGTTGTACAGTCTAGAGTGGCATGATGGCACACCCTGCAGGGGTGTGTCCATGACAACCTGGGTTTTAAAGGAAGTGTGTGTGGCTATGACAGCCTGGGTTTTATAGGAAGTGGCTGTGGCCATGACAGCCTGCCTTTTAAAGGAAGTGGGTGTGGCCGTGACAGCCTGGGTTTTACAGGAAGTGGCTGTGTTTGTGACAGCCTGGGTTTTACAGGAAGTGGCTGTGTTTGTGACAGCCTGGGTTTTACAGGAAGTGGCTGTGTTTGTGACAGCCTGGGTTTTACAGGAAGTGGCTGTGTTTGTGACAGCCTGGGTTTTACAGGAAGTGGCTGTGTTTGTGACAGCCTGCCTTTTACAGGAAGTGGCTGTGGCTGTGACAGCCTGGGTTTTACAGGAAGTGGCTGTGGCTGTGACAGCCTGGGTTTTACAGGAAGTGGGTGTGGCTGTGACAGCCTGGGTTTTACAGGAAGTGGGTGTGGCCGTGACAGCCTGGGTTTTACAGGAAGTGGGTGGAATGACAGTAGTTGTCATTTAAACTGGATTAGGACTGGCAGTAAAGTGCCTGCATGGGGACAGTACTGAAGAGGAGGGGAGTATTGCAGCAAAAGGTGCATTTTTAAGGACAGCTGGGCAATTTATAAAAAAAAATAAAACCATAAAATTTGGCGATGACTAATACAATGTTATAACCGTTTTACAGGCAACCTCTGAATGGACGTTGGACTACCCTCCCTTTTTCGCCTGGTTTGAGCACGCCCTGTCGCATGTTGCGCGGCTCTTTGATCCAGAAATGCTGAAAGTTGAAAACCTCAACTATGCCAGCCAGGAAACCATCCTGTTCCAGAGACTCTCTGTAATCCTTACTGATCTCCTCTTTATCTATGCCGCCAAACAGTAAGTGTGTTTTACGCCTCATCCATCTGCACTCACATATTAGAAAACTGTCTTTAAAGTGATACTAAAGCTAAAAACGTTTTTTACCTTAATGCATTCCCTGGGAAAAAAAAAATTCTACTTCTCCCCCCCACCTCCTGAACCATACCAGGCCACATGCTCTCAACATGGGGGGGGGGGGGGGTGCTTTGGAGTAGGAGGGGGCGGGGCCTAAAGCACCTCGTCCCCATGTTGATGTTGACAAGGTAAAAACAACCAAAAATGAGGTTGAACGCTGCGCTTGAAAAAAGTAAATGAAAAAATTGGCACAACTGAATATACTAAAAAGGCTGCCAGCACAAAAAAGTTAACAATACACAACTCATAACTAGAATAAAGAAAAGGGTGTGCAGCGCTATATAGTGATAAACCAAACACAGTATTAAATATATGAACTAAATAATAAAAAATACTGAGTGAAAAAAATAAGTGGAATTAAATGAATAAATAAAACACTTATAACATGTGAACACCAAAATGTGAATAATGGTGAACAATGTAAACAATAATAGAATAAGGCGGTTAAGCATATCAAATGATGTGAAAAAAACATTGAAAAATCACAAAAATAATAAAATGGGTAGGTAGTGGTGAAAAAAGTTCCAATGAGAAAACTAGGGGTGCCACGGATCAAAAAACTCACGGATCGGATTGATCCTCGGATCAGAGTCACGGATCGGATCATTTTTCGGATCCGCAAAAAAAAAAAAATCTTGTTACGCCCACCGGAGTTTTAGATTTCAGTTATATTCAACACAAAATGGAGCTTATATGCTTAAATACAGTATTTGTAAATCCGACGGACTCTTTACATGTTACATTTTAAAAGCAGCAGCAAACCTGCTGACCTTACATGGTTGCTAATGTGACAGAACACCTCTGATTTTCACATTTAACATTTAGTTAAATGTGAAAATCAGGTGTTCGTCACATTAGCAAGCATGTAAGGTTTGCTGCTGCTTTTAAATATAACATGTAAACGGTCCGATGGATTTCCAAATAATGTATTTAAGCTGATGAGCTCCGTTTTTGTGTTGAAATGAACTGAAATCTAAAACTCAGTTGGGTGTAACAAGATGTCCGCTTGGCCCCTTCTCTATCATTACTGTGTGGGGTGGAGCAAGATGACGTCACTACAGCGGCCACCGCCAGGTGCACCAAGATGGCCGCCGCTCCAGAGCTAGGCTGCGGGATCGCATGGTGATCCGATCCGAACGGGTCACCCTGTTCAGATCACCACCGATCCGTTGCACCACTAGAGAAAATGAAGGCAGAGTCCAGAAAGTGAATCTTGACTATAAAAACAAAGTCCCAATGCTGAGTGAGAACAACAACAATGAGTCGGTGTCCTTCCAAGATAAGGTATAAGGAAATCAGGTGGAAAGGTGATGGTGAGAAGTGAAATCCTCCGTCCAGATTAGAGAACACCCAGTGTGAGCAAATGATCTGCTTACCAGATAAAAAGACCACTCATGCGGTCTCGCCAGGCTCAGGGATATCCAGGTCTCCCAAAAACCTATGCTGTGGCTCAAGGCTGCAGGATACGGAATCACTCGAAGATAAAAAGAATAAACCCTCATAGTGTAGTACTGATTGACTTCAGTTTAATGAAAGTGAAAAAGTTGCACTTACAAGAAGGCATATAAAAATGCGCGGTGTGTATTAAAAACGGGAACGGCGTCTCCTCGGGCTTCCTCTGCCTGTTCAGTGCCGTGACCATCGACCTCAAACAACGCGATGACGTCAGAGTCAGCAGCCTACCCGACGTCATCGCGTTGTTTGACATGTTGCCTCGGCGTATCTTCCGGATATCGTGGCTCTAGCGCAGTGAGTGGTTGGAGCCGCGATGTCACTCCCGTGCATGCGCGCGGGAGACTTATTTCCGGCAAGGTCCAGCGTCTGCCGGGCGTTCAGCCGAGAATTTTTTTTTTTTTCCCTTTTGAAAAGCCCATGGCATGTGAAACACACCCAAAAACTCCACCCGGTGCCAAAGAAAAGTGCACACACATAAAGAGTGACGGGTGTTACACTTGTCCTCCACATGGAAGGACCTTACCCTGATCCCCCGGGGCGTTAGGCTCTTGACGGGGACTGAGGTACATCACATGGTCCATCTGGCCGAAACCAGACGGACCCCTTTCTCTGGAGGGTCTGCCGAAACAGACCCACCCAAGTACTAGGTGGGGCTCCCCCGAAGGGAGACCCCATGAGAGCAGGTGAACTAAGCCAGAAGGCCATGTCCACCGACTCCCAAGTCGTTCAGGGCAGGCCCGAGGACCTACACCCTACTAAACACACTGTGACAAACGTGTAGACAACCAACAAAGAAATACAAAAAAGTGACAAACACGGGGGTTAAATTTAAAAGAAAGTGGGGAGAAGGAAGGTGGGAGAGTGAAAAGTGGCCATTGTGCAATACAATGGCCAGGCCCTCCGGCCAGGAATATAAAATTCCTCCGGTCCCAGCCAAAAGGCCCGGCCCAAGAGGCAGGTGCTAAAAAAGCGTGTTCATGGTGCAGTGACCGCGGTGCCATATATCAGTGCGACCCTCGCTCGCAGTGATCGTCTGGCACCCTTGGACTGCCACTCCAAGGGCACATACATCATAGGCTTTTCGGTTCCTATCCGACCCCCCCGACCGGTCAGTGCAGTCCTCTGTCCTGCTGATAGAGAGCCCTATTTAGATTCACTTTTTTCAGAGCAGAAACTCTGTAGGGATCGGCAACACAGTTTCTCAAAATCCCTGCAATGCCCATTGACTGCCCAGAGGGGGTTTAAAAGTGAAGTTACTCTTGTGAAGTTGAACTCCAGCCTTGAAATATTTTAGTTTTGGTTGGAAAACTCCTCCTTTTTTTTAACCGCTGTGTGAACAAATGTGTAGAATGTGTGTGCCTGTCCCACCGTATCGTTTGTTGTGTGGATCCAGGTGCTGTCGGAGCATAGACGGGAAGACGGATCGCAGGGATCTCCTGGAGCGACCAACTTTTATCCTCTCCGTCCTCTTGCTGTGGAATTTTGGATTACTCGTTGTGGATCGTATCCTTTTTTCATTTAACTGTTGTATGGTGTTGGCCATGGATCTCTTGTCGCCTTATATGAGGGATTGTTGCAACAAACTGGGCTTATTTCATAAAGAGAACTTGTCATTTTTTTTATTAAAAGATCTCATTTGCAGTTCCCTGCTTTTAGAAGAAGCAACCCGGGTCACCTACCTCCCTTCCGCCAGAATCCACAGCACTTCACACTTCCGGGAATGTTGGATGTCCTGCTGCATGCTGTGGCTCCGTCCTCCAGAACCTTTGTCACTGCCGTCTTCTTGTCTTGGAAATTTTATAGACGGGCAACTCCTATTTTTGATCAGCGGTGTCTGAACTGATCACTACTACATTAGGAAACAGAGACAAAAAAAAATAAACCCAGCATCCTTCCAAATAACTCTTCTGTTCGGTGCTTTTGAGTGTTTTTTAATTTTTTTACATTTTTATATAACCGTCCATACTTGTGTAAAGCTGGCTATAGGCAGATCGAAATTGACACTCGGAGCTGTTCGGATGCACTCGGGAATACTCTGTTCCTGGGTGTTTCCGAACCTCTCCGAGGGTTTCCGAGTGCATCCAAGCAGTCTCCGAGTCTCTCCGGCGCCCCCCCCACCTCTGGCCAAATGCGGTACTGCATACAATAGAAGTCAATGTGGAGCGAATTATCTTCATTTTCATTGACTTCTATGGGGAAACTCGCTTTGATATGCAAGTGCTTTGGATTACGAGCAATCGGTCGGTTCAGCAGGAACCAAATGACTTTAGATAGAAGCATATACAGTGCCTTGAAATTTCCCACATTTTGTCATGTTACAGCCAAAAACATAAATGTATTTTATTGGGATTTTATTTGATAGACCAACACAAAGTGGCACATAATTGTGAAGTGGAAGGAAAATTATAAATGGTTTTCAAAATGTTTTACAAATATGTGAAAAGTGTGGGGGGTACATTTGTATGGCGCCCCCCTCAGTCAATACTTTGTAGAACCTCCTTTCGCTGCAATTACAGCTGCAAGTCTTTTTGGGGATGTCTCTACCAGCTTTACACATCTAGAGAGGGACATTGTTGCCCATTCTTCTTTGCTAAATATCTCAAGCTCTGTCAGATTGGATGGAGAGCGTCTGTGATCAGCAATTTTCATGTCTTGCCGCAGATTCTCAATGTGATTTAGGTCTGGACTGTGACTGGGCCATTCTAACACATGAATATGCTTTGATGTAAACCATTCCATTGTAGCTCTGGCTGTATGTTTAGGGTCGTTGTCCTGCTGGAAGGTGAACCTCCGACCCAGTCTCAAGTCTTTTACAGATTTTTAACAGGTTTTCTTCTAAGATTGCCCTGTATTTGGCTCCATCCATGACAAAATGTGGAAAATTTCAAGGGGTATGAATACTTTTTCAAGGCACTGTAAAAGTGATGGTAGAAATAAGACCAGATCCATCAAATGTGTGCCCTTCTTTTTTCTTTTTTTTTTTTTTTTTTTTTTTTTTTTTTTTTTTCCCGTTTTGAATTTATATGGTGTTTTTTTTTTTTTTGTTTTGTTTTTGTTTTTTTGTATTCTCCTTCTTATTATTATTATTTTTTTTTTTTTTTTTATTCACAGACATTTAGTGTGTGTGTGTGTGTGTGTGTGTGTATATATATATATATAATGTGTGTGTGTGTGTGTGTGTGTGTGTGTGTGTGTGTGTGTGTGTGTGTGTGTATATATATATATATAATGTGTGTGTGTGTGTGTGTGTGTGTGTGTGTGTGTGTATATATATATATATATATATATATATATATATATATATATATATATATATATATATATATATATATTTACAAAAAAAAATGTGAATTTTATACATGGTTTTTGTATTTTATTTTTAACTGTTTGACTGTGTATAGATCTATGTTTGTTCCAAGGATCAACTACACCTTTGGCAAAATAATACTTTTAAAGATTCGTTTTGAGATTTCCTTGACCTATGGGCAGGCTGGTTGTTACTAAAGTGGATTTATTAATCCACTTCAGTACAACCAGCCTGTCTTTAAAAAAAAAAAAAATTGTGCGATTATTTCTGACGGCTATCCCGCTGTCACAATAGCGCAGCAGGAGGGATTCCCCATCAAAACTTGATTGATGTGAGAATCAAGCAATTTTCTTTCCTTCAACCCTGAAAATGTCGCTCCTCGCACTCCATCCGGGGCCTTTGCTATGTAGTATTAAAGCTGAACTCCGAGCTTCTCTGCAGTCTTGCACACAGGTGTAAAGGCTCCTCTCCTGAAACTGATTTCACTGCTCAAGTCCAAATAAAGGGGCCGCCTTGTTTGCCTGGCAGGAGGTGACCCAGCGTTATCTAGCCCTTTCCTCCCTACCCTGACTGTTCATGGCCCGCCCCTTTCAATCATTGGAAGTCGATTCTTTCAGTTATAAAAGCTCACCATCACATGTGGCCATTATCTGCATGCAAATACAGCCCTCTCCTCCAGACTGACATCCACCCTTCATTTTCCCTTTTTTTTTTTTTTTTTGTATTAAATTAGTTTTTTTGGTTGAACTAGATGGACTTGTGTCTTTTTTTTTTTTTTTCAACCTGACTATGTAAGACGTTTTGAATGTTGCATAACTCCTTCCACTGCTTGCATCGGGGCTGAGGAGTACTGCTATGTACAGCACTCTGCCGGCCCCTCCCACCAGCCATCATCTACCGTATTGTATAGAGAAGCACAGAGACCCAGTGATGACATTACTGGGTCAATAATAAAGTATGAAATGATAACAGATATGGATGTTGATGGGGGGGATCAAGGAAGGCAAAATGTTGGCAGATAAGTTGTGCCCATGTAATTCAGTTCACTTTTCCTGAGTGTAATGTCAGACATCCACTTCCAGTACAATGGTTTCCTCTCGGGGATCATGCTTCTGTCGGTTGCGCGCTTATTTCAGGTAAACGCCATTGAGGTGTGTGTACACTGACAGGTAAGAGTGCGGCTCCTCCTGTGCCAGGCAGCAGCTGCATTCAGTGCACATCTCATAAAGTGAACTTGTGACGGGGGGGGGGGTAAAAATATGGGAGGGGGTGGCTTCTATTGCTAATTGACTTTCAAAAGTACTGTCGCCCCTGACCCGACACTCCTCGGAGGTCGGAGCTTTTAGGGCCCCGTTTATTCCGGCATTCATTTTGCACGGCATATATATATATATATATATATATATATATATATATATACAGTGCCTTGCGAAAGTATTCGGCCCCCTTGAACTTTTCATCCTTTTGCCACATTTCAGGCTTCAAACATAAAGATATAAAATTTTAATTTTTTGTGAAGAATCACCAACAAGTGGGACACAATTGTGAAGTGGAACGAAATCTATTGGATATTTTAAACTTTTTTAGCAAATAAAAAACTGAAAAGTGGTGCGTGCAAAATTATTCGGCCCCTTTACTTTCAGTGCAGCAAACTCACTCCAGAAGTTCAGCGAGGATCTCTGAATGATCCAATGTTGTCCTAAATGACTGATGGTGATAAATAGAATCCACCTGTGTGTAATCAAGTCTCTGTATAAATGCACCTGCTCTGTGATAGTCTCAGGGTTCTGTTGAAAGCGCAGAGAGCATCATGAAGACCAAGGAACACACCAGGCAGGTCCGTAATACTGTTGTGGAGAAGTTTAAAGCCGGATTTGGATACAAAAAGATTTCCCAAGCTTTAAACATCCCAAGGAGCACTGTGCAAGCGATCATTTTGAAATGGAAGGAGTATCAGACCACTGCAAATCTACCAAGACCTGGCTGTCCCTCTAAACTTTCAGCTCAGACAAGGAGAAGACTGATCAGAGATGCAGCCAAGAGGCCCATGATCACTCTGGATGAACTGCAGAGAACTACAGCTGAGGTGGGAGAGTCTGTCCACAGGACAACAATCAGTCGTACCCTGCACAAATCTGCCCTTTATGGAAGAGTGGCAAGAAGAAAGCCATTTCTCAAAGATATCCATAAAAAGTCTCGTCTAAAGTTTGCCACAAGCCACCTGGGAGACACACCAAACATGTGGAAGAAGGTGCTCTGGTCCGATGAAACCAAAATCAAACTTTTTGGCCACAATGCAAAACGATATGTTTGGCGTAAAAGCAACACAGCTCATCACCCTCAACACACCATCCCCTCTGTCAAACATGGTGGTGGCAGCATCATGGTTTGGGCCTGCTTTTCTTCAGCAGGGACAGGGAAGATGGTTAAAATTGAGGGGAAGATGGATGCAGCCAAATACAGGACCATTCTGGATGAAAACCTGTTGGAGTCTGCAAAAGACCTGAGACTGGGACGGAGATTTATCTTCCAACAAGACAATGATCCCAAACATACAGCAAAATCTACAAAGGAATGGTTCACAAATAAACGTATCCAGGTGTTAGAATGGCCAAGTCAAAGTCCAGACCTGAATCCAATCGAGAATCTGTGGAAAGAGCTGAAAACTGCTGTTCACAAACGCTCTCCATCCAACCTCACTGAGCTCGAGCTGTTTTGCAAGGAAGAATGGGCAAGAATTTCAGTCTCTCGATGTGCAAAACTGATAGAGACATACCCCAAGCGACTTGCAGCTGTAATCGCAGCAAAAGGTGGCTCTACAAAGTATTAACGCAAGGGGGCCGAATAATTTTGCACGCCCCACTTTTCATTTTTTTCTTAGTTAAAAAAGTTTCAAAAATCCAATAGATTTTGTTCCACTTCACAATTGTGTCCCACTTGTTGGTGATTCTTCACAAAAAATTAAAATTTTATATCTTTATGTTTGAAGCCTGAAATGTGGCAAAAGGATGAAAAGTTCAAGGGGGCCGAATACTTTCGCAAGGCACTGTATGTGTGTGTATATATATATATATATATATATATATATATATATATATATATATATATATATATATATATATATATATAAATGTATTCTTTATTTTACTCCCCTCCACGGCGCCGGTGTTCTGGCGAGAAATGCCCCCTGTCGAATAATCTCCGCCCTGTACTCGGCTTGCGCAGTGCGGCCGAAGGCCGCCGAACATTGGAATACGATCTTGATGCTCGTGCAACTCTGCAAAGCGCGGACTTGTTCATGAGGGGCGGATGGAAACAGAAGGGGGCATGTTTTGTAATGATGGGCAGTGCGGTCACGAAAGTCAAACGCATCTCCTAAACAAATATATCTCTACTAATGCACGAGCATCGGGAGCGTGTGGCATGTCGGGTATAGTGCGCAGGTGCTGTGTACAGCTGATCGTCAGTTCGGATTTTCGGCTGCTTGGTACTGCACAAGCGCTGCCCCGGGTGGGCATTTATCGACACCGGCATTGTAACTGTGGGCGCCCAGCTGTGGCTTCAAAGCCGGGCGCGCACTGCGCATGCACGAGCCGCGCTGTGAATGGTGGGGCAATCTTTTGGGACCTGTGACATGTCCCAGAAGGTTGCACGGAGGAAGGGGGAAGAGGTGAATTTCCTTCCGGTGCCATGGAGCCAGGGGAGGAAGTGGGAGCTGGGTGCACCTATAAAGAGGGTATCCGCCCCCCCCCCAAAAAAAAAAAAAAAAGATGACATGCCAAATGTGGCATGTCAGGGGGTCACCATCCCTTTAAAGCGGAAGTTAAATTTTTGGGTGGAACTCCGCTTTTACGAAAACTTGTTTTAACAAAAAATAATTAAATTCGAATATTCGTAAATTCCAAAATCTGAGTTAATAACTAACTAACATTAACTTTTACAAGCTATTTGTTCACTAAGGTTCTCTAACAAACCTCTGAGGGCTTCACAGAACAGCTGTATTTATACTGAGATTAATTATGTTACACACAGGTGGACTTTATTTACTAATTCAGTGACTTCTAAAGACCATTAGTTCCCCTAGATTTTAGTTAGCGGTATCAGAGTAAAGGGGGCTGAATACAAATGCACACCACACTTTTCACATATTTATTTGTAAAAAAAAAATTCAAAACATTTATACACAGACTGTTCGTGAACGTAATGAATATGAATTCATCGGAAGTTACGAATTATTCGAAATAACGAATGCGTCATCGAATTAATAATAATAATAATAATGATAAAAAATAAAAACTTTTTATTTATTATTCGTTCTGTTCTATTTGTTTAGATGCGGCATTCGTTATTTCGGATAATTCGTAACTTCGGATAAATTCGTGTTCGTTACGTTCACTAACATCCAAATTTGAAAGGAAATTCCAATACCTATAATTTAATAGTTCTTATTAGTTAGTTCTTTTGAATTTTCAGATTTTCTTATTTTTGGATTTTTGAATTTATGAATTGTGATCATAACAAATGACCCGAAAAAAAAGAATGAAACAAAAGCAAACAAATTTTCCGGCAGTGTTTATTTCACCTACTTGTATAGCGCTGTCAATTTATACAGCGCTTTACATATATATTGTACACTCACATCTGTCCCTGCCCTCAAGGAGCTTACAATCTAAGTTCACTAACTCACATTCATACATACATATACTAGGGCCAATTTAGACAGGAGACGACTAACCTACCAGCATGTCTTTTTAGACACAGGGAGAACATGCAAACTCCAGGCAGATGGTGTCGTGGTTGGGATTCAAACCAGTGACCATATTTGCTGCTAGGTGGAAGTGCTAACCACTACACCACTGTGCTGCCCACATGTCTACTGGTAAGCAATCCCTACCCATGCTGCACTGTCGGTACTCCCGCTAGTGACGGCCACTTCCATCTTCTCCCATTCTTCCTTTTGACAGACTGTTCAGCTGCTTGATTGGCTAGGCCGCAATGACATCACTACCACACATGCGCACAGGAATCACATTATTATGGCACATACATAGTATATGTATATACTGTACAAGGTTACATTGTTTAGAATGGACCAGTTACATAGTTACATAGTTAGTCAGGTTGAAAAAAGACACAAGTCCATCCAGTTCAACCGTAAAAAAATAAATAAAAAAAATAAAATAAACATATATCGTACAATCCCATATACCCAATTCTATACCCACAGTTGATCCAGAGGAAGGCAAAAAAAAAACAGAAGAGCATGATCCAATTTGCTACAGCAGGGGAAAAAATTCCTTCCTGATCCCCCGAGAGGCAATCGGATATTCCCTGGATCAACTTTACCTATAAATGTCAGTACCCAGTTATATTATGTACATTTAAGAAAGAATCCAGGCCCTTCTTAAAGCAATCTACTGAGCTGGCCAGAACCACCTCTGCAGGGAGTCTATTCCACATTTTCACAGCTCTTACTGCGAAGAAACCTTTCCGTATTTGGAGGTGAAATCTCTTTTCCTCTAGACGCAAAGAGTGGCCCCTTGTCCTTTGTGTTGACCGTAAAGTGAATAACTGAACACCAAGTTCACTATATGGACCCCTTATATATTTGTACATATTAATCATATCCCCCCTTAATCTCCTCTTCTCAAGAGGGAATAAATTCAGTTCCTCTAATCTCTCCTCATAGCTGAGCTCCTCCATCCCTCTTATCAATTTGGTTGCCCTTCTCTGCACTTTCTCCAGTTCCCCAATATCCTTTTTGAGAACTGGGGCCCAAAACTGAACTGCATATTCCAGATGAGGCCTTACTAATGATTTGAACAGGGGCAAAATGATATCTCTCTCTCTGGAGACCATACCTCTCTTAATACAAGAAAGGACTTTGCTCGCTTTGGAAACCGCAGCTTGGCATTGCATGCCATTATTGAGCTTATGATCTACCAAAACCCCCAGATCCTTCTCCACTACGGATCCCCCAGTTGTACTCCCCTAGTATGTATGATGCATTCATATTCTTAGCTCCCAAGTGCATAACTTTACATTTATCAACATTAAACCTCATCTGCCACATAGTCGCCCAATTAGACAGAGCATTGAGGTCGGCTTGTAAATTGGCGACATCCTGTAAGGACGTTATTCCACTGCATAGCTTTGTGTCATCTGCAAAGACAGAAATGTTGCTTTTGATCTCAGACCCAATATCATTTATAAACATATTAAAAAGTAAGGGTCCCAGCACTGAACCTTGGGGTACACCACTGATTACCTTAGACCATTCAGAGTAAGAATCATTAACCACTACTCTCTGAATTCTGTCTTTTAGCCAGTTTTCTATCCATTTACAAACTGATATTTCCAATCCTGTAGACTTTACCTTACACATGAGCCGTGTGTGGGGAACTGTATTGAACGCTTTTGCAAAATCCAAGTATACCACGTCCACAGCCACGCCTCTGTCCAAGTATACCACGTCCACCGCCACCCCTCTGTCCAAGGTTTTACTTACCTCTTCATAAAAAGAAATCAGGTTTGTCTGACAACTTCTGTCTTTCATGAATCCATGCTGTCTGTTGCTTAAATAGTTTTTTTCCAGCAAGAACTCATCTATGTGGTCTTTTATTAATCTCTCCAGTATTTTCCCAACTATAGAAGTTAAACTAACAGGTCTATAGTTACTTGGTAAAGACTTTGTTCCCTTTTTAAATATAGGCACCACATTGGCCCTGCGCCAATCCAGTGGTACTATTCCTGTCATTAATGAGTCCCTAAAAATTAAATACAATGGCTTTGAAATTACAGAGCTCAATTCTTTTAGGATCCGTGGGTGTATGCCATCTGGTCCAGGTGCTTTATCCACCTTTATTCCATCTAAATATTTCTGGACCATATCGCTTTTGAGCCATTGTGGATTTGGGGCTGTGTCACTACCACCCCCATTTTGGACATGAGCTCCCCCATGCTCCTTTGTATACACAGAACTGAAGAAAGTATTTAATAAATTAGCCTTCTCTTTGTCCCCAGTCACCCACTCTAGATTATTTTGTAAAGGGCCTACATGCTCAGACTTGACCTTTTTACTATTAATATATTTGAAGAATTTTTTGGGGTTTGTCCTACTATCTTTTGCAATCTGTCGTTCATTTTGAATTTTTGCATCCTTGATTTCCTTTTTACATATCCTGTTATATTCTTTGTAACATTTAAATGACACTAGTGTTCCCTCATTTTTATATTTTTTAAAAGCTCTTTTCTTATAGTTTATAGCTTTTTTAACTTTGGCAGTGAGCCACATAGGTTTTATTTTTAGCCTTTTAAACTTATTGCCCATGGGAATATACTTTGCAGTGAGTTCACAAACAGTCTTTTTGAAGAATTCCCATTTCTGTTCTGTGCCCATTGATGCCAATATTCCCTCCCAGTCTAAGTCCTGGAGAGCAGCGCTCCTCCTTGGAAAATTTGCTCTCTTGAAATTAAGTGTTTTTTTATCTTTCCTGTATGTGATTTTTGCTTACAACTAACATCAAATGAAATCATGTTATGGTCACTGCTACCCAGGTGTTCCTTTATCTGAACATTAGTAATACGCTCTGCATGGTTTGAGATACCAGGTCCAACAGAGCATCATTCCTAGTTGGGGCCTCAATAAACTGGACCATAAAATTGTCCTGCAATAGGTTTATAAATTTTTGCCCTTTAACTGTCCCAGCAGTTCCATTACTCCAGTCAATTTCTGGGTAGTTAAAATCCCCCATTATTATCACCGTCCCAGCCCTTGCAGCCCTTTCCATCTGTGCAAGGAGCTGAGTCTCTAACTCCTCATTAACATTGGGTGGTCTATAACAAACTCCAATGATTAGCTTTGAACTACGCACATCTGTATGCAGTTCCACCCATAATGCTTCAGACTCATCACACTCTCCATCCACCAGGTCCTCTTTCACACTCGCTTTGAGATCACTTCTCACATAGAGACAGACCCCTCCACCCTTCCTTTTTAACCTGTCTTTCCGAAAGAGTGCATAGCCAGGAATATTAATAGCCCAGTCATGTGAGGAATGAAGCCAAGTTTCAGCAATACCGATTACATCATAGCTCTCCTCATGCACCAGAGCTTCCAACTCACCTATTTTGCTTGGCAGACTTCTGGCGTTGGTGAACAGACACTTTAATGCATTAATATTATTTGACCGGTCACATACTATCCTCTTGGGTGTTCCCAGATTGCAACTAGGACTTGCTACTATACTTACCTTGGGTTTATGTTCTTTGGTTACCCTACCACTAATGCCCCTAATTCTACCCTTTAGAATATGTTCCCCGCTGACTCTCACTATCTCTGGACCCTCCCCCCTGTCACCTAGTTTAAAAACCCCTCTAACTTTTTGGCCATCCTTATTCCCAGCTGATCTGCACCCTCCTCATTTAGGTGCAGTCCGTCCCTTCTATAGTACTGGTTATCGACTGAGAAGTCGGCCCAGTCCTCCAGGAACCCAAACCCCTCCTTACTACACCAGCTCTTCAGCCACTTGTTCACTTCCCTAATCTCCCTCTGCCTTTCTGGTGTGGCTCGATGTACCGGTAGTATTCCCGAGAATACTACCTTGGAGGTCCTTTTCCTCAATTTAGCTCCCAAGTCCCTAAAATCGTTCTTTAGGACACTCCATCTGCCTCTGACTTTGTCATTGGTGCCAACGTGCACCATGACAGCTGGGTCTTCCCCAGCCCCTCCCAGTAATCTGTCCACCAGATCCGTGATGTGCCGAACCCGAGCGCCCGGTAGACATACAGTTCGGCGCTTCAGGTCTTTGTTACAGATTGCCCTCTCTGTCCTTCTAAGAATTGAGTCCCCTACCACCAGAATCTGTCTTTCCTTTCCCTTCGCTTCCCCCCCACTCTCACTGGAGGAGTTCTTCCCCTGGCAGCTAGGAGAGTCCCTCAGCTCCAGCAGTGCTGGTCCCGGACTGGTTTCACCAATGTCACTCAATGGAGCATACTTATTGGGATGCTCCAGCCCTGGATCGGCCTCCCTGGCACTTCGCCCTCTACCCTTCCTGACTGTCACCCATCTACTATTTTCTAGTGCCTGCACCTCTTTGACTCCACCCACCTCTGTGCTGGCCCCTGCCATCACCTGCCGGGTACGTATCCAGCTCTCCTTTAGTGTGGAGGGACTTCCCAGTGCTGACAGTTGCTTCCCTAGATTCAGAACCTGGGCTTCCAGGGAAACAATGTGCTTACATTTTGCACAGCAGTAATCGCCCTCGATCAGATGATCAAGGAACGCATACATGCTGCAAGATGTACACCGAGTCACCTCGCCACACCCGCTGGGCATCGTACCTATTAATTTAATGAGGATTCGAGATTATACCCTGTCCAAATTACCTAACACTAGCTTCCTGACCCAACTATTCAACAAGACAATACACAGGTACTCAACAAGACAATACACAGGTACCACGCAGACCCACTACCAGTGTAACTATGTATAAAATATCTATACTGGGAATTCATCTTTAACCACTTCCCACCTGGCCGACAATCTGCTTATAGGCCAGGCAGAAAGGGGTTAAAGATGGTGGCTTTACCGCTCTGACTGGACGTCATACGATTTCCTCCGGAAGGGGCCGCTAATGCGCACCCCCCAGGGGTGCACGGCACAGCAATCCATGGTGCGTTGTGTCCCTCGGACACGCCGCATCACTGCTCGTGGTAAAGAGCCTATGACGTAGGCTCTTTACCATGTGGTCAGCTGTGTCCAATCACAGCTGATCACAGTGAAAATAGGAAATGCCAGTTAATCATCATTCTTCTCATGCTGATAGCATGTGAGGAGAGGAGAGCTGATGAGTGGCTTTCCTCAGTGGGGAGATGCACACAGTTAATCGGTGCAATGATTATCAGTGATGTCCATTATTGCCACCTATCGGTACCCATAAGTGCTGCATATCAGTGCCTCCTCACCAGTGCCCGTCTGTTATGTAGCCTCGCCAGTGCCCGTCTATGTAGCTTCGCCAGTGCCCGTCTGTGTTGTG
Source organism: Rana muscosa (assembly GCA_029206835.1). Lineage (NCBI taxonomy): Eukaryota > Metazoa > Chordata > Amphibia > Anura > Ranidae > Rana > Rana muscosa. The sequence goes on from CM055117.1 coordinate 1,079,892,060, forward strand.
TAGCTTCGCCAGTGCCCATCTGTGTGCAGCTTCGCCAGTGCCCGTCTGTTATGTAGCTTCGCCAGTGCCCGTCGGCGTTATGTAGCTTCACCAGTGCCCGTCTGTTATGTAGCCTCGCCAGTGCCCGTCTGTGTGCAGCCTCGCCAGTGCCCGTCTGTGTTATGTAGCCTCGCCAGTGCCCGTCTGTGTGCAGCCTCGCCAGTGCACATCAGCGAAGGCGAAAAATTATGTAATTTTTTTTGTAAATAAGTAAACAACGGTAATAGGTTCGGTATATTTTTATTTGTTTTAGCTAAAAAAGAAAAAACCCAGTGGGGAATAAATGGCACCAAAATAAAGCTCTATCTGTCTCCCAAAAAAATTTGTTTAGGTACAGCGTTGCATGACCGCGCAATTGTCATTCAAATTGTGACAGCGCTGAGGAAGGGGGTGAAAATGGCCGGGAATGAAGTGTTTTTTTTTTTTTTTTTTTGCATTGGGTATGGAACCTCCTATCATACATGTGACCTGACTTGTATCTCTTCATTTCTATCTCAGTTACAACATTACTATCGGGGAAAAGGAAGGGGGAATCTCCCTAGCAGGGCCATAGGTGGCAGGAAACATTTGACCAGTATTCAATAGAAAAAAAAAAATGCTGAAGTTGCACTGTAAAATAAGACTTTTCACGTGAACTGACCCTTTAATCTTCCCACAGAAGAGGCATCTGGAGAGCGCCTTCCTCTTTGCTGTGCTGCTGAACTTCAAGCACATCTATCTGTACATCGCCCCAGCCTATGGCATCTATCTGTTAAGGTCGTACTGCCTCACTTCTGATAATGCAGGTCAGTGTCTGGATTTCAACACTATTTTCTGAAAAACTTTTTTTTTTTTATTATTTAGCATTTTCTGTTGTGGAAATACTTTTAACTGTAGGTTGGCCGATACAAGGTAAAGCTAAAGGGTCACTTAATTCCCCTCGTCCAAAGCAGCGGATACTCGGCAGCTGGAGGGGAAGTGTAATTTTTTGCTTTTCTGTGAACCAATGTACAAATGTGGGTGCCACTCAGGCTCCTAGATGATGCCAATCAGTCGCCAACTACTGGGAGTGCTGGCCGGGAGTTGAGCTCGTCTCCAAACATCAGTATGTAGTGAAGGAGAGGTCCCTCAAGCCGTACATCTCTCTATTTTTCTATTTTTATTTTCTCTTCTTTATTTTTTCATTGTTTATTTTTAGAATTATAATTTTTTTTATTTTCTTTTCACTTTTTTCCTTTTTCTCTGGTTTATTTTTTTTAATATTTATTCATTTAATTTATTAAAAATTTTTTTCCATTTTATTTTTTTCTTGATGGTTTTTCTCTTTTGATCATTCTTTTTCACATACATAGCAAGTCTATCGGGCTACTGCTTTCACTATCAGATCACTATACTCACCTGCTACTTATTCCCTCCAATTATGCGGCAGCTGATGATGCATATAGCCTCCCCCCCCCCCCCTTGCCTGGATTCCCCATCATTAAGCTCCGGTGGGGTGAAATGTGATGGGGGCGTGGCCTAGTCGGAGCCCTGGCTGAGGCAGCCACATCTCCATTAGACCCCTTTCACACTGAAGGCTTTTTTTCAGGCGTTTTAGCGCTAAAAATAGCGCCTGAAAAACGCCTCCCATGCCACCCCAGTGTGAAAGCCCGAGTTCTTTCACACTGGGGCGGTGCGCTTGCGGGAAAGGGAAAAAAAGTCCTGCAAGCAGCATCTTTGGAACGGTTTGCGAGCGGTGTATACGCCGCTCCCAAACCGCCCCTGCCCATTGGAATGCATGGGCAGCCGAAGGACCTGCAAAGTGTTTCAGCAGCAGTGCTGCACAGGCACTTTTAACCCCGTATAGCGGCTAAAACTAGCGGAGCTTAAGGCTACTTTCACGCTGAGGCGCTTTTCAGGCGTTTTTGCGCTAAAAATACTGCCTGTAAAGCGCCTCTTAAGCCACCCCGGTGCGCTTGCAGGACGAGAAAAAAGTCCTGCAAGCAGCATCTTTGAGGCGTTGCAGGAGCGCTGCCAAAACGCCCCTGCCATTGAAAACATTGGCCAGCACTGCCGAAGCATCTGCAAAGTGCCTGTAAAGCGCCTCTCCTATCACACCAGTGTGAATGCCCGAGTGCTACACAGGCGCATTTAACCCTTTTTGCCTGTAAAACTAGTGCTTTTGAAGAGCTTTAGGACACTTTTTCACACTGGGGTGTTGGGGGCATCGGCGGTAAAGCGCCGCTATTTTTAGCGGCGCTTTTCGGTCGCTAGCGGGTCGCTTTTAACCCCCGCTAGCGGACGAAAAATTAAGTGCGCCGCTTTGTAAGCGCTTTGGCGATGCTGCCCATTAATTTCAATGGGCAGGGGCGTTTTAGGAGCTGTGTATATACCCCTCCTTCACCGTCCCAAAGAAGCTGCTTGTTACTCCAGTGTGAAAGCCAGAGTGCTTTCACACTGGAGCGGTGCGCTTGCAGGACAGGGGGAAAAAAGTCCTGCAAGCAGCATCTTTGGGGCGGTGTAAACACCACTCCTGCCCATCGAAATCAATGGCCAGGGCTGCCGAAGCGCACGCAAAGTGCTTCGGCAGCGGCACTTTGCAGGCGCTTTTAACCCTTTTTTGTCTGCTAGCGGGGATTAAAAGCGCCTCGCTTGCCACCGAAAAGCACTGCTAAAACAAAGGTGCTTTACCGCCGAAGGAACCCCCCTGCCCCAGCGTGACAGTGCCCATGCATAGAAAATTAAGGATTTTATTGGCTTTCCTTTCTGACACCGATTTGTGTTTTTGTTCTGTAGATGGATCTTTAAAATGGATACGTTTCAGCATTCTGCGACTCATCTCTTTGGCTGTTATTGTGCTGTTCGTGTTCACTCTTTCATTTGGACCTTTTGTGTACATGGTATGAATTGTTTTATGACATGTAAAATTGTGACCAGACTGTGGTCATTCCAGTTTTTTACAGCACTGAATGAGCTTTGAAACAAGCCTGCATTGACCTCTGTAGCTGTAGGCACTGCGGAGTAATTCACCCTCAAATGTCACAGCAGGAGCACTGAAAGTGGTTGTAAACCCTCTGAGGGAAGTTGCACCTACAGGTAAGCCTAGATTAAGGCTTACCTGTAGGTGCTTGCAATATCTCCGAGACCTACACGGTCTCGGAGATATTTGCAAAAAAGACTGCAACGATGTCTACGGCGCAGGCGCACTAAACGTACCGTTTTATGAATGGGGTCGTGCCGTAAGTGGTGGCTCCCGCGGCCAGTCACAGAGTTGGAGTTTGCGGACCCCGGAAGAAGAGGGGTGAAGATGGACGCTCGCTACTAGCGAGGAAATCGGGGACATCGCGGGCTTCTACTGGAGGTAAGTGACACACATAATGGGCTACTATGCGATGCATAGTAGCCCATTATGCTTTACCTTTCTGGGGAAACAAAGAGGAAGTAAACCCATCAGGGTTTACTTCCTCTTGAAGTCCTCTAGCTGGTTAGAATCTGACAATCAGACAAAGCTTTTTCTTTTCGGGTTGGGTAAGGAATGGTTAGAATATGTCAGTTCTTTAAAAGAAGCCCTCACTGACCTCTTAAGCTGCAGGTGCTCTGGGGCAATTCATCCCGATTAAAGAGGTCAGTGAGGGCTTCTTTTAAAGAACTAACAGATTCTAACCATTCCTTACCCAACCCAAGACGAATAGAAAAAGCTTTGTCTGATTGTCAGATTTGGGAGTGGGGGCACACACATAGAGCGAACTCCTACGGGACTCCATAGGTCCCATTGACCTCTGTAGCTACAGGCAATGCAGAGTGATTCATCCTCAAATGTCACCGAAGGAGCACTGAAGTCCTCTAGGATGAATTGCCCCAGAGTACCTGCAGCTACAGAGGTCAGTGCTTGTTTTAAAGAGCCAACAGAGATCCTTACTATTTCTTACCCAACCCAAAACTAAAAGAAAAAGCTTTGTTTGGGAGTGGGGGGCACACACATAGAGCGGACTCCTATGGGAAGCCATAGGTCCTGGTGATACTGGGGAAACGTATAGAATGGGCCAGTGCATCTGGAGGGAACTTACAAAAGTGAATGCAGAGGAGGTAATTTTTTATTTTATTTTTTATTTTATTTATTTTTTAGAATAAAGCAAATACATGTAAGAATTATCGGTTTCATTAAACAAAAATCTACTTTTAATTTATTAAATGAATTATTATTTTTTATATACATGCATGCATGCATACATACGTGTGTGTATATAATATGAAATAAAAATACATATATGTGAATTGTGCTTGTCAAATGATTGCATTCAGTCTTTTGATTTACAAAGCCCCCCTGCGCTGTACAGCCAGCCTGCTGATTAAATGGGCGTTCATTCTCCTTCACTGTTCATTGAGCAGGCTGGAGGTGGTCAGGTGACACAGGAAGCTACAAATCCTAACCAGGAAATGGTGGTGTCCCTTCCTGGTTTGTGTGGTGTGGGTGTGTGAATCGCTTGACTGGCTAAACAGAATCCATTGAAAGATTATAAAATAATTGACAAGCACAAAACCAAATTGAATGTTTTCATTCTGGAACGCAGTCACATGCCAACAAGATCTGTTTTTTACACTATAAGATCATGATTATTAGTATACTGAACGATGAAAGTAACATTCCTGTACACGTTTCTTTTAAGGGTCAACTTCCTCAGGTCCTTTCTCGTCTTTTTCCCTTCAAGAGAGGTCTCTGTCATGCTTACTGGGCTCCAAATTTCTGGGCATTATATAATGCAGCAGATAAAGTGCTTTCTATTATTGGTAAGGTTCTAAATGTTTCTAAACTAAACCCATACAGTGGGGAAAATAAATATTTGATCCCCTGCAGATTTTGTAAGTTTGCCCACTTACAAAGAAATGAAGGGTCTATAATTTTTATCATAGGTGTATTTTACATGATAGAGACAGAATTTCAACCAAAAATCCAGAAAGAAAACACAATACAAATGTTATACATCGAGTTGCAGTTCAGTGAGTAAAATAAGTATTTGATCCCCAAGTAAAACATGACTTAGTACTTGGTGGAGAAACCCTTGTTGGCAATCACAGAGGTCAGACGTTTCTTGTAGTTGGTGACCAGGTTTGCACACATCTCAGGAGGGATTTTGCTTCACTCTTCTTTACAGATCTTCTCTAAATCCTTAGGCCCCTTTCACACTGAGGCATATTTCAGGCGTTTTAGCGCTAAAAATAGCGCATAAATAACGCCTGAAATACTCCTGCCCCATTATTCTCAATGTGAAAGCCCCGCGTGCTTTCACACTGAGGCGATGCGCTGGCGGGAGGAAAAAAATCTCCTGCAAGCCGCATCTTTGGATCGGTGAAGGAGCGGTGTATATACATACCGCTCCTTTACCGCTCCTTCCCATTGAAACTAATGGGACACCGCGGTAATACCGACTGTAAACTGTGGCTGTAGCCGCGGTTTGCGGGCGGTATTAACCCTTTTTCGACCGCTAGCGGGGGTTAAAACCGCACCGCTAGCGGCCGAATATCGCGGTAAATACGACGGTGTAGCGGCGCTAAAAATCGCGCCGCTATACCGCCACCGCACCTGCACGCCCCAGTGTGAAAGGGGCCTTAAGGTTTCTTGGCTGTCGCTTGGTAACTTGAAGTTTCAGCTCCCTCCATAAATTTTCTATCGGATTAAGGTCTGGAGACTGACTAGGCCACTCCATGTCCTTTAATGTGCTTCTTCTTGAGCCGCTCCTGTGTTGCCTTGGCGGTATGTTTTGGGTCATTTGTCATGCTGGAAGACCCATTCATGACCATCTTCTGTGTTCTGGCTGAGGCAAGAAGGTTCTCATCCAAGATTTTACAATACATGGCTCCATCCATTTGCCCGTCAATGCGGCAAAGTCGGCCTGTACCTTTTAGCAGAGTAACAGCCCCAAAGAATGTTTCCACCTCCCTTCTTGACTGTAGGGATGGTGTTCTTAAGGTCACAGTCAGCATTTTTCTTCCTCCAAACTTGGCGAGCCAAGTTTTAATGCCAAAGAGCTAAATTTTGGTCTCATCTGACCACAACACTTTCTCCCAATCCTTCTCTGAATCATGTAGATGTTCATTGGCAAACTTCAAACAGGTAGGTACATGTGTCTTCTTAAGGAGGGGGGACCTTGCTGGCGCTGCAGGATCTCAATCCATGGTGGCATATTGTGTTGCCAATGGTTTGTTTGGTGACTGTGGTCCCAACTGCCTTGAGATCATTCACAAGCTCCTCCCGTGTAGTTCTGGGCTGATCCCTCACTTTTCTCATGATCATCCTAATCCCATGAGAAGAAATCTTGCATGGAGCTCCAGACCGAGGCCGTCTGATTTTTGTATTTTTTCCATTTGGGAATAATCACTCCTACAGGTATCTCCTTCTCACCAAGCTTCTTGCTGATGGTCTTGTAGCACATTCCAGCCTTGTGCAGGTCTACAATCTTGTCCCCGACGTCCTTGGACAGATCTTTGGTCTTGCCCTTGATGGTGAGATTTGAGTGGAAGAAAGAGATTCTGTGGACAGGTGTCTTTTATAAACATAACGAGTTGTCGTTGGGAGCACCTTTTTTATATTGGCAGGACTTAATCTGTGTACCACATGAGCACCTACTGTAGCCAGTCTATGGGAGGCAGAATTATTGCTGGTTGGTAGGGGATCAAATACTTTATTTTACTCACTGAACTGCAACTCGATGTATAACATTTTTGTATCGTGTTTTTGTTTTTTCTGGATTATTGGTCGATCTTCTGTCTCTATCAATTTAAAATACACCTATGATAACAATTATAGACACTTCATTTCTATTGTAAGTGGGCAAACTTACAAAATCTGCAGGGGATCAAATAATTACTTTCCCCACTATATACAGTAAGTGCACACACATCTGTAGTCACAAAATACTGGGATACACAGGAAGTGAAGTCGCCCAATACTGGCACATTCCGAAAGTGAATCCTGCACACAAAAATAAAAAGTGCATTAGAAGAATCTAGTGAGTGCTGAACTCGTATGTATATACAGTGGAACCTCGGATTGCGAGTAACGTGGTTAACAAGCGTTTCGCAATACGAGCACCATATTTTAAAATATCCTAACTCGGTTTGCGAGTGTTGTCTCGCTAAAGGAGTAGGATTCAGGCCAAAGCCGTGTGCAGTACCGCAGGCGATCGGCGCCATTCGGAAATGCACGGAAAGGCCAGAGGACAGCTCGGCAAACCTCAGGCTCGGGAACAGAGCCTTTCCAAGGTCACCTGAACTGTCCTCGGGCCTTCCTGGCCGTTTCCAAGGCTCTCCGGCGCCCCCCTCCGCCTCTGGCCGCATGCGGAATTGCATGCCATTGAAGTCAATGCGGAACAAATTCGTTCATTTCCATTGACTTCAATGGGGAAACTTGCTTTGATATGCAAGTTTTTTTGCATTACAAGCATTCTCCTGGAACGGATTATGCTCGTAATCCGAGGTTCCACCGTAATATATATACGATGGATGGATGGATGGATGTGAACTTCATTACATGCACAGCTCACTCCCCAATATCCATGCCAATGGTGAGATCTGCACCCCATTATACATAGCTCACTCCCCAATGTTCATGTCACCACTGAGATCTGTACGCCAGTATCCATGTCACCAGTGAGATATTCACTCCAGTACACACAATTCACTTCCCAATATTCACGCTCCAACTTTGATATTTACTCCAGTGCACACAGCCCACTCCCCAATATCCATGCCAATGGTGAGATCTGCACCTCATTATACATTGCTCACTTCCCAGTGTCCATGTTACCACTGAGATCTGCACTGCAGTACACACAGCTCACTCCCCATTATCCATGTCATCAGTTATATCTGCACCCTAGTACACGCCTCACCCCCCAATATCCATATTATTAGTGAGATCTGTGTTTCCGTACACACCTCACTCCCCATTATCTATTTTACTAGTGATATCTGTACTCCAGTACACACAGCTTACTTCCAGTATCCATGTCACCAGTGTGATCTGCACTCCAGTACACACGGCTCACCTCCCAGTATCCATATCACCAGTGTGATCTGCAATTTAGCACACAGATCTTTCCTCTAGTATCCATGTCACCAGTGTGATCTGCACTCCAGCACTCACCGCGCCAAGATTTTAAAATATTGAAAATGACTTTTGAATGACATTATAATAATAATAATTATAATGTCATACCATATTTTAGCATGTGGGGTTGGGGATGTTGTCATCTCAATGTCTAATCAGGACTGGGATATCCATTATGGGAGTTCTAACGCTTTTGTGATGCAGGTGTCAAGATGCATCTTGTGGACTCGGCTGCCATACGGACTGGATCCATGACGGGCGGGTTGGTTCAGGAGATTGAGCACAGCATCCTTCCATCTGTCACTCCACTGACCACTTTGATCTGCACCCTCCTCTCCATCCTGGTAAGGAACAAAGAGATGACTACTTACTGAGCTGCTCTATTGTCCTCGTCGCACTAGCTCAGTCCTTGTACCAGGGGATATGTGTGTGTGTGTGTATGTGTGTGTGTGTGTATGTATGTATGTGTGTGTGTGTATATGTGTATGTGTATATATATATATATATATATATATATATATATATATATTAATATTAGGGCCGAAACAACTAATCGATTATGAAATTAATCGATTACAGTTTTCATAATCGATTAATCGGCCAGTAACATAATGGGGTTAAAAAAAAAAACTTAAATTATCCCTTTATAGTACAAAAAGAGCAAATCAATACTGTAAATATTACTTTCACTGTCCCACAGTAAAAAATTAACCCCTTTATAGTAGCGATTATTTGCTCCTTTTGTACAAATTTTTAGTTTTTTTAACCCTATTATGTTACTAAACATCTCAGGCCTGGGTCACACCTCCTGTTTTTTTTTTGGTGCTTTTTGCAGAAACACACTACAGTTCATTTACATGGATTCCTATGGGACACGTTCACATCCATGATTTTTTCAGCTGCTGCGTATTTGGAAAGAGCAAAGAGTTTTTAACGCAAAACGGTGCCATTTTGTTTTTTTGGTTTAATATACTTCAATGGAGAAGCTGCAGAAAAGCATGTAAGGTGTTTTTGCGGCAATTTGTGTTTTGTAATCTGCCCAATTTGTGGGCAGATTACAAAACAAATTGGGCATAAAAAAATAAAAAATGCAAATCGCAGCAAAATTAACTTTATATTTTTTTTTTTTTTTTTTTATGTTTATTAACCGATTAGTCGATTAATCAAAACAATAATCGGCCAACTAATCGAATATGAAAATAATCGTTAGTTGCAGCCCTTATATATTTATATTTATATATAATTAGGGCTGTTACTGATTTAAAAGTTTCATGTTTGATTAATAGTTTTTTTTTTTTTTGTTTGTTTTTTTAATCGATTAATCTACTAATTTAGATTACTTATAACGCACATACAGATCCAACTACTTTTAGCTGATCTCCTTGCAGACTGATTCCCAGTGCAGCTCCCAACCACTGGAAAAATGGATAGCAGGATACAAAAAACACACAAAGGCAGCGCTCGATGGGAATAGCATTAAAACTTTTATAGTCTTCAAGTAGGTAACAAAATAAATATTGCACTGGAGATAAAATCTTAAAAATCTAAAAAAGCGAGGAATACCTAACAGTAGCAAAAGCAGTCATAAAAACATGTAGCTAAGTATGATACTGGTATAAAAATGTGTACAATGATACCATTGCTGAATCCAGATGAGGAGGGGTTAACATCAGTCCGTCGGCATGTAGATGTCCCGTGAAGGGAACTCACAACTCCCAGTGGATGGCTGTAGAATCCCAGGTTGATAGACGGAAGTGATAGATGGAAGTGTAACAGCCCTTGCGTGTGGCAGATAGTAAGGTCCCGCCGGTATGCAGATATGAAGGCACAGCAAAGGAGCCCTTCAGATGGACACGGCAAGCCCCGCCGGTGTCCGTGACGTCACCGGATCGCAGACGGAACTCCCTGAAGAACCGGAAGCCGGCGGAGAGTTGAGTACCGATCAAAAGAATTTTGATCGATCAAAAACATTAATCGAGGAATTAATAGTTAATTTCCACAGCCCTAATGTGTGTGTGTGTGTGTGTGTGTGTGTGTGTGTGTACACAGTATGATTCAAGATAACTAAGCAAAGGGCTTTAGTGCCTCCTGAGTCATTTACACAGAATTGGGATCCAGATTAGGAGTATGGGAGGAATAGTGCTCCATTGTTGGTATCAGTGGAAGGAATGGTGCCCCAATGTTGGTGTCGGTGAAAGGAATGGTGCCCCATTGTTGGTGTCAGTGGAAGGAATGGTGCCCCATTGTTGGTGTCAGTGGGGGGGAATAGTGCCCCATTGTTGGTGTCAGTGGGGGGGGAATAGTGCCCCATTGTTGGTGTCAGTGGGGGGAATAGTGCCCCAAGTGCTTGGTAAAGGCAAAGGGCTGCAGTTTGGAGACCACCCATGTAGGTTATAGAGGAGATTTGCTTATGAGATTGTGTGTTCATGTTCGTTAAAAAGGAACTTTAGTTGATTTTAAATACTGTAGCTGCTGCCTTTTAGTAACGAAACACTTACCAGTGCATGGAGCCCAGCGCTATCTTCACGTGTGCTAATTCTACGCTGAGGATACCCAGCGCCACCATTTTGGATGTGAGAGGGGGGGGGGCGGCGGCTGTCACCTCCTGCTGTTTTACATCCGGATCCCTACACACACATGCATGAAATTACGCTGTGCTGTCAGACATGTAATGTGTCCCAGGAAGTTGCGGGTAGGGGGGGGTGCCAAGCTTACAAAATTCTCACTTGGGCAAGAATTTAGGGAGTGGATACCTGTTAGAAAAAGGTACCTACTCCCAGAAAAAAACAACAACCAAATCCTGTTAGGGGTAGGCAGATGAGTGGTACTTTTAAGGGAAAATCTGCTTTAAAGTGTGTGTGTGTGTGTGTGTGAACCTGAACAATGAACTTCTATTAAATACCATAGAAAGTAGGAACTCCCTGTGGGTGCATATTGCACCCAACCGCTATAAAAACTGCACTGCATGTTTTATTTTGCTGAGAAATCACTTTAATAAACACCCCCCAGCAGGGCCGCTGATAGGCCAGTACAACTGGCCCTGTTGTACCGGACCCGACCAGCAGGGGGGCCCGGGCAACCTGAACAGAGAACTAATTATTGTAAAAAATAAATAAAAATCCTCCGCCCACTATGACCGAACATGGGTGGCACTGTCGGCTGGCAGCAAATGCGTTATGGCATTGGCTTCATGGGTGGCACTGTCTGCAGCACATTACAGCATGGGTGGCACTGTCTGCAGCACAATATGCCATTGGCGGCATGGGTGGCACTGTCTGCAGGTAGCACATGCGTTATGGCTCATAACGCATGTGCTGCCTGCAGAGACAGTCCCGCCAATGCCGTAATGTGCTGCAGAGACAGTTTCAGGTCTGGGGAGGGGCCAGGGTCGGAGCCAGTTGTGGGCTGAAGGAGGGACCAGGGGTTGAGCTGAAGGGGGCCCCGTCAGGTAAGCTGTACGGGGCCCCATGATTCCTATCAGCGGCCCTGCCCCCCAGAATTTCTGGCCATGGCCATCATGAGTAAGGGCAGATGATTCATGTAGGATTTACTTCCTGGAATCCATCTGCCCTTGGCTCAGGCATGGAGGGTGTGCTTAGCTGAGAACACCTCCTCCCCTCTTTTCCCCTCCTTGAAGACTCCTGGAATACATGATATCATTTTGGCCTAGGCCTGGAGACCAGGAACTCTCATCTCCTCTCCTCTCTGTTTTTATCAACTTAGATTCGCTAGATTGGAGACCAGGAAGTAACTGATGAAATGTAAAAAAAAAAAAAAGAGTTTAAAACGCGTAAATATGATCATCTTTCCGATCTATTTACTAATGCTAACAGTGTAAAGATTAAAAAATAGTCAATGTTGATGAAGAGAGTGAAGTTTTGCTTTAAGGTTATTGCAATCCCTAAATTGACTGCATTCATCCTGTTGTTTCCCAGCCGTCCGTTCTCCTCCTGTGGAAGAGACCCCGCGGACCTGCCGGTTTCCTCCGCTGTCTGGTCCTGTGCGCCCTCGGGTCATTTATGTTTGGCTGGCACGTACATGAGAAAGCCATCCTCCTGGCCATCCTTCCATTAAGGTGAGGTTTCTCTGTATTGACAACTGTGCTGCTGGCCTTCTATATACACTATATTACCAAAAGTATTGGGACTCCTGCCTTTACACACACGCATGAACTTTGACATCCCAGTCTTAGTCTGTTGGGTACAATATTGAGTTGGCCCACCCTTTGCAGCTCTAACAGCTTCAACTCTTCTGGGAAGGCCGTCCACAAGGTTTAGGAGTGTGTCTATGGGAATAAAAAAATGTGATTCCGCGCCAATTCAAACAATGTTATTGGGTGTTAATAAATAATGTGATTATAGTAATTAATAGAGCCGCTCCCCTGCAAATGAAATATAACTTCTAATTGAATGAATGTGAAAAAAATAGAGGGCGCTATACAATATTGCAATCAATTAAGTGAATAAAAATATATATATATATATATATATATATATATATATATATATATATATATATATATATACACAATACTAAATGAAAAATGATGAATCTGTATCCGTGATGAATCACCATTAGGTGGAGTGAACCACAAAATAAAGTCCCAACATATAGTAAAATGTTCCAATCAAGCAATCCAAAACCAGATTTGCTTGTTGAAATAAATCTTGCTTATGTGAAAAATTCCTTCACCACACACTGAATGATTACGACACCCAAAGTGCACAGATAATGAATGTGCTTACCAGATGACTCTGACCTCTTTACTTAAAAAGAAAGTCAGAAATTGCTTTAGCAGGATTGTGCCTGCACACATATCAATAAGACAGGAGTAGATCCGAAAGCCTCTTCCCGGAGTTACAAGTAGGATATGAAAATAAGAATAGGAGAATCCATCGCATAATACGGTTTTGTTTTAAAATTCAAAGATATAAAAAAAGTGCGCCAATTGGCCTCTTACATTAAAATGTGCCTACCCGGCACTGGGGCTGCAGGTTCGTCTGGATACCACTCCACTGTCACCTCTGTGCTGGCGTGCGTTCCACCCACCGTTACAGCAACCAAAGCGCCAAAATTGGCGTTGGACAAAAAACACGTTACCAGGTACCGCCGCCGACGTACGTTTCGTTATTCACGTCTTCAGGGGGCGCGTAATCGCACAAATGCTTGGTATTTGTACCGATACTAGTATCGGGACAACCCTAGTTATAATTGTACCAACGGCCATATATAATGCATGGAGTCGCCTGAATGCGTACAAATTGAATAGACCAGGCATGTCCAAAGTCCGGCCCAACCGTGGCCCGCGTTGCAGTTTTGGCGTGCCACCTGGTGATTTTGACATGTATATCTTTTGTGGCCCCCAACGAATGCCCGAGCGCCGGGGGCCACAAAAGATAAATGCTGGCTGCCTTGGAGGGGACGGAACAAGCGCCGTACATACAGGAGTATTTCCTGTTTACACAGCGTCCTGTGTAAAAGGAAGTCCCGTCTTCTGCGCTGCCATTGGACAACTGTTCTGTCTATCATAGGAGGCAGGACTTACAATTAAAGAGGCAGAGAAAACAGGAGTTTCTTCTGTATGTCTGTTGGCGCTCATCCTGCCCCCTCCCTGTCTCCTCCAAGGCTGCAGATGGACATGAATCAGGCTGCACGGCAATGGTGAGTCTGTATTCATGGCAATGTGGGTGCTGTATTCATGGCAATGTGGGTGCTGTATTCATGGCAATGTGGGTGCTGTATTCATGGCAATGTGGGTGCTGTATTCATGGCAATGTGGGTGCTGTATTCATGGCAATGTGGGTGCTGTATTCATGGCAATGGGGGTGCTGCATTCATGGCAATGGGGGTGGGTGCTGCATTCATGGCAATGGGGGTGGGTGCTGCATTCATGGCAATGGGGGTGGGTGCTGCATTCATGGCAATGGGGGTGGGTGCTGCATTCATGGCAATGGGGGTGGGTGCTGCATTCATGGCAATGGGGGTGGGTGCTGCATTCATGGCAGTGGGGTGGGTGCTGCATTCATGGCACTTGTGAGGCTGCAGATGGGCACTAACCCTTATTTTGCTTCACAGTTCTTTATTTAAAATGTAAGATTTCTTCTTGAAGATTCCCTTTTAAAAGTGAAGGTGTTATAAGCTGATAAATACAGTATATCCAAATAACACGCCTGAGCTCATCTCTTCACCACACTCAGCCACAAAGGCAAGAGAATTCTTGGTGGGCGGTGTATTAGTGCTCGAAGGAACACACTTAGACCGAATTTTAATGGTTTAACCACTTAACGACCGCCCACCGCCGATTTACGTCGGCAGAATGGCACGGACAGGCAGAATCACGTAGATCTACGTGATCGCCTTTGTGCAGTTGGGGGGTCCATCAGATGACGACGAAGTTGAGGTCCCTGCTAAGGTCAGGTGTACCCGATCCCGATCTTCTGAGGTTGTTGAGGAGCAAGAACCGCAGGTCTCTCGTATCATGGAGCAGAGTAGTACTAGCGCCGCTATTCCTTCTGGTGAACTGGCAAGCACCAGCGGCCTAGTACAGCCTGGACGTACATCCAGCACTGCAGTAACACTTGGTGACGTGGCGAGTCCCATAAGTGCAGTTCAAGCTGGCGAGGTGGCAAGCACAAGTAGTGTCCCGCTGCCACCAAGAAGACAAAGGCAGGCCCGTCGTGCCCATACTGCCCTTCCTGCAGAATTCGCCTATCCTGATTGGGTCCCCACCACTTCTGCAGAACCCGTACTTCCCCCATTCACTGCCCAACCCGGTATTCAGGTGGAAACAGCTGATTTTATTCCAATTGATTTTTATTCGCTGTTTTTCACGGAAGATCTCTATAGATCTATTGTGGACCAGAGTAATTTATATGCTGGTCAATTTATCGCCGCTAACCCCCAGTTGCCTAAAATTGCCAGAAATTGGAAACCAATTACGGTTTCCGAATTTAAGACCTTTCTGGGCCTTTCCCTCAACATGGGCACACATAAATTTCCGTCATTGCGTGCTTATTGGTCCACGCACCCAATTGACCACATGCCCGTGTTCTCTGCCTCCATGCCCAGGAAACGATACGAGCAGATTTTGCGGTTTATGCACTTCAACGACAATGAACTTTGTCGTCCACGTGGGGACCCTGAATACGACCGGCTCTATAAAATTCGGCCCCTCATAAACCACTTCAACGAACGTTTTGCAGCCTTGTTTATTCCCGATCAAGTTGTCTGCGTTGATGAGTCCCTGATTAAATTTTCTGGCCGCTTGGCTTTCAAGCAGTACCTTCCCAGCAAGCGTGCCAGATACGGGGTCAAGCTCTACAAGTTCTGTGACAGGGCAACAGGCTATGTAGTGAACTTTACGGTTTATGAGGGAAAAGACAGTCAGATTGAGTCGGTCAACTGCCCGGATTACATAGGGAGCGCTGGCAAGATAGTGTGGAACTTGGTGTCACCCTTATTCGGAAAGGGGTACCACTTGTATGTGGACAATTATTACACGAGCGTGCCACTGTTTAGTCACTTGTTTGATCATCAGATTGGAGCATGTGGCACCGTGCGACCTAATCGCCGGGGCTTTCCCCAGCGGCTTGTAGATGCCCGTCTTAGGCTGGGGGAGAGAGCCTGCTTGAAGTGTAATAACTTGCTCGCTATGAAGTGGAGGGACAATAAGAATGTTTTCCTTCTTACCTCCCTTCATGCAGACACGACAGTCCAAATTCGTACGGCGACTGGTGTTGTGGAGAAACCCCTCTGTGTCCACGAATATAACCAAAATATGGGAGGGGTGGACCTCAACGACCAGTTGATGGCGCCGTATCTAATTGACCGTAAGGCGAGACGCTGGTACAAAAAAGTGTCTCTATCATTATTCCAATTGGCTTTGCTGAACGCTCATGTGCTATACAGAGCTTCAGGCGGGACGTTATCTCTTCTAAAATTCCAGAATGAGATAGTCACAGAACTCCTGTATCCAGGCGGTTCTGCACCTCACCATCCCCAACCAAATGCAGTAAGCCGGCTGCATGAGAGGCATTATTCGTATGTCCTCCCGAGTACCCCTACCCAAAGCCACCCCCAAAAAAGATGTCGTGTCTGTAGCAAGCGCGGATTTAGGCGTGACACCCGTAGTTTTTGTCCACTCTGTCCTGACAAGCCTGGTCTTTGCCAAGGTGAATGTTTTGAACGCTACCACTCAAAAGTGAAGTTTTAGCGTAGGGTACAGCATTTCACAGACAAGGACACACTTACACAGGGTCTCCCAAGATGCCATTACATTTTGAGAGACCCGAACCATTACAGTTGTAAAGTTACAAAAAAAAAGTGTAAAAAAGAAAAAAAAAACGTAAAAAACAAAACACAAAAAAAATATAAAATAAAAAAACCAAAAATAGTTGTCGTTTTATTCTCTCTCTCTCTATTTTCTCTCTATTGTTCTGCTCTTTTTTACTGTATTCTATTCTGCAATGTTTTATCATGCTTGCTTTTCAGGTATGTAATTTTTTGTTTTCAGGTGCGCCATTCAACTGCAGCGCGGAATTATTTATCTTGACAGCAACAGTGTTTGCTCCCACGATACATAAAGCCGTGACTCCAGTGCTGTAGGAGGTGATTTCACCACCACAGTTAAAAAAAAGAGCATATATGCCGAAGCATTGGGGCAGCAGGGGCGGAGGAGCGATTTTGCTCCTAATGCCGCGTACATACGGTCGAAATTCCGACGGAGGCCTGCCCGTGGAAAATTCCGACCGTGTGTACGCGGCATAACTTTTTTGCGGGAGGATGCCCCCATGCTTCGGCATATATATATTTTAGGCACAGGTTGCGTTAAAACATTTTTTTTATTTTTTACTAGGTTTTGTTTTGGTATTTGCTTTGCAGGTATGGCATGGTAAGGTCTTACTGTTGTACTGTAATGTTACTTTGTTTTAATGTTAACCACCATTTGCTTAGCAGGTACGCCATTCAGTTGCAGCGCGGATCTATTTATCTTGACAGCAACAGCGTTTGCTCCCACGATACATAAAGCCGTGACTCCAACGCTGTAGGAGGTGATTTCACCACCACAGTTAAAAAAAAGAGCATATATGCCGAAGCATGGGGGCAGCAGGGGCGGAGGAGCGATTTTGCTCCTAATGCCGCGTATATACGGTCGAAATTCCAACGGAGGCTTGCCCGTGGAAAAGTCCGACCGTGTGTACGCGGCATAACCTTTTATGCCGCGTACATACGGTCGAAATTCCGACGAAGGCTTGACCGTGTGTACGCGGCATAACTTTTTTGCGGGAGGATGCCCCCATGCTTCGGCATATATGCCCATCATTAGAAGTGGGTGGATGAAGGGAGGTATTCTAATGGTGGGCATACCCACCAATCAATCTCTTTTTTTCGTTCAGCCAATAGGCTGTATGAAAAAAAAGATTACAATACATGTCCAA
Source organism: Rana muscosa (assembly GCA_029206835.1). Classification (NCBI taxonomy): domain Eukaryota; kingdom Metazoa; phylum Chordata; class Amphibia; order Anura; family Ranidae; genus Rana; species Rana muscosa. The sequence continues at coordinate 1,079,909,601 of CM055117.1, forward strand.
CAAGGACCAGCAACGTACTGGTATGTTGCTGGACTTTGAATGTTTATACCAGAATGATGCCTGCGGGTTTAGGTATGATCTTGGTATCATTCTTTTCAGCCAGCAGCCGGCTTTCATGTAAAAGCAATTCTAGCAGATAATTAGCCTCTAGACTGCTTTTACAAGCAGTGGGAGGGAATGTCCCCCCCCCCCCGGATATAAAAAGCGCCATTGGGAAAGCATTTTATCACACCGATCTTGGTGTGGTCAGATGCTTTGAGGGCAGAGGAAAGATCTAGGGTCTAACCCCCCAATTTTTTTCAAAAAAAGAGTACCTGTCACTACCTATTGCTATCATAGGGGATATTTACATTCCCTGAGATAACGATAAAAATGGTAAAAAAATAAAATATGGAAGGCACAGTTTAAAAATAAAATAAAAAAGTCAAATAAATAATAAAAAAAAAAAAAAAAAAACACCGCTGTCCCCCCCCTGCTCTTGCGCAAAGGCGAACGCAAGCGTCGGTCTAGCGTCGTATGTAAACAGCAATTGCATCATGCATGTGAGGTATCACCGCGAAGGTCAGATCGAGGGCAGTCATTTTAGCAGTAGACCTCCTCTGTAAATCTAACGTGGTAACCTGTAAAGGCTTTTAAATGCTTTTAAAAATGAATGTAGTTTGTCGCCGCTGCGCGTTTGTGCGCAATTTTAAAGCATGTCGTGTTTGGTATCCATGTACTCGGCCTATGATCATCTTTTTTATGTGGTTAGAAGAGTGGATGATGTGTGACATAAGCTTCCTAATGTTGTGCATAAAATGCCAGGACAGTTCAAAACCCCCCCAAATGACCCCATTTTGGAAAGTAGACACCTCAAGCTATTTGCTGAGAGGCATGTTGAGCCCATTGAATATTTTTTTTTTTTTTGTCCCAAGTGATTGAATAATGACCAAAAAAAAAAAAAAAAATGTACAAAAAGTTGTCACTAAATTATATATTGCTCAAACATGCCATGGGCATATGTGGAATTACACCCCAAAATACATTCTGTTGCTTCTCCTGAGTACGGGGATACCACATGTGTGGGACTTTTTGGGAGCCTAGTCGTGTACGGGACCCCAAAAACCAATCACCGCCTTCAGGATTTCTATGGGTGTAAATTTTTGATTTCACTCCTCACTGCCTATCACAGTTTCGGAGGCCATGGAATGCCCAGATGGCACAAAACCCCCCCAAATGACCCCATTTTGGAAAGTAGACACCCCAAGCTATTTGCTGAGAGGTATGTTGAGTATTTTGCAGATCTCGCTTTTTGTCACAAAGTTTTGAAAATGTAAAAAAAGAAAAAAAAAAAGAAAAAAAAATGTCTTTCTTAATTTTCAAAAACAAATGGGAGCTGTAAAATACTCACCATGCCTCTCAGCAAATAGCTTGGGGTGTCTACTTTCCAAAATGGGGTCATTTGTGGGGGTTTTGGGCTATTTTGACATTTTATGGCCTTCAAAACTGTGATAGGTAGTGAGGAGTGAAATCAAAAATTTACGCCCTTAGAAATCCTGAAGGCGGTGCTTGGTTTTTGGGGCCCTGTACGCGGCTAGGCTCCCAAAAAGTCCCACACATGTGGTATCCCCGTACTCAGGAAAAGCAGCAGAATGTATTTTGGGGTGCAATTCCACATATAACCATGGCATGTGTGAGCAATATATCATTTAGTGACAACTTTGTGCAAAAAAAAAAAAGTTTGTCATATTCCCGCAACTTGTGGCAAAATATAAAATATTCCATGGACTGAACATGCCTCTCAGTAAATAGCTTGGGGTGTCTACTTTCTAAAATGGGGTCATTTGGGGGGGTTTTGTGCTATTTTGGCATTTTATGGCCTTCGAAACTGTGATAGGTAGTGATAGGTAGTGAGGAGTGAAATCAAAAATTTGCGCCCTTAGAAATCCTGAAGGCGGTGCTTGGTTTCCGGGGTCCCGTACGTGGCTAGGCTCCTAAAAAGTCCCACACATGTGGTATCCCCGTACTCAGGAGAAGCAGCAGAATGTATTTTGGGGTGCAATTCCACATATAACCATGGCATGTGTGAGCAATATATCATTTAGTGACAACTTTTTGTACATTTTTTTTTTTTTTTTTTGTCATTATTCAATCACTTGGGACAAAAAAAAAAAATATTCAATGGGCTCAACATGCCTCTCTGCAATTTCCTTGGGGTGTCTACTTTCCAAAATGGGGTCATTTGGGGGGGGTTTGTACTGCCCTGCCATTTTAGCACCTCAAGAAATGAGATAGGCAGTCATAAATTTAAAGCTGTGTAAATTTCAGAAAATGTACCCTAGTTTGTAAACGCTATAACTTTTGCGCAAACCAATAAATATACGCTTATTGACATTTTTTTTACTAAAGACATGTGGCTGAATACATTTTGGCCTAAATGTATGACTAAAATTGAGTTTATTCGATTTTTCTTATAACAAAAAGTAGAAAATATAATTTTTTTTCAAAATTTTCGGTCTTTTTCTGTTTATATCGCAAAAAATAAAAATCGCAGAGGCAATCAAATACCATTAAAAGAAAGCTCTATTTGTGGGAAGAAAAGGACGCAAATTTCATTTGGGTACAACATTGCATGTCCGCACAATTTACAGTTAAAGCAGCGCAGTGCCGAATCCCAAAAACAGGCCTGGTCCTAATGGCCCGAAATGGTCCGGGGCTTAAGTGGTTAAAGAATGTCAGGCAAAATGGTCGGCCCTCACGCATGTTCACTTCATCAAATCTGGCCCTCTTTGAAAAATGCTTGGACACCCCTGGAATAGACTGTTAAAGTATATATGAACCCTTACCTTGCATTTAGTTTAAAATAGAAATGAAAGGTGAAACATTTGTGTGTATCTATATAGAAAACACAATATATATATATATATATATATATATATATGTATGTGTATATATATATATATATTATATATATGTGTATGTATGTGTGTGTGTATATTATAAGTGATCACCTAATCTCTATTCTCAGCTGCATAAGGGTCTTGGAGAGGTGGAGAAACAGCAGAACACTGACCTCCCCAGTAAATGGCTGTGCGGGGGGGGGGGGGGTGTCAGCAATAGTCTTGGCTATTGGAAAACAGGCAGGCTGTTCTCCCAGCACAGTCACAAAACGGACCATGCTGGCATTGATGAGCTCTCATGCCTAGCATGGTCATTTGTGCCGGAAATGTAGCACTCCCATTGGTTGTGCTCTTAACCAAAATGTCAAACCATCCAATGGCTGGTGTCATAACTGATCACATGTGCAGCATCATGGCAGTTGTAGATTAAACAGAGGCCAAGATGGCCGCTTCCTTGGCTGAAAACAATAGGAGGGTTTACTTCCACTTTTAAGAGCTAAAGGTCCTGGGAGATGCATATCAGAACAAGACCCGCTGTGTGCAGGCCACGCCCCCGACACGTTTCACTTCACCCACTTGATCTTACTCACTACACTTTCTTGCAGTCTGAGTGACTCGCATACACACCAAAGTTTTGGTGGTTCTAAGGTAGACTTTTCAGTCGGACAGTAACATTTATGTCCAGCATATGAGTGCACTAGCCTCTCAGCAGGACTCCCCGATTTTGGAGAATCCAGCAAATAGCTTGACATCAGTTGTCGCTGGAATGGCTGCAGCCAGTTGCGGCTGGTGCTCGATATTTTTTGGAGGGGGGGGGGATCTCCCCCTCTCACACACCAATGCCAATTCCCCCCCCCCCCTCCCCCCGGGGGAGATAGATGGGTGAGCGGCCTTATCTTAGGAGATATGGAGGACGAGGCTTGGGGGCTTCCCCTTTCGGCCGAACAGGCGATGCTTCTCCTAGTGGAACAGGAAGTGGGTACTGAGACCCGATTTGGACGGGAGTCCTCGGACTCCCTGGCCAATCGGGTCTCGGGACCTACTTCCTGATTGGCCAGGAGGAAAATCGGGAAGACAGTATATAAATATTCATTCGCTATTGTCACACAACTGGGTGGGCTCAGGGCGCAGTGCTCTGGGCCCTGAGCCCACCCTTTTTTAACCACTTGCTTACTGGGCACATAGCTTCCTGCCCAAGCGAAATTTCAGCTTTTGGCACTGTCACGCTTTAAATGAAAATTGCGCGGTCGTGCGACGTGGCTCCCTAACAAAATTGACATCCCTTTTCTCCCACAAATAGAGCTTTCTTTTGGTGGTATTTTATCATCTCTGCGGTTTATTTTTTGCGCTATAAACAAAAAAAGAGCGACAATTTTGAAAAAAACACTATTTTTTACTTTTCGCTATAATAAATATCCCAATTTTTTTTAAAACTATTTTCTTTCTCAGTTTAGGCCGATACGTATTCTTCTACATATTTTTGGCTAAAAAAATCACAATAAGCGTATGGTGATTGGTTTGCGCAAAAGTTATAGTGCCTACAAAATGGGGGATAGAATTATGCCATTTTTTTATTATTATTTTTTTTTACTAGTAATGGTGGTTATCTGCTTGTCATGACTGCGACATTATGGCGGACACTTTTGACACATTTTTGGGACCATTCACATTTATACAGCGATCAGAGCTATAAATATGCAATGATTACTGTATAAATGTGACTGGCAGGGAAGGGGTTAACACTAGGGGTGAGGAAGGGGTTAAATGTGTTCCCTAGGAGTGATTCTTACTGTGGGGGGAGGGGAGTGACTGGGAGAGGTGACTGATCTGTGTCCCTATGTACAAGGGACACAGCGTCGGTCTCCTTTCCATGACAGGATGTGGATCTCTGTGTTTACACACAGAGATCCACGTCCTTGGCTGTATAACGGCCGATCGCGGGTACCTGGCAGACACAGCGGCCGCCAGGCACGCGCATCGGCACCTCAGTGATGCGGCTGGCACGCGCGCCCCCCAGTGGCCGGAGAAGCCGAGGCCGTCAATAGACGGCCTCCTGGACCTGAAGAGCCACCTTGTAGCCGTCATTTGACAATGGCCCGGGCTCCAAGTAGTTAAAGCCAATAAGAGCCTCCGGCCTTAATCCTACGCTTCCAGAAAAAAAAAAAAAAAAAACATTGAAATCCATATATATATAATTTTATATAATCCTAGGATTGCGAGTAATGCGGTTAACAAGCATTTTGTAATACGAGCGCATATATATATATATATATATATAATAAAAGGCCTGCCATTGATTCACTGTGCCAGAAACCCTTTGCTATTTAAAGTCTGTTTTTTTTTTATTTCTTTTAGCATACTAGCAGTCACCAGTGCAAAGGATGCTGGGATATATTTGATTCTGGCAACTACGGGCCACTTCTCCCTCTTCCCTCTGCTCTTCACAGCACAAGGTAAAAGACTCCCTATTCTAATATCATGGTCAGGACTGTGCTGAAACATGAGGTTCAACTCCAGGAGGACCGCTAAATCTAGAATTTAAGCACAATATAGGTGTATGGATCACATGCTTAAACCGGTACTTGGGGACATTGGTCCAGCTTGGCTCAATGTAAGTGTCCATCATCACTGGGGATGCTGAAAATCATTGTATCAGTCCACACTAAATACCTTGAGAGCCATGATCTTCAGGGATACGGAGCACGAGGTTGCACGCCTTACCAGGGGTCTCCAAATTTTCTAAATAAAGGGCCGGTTTATTGTCCTTCAGACTCTAGGAGGGCCGAACTATGGCCAGCGGGAGTGGAAATTTTCCTGCCATCAGTGGTAGTAAGCATTGCCACATTTGGTATTAGGGGGAGGAACAGTGCCCAGTCCTTGGTATCATAGGGAGGAATAGTACCCCATTTTTGGTGTCAGTGGGAGAAATGATGCCCTATTGTTGGTGGCAGAATAGTGTCTTGTATCAGTGGGATGAATAGTGCCCAAAGGGCCGGAAAAAGGCAAGCAGAGGGCCACATCCGGCCCTCGGGCCGCAGTTTTGAGACCACTGCCTTACACCGCCTCTATTCAGAGAACACCTTTTTATTAAAAAATTTAATTAAAAAGTTCTGTGTATGCAAGGTGTTTTCTGATTGGACAAGGTGGTGAGGAGGGAGTGGATGCTGTCACAATCTCCACCTCATCCAATCAGAGAACACCTTGTCAGAGAACTTTTTTTTTACTTTAAAAGGAAACTCCCTTCAATTTTTTAACTGGTTGGTGCCTTATAACTCTTGTGGTGGTTAACATAGTAAATATAGGGGGAGTCCCACGTGCAGCCCTTAACATGTTCTGGGGGCCACACAATAGATAGGTTACATGGACAGGCAATTTGAGTAGAATTACAATGGTTAAAATTCTCAATGACTGCACTCGCTTACAGTAGTGTTTGTCGCTCAATTGCATTTTGACATTCTTGTTGGGATCTGGGGATTATTGTTACCTATAACATAAGAAATCTTCACTTTTCTGACTTTGGGTCGATTTTAAGATGACATAGTTTTTTTGTTTACAAACTTTTTTTATTGAGGTTAAATTGTGGTACAATAAGAGGTAAGATGACATTTTTGATACTGGTATCAGTAAAATGTTGTATGGATGTTATTCAATCCTATAGCAGTGATATGCTGTGAAGAATGTATTTTGTCCTGTTGTGATTTTCTCTCTAGAATTTACTTGATCCTGTTGTAGTAATTTGCTGTAAATATTTTATATGTGATTAATAATTTTTCACCACTAAAGAGTTGCCTATCAAGATCTTTCTAATGGCGATTTTCACCGTGTTCAGTGTCAGCTCATTGAAGGCATTTTTCAGGTAATCCACTAACTTTTATTCACTGATATTTACTTGGGTGAACCCAAAATATAAAAAATAATAATACTGCGCCAACCCCAAATTAATTGTAACAACAGCAGCCAAACACCAAAATCAGACAGGAAAATATAGTGTATGTGTGGTAAAAGTGAAGGAAACCTTAAATCTGTTGAAATGTAATATATACACAATGTGTTGTGATAAGATCAAAAGTGTATAACATACAGAATATAGTGAAAAAACAAATAGCATACAAAAATCATAGGAGACATACATTTATGTCCTCTTCAATCTGTCCGTAATCGATATCACAGGCAGCTAATCATCAAACTGGTGCATTTAAAAAATTGAATATAAATATGCATAAATCAATAACATTTAAACTGAATTTGTGTGGGGCATCACAGATGAATGTGTGTCCATAAATTGTCATACAGAGAATAAAGTTCAAAACCAAGGTCCAGTGAAGAACTTCCAATGACTGTAGAATATATTATAAATATATTAAGCGTTCTGTGCAGACATGTGTAGTATCACCCGGGAGTGCCTTTACCATGGGCCAATATGGGAGAAAAAGGTACTCTTACCAGCCAGAATGGATCCAACACACCGTACGGCGGTGGATCATCAGAGCTTTGTCCACTTCATGGACAGAAGGAACAGAAAATCTGTAGAAGCAGCCAGGATCTGTAGAACACCTCCTCCTAGTAGTGGTAGGCACTCCTGATCTGTATTTTCAAGCCAGAAACGATCCAAATACCGGGCAAAGGTCACCTTAATCGGTCATGACCATGGAAAACAAAAGAATCCTCGACATGGTGTAAATCCAAAAAGATTTATTGCAGACACATCCGTAAAAGTTCACACAGTATGAACATCAATTAAAAATCCACAGCACAGAATACAGCAAGGCAGCGTGGTAAGGACAGCTGGAGCTGACGTGTTAACCCGACCGGTTTCGTCCAAACAGACTTCAGCTGGGGTATACATGAGCTCTCTGTCCTCCACGCTATTTATGTAGGAAGAAATAATGCCATAATTGAAAGCAACTGTTGTCCCATTACACATCCCGCTTCCGGGATCATCATGTCCAATGGGAAGAACAGATAGTGACGTGGATCCAGCCCCTAATGGTAGCGGACCAATAGAAAAATATGTGTCATTGAAGTAACCCACCGCGTCATCAGCCACTGTCTCTATGGCCGTCAGCGTGCGGAGGTTTATCAGTAGCACATGACGCTCTCTCTTGGCGTAAGCGTCAACCGCAAAGCAATCTGGGGTGTGTAGTCCCGTGAAAAGCCGAAGGCTATAATCACGGACATCATCACGCCCCATTTGTCATCACATCCATGTCCACATACCCTACAGTGAGTAAGCTGGGTGCGTAATCCCGCGATAAGCCCCACCGCTATGATCGCAAAGGCCCGCTATCCAGCCGATCTGTGTGTCAACACAGATCTGATCACCGTGACAATATGTGTAAACAGCCATATAACGGAAGTGGCGGAGGTGTGTCAGTGATACATCATATGTCTCCATGACTAAAACATCCGCCCATCGGGCGTGTTGGGAAATGTAGTTTTAATAACAAAATATGATATAAAATATAACCAAGAGGACTGATAACCAGCTGATCTCTCTGTAAGCAGACTGATGACATCCGCACATATTCTAATAGGTGGACCGGGATATATATTCCCACGGTAAACTATATTGAGAACCGTTGCCCAACCTATATTTACATCAGCACGTACCAAAAACATAGGAACAGCCGCACATAGTGCAACTGCTACCATGTTACAAAACAATATCATAAATGTAATCCTAAAATTGATCAGTAATTAATGATCATCAATCAAAAAATATTACAAATATTATTAAAATAGACATGGCATCCCGGAAGTAGGAACTGCACAAAATTGTCCCCAAAATGACATGAATAACCATATATGGCAGATAATCGTATATTGGGTATAACAAAAAGAATATACTTCAGATAGTTCATTGGCATGGGTGAAGCCACTACTCTCAAATGAGTATATATCAGTATAATGCATGTAAAGGAAAAATTCTATAAATTGTTGAGTAATATATTATGCTCAATTTATAAAAGCGTTAATGTCCCAGTCCACGTTTAGGCCATGAGGCCTATAACTTTTAAGCTGGTAAATCCAGTAAGTTTCTAACTTGGAGACCCCCTGTGACAGAACCCCACTGTCACTGTGTGTTTTGGAAGGGACTTTGGGCTGGCCTACTACCCACAGACTATGGCCCAGAAGAGACTGAGAGACTTTTGGCCAAGCTGGCATTGAGATAATGTAATGTAATGCTACATCCCTTCTCCCCCATCTGCCCCCCCTCTTGTTGCTGTGCTTAATTGTGTTGGTTCATGGCACATAGACAATGGTCTGGACTGCAGACATCTCTCCGCAGGGGATGTGTATTGAAGGACTGCCTGCTTACCATAATCAATTTATGTTTAACTGTAGTCTGTTTCAATGTTCAGTTCCCATTGGTTCTTCCTTGTCCCCTACCCCCCCCCCCTCTATGACAAGCCTAAGGGGAGTGTCCCTAACTGTGTGTAAAAGTGTGTGTTTTGGATTTAATAAACTGTTGATGCTCTGCATGTTTAACCCTCAACACCTGTGTGGATTGTCTCGTGATTGAGGGGTTAAGGGCTGGTTATGGCGAATCTGCAGGCTGCGGGTGCGTTTGGAGGACAGGAGACACAGGTCTGGCGGATGTGCCCACCTGGGGTATCCGAGATCCGTCACACCCCCCTAAGCCGGGACTCCCTACTCCAGCTGGGGATGAACTTATCTATAATTTGAAAAGTTGTACCTTTGGGGTTCTTGTTGTGGAACTCCAAATAATGCCTTGGGACACTGTGGTTCGTCTTGCCCTTTTTTATTCTGGCTATATGCTCTCCCACCCTTATAGAGAAGGTGCGAATGGTGCGCCCTACATATTGTTTCCCGCATGGGCAGGTAAGCAGGTAAACAATATATTTAGTCACACATGTAGTGAAATTTTTCATTTGATAATTGATCCCTGTAGATGTGGATCTAAAGGCGTCAGTTTTCCGTTTCCAACAGGTATTAATTTGACACACCTTACATCTTCTGCAGGGGTAATACGCCTTTAAGTGTGGAAAAAAGACAGGTACTATTGGAGGATCAGTAACATTAGGCGCAATACGGTTTCTCAATGAAGGTGCTCCCCGGTACGTTACACCTGCTTTTTCAGGAAGTGTTGGACCTAGAATCTGATCATTTTTTAAAATTTTCCAATGTTTCTGAAAAATGTCCCTTATCTGTCTGTGCTGGACAGAATATGTAGTGAAAAAAGACCATTTATATTTGGAATCCTGGATGGGCTTGTTCCGTTCTCTAACTAAAGAGTCTCTCTCAATCATAGCAATCTGTTTAATCTCTTCCTCTATAACAGAGGCTTGATATCCTTTGCCTACAAACCTAGACTTGAGTATATTGGCCTGATAGTGGAAATCTGAGAGATTGGAACAATTACGTCTGATCCTCAAAAGTTGGCTACGGGGCACAGACTTTAACCATGCTGAATGGTGACAACTGTTGACTGGAATGTAGCCATTCCAGTCTGTTGGTTTAAAGAATGTCTTGGTTTGTAATTGTCCATTATTAGGAAAAATTTCTAAATCCAAAAAATGTATGGACCTAAAACTAGCTTCGTAAGATAGACTGATGCCCACATCATTGTCGTTTTAAAGTAGACCTGAAAGTGTTCAAAGAGGTTTTATCACCCCTCCATAGGAGGAGGATGTCATCTATGTATCGAACCCAGAGAATAATCTCGGGTCGATTTACCAGCATAGATGACATTCTCCTCCCATTTGGCCATAAAAATATTGGCCAGACTGGGAGCAAACTTTGCTCCCATTGCAACCCCCTTTTGTTGTAAAAAGAAATCGCCATTATACCAAAAATAATTGTGGTGGGTTGCAAACTGTAAGAGGTCCATGATATATCTTTTCTGTGTACCTGAAAGGTCATTGGCCCTAGATAGAAATAAACCAACAGCTGACAAACCCAATTTGTGTGAAATACACGTATATAGCGAGGCAACGCCTGCCGTGACAAGCAAGATGTCCTCGCTATAATTAACCTGTTGTAACAGTGAAATGACATGGCGGGTGTCCTTTAGATATGACGGAATCGATTTCACAATAGGTTGTAGGTTGAAATCTATATACCTCCCTATTCGTGAGGTTATGGGATCGATTCCGCTAATTATTGGACGACCCGGAGGATGTCTGGCATCTTTATGTATCTTCGGTAAATAATACATTATAGGAATACGTGGAGCAACAGGAACTAGGTAACTTGTTTCTTTTTTATTCGAGAATCCACAATTGTGATCCGGTGTCAATAAGATCCATCAGAGCTGTCTTATAGCTCTGGGTGGGGTTTCTATTTAAGCGAACATATGTAGCAGTGTCACTTAATATTTTAGTAATTTCTAAGTGATAAGCTGTTTTGTCCAAAACGACTATACCGCCCCCCTTATCAGCAGAGCGTATGGTTAGGTCTTTTCTTTCGCACAAAGATCTAAGGACAATTTTTATCCTAGGATCATTATAAATTCGTTTTTTAGGGAGTGCTTGCAAGTCCCTCAAAACTAAATCTTTAAACACCTGAACTGAAGGTGCTGTGGGACACGGTGGATTGAAGAGAGAAGAATTCGAAAACCCTGAATGTACCATAAGTGAATTGGTATCGGGTAAAGATGGTCTCGTAGGGTTGGAAATGAAATATCTTTGTATATTTAATTTCCGTACATATTTGTGCACATCTCTGAATGTGGCAAACTTATTCAAATGTTTAGGGGGGACATATTTGAGCCCTTTATTTAAAACGGTGTTTCAGCTTCCGTGAAGGTAGCTGCACTTAAATTAAAAACGAATTTATAATGATCCTAGGATAAAAATTGTCCTTAGATCTTTGTGCGAAAGAAAAGACCTAACCATACGCCCTGCTGATAAGGGGGGCGGTATAGTCGTTTTGGACAAAACAGCTTATCACTTAGAAATGACTAAAATATTAAGTGACACTGCTACATATGTTCGCTTAAATAGAAACCCCACCCAGAGCTATAAGACAGCTCTGATGGATCTTATTGACACCGGATCACAATTGGGGATTCTCGATAAAAAAGAAACAAGTTACCTAGTTCCTGTTGCTCCACGTATTCCTATAATGTATTATTTACCGAAGATACATAAAGATGCCAGACATCCTCCGGGTCGTCCAATAATTAGCGGAATCGATTCCATAACCTCACGAATAGGGAGGTATATAGATTTCCACCTGCAACCTATTGTGAAATCGATTCCGTCATATCTAAAGGACACCCGCCATGTCATTTCACTGTTACAACAGGTTAATTATAGCGAGGACATCTTGCTTGTAACGGCAGGCGTTGCCTCGCTATATACGTGTATTTCACATGCATTGTGTTTGTCAGCTGTTGGTTTATTTCTATCTAGGGCCAATGACCTTTCAGGTACACAGAAAAGATATATCATGGACCTCTTGCAGTTTGCAACCGACCACAATGATTTTTGGTATGATGGCGATTTCTTTTTACAACAAAAGGGGGTTGCAATGGGAGCAAAGTTTGCTCCCAGTCTGGCCAAAATTTTTATGGCCAAATGGGAGGAGGATGTGATCTATGCTGGTAATCGACCCGAGATTATTCTCTGGGTTCGATACATAGATGACGACATCCTCCTATGGAGGGGTGATGAAACCTCTTTGAACACTTTCATGTCTACTTTAAACGACAATGATGTGGGCATCAGTCTATCTTACGAAGCTAGTTTTAGGTCCATACATTTTTTGGATTTAGAAATTTTTCCTAATAATGGACAACTACAAACCAAGACATTCTTTAAACCAACAGACCGGAATGGCTACATTCCAGTCAACAGTTGTCACCATTCAGCATGGTTAAAGTCTGTGCCCCGTAGCCAACTTTTTGAGGATCAGAGGTAATTGTTCCAATCTCTCAGATTTCCACTATCAGGCTAATATACTCAAGTCTAGGTTTGTAGACAAAGGATATCAAGCCTCTGTTATAGAGGAAGAGATTACACAGATTGCTATGATTGAGAGAGACTCTTTAGTTAGAGAACGGAACAAGCCCATCCAGGATTCCAAATATAAATGGTCTTTTTTCACTACATATTCTGTCCAGCACAGACAGATAAGGGACATTTTTCAGAAACATTGGAAAATTTTAAAAAATGATCAGATTCTAGGTCCAACACTTCCTGAAAAAGCAGGTGTAACGTACCGGGGAGCACCTTCATTGAGAAACCGTATTGCGCCTAATGTTACTGATCCTCCAATAGTACCTGTCTTTTTTCCACACTTAAAGGCGTATTACCCCTGCAGAAGATGTAAGGTGTGTCAAATTAATACCTGTGGGAAACGGAAAACTGACAACTTTTAGATCCGCATCTACAGGGATCAATTATCAAATGAAAAATGTCACTACATGTGCGACTAAATATATTGTTTACCTGCTTACCTGCCCATGCGGGAAACAATATGTAGGGCGCACCATTCGCACCTTCTCTATAAGGGTGGGAGAGCGTATAGCCAGTATAAAAAAGGGCAAGACGAACCACAGTGTCCCAAGGCATTATTTGGAGTTCAACAATAAGAACCCCAAAGGTACCACTTTTCAAATTGTAGAGAAGTTCATCCCCAGCTGGAGGGGGGAGTCCCGGCTTAGGGGGGTCTCCAAGTTAGAAACTTACTGGATTTACCAGCTTAAAAGTTATAGGCCTCATGGCCTAAACGTGGACTGGGACATTAACGCTTTTATAAATCGAGCATAATACCGTATTTTTCGCACCATAAGACGTACTTCCCCCCCCCCCCCCCAAAAAAAATGGGGGGGGGGGGAATGTCCCTGCGTCTTATGGAGCGAATACTGTCCAGGCACAAACATGGGGGGTGTCAGGGGCGTTGTTACGGGGGTGCGCTCCGCACGCAGGTCAGTTAACACCCGCCAAATCTGACACCGTTCCAAAAGCAGCAAGAGCCCTTGCTGTTTTTTCTTTTCAGCCGAAACCCCCCCCCCCCTCCGGCGCCGTGGTCTGGTCCAGTCTCCCCTCCTGCTCTTTCCACTGGAAGCTGCTGCTGCTGCAAACTACAGTATGTCCCCTATCGTCCTTCCTAGCTGCTGCCCGGGTGCATCTGAGGCTGAGAGCCAGACAGCCAGCCAGAGGGGGTTGTGCATTTGTAATGGCAGTGTCCTCCGCTGCCTGAGGTAAACTGCTTAAGGGGGTGGGAGGCGTGGGCTGGCATGGTATGCACTGCCCAGTCACCTGAGCTGCTGTGATAGAAGAGGCTGAAGGGGTGTTTGTGTCTGCCCTGCCACCCTGATCTGGGAAGGGGGGGAGGTTGCTGTGTCCACCACCACCACCCAGGTATAGTGTAGCTGAGCTGATTTGATAGGGGGGGAGGGGGGGTGGTATTGCTGTGTGTCCACCACCCACCTATACTAGTACTATAATATTAAATATTTTAGTACACCATTTGGTTCAGAATTTTTTTTTTTTTTTTTTTTTTTTTTCCTCCTCTAAAACCTAGGTGCGTCTTATGGTCAGGTGCGTCTTATGGAGCGAAAAATACGGTATATTACTCAACAATTTATAGAATTTTTCCTTTACATGCATTATACTGATATATACTCATTTGAGAGTAGTGGCTTCGCCCATGCGAATGAACTATCTGAAGTATATTCTTTTTGTTATACCCAATATACGATTATCTGCCATATATGGTTATTCATGTCATTTTGGGGACAATTTTGTGCAGTTCCTACTTCCGGGATGCCATGTCTATTTTAATAATATTTGTAATATTTTTTGATTGATGATCATTAATTACTGATCAATTTTAGGATTACATTTATGATATTGTTTTGTAACATGGTAGCAGTTGCACTATGTGCGGCTGTTCCTATGTTTTTGGTACGTGCTGATGTAAATATAGGTTGGGCAACGGTTCTCAATATAGTTTACCGTGGGAATATATATCCCGGTCCACCTATTAGAATATGTGCGGATGTCATCTGTCTGCTTACAGAGAGATCAGCTGGTTATCAGTCCTCTTGGTTATATTTTATATCATATTTTGTTATTAAAACTACATTTCCCAACACGCCCGATGGGCGGATGTTTTAGTCATGGAGACATATGATGTATCACTAACACACCTCCGCCACTTCCGTTATATGGCTGTTTACACATCGTCATGGTGATCAAATCTGTGTTGACACACAGATCGGCTGGATAGCGGGCCTTTGCGATCATAGCGGTGGGGCTTATCGCGGGATTACGCACCCAGCTTACTCACTGTAGGGTATGTGGACATGGATGTGATGACAAATGGGGCGTGATGATGTCCGTGATTATAGCCTTCGACTTTTCACGGGACTTCACACCCCAGATTGCTTTGCGGTTGACGCTTACGCCAGGAGAGAGCGTCATGTGCTACTGATACACCTCCGCACGCTGACGGCCATAGAGACAGTGGCTGATGACGCGGCGGGATTCTTCAATGACACATATTTTTCTATTGGTCCGCTACCATTAGGGGCCGGATCCACGTCACTATCTGTGTTTCCCATTGGACATGATGATCCCGGAAGCGGGAAGTGTAATGGGACAACAGTTGCTTTCAATTATGGCATTATTTCTTCCTACATAAATAGCGTGGAGGACAGAGAGCTCATGTATACCCCAGTTGAAGTCTGTTTGGACGAAACCGGTCGGGTTAACACGTCAGCTCCAGCTGTCCTTACCACGCTGCCTTGCTGTATTCTGTGCTGTGGATTTTTTGGGGATTTTTTTGTGATTTTATGGATTTTTTTATTGATGTTCATACTGTGTGAACTTTTACGGATGTGTCTGCAATAAATCTTTTTGGATTTACACCATGTCGAGGATTTTTTTGTTTTCCATGGTCATTAGCGATTAAGGTGACCTTTGCCCGGTATTTGGATCATTTCTGGCTTGAAAATACAGATCGGGAGTGCCTACCACTACTAGGAGGAGGTGTTCTACAGATCCTGGCTGCTTCTACAGATTTTGGCCATTCCTTCTGTCCCTGAAATGGACAAAGCTCTGATGATCCACCGCCGTACGGTGTGTTGGATCCATTCCTGCTGGTAAGAGTACCTTTTTTTTTTTTTTTTCTCCCATATTGGCCCATGGTGAAGGCACTCCCAGGTGATACTACACATGTCTGCACAGAATGCTTAATATATTTACAATATATTCTACAGTCATTGCAAGTTCTTCACTGGACCTTGGTTTTGAACTTTATTCTCTGTATGACAATTTATGGACACACATTCATCTGTGATGCCCCACACAAATTCAGTTTAAATGTTATTGGTTTATGCATATTTATATTAAATTTTTAAATGCACCAGTTTGATGATTAGCTGCCTGTGATATCGATTATGGACAGATTGAGGAGGACATAAATTTTATGTCTCCTATGGTTTTTGTATGCTATTTGTTTTTTCACTATTTTCTGTATGTTATACACTGTTGATCTTATCTCAACACATTGTGTATATATTACATTTCAACATATTTAAGGTTTTCTTCACTTTAATTAGCGCCACACTTTTTACCACATGTGAACCCAAAATATGCTCTGGCACAGAGCGGGTGACTTCTGCAGGAGATGTCCACCAATCACCGTTTTTTTTTACCATGTAAATAGAATGAGGATCATGTATTGGGGATATGAGAAATGAGGGTCGTGTATCGGGGGGTTATGGAAGATGAGGGTCATGTATTGGGCGATTTATGGAAGATGAGGGTCGTGTATTAGGTGATTATGGAAGATGAGGGTCATGTATTGGGGGGGGGGTTATGGAAGATGAGGGTCATGTATTGGGGGGATACAGGAGATGAGGGTCATGTATTAGGGGGTTATGGAAGATGAGGGTCATGTATTAGGGGGGTTATGGAAGATGAGGGTCATGTATTGGGGGGGGGGGGAGGGTTATGGAAGATGAGGGTCATGCATTGGGGGGTTATGGAAGATGAGGGTCATGTATTGGGGGGTTATGGAAGATGAGGGTCATGTATTGGGGGGTTATGGAAGATGAGGGTCATGTATTGGGGGGTTATGGAAGATGAGGGTCATGTATTGGGGGGGTTATGGAAGATGAGGGTCATGTATTGGGGGGTTATGGAAGATGAGGGTCATGTATTGGGGGGGGATTATGGAAGATGAGGGTCATGTATTGGGGTGGGTTATGAAAGATGAGGGTCATGTATTGGGGGGGGGGGTTATGGAAGATGAGGGTCATGTATTGGGCGATTATGGAAGATGAGGGTCATGTATTGGGCGATTATGGAAGATGAGGGTCATGTATTGGGGGATTATGGAAGATAAGGGTCATGTATTGGGGGGGGGGGGGGTTATGGAAGATGAGGGTCATGTATTGGGGGGGGATAGGAGAAATGTGGGTCTTGTATTAGGGGGATACAGGAGATGAGGGTCATGTATTAGGGGGTTATGGAAGATGAGGGTCATGTATTGGGGGGGGGTTATGGAAGATGAGGGGTCATGTATTGGGGGGGTTATGGAAGATGAGGGTCATGTATTGGGGGATTATGGAAGATGAGTGGAAGATGAGGGTCATGTATTGAGGGGGGGGGGGGGTTATGGAAGATGGAGGGTCATGTATTGGGGGGGGGGGGGATAGGAGAAATGTGGGTTTTGTATTAGGGGGTTATGGAAGATGAGGGTCATGTATTGGGGTTATGGAAGATGAGGGTCATGTATTGGGGGGGATTATGGAAGATGAGGATCATGTATTGGGGGTGGGTTATGAAAGATGAGGGTCATGTATTGGGGGGGGGGGTTATGGAAGATGAGGGTCATGTATTGGGGGATAGGAGAAATGTGGGTCTTGTATTAGGGGGATACAGGAGATGAGGGTCGCATATTAGGGGGTTATGGAAGATGAGGGTCATGTATTAGGGGGTTATGGAAGATGAGGGTCATGTATTAGGGGGGTTATGAAAGATGAGGGTCATGTATTAGGGGGTTATGGAAGATGAGGGTCATGTATTAGGGGGTTATGGAAGATGAGGGTCATGTATTAGGGGGTTATGGAAGATGAGGGTCATGTATTAGGGGGTTATGGAAGATGAGGGTCATGTATTAGGGGGTTATGGAAGATGAGGGTCATATATTGGGGGGGTTATGGAAGATGAGGGTCATGTATTGGGGGGGGGGGGGGGTTATGGAAGATATGGGTCGTGTATTGGGGGGGGGTTATGGAAGATATGGGGTCGTGTATTTGGGGGGGGGGGGGTTATGGAAGATGAGGGTCATGTATTGGGGGATTATGGAAGATGAGGGTCATGTATTGGGGGAGGGGGGGTTATGGAAGATGAGGGTCATGTATTGGGGGGGGATAGGAGAAATGTGGGTCTTGTATTAGGGGGATACAGGAGATGAGGGTCATGTATTGGGGGGGGGGTTATGGAAGATGAGGGTCATGTATTGGGGGGGTTATGGAATATGAGGGTCATGTATTGGGGGGGGTTATGGAAGATGAGGGTCATGTATTAGGAGGTTATGGAAGATGAGGGTCATGTATTAGGGGGTTATGGAAGATGAGGGTCATGTATTAGGAGGTTATGGAAGATGAGGGTCATGTATTGGGGGGGTTATGGAAGATGAGGGTCATGTATTAGGGGGTTATGGAAGATGAGGGTCATGTATTGGGGGGGTTATGGAAGATGAGGGTCATGTATTGGGGGGGGGGGTTATGGAAGATGAGGGTCATGTATTGGGGGGTTATGGAAGATGAGGGTCATGTATTGGGGGGGGGGGGGTTTATGGAAGATGAGGGTCATGTATTGGGGGGGGGGGGATAGGAGAAATGTGGGTCTTGTATTAGGGGGATACAGGAGATGAGGGTCATGTATTAGGGGGTTATGGAAGATGAGGGTCATGTATTGGGGGGGGGGGGGGGTTTATGGCAGATGAGGGTCATGTATTAGGGGGTTATGGAAGATGAGGGTCATGTATTGGGGGGGTTATGGAAGATGAGGGTCATGTATTGGGGGATTATGGAAGATGAGTGGAAGATGAGGGTCATGTATTGGGGGGGGGGGTTATGGAAGATGAGGGTCATGTATTGGGGGATAGGAGAAATGTGGGTCTTGTATTAGGGGGATACAGGAGATGAGGGTCACATATTAGGGGGTTATGGAAGATGAGGGTCATGTATTAGGGGGTTATGGAAGATGAGGGTCATGTATTAGGGGGTTATGGAAGATGAGGGTCATATATTGGGGGGGGTTATGGAAGATGAGGGTCGTGTATTGGGGGGGGGGTTATGGAAGATATGGGTCGTGTATTGGGGGGGGTTATGGAAGATGAGGGTCATGTATTGGGGGATTATGGAAGATGAGGGGTCATGTATTGGGGGGGGGGGGGTATGGAAGATGAGGGTCATGTATTGGGGGGGGATAGGAGAAATGTGGGTCTTGTATTAGGGGGATACAGGAGATGAGGGTCATGTATTGGGGGGGGGGGGTTATGGAAGATGAGGGTGATGTATTGGGGGGGTTATGGAAGATGAGGGTCATGTATTGGGGGGATAGGAGAAATGTGTGTCTTGTATTGAGGGGGATACAGGAGATGAGGGTCATGTATTGGGGGGTTATGGAAGATGAGGGTCATGTATTGGGGGGTTATGGAAGATGAGGGTCATGTATTGGGGGGTTATGGAAGATGAGGGTCATGTATTGGGGGGTTATGGAAGATGAGGGTCATGTATTGGGGGGGTTATGGAAGATGAGGGTCATGTATTGGGGGGGGGGGGGTTATGGAAGATGAGGGTCATGTATTGGGGGGATAGGAGAAATGTGTGTCTTGTATTGAGGGGGATACAGGAGATGAGGGTCATGTATTGACGGGGGTTATGGAAGATGAGGGTCATGTATTGACGGGGGTTATGGAAGATGAGGGTCATGTATTGGGGGGGTTATGGAAGATGAGGGTCATGTATTGGGGGGGGTTATGGAAGATGAGGGTCATGTATTGACGGGGGTTATGGAAGATGAGGGTCATGTATTGGGGGGGTTATGGAAGATGAGTGTCCATGTATTGGGGGGTTATGGAAGATGAGGGTTATGTAAGATTAGGGTCATGTATTGGGGGATTATGGAAGATGAGGGTCATGTATTGGGGGATCTGAAAGATGAGGCTCACGTATTGGAGGGATATGAGATTAGGGTCATGTATTGGAGGATATGAGAGATGAAAGTACTGTATTGGGGATATGAGAGATGAGGCTCACGTATTGGGAGAGATGAGGCTCACGTATTGGGAGAGATGAGGCTCACGTATTGGGAGAGATGAGGCTCACGTATTGGGAGAAATATGAGAGTACTGTATTGGGGCTATCAGGGATGAGGCTCGTGTATCGGGAGAGATGAGAGATTAGGCTCGCGTATTGGAGGATAGGAGATTTGAGGCTAACGTATTGGGAGATATGAGAGAGGAGGCTCACGTATTATATAATCACACTCGTAGACTTGATGTCTTTTTTTTCAACCTCACCTACTATGTAACTATGTATTGGGAGATATGAGAGTCCTGTATTGGGGGATATCAGAGATGAGGCTCACGTATCAGGAGATATGAGGTTTACGTATTGGATATGAGAGATGAGGGTCATGTATTGGGGGATACAAGAAATGAGGCTCACGTATGGGGGGTATGAGGCTCACGCATTTTTGGGTTTTTGAGGCTCACGCATCGGGAGACATGAGGCTCGCGTATTAGGAAATATGAGAGATGAGGCTCACGTATCGGGGATATGAGAGATGAGGATCTTGTATTGGGGGTTATGGAAGATAAGAGTCGTGTATTGGGAGATATGAGATTTGAGGCTCACGTATTCTATAATCGCACACATAGGTTGGACTTGTGTCTTTTTTCAACCTCACCTACTATGTAACTATGTATTGTGGGGATATGAGAGATGAGGGTCACGTATTGTGGGATATGAGAGATGAGGGTCACGTATTGTGGGATATGAGAGATGAGGGTCACGTATTGTGGGATATGAGAGATGAGGGTCACGTATTGTGGGATATGAGAGATGAGGGTCACGTATTGTGGGATATGAGAGATGAGGGTCACGTATTGTGGGATATGAGAGATGAGGGTCACGTATTGTGGGATATGAGAGATGAGGGTCACGTATTGTGGGATATGAGAGATGAGGGTCACGTATTGTGGGATATGAGAGATGAGGGGTCACGTATTGTGGGATATGAGAGATGAGGGTCACGTATTGTGGGATATGAGAGATGAGGGTCACGTATTGTGGGATATGAGAGATGAGGGTCACGTTATTGTGGGATATGAGAGATGAGGGTCACGTATTGTGGGATATGAGAGATGAGGGTCACGTATTGTGGGATATGAGAGATGAGGGTCACGTATTGTGGGATATGAGAGGTGAGGGTCACGTATTGTGGGATATGAGAGGTGAGGGTCACGTATTGTGGGATATGAGAGATGAGGGTCACGTATTGTGGGATATGAGAGGTGAGGGTCACGTATTGTGGGATATGAGAGATGAGGGTCACGTATTGTGGGATATGAGAGATGAGGGTCACGTATTGTGGGATATGAGAGATGAGGGTCACGTATTGTGGGATATGAGAGATGAGGGTCACGTATTGTGGGATATGAGAGATGAGGGTCACGTATTGTGGGATATGAGAGATGAGGGTCACGTATTGTGGGATATGAGAGATGAGGGTCACGTATTGTGGGATATGAGAGATGAGGGTCACGTATTGTGGGATATGAGAGATGAGGGTCACGTATTGTGGGATATGAGAGATGAGGTCACGTATTGTGGGATATGAGAGATGAGGGTCACGTATTGTGGGATATGAGAGATGAGGCTCCACGTATTGTGGGATATGAGATGAGGCTCACGTATTGTGGGATATGAGAGATGAGGCTCACGTATTGTGGGATATGAGAGATGAGGCTCACGTATTGTGGGATTGAGAGATGAGGATCATGTATTGGGGGTTATGGAAGATGAGGATCATGTATTGGGGGTTATGGAAGATGAGGATCATGTATTGGGGGTTATGGAAGATGAGGATCATGTATTGGGGCATATGAGAGATGAGGATCATGTATTGGGGGTTATGGAAGATGAGGATTATGTATTGGGGGTTATGGAAGATGAGGATTATGTATTGGGGGTTATGGAAGATAATTGTTGTGTATTGGGGGATGTGAGAGAGGAGGCTCATGCATTGGGAGATATGAGGGATGAGGGTCACGTATTATATAATCACACACATAGGTTGGACTTGTGTCTTTTTTCAACCTTGCCTACTATGTAACTATGTATTGGGAGATGTGAGAGATGAAGGTCATGTATCAGGGGATATAAGAGATGAGGGTCATGTAGTTGGGGGGGGATAAGAGAGATCAACAAATCCCTGAGAGATGGAAGAAACTGTCAGATGATTGAACGCTCCAGCATCTAACAAAGATGAAACATATCGGGTTTAGGTGGACCGACCCTTCAAGACAAACCTGTCGTATTTGAACCGCCTCTAAAAATTCTAGTTGCTTGAATGTAATTGCTGATCATTAATATTTTGAGAATATAAAGAACAGCAGGTATGTAGACCGGGAGTTCTGACTTCACTTGCTGCATACTTGTTCTTGGTCAGTCTTGTTAACACATGAGTATTCTGCTCCCAGGCTGAGCTTTTCTGTACAGGAGATGCAAAGGGCTGTTGCCTGGTCATATTCTGGTACTTCAGTGCTTTAAAAAAAAAGTACATTTTATTGATGTAATGTTGAATACAGAGCTTGATTAGTGTTTATGGAGTTCAGCTTTACTGGGTAGCTTTTATTGCAATCACCTTTTCTTGGTATTGTTGCAGGAAAGATGGCCGCCTCCTGGGCTGTATGGAGACGCTGTACCTCTGGGGTTTGGTCCCGCTGGAGCTGCTATGTGAGGTCCTTTACCCTTTGAGCCCCTGGCAGCAGAGTCTCCCATTTGTTCCTCTGATGCTGACCTCCATATACTGTGCGCTGGGTGTTGGATACGCCTGGATCAGACTCTATGCTTCTGTCTTCACAGATCTTGCATCTGCTCACAAGAAACGTCAATGAAGACTTCTACCAATCGGGCAAAGTGACAGGTTCACTATAATACCCCCCAGTAACACAAACTCACCTTTCCTTCCCCCCCTCTGCTCTGTTCAGCTGTCAGGACAAGGAAAGACTGACCCGTGAAAGCTCCAAAAGGACTGAAGACTGTCTTTTGGGACAGCAGTGGGCCAATCACAGTGCACCAACACGGTCACATGCTCCTCCATACTCGGAGGTACTGGGTATACTCTTATCTCCTGGTGGCTGAACAGAGAATGGGGAGTGAGGGAAAGGTGAGCACTGCAGGGGAGGGAGGCATTCCAGCAAACCTTTTCTTTTGAATGGCCAAGCACAGGTGTGCTTTAAATACGACATAGGTAGACCAAAAAATAAGAATGACGTTGTAAAAAAAATATATATATTTTTATATGATGCGGAAAAAATACTTTTTTTTTTTTGTTAATAAAAATGTAATTTGCTGTAATTTGTCGTTCTCTGACAGTTTTTAGTGTTCATTTTGGCTGATTGGCTCATAGTCAAAGTCATGCCTTGTACAAAGCAATAATGACCATTTGCCAGAAAGCCCTAAAGTGTATCTAAACCATGAGTGCTCAACCTGTGGCCCTCCAGTTGTTGCGGAACTACAAGTCCTATCATGCCTCTGCCTGAGGGAGTCATGCTTGTAACTGTCAGCCTTGCGGAGCCTCATGGGACTTGTAGTTCTGCAACAGCTGGAGGGCCACAGGTTGAGCCCCCATGATCTAAACCAGTGGTCCCCAAACTGTGGCCCATAGTCCTGATGCGGCCCTTTGTTTGCTTTTATCCAGCCCTTGGGGTGCTATTTTATTCACTGACACCAATGAAGGGCAAAATTCCTCAGAATTACACCAACAATGGGGCCCAATGACACCAATGATGGAGCACAATTCCTCCCAATGCCGTTAACAATGGGGCTCAATGACACCGATAACAAAGCACTATTCCTCCTAGTGACACTAGCAATGGGGCCCAATGACGGAGCACAATTCCCCCCAATGATGTTAACAATGGGGCTCAATGACACCAATAACAAAACACCATTCCTCCTAGTGACACTAACAATGGGACCCAATGATGGAGCACAATTTCTCCCAATTACACTAACAATGGGGCCCAATGACGCCAATGATGGAGCACAATGCCTCCCAATGACATCAACGATGGGGCCCAATGACACCTACAAGGGAGCACAATTTCTCCCAATTACACTAACAATGGGGACCAATGACGGAGCACAATTCCTCCCAATGCCACTAACAGTGGGGCCCAATGAGGCTCAATGAAAGAGAGCACCATTCCTCCTAATGACACTAACAATGGGGCCCAATGATGGAGCATAATTCCTCCCAATGACACCAATGATGGAGCACCATTACTCTCAATTACACTAACAATGGGGCCCAATGATAGAGCACAATTTCTCCCAATGACACTGTAATGACAGGGGTTAACGTCGTTTAGGATATTCCATTCTCGAACACACGCCAGCTACCAGACACTCCAGCCAGCCGAATAAGACCCCATACAAATATTTCTCCCCGCACAAATGAGACAACGCTCTGTGTTGAAGTTCCAAAAACAGGGAATGAATCTTTATTACAAGCACATGGTAACACACTTCCCTTCAAAAACACTTCCCTCCCATCCTTGGGGAACAGGGCAGGTTAAACTGTTCAATGACAATGGTGATACAGGTCAGGTGTGTTCAAACTTCTTCAGTAAACAGTCTTAGCAGAAGGGGTTGCTGGAGTGATTCAGCCCCCCCCCCTTTCCTCACAGCAAGACCCTTAAACATCCCATAATAGGCAGCCAGACGGTCTCCAATCCACATCACCACAAACAACAATGAAAAGGTCTTTGGAAGCTAGTCTGGATTTAATCTACATTACACAGGCAGCCAGGTGGTTGGATTTGAACACATCAGCATCTCCTAATTAACCTGTTGAGTTCAGAATCAAACAACCAGTAAATAGTCTATTGCAGATATCCTGGGAAATACTGTGGAATAATATTGGATGGACATGGCTCAGGTTTGGAGGAGGAGAGAGGTGTGTCAGAATCACCAGTAGTAACATTTTGGAGGCGTGGTGGCGGAACAACCTCCAACACTACTGCACCTTGTCCTGCATCCTTTCCAGCTGCCAGCAGAGACACCCAATGCGCCGTGAAAGATGGGTTACGTCCCTGTCCATGCCTGCTGGACCATGAGTCAGCGGTAATATGCACCTGACCGCCCTGTCCAGCGAGGCCAAAACATTGCCTTCCACATGCCGGTAGAGAGCCGAAATCGCCTTCCGTGAGAAAAAGATGCGTTTGGGAACCTGCCACTGAGGAACCGCACATTCCACAAATTCACGGAAGAGGGCAGAGTCTACCAACTGAAAAGGCAGCAGTTGAAGTGCTAGCAATTTAGGCAAGCTAGCATTTAACCGCTGGGCATGTGGATGGCTGGGAGCGAACTTCTTTTGGCGGTGCAGCAGCTGGGGCAGAGAAATTTGCCTGGTACAATCGGACGTCGGTGTACCGATAGCAGATTGCCCGCAAGTACTTGGCTGTGACACACCTAATTCTACACCTTCATTCCTCTCAGTGCAGGTTTCAGAGAGGACTGAAGGTATAGTGGGGTTGGAAATCCCATCTGATGAGAAGCAAGGAGAGGTCCGCTTTGTTCTTTGGTGTGGGTCTTTTAGGTAGGCTTGCCAACGAACTGCATGGCATGTCTACCTATGTCTGGTCAAGCACGTGGTGCCCAAGCGGCTGATGTTTTGGCCACGCGAGATACGCTTTAGACATGTGTTGCAAATGGCAACGGTGCGATCTGCTGCACACGTCTGAAAAAAGGCCCACACCAAAGAACTTTTGGAATAACGCGCAAAGACAGCAGCGCCCTGCACATGCGGAGCTCTGCGGTGTGATGCAGTCGGTGTGCTGCCCTTAAGCTGGCCCCCGGAGGGCATCCTGCCTCATTGGAGATGTGCCTCCGACTCCTCCTCTCTCCTATCAGGCACCCACGTGGAGGCAGTGACCTCATCATCCCCTCCCTCCTCATCACTGGAGCAAATCTGGCAGTATGCTGCAGCTGGGGGAACATGACTGCCAGATAGCTGTCCTTGTTGGGCACCCCCTCTCTCTGGACTCACGTTACTAGCCCCTTTCTCTGGGCTCACGTTACTGCCTTCCTCTAGCTGGGTTCCATCATCAAAGCCTTCAAAACGCTGGGCATCCTTGTTAGATATTGAATTTATTACTATTTTAAGTGATAAAAGTTTCTGTACTCTTTATTGAAACATGTTAAATTTGAAGGTTGCTGAGGACAGACAAAAGGACATTTGCTGTGTATGTAATATCTATTCTAAGGAACTATGTCAGGATAATGGGTGGAGTTATGTTACTAAATATACACAAGTGGGTGTTACTTCCCTAGGACAGTTAATGATACCTTCCTTGGAGCGATGCTAAATGTAAATAATGCTGACATAACATTATTAAACAGTATATCTATCCAAGGGTTTTGAACATGAGGGAGGGAATGTCGGGCGATGGGGCCCTGGAGAACTGTCGGGAGAAGTGATCCTTCGCTATGGAAGGTCAAGGGACCCTGCTCGAAGATATACCATCCTACGATCTGTCACCTCATTCCCCCTTCTGAAGCTACAAACTTACCATGTGTTACCAGCTGTCATTATGTAAGCATTGTATTTTTCTTGTCTTTGGAAGAATAAAAGAACCTTTTTGAAGATAACCTGGCTCTATTGAATAATGGAACCAAACGCCTTGATGGAAGGGGACATTAATTGTTTTTACAAGTGTTCCTCACCCAACATTATGGCGAGCCTCCAGCTGTTCTTTTTCCTCACTACTTGACAACAGGAGGGACTCAGATGAAGAGATGAGACGAAAACATTGTCAAGTCTTGGGAAAAAAACAACCAAAGAACTTAGAACGAGAAAGGACGTTTGTGTTCCATCACACGTGGACAGAAGGTCCGAGAAACTGAGCCAGCTAAAGGCAAGAAGAATTGCAGCCGTGGAATAAAGCCAATTATTGATCTTGACTCCAAAACACAAACAACTGTGAGTTTTTTTCTGTCTGTTTTCTCACCCACAGATCGCTTGTAAACTTGCAAGCAGAAGAAAAGAAGAAAAAAAAAAACAAAGACTCAGCTTACAAGGTTGATTGACAAGGCCTTTTGGACCGAATGTTTCAAGATATTGTAGGAAATCCAGAGAGGACTTTCAGGTTGTGATGAAAAGCGTAAACGTTTACGTACGTGAAGATTTCTGCCGAGGGAGTTCAGTTCCTACAAAAGATGAGGAAAAGTCTCACAGAAGAAGTGTTGAAATGGGAACTAAGACTTCACGTTAAAAAAAGGCCACCATTGTAGATACAACAGGCAGATGTACTCTTTGGGTGAGCTAATATGAAAAGTCGGATTTTGATGTTTTGGACGGTCCAAGGATGAAGGCTAAACACTTACACATCTCATTCCTTCAGCAAACACAGAAGGAGAAAGACATATTTTCAATACACACACATCTTTACATTGTGTTTACTTAGGCCTATTTACAGCCTACAGAAACATTACATTTACACGAGTCAAGGAACAAGGCAAAAGCTACAAGAAAACTATTCTTCAAAGAAAAAGATGAGGACAATATTCCAAGAAAAAGCAACGAATAAAAGCAACGAACAAAGACAAAACAAATGAAAAGAAACAAACAACAGACAAAGCTAAAAGGACATTATTCATCTCTTGTTTTTTTAAGTGTACACAGGACAATCATTCTAAACAAGGGGTAAATATGTTTGTTTATTTAAGTGAGTGGATAACATGGGATGGTTAACATCTCAAAGCTCAGAAGTATGTCCCAGTACTATCGGGAATTAATACATTCCATATATATGGAATACAGTCATGTAGCAGTAGTAGAGTAATTAATTAATTAATACCAGAGTGTAAAGAGGTTCTTTAATAAGGAAACTAAGTTTAACGCTGCATGAAAATGTTTATGAATATTTAAGCCCTAAACAACAGAAAATGTGTTATTACAAAATGTGGTCATTCAAAGCACAAACAAGGGGCAGAACAAATTTTTAAGAAAAACTATTGATTAAGATAATGGAAAGCAACATGGTATTTAGTGTTTAACAAAAATACTACAGTTTTGGTTGCAGGAAATAATAAGTTAAGGATTGAGCAATTTTTACAAAATATTCCAAACTAGGATTTGGTTATTAAAAAGAAAAGAAGTAGATTGTTCTAATTTACTTAAGGCTACCCAGGAAAAATATTAAATATGAAAGTTTTGTTCAATCTAAAAAAACTATCAAAAATTGTAAAAAAAACTATTGTTAAAAGTTTTTGTAATTGAGTATTTCTGATAAAAGTAGAGACTTTAGTTGAGGGAGGAATTTTTCTCGGGGAAATGGCCAATCACAGTTCATGGGCAGGAACCAATTTGTGAGTTTCACGAGATTGTCCTCTAAACAATTTTTTGTCATTACTATAGTCAGGAGCATCATATAACCTAGTGTACATGATTTTTAGCAGATGTACAAACCAAATATGTTTAAAAAAAGGTTAAAAATGATAAAAACTATAAAATTAAATTGTTACTGGATTGTACTGTGAAGGGGAGATGCAATTCATGGTAGCCAAGACCGACATGTAACAGATCTTTCTCTGAAAAGTGTGACATGTAAAAGGAATGTACTGTCAGAGAAATGCAGATCGAGTTACAATGCATAGTTAGACATGCCATCGTCATGACAGTTTTTCACTTCTATGATCAATACACAGATTTGTGTTAAAACTTCCAGAAACTGGAAGAGGGTTCATAGATGAGAAAAATTTATTATTACTTACCAAAGTAATTGTTTTGAAAAAACATATGGGTTTTTGCACCATTTGTTTAAGGTGTTATTTCAAGACAAACAGGAGGTGTTAATACAGACAGCTCTGATTAACCGTTGTTTATGGACAACTGGGTGTTAAAATGTAAGGTCAGTTGAAGTAAGATATAAATACATTGAGATTAGAATAATGCAGTGTGATAAAACCACAGTTGTATAAGCAAATCATGCAATATTACTTTATCAATATTTAGTGAACATTTATTGGGAAGGAATCTCTTGTGCTTATGTACATGGATCCATATATTGGCACAATGGAACTTTCTGTATATTTGTCTGCACTGAAAGATGATTGAGTGTGCCATGTGTTTGTTTAGCAGTCAGAGTGACGGAGCACGTGTGGTTCATTCAATCATACTGTATGAGAAACATGATTGGTTCTAAAAAGAAAAATGTACTTCAACATGATCAAGTTTATTTCAGAAATATAATTTTTAGGAAAGCCCAGACTAAATTAACGTTCTTTTGCAAAATTAAAGCAGTTATAAGTGAAGTTTTAGTAAAAGAAAAATACAATAATCTGGTAAGATTATTACTTTTACAAAATTTAATTTAGTCACAGGATAAAGAGGGGGACGATGAAATTTTGTCTTAGTTAAAATCAGTACAGACTGATAATGGAGATAAAATTCATTGTAAAAATAATTGATTCCAACAATAATGGATAGAGTTATTTTTAAATGAAAATATTTATTTTTGCATATCCAGGTACCCGACTGACTGACTAATTGATTTTTGTTTAAGCTAATGAAAGAAATTCTGAACTACTCAATTTAGAGCACTTTGTCATCAAACTTCTGAATATTGTTTTATTTGTTTATAGAACAATTCAAAAGGAAAGAGTAACCTGATACTACAAAGTATTGAGAGATTTGTCAATCTATGAAGATTGATTATATTATTTTTTTACCTGCTAAAGGAGGATACAAGGATGTTTTTTCCTTTGGTTAATATTTCTTTTGATAAATTAATTAAATTAATTGAGGTAATTCTAGGAAAAAATAAATATTTTTAACATAAGCTAAGTTGTTGTGAACGTATGTCATATTCCATTGGGGTTGGATTTCAAACCATGGAATCAGATAATGATTTTTTATTTTATAGGACAGGTAGTAAAGGACAAGTATGCAATTTTAGTTATTTAATACGTTTTTATGTTTCTTATCATCTTTAATGCTCAGGTATTGTAGAACGTATGAATAGTATTACAAAGTCTAAATAGGGTAAGATGATTCAAGAAAAGGTAAAGATTAGGTGACTTATTTACCTGTTATATTTTTAGTTTAAAAACTTTAGTATTTTCTGAACATAAGGAGTTAATGACAGGATGAAGAATGTCTGTTCTTCTATGTCTTTTGAAATTAGCATACTAAGTTATTTGCAATCTGTTGTATAGGAAAAAAGTACAGGTATAGGAATTTCAGAAGTTTGTTCACAAAACATGGCTAGGCCTTTGCTAAATTTAAATAGAAATGATGTTTTGAAATAAGATTTCTACTTCTTATGAGTATGTTTCATAATTTATTCCAGTAGCTAAAGTTATGATTAAGAATTATAGATCTGAAGATACCAGGGATGCCAATAGAGTTGCAAACTGAGATATCAATTGGGAAGATTATTTTATTATTTTTAAGGTAATAGGGATTACAATTATTTTTGTATCAAAATAATTTGTAAAAATAAAAAAATAATGGGTAAAAATAAAAAATAATGCGTAAAAATAAGAATAAAATGGGTAAACACAGAAAGGATTATGAGTCTAAAATAGTTTATATTGATTAATGAAATTATTCTATTCTATGAATTTTTTACATGACCATGACACAAGCACAGCTAAATTTGTTATTATTTTCTTGTTTTTTCAAAATGATGTATTTAATATGTTCTCAAGGACTATCATTTTTGGATGAACTTCAATGATTCATTCATATGGTCTTGCAAAAAAAAAAAACGACATATTGATCGGTCGATCATTATGTGAGGGGGAGTTAGGATGTAATTTTAGTATAGGAATGTTTTGAAATACAGAAAAAATAGTTGACTATGTTGACATTGAAATCTGATACTTTCTCCTACACAATCTTTGTTAGTTTAGTAGATCATGAAAGATTGATATCACAGTAATAACTAATAGTAATGATACTACCTTAGTTTACATAATAGTTGATATTTTTTGGTTTTTAAATCTTTTATAGGAATACATATTAATACACACAGAATTATTTCACATACAATTATTATTTTTTGTATTCATTTTTATAGAACACATAACTTGGAAAAGTTGTATGGAATAGTTTGTTATTACAAGAATGTACAATAAAGTGTACATTTGAAGTATTAATATAGTTAGAGTACATACAGGCTTGTGTGGAAGAAAATAATCTTAATGTGTCTAAACAGAGTTACTGTTGAATTAAATAATATGAAACGTTGTAAAAAAGAAAATGGAAAAAGTTGCTTGTTGGTCATGGATAGATAAATAGAAAGATAAATAGAAAAATAAAGAGAAAGATAAATAGAATATATAAAAATATGACAATCAAATAATGGGAAAGTTATGTTTTTGTGTATCAACAGACGAGTAGATTACGTATTATGTTTATAATTGTTCAGTGTCAAGGATAATGTATAAAAACTTATATTGAAGAAATTATTTGGTTATTGAAATTTCAAAGACTGGAAGAAATTTTATTAATTAATTAATAATTTATATTACAAAACAATATAATTTAATATATCAAAGATATTAATTTCTCCTTTATGTTAAAATAGCTATGTGATATGGTTAAAGTTATAAGAAGAAAAATCTATGAAGGTAAAGGAAGAAAATTTTTAATATTACATAGTTTAGATGGAGAATAAATTAAAATTATTAAATAATATAATAATTTATAGTTTCTTGATGGAATGAAATGGTTAAATATTTCACAGGAATATCTCAGAGTTTTGGAAAAAGCTTATGTACAATATCTGAAACACTAAATTGTATGAATGTTTATTGTATTGTATGTATTGGAAAAAAGAGGATCAGAAACATTTATTATTTAAGATGAATGCACTTATTTTGTTTTTTAATAATAGTGCATTGAGGGGGAATTGTTAGATATTGAATTTATTACTATTTTAAGTGATAAAAGTTTCTGTACTCTTTATTGAAACATGTTAAATTTGAAGGTTGCTGAGGACAGACAAAAGGACATTTGCTGTGTATGTAATATCTATTCTAAGGAACTATGTCAGGATAATGGGTGGAGTTATGTTACTAAATATACACAAGTGGGTGTTACTTCCCTAGGACAGTTAATGATACCTTCCTTGGAGCGATGCTAAATGTAAATAATGCTGACATAACATTATTAAACAGTATATCTATCCAAGGGTTTTGAACATGAGGGAGGGAATGTCGGGCGATGGGGCCCTGGAGAACTGTCGGGAGAAGTGATCCTTCGCTATGGAAGGTCAAGGGACCCTGCTCGAAGATATACCATCCTACGATCTGTCACCTCATTCCCCCTTCTGAAGCTACAAACTTACCATGTGTTACCAGCTGTCATTATGTAAGCATTGTCTTTTTCTTGTCTTTGGAAGAATAAAAGAACCTTTTTGAAGATAACCTGGCTCTATTGAATAATGGAACCAAACGCCTTGATGGAAGGGGACATTAATTGTTTTTACAAGTGTTCCTCACCCACTGTGGTCAAACAGTTCGGGGGACTCCTCTGGAGGACATGGTGGGGCTAGGGAAGGAGTGACTGATAACAACAAGGCTTGGGGAATGCCCAGGGAAAAACCAAGCCTACTTACCGACCAGCTCGCTGACAACCAAATAACCTGTCTAACAGTATGCGTTAAAAACAGGGGTGACTGATGCCATTGAGCCGAGGGAAGAGGCCGCTTTGGCAGCTGCTTTGCCAAAGTACCCTGAGCATGGGTGAGAGAGGATGAGATGGATGAGGATGGCTTGGTCATCCACTCTACCAAGTCTTGGGCATGTTGCGGCTCAACATAGCCAGCTGCCGAAAAGGACAAGCGTGTCGCACGGCCATGTGCTGATGAGGATGCACCGTGTCCACGACCAGCACTGTTGCCTCTAGACACAGAGCCTGCTTGCCCTCTTTTATTGCCTCGTGACTGTCTGCCTCTCCTTGTTTGCCTTCCAGACATACTAATGGTCTGCAGTGAGATGTAGTTGCACAAAAGTGGGATTATATATATATATATATATATATATATATATATATATATATATATATATATATATATATATATAATGTAGCCAGTGGCGGCTGGTGCTCAAAATTTTTGGGGGGCACAAACAAACAAAAAAAAACATCAATTGCAGCCTCACTGTGTCCAAAAACAGCCACTGTGCCCATCAATTGTCTCCACTGTGCCCAGCAATTGTCGCCGATGTGCCAGCAATTGTCGCCACTCTGCCATGCCATCAATTGTCGCAACTCTGCCATGCCATCAATTGTCGCCACTGTGCCATGCCATCAAACGCAGCCACTGTGCCATGCCATCAAACACAGCCACTATGCAATCAATTGTCTCCACTGTGCCCATTAATTGCCGCCGATGTGCCATCAAACGCAGCCACTGTTCCCAGCAATTGTCGCCACTGTGCCATGCCATCAATTGTCGCAACT
Organism: Rana muscosa; assembly: GCA_029206835.1. Taxonomy (NCBI): domain Eukaryota; kingdom Metazoa; phylum Chordata; class Amphibia; order Anura; family Ranidae; genus Rana; species Rana muscosa. The sequence goes on from CM055117.1 coordinate 1,079,943,172, forward strand.
CTGCCATGCCATCAATTGTCGCCACTGTGCCCATCAATTGTCGCCACTGTGCCCATCAATTGTCGCCACTGTGCCCATCAATTGTCGCCACTGTGCCATGCCATCAAACGCAGCCACTGTGCCATGCCATCAAACACAGCCACTATGCAATCAATTGTCACCACTGTGCCCATTAATTGCCGCCAATTTGCCCCCTCAAAAACTGCCAGATTGCTTCCCCCAGCACTTACCTTTCCCGGGTCAGCCATCCTCCCTCAATGTCTTCTCCCAAGTCCCGCCCTCGATGTCGCTTCAGCCAATAAGGTTACTGGTAACCAGATCCGGTGAACCTGATTGGCTGAGATGCGTGTCAGTGTTCACCAAGGAACGCACCCCCCATGCGTCCTTGGTGAACTATTTGGAAGTCGATTACAGCCTATCAGAGCCGCTGGCTCTCATAGTAGGGTTGCCACCTTTTCCTCAAGCCAAACCCGGACACTTTAGCTGCGCATGGGAAATTTTTTGTGGCATACACTAAAGGATTTTAAAGACCTGGAGGAGAGCAATAATGTGTCACGGTTAGCGTGGATGGTAACTACTGGTACCATCCACTGCCCTACTGACACCGTCCACTGCAGAGGAGGGGGAGTTGACACAGAGGAGGGGGTGACAGAGGAGGAGGGGGTGACACAAAGGAGGGGGGTGAGGAGGGGGGTGACACAGGAGGAAGAGGGGTGACACAGAGGAGTGGAGGCTGACAGAGGAAGGGGGTGACACGGAGGTGGGGGTGACACGGAGGAGGAGGTGTCACAGAGGAGGGGAGGCTGACAGAGGGGGGGGGGGTGACACGGAGGAGTGACACGGAGGAGGAAGGGGTGACACGGAGGAGGGGGGGTGGTGACACAGGATGGGGGGGTGACACAGAGGAAGGGGGGTGACAGGAGGGGGTGACACGGAGGAGGAGGAGGAGGGGGTGACACGGAGGAGGGGGGAGTGGTGACACAGGATGGGGGGTGACACAGAGGAAGGGGGGTAAGCTGACAGAGCAGATGAGACCTCAGGAGAAACACATCATAAGGCAGGACTCCGGGAGCAAGCAGGCGCAATTATCGAATCCACAGTCCAGCCCCCCCTGCCTCCACACGTTACCAGCACCAGCTCCGCAGGGCCATTCACAGACCCCCATGTCTGCCGCTCGGCCCACCCCGCACACCCGTTTAGCCAATTACAGGGCACCCTTTGGCTCAGAGCGCACCGTGCCGAAGCTGTGTGACAATGATAGCGGGCAAGGGATCATGCGCGCCGCCTCTCTAGAAGTTGCGGCCGGGGACAGAGATCCGGCTGCAACAGGACATTGGAATGTGTGCCCGGGTTTCCAGCGGGTGGAAACCCGGGCACGTATGTCAAAACCTGTACTGTCCGGGTCAAAACCGGACAGATGGCAACCCTATCTGATAGACACTTCCAAAACACACCCACCACCGGCCACCGCTCTAATTCAGGGGGCTGGCCATCTGAATAGTGGGCGGCAGGGGCGACAATACATAGGTTCATGCAATGCATGAACCTATGTATTGTTTTTCAGTGGCGGTGCAGGAGCGAGGGGTCGGCCCTCTATGGACGCACCACCACTGTATGTAGCAATACCCTCTTCAGGGCCGCTGATTAGTTTTGGGTTTTGCACGTTACCTCTTCAGCTGCGTTGTCTGGGTAGGAAAGTCTGTAGTAATGCAATGTCCACACAGATGTAAAACCTCAAACAGTTAGGCTTTATTTTTCTTATGCAGTAAACTTTGAGAAGTAGAAGGTATAGAAGAGTAGGGGAAGGTTCAGGCACTCGCCACAAAAGTTGACAAAGGTAGAAGTTCAAAGTCACTCACCACTCTCAATGTTAGAATGAGTATTGGTCACCCGCATAGTCCCCTCTCACATGGCCTAGCAGCCGGGATGACACACAAATCAGCAAGAGGGCAGTCTCTGCCACAGACTGCCCAAGGTGAAGAAGTTCTCTGCCACAGACCTGTTCAAATGTACAAAGTCTCTGCCACAGACCTGTTTGAAGTTGAGTAATGGCTAGTCCAGGAATCCTCTGCCACAGGATTTTCAATGTCCCAAACTTCCAGCCGTACAGTCAAAAGAGCCTTTAAGCCAATCCGGCGAACTGCAGGGCTTGTAGTGTAATGGATCCCTCCTTAATGAAGTTGCCAGGCCTCACCCGAGACAGCAGTGTTGTGCCGGTCTCCTCCAGGGCAGGTCCTCCCCTGGTCTCCTTCATTAAGATGCTTTCTCCCCATTCAGATGGACAGCTTGGGATCCCTTCTCTGGATATAGGCCCCAGCCAGACTAGCTGGGCCTACTAAGTAGTCGATGCAGCCTCGGGCCAATGTGGCCCTGAGACCAGGACTACAGACACATACCTCGCGCCCGGTTGTGATCGACGGAAAGATGAATGCGGCCAAGTACAGGGATATCCTGAACAAAAACCTTCTCCAGAGTGCTCAGGACCTCAGACTGGGCCGAAGGTTTACCTTCCAATAAGACAATGACCCTAAGCACACAGCTAAAATAACGAGGGAGTGGCTTCACAACAACTCTGTGACTATTCTTGAATGGCCCAGCCAGAGCCCTGACTTAAACCCAATTGAGCATCTCTGGAGAGACCTAAAAATGGGCGTCCACCAACATTTACCATCCAACCTGACAGAACTGGAAAGGATCTGCAAGGAGGAATGGCAGAGGATCCCCAAATCCAGGTGTAAAAAACTTGTTGCATCTTTCCCAAAAAGACTCATGGCTGTATTAGATCAAAAGGGTGCAAATACTAAATACTGAGCAAAGGGTCTGAATACTTAGGACCATGTGATATTTCAGTTTTTCTTTTTTAATAAATCTGCAAAAATGTAAACAATTCTGTGTTTTTCTGTCAATATGGGGTGCTGTGTGTGCATTAATCAGGAAAAAAAATTAACTTAAATGATTTTAGCAAATGGCTGCAATGTAACAAAGAGTGAAAAATGTAATGGGGTCTGAATACTTTCCGTACCCACTGTATATATATCTCTGTCCTGATAATGCAGCTATCAGAATCAATTGCCTGTTGTGGTATTAGTATGAGAAAAGCAGCAATTGTCTTCAGTTAGTTTTAGGTGAACACTGTGCAGAGGACACAGTACACTAACTGAAAATACTTGCAGCTCTCTGCCTGTGGTTGTATTCAGGTTCCATTAAGTGAACGCTGTGCAAAGGACAGAAGTACACTACATGAAATTAATGCAGCTCCCTGCCTGTGGTTTTATTATGAGAACACCACTAATTGTATTCAGGTAAGCTTTAGGTGAACGCTATGCAAAGCACACAGTACACTAAGTGAAACACTGACTGCAGCTAGCACAATCACCTGCCTGCCTGTCACAGTATAGAGAATAACAGGAACGGATCTAGCTAAACTGAATACAGTGTATAAATATATATACAACACCTAGGATGCATATATATCCTCTACACACTGTAACTGCAGCTAACGGACTCGCCTGCCTGCTCTATCTAACTCAATATAAATGACACTGACTCTCTCTCTGTAAGCTCTCTCTTTAACCAACACACTACACAAGGCCGGCTGCCTTATATAGTGTGGGGCGTGTACCTACTCTTCTGAGCCATGATTGGCCAAAGCCACCCTGGCTTTGGCCAATTACGGCTCTCCGTTCTTACCGCGCGGTGATTGGCCAAAGCATGCGGGTCATAGTGCAAGCTTGGCCAATCACTAGCCAGCCACCTGCCACCTGAATTGCATGCTTTGGCCACTCCCAGCGCCCTCTGCTAAGAGAGCCATAATTAGCCAATCATGGCTCAGGGGGACTTAGTCCACGCCCCACAATATATAAGGCTGCCTACATGGCGGCACTGTATAGTGTTGTTGGTGTGGATGGAGAGAGAATGTGATTTAGATTGAGCAGGCAGGTTATTCAGTTAGCTGCAATGTATTTGATATATATATATATATATATATATATATATATATATATATATACACACAGTAAATCTAGTGTGTGTGTGTGTGTATATATATATATATATATATATATATATAATTATGTGACGGTATGCGAGGTGAGATACATGACAATCGCTACATTTCACCTCGCATTCGGTCCATTGTAAGGGACTGAATGGGAATCCGGTCTGGTATTTCCAGCCTCTGTGGCAGGCTGGGTTCCGGTCTTGATGTTCTGGTCCACCTGAGTCCATACTCAGGTGAAAGGTAAAAGACCAGGAAGAGAACACAGCAGGGCTCTGGCCTGAGACTCAGAGGGGAACCTGAGTCGGAGGATCTCTGTTTGTTGGATTGGAAAAGAAAGGTTTGCTTCACCTTGTGTTTTGTGGGTGACGGGGACCAGCCCCTCACAGTATAGAGAGCGGTTACTGTTTAGTTTAGCGCTGGACGGCAAGGATTTGATTTACTGTTTTGTTTATTTTGTATGACTATTGCAAACCACTTGTAAATAAAGCTGGCAATATGCCAGGTTTTAAAGAAACTGCCTGTACGCTGACCTTCATTCTGAGAAAAGGTGATCCCCACGAGCTAATCTCCCACACGTGGTGGATTCAGCGGGTACTTTTCTGAAGATGGAGGAAATGATAAAGGCCCTGCTACAGGCCAATGCAGCTTAGCGAGAAACCAACCGCCAAGTCGCAGAGGCCGCTGCATCACAACAGGCGGCCCAGCAGTATATGAACCGGCAGTTCGCAGAGGCTCTGGTGGAACTGAAAAAGGGGTCTGCACCTCCTGTGCCAGTGGAAGCAAAGATGATACGTGCATCCTACTACCTACAAAAAATGACATCTGCTGATGATGTTGAGTAGGGATGAGCTTCGAGTTCGAGTCGAACTCATGATCGACTCGAACATTGCCTGTTCGACCGTTCGGCGAACAGCGAACAATTTGGGGTGTTCGTGGCAAATTCGAAAAGTCTATGGGAGAAATCTAAAGTGCTAATTATAAAGGCTTATATGCAAGTTATTGTCATAAAAAGTGTTTGGGGACCGGGTCCTGCCCCACGGGACATGTATCAATGCAAAAAAAAGTTTTAAAAACGGCCGTTTTTTCGGGAGCAGTGATTTTAATAATGCTTAAAGTGAAACATTCCTTTAAATTTCGTACCTGGGGGGTGTGTATAATATGCATGTAAAGTCGCGCTTGTTTCCCGTGCTTAGAACTCTCCCTGCACAAAATGTCATTTTAGAAGGAAAAAAAGTAATTTAAAACTCACTCGCGGCTATTAATGAATTGTCTGCTCCCGGCAATACATAAAAAAGTAATTGATAAAAAAACAGAAAAACATTCCAGCGATGAAATCCAGTGTCCCGCGGCGATCCGATGTCCAGCGCTGTCCGTCATTGGCTGAGCCTGAGCGGACCTGATGGGGAACTTCCTCCGCAGTCTATTAAATGTATAGACCCGCCCCTTCTAAAGTTCCCCATCAGGTCCGCTCAGCCAAAGACTAGGTGTAAGGCTGAGGACCTGATGCGGAACGTGAGAAGGGCGGGTCTATTCATTACACAATGGAGGAAGGTCCCCATCAGGTCCGCTCAGGCCAATGACGTAGGTGGGGTCTGACATACGAGGGGGCGGATCTGATGGGGAACTTCCTCCACTGTGTAATAAATGAATAGACCCGCCCCTTCTCACATTCCGCATCTGGTCCTCTTAGCCTTACACCTAGTCATTGGCTGAGCGGACCTGATGGGGAACTTTAGAAGGGGCAGGTCTATACATTTAATAGACTGCGGAGGAAGTTCCCCATCAGGTCCGCTCAGGCTCAGCCAATGACGGACAGTGCTGGACATCGGATCGCCGCGGGACACTGGATTTCATCGCTGGAATGTTATTTTTTTTTTAATTTTTTTTAATAAAGGACTTTTCCAAGGTGTTGTGTGGTTTTTTTTACATTTTTTTTACACTTTCTTTGTGAAATGGTAGGGGTACAATGTACCCCTCACCAATTCACATAGGGGGGGCGGGATCTGGGGGTCCCCTTTGTTAAAAGGGTCTTCCAGATTCCGATAAGACCCCTGCCCGCAGACCCGCACAACCACCGGGCAAGGGTTGTGGGGATGAGGCCCTTGTCCCCATCAACATGTGGACATCCTCCCCATGTTGAGGGCATGTGGCCTGGTACGGTTCAGGAGGGGGGGGCGCTCTCTCGTCCCCCCCTCTTTTCCTGCGGCCTGCCAGGTTGTGTGCTCGGATAAGGGTCTGGTATGGATTTTTAGGGGGACTCCACGCCATTTTTTTTTTAAATTTGGGGTGGAGTTCTCCTTAAAATCCATGCCAGACCTGAAGGGCCTGGTATGGATATTTGGGGGGAAGCGCACGCATTTTTTTTTTAAATTTGCAGCGGGGTTCCCCTTAATATCTATACCAGACCTGAAGGGCCTGGTAATTGAATTTGGGGGGACCCCCACGATTTTTTTTTCTTTTATCAATGACTTTTCTATGTATTGCCGGGAGCTGACAATTCATTAATAGCCGCGAGTGAGTTTTAAATGACTTTTTTCCTTCAGAAATTACATTTTATGCAGGGACAGTTCTAAGCATGGGAAACAAGCACGACTTTACATGCATATTATACACACCCCCAGGTACGAAATTTAAAGGAAAATTTCACTTTAATTTTTTTATTTTAAGCATTATTAAAATCACTGCTCCCGTAAAAACGTAAATTTTTAAAACTTTTTTTTTGCATTGATACATGTCCCCTGGGGCAGGACCCCGGTCCCCAAACACTTTTTAGGACAATAACTTGCATATTAGCCTTTATAATTAGCACTTTAGATTTTGAAAGTTCGAGTCCATTGTATTTAATAGGGTTCTAAAGTTCACACGAACATTCTGTCTGTTCGCAGGTTCTGGTGCTAACCGAACAGGGGGGTGTTCGGCTCATCCCTGATGTTGAGGCATACCTTACGACTTTTGAGAGAGTTGCTGTCCGCGAAGGATGGCTAAAAGAGAAGTGGGCGGGTCTCTTGGCCCCATTTCTATCAGGAGAACCCCAAAAGGCCTATTTTGACCTAGAACCTGATAAGGCCCAGGACTATGAGACTCTAAAGACAAAGATACTCGCACGCTTGGGTGTCACCATGGCAATCCGGGCCCAGCGGGTGCATCAGTGGTCCTACTCCAGCAACAAGCCACCCCGTTCACAAATGCTTGACCTGGTCCACCTCACCAAGAAGTGGTTGCAGCCAGAGACCTTGACAGGCCCGCAGATCGTGGAGCGTGGGGTAATGGACCGGTATCTGCGTGCGCTCCCCTGCTGCTCTGAGGAAGTGGGTCGGACAGGGCGACCCCAAAACTGCAGCCCAACTGGTCAACCTAGTGGAGAGGTACAGTGCTACTGAGGACTTGGTGAATCCATCTACGCCCCACTTCGGTGTGTCTAGGGGTGCAAGATCTCCCGGTGGTTCTGGTAAGACTGTTCCGGGGTCCAAGAGCTTGGGGAGATTTGATAAGACTGTTGTTCTAACTGATGAGACTGTGGTTTCTAGACCTGGAGACTGGCCAAAGCAGCCAGGAAGGTCTTTGGGACCGTTGAGAGGACTGGGGGTTGAGCATATAAGATGTTTTCGTTGCCATGCATTAGGGCATATTGCTGCGAACTGTCCTATAAATGATGAACCTATGCAATGCGATTATGCTTATATGAAAAGATGCATTTCTTTGTTTGCACAGGTCGCATGTACTGCATCATGTCAGAGTCGCATTGAAAAACAGATGTGTGTTATTTCAGTGGATGGAAAGCCACTGACAGCCCTGCTAGACTCTGGTAGTGTGGTGACCCTAGTCAGGAGTGTTTGTGTGAACCCCACAAAACGACACCCCAGTACTATTGGGGTAATTTGCATCCATGGGGACACTCGAGACTACCAAACAGCGGTGGTTGAGGTTGATACCCCCTGTGGCAGTGTAACACATTCAGTGGGGGTGGTACCTTCACTGCTTCACGAAGCTTTAGTGGGAAGAGATTTTTCCAATTTCTGGAATTTATGGGAGAGCAAAGACAGGCTGGTAGATAGAGCTCCTCCTGCTGGGGAAGCACGGGAACTCTCACCAGACCCTTTTTGCCAAAGGGAAGGGGATGCTGTTGGTGGAATCGAGGAAGCCGGAGAACCTCTTTTCCCTGTCATGGCTGGGGAGCCGGAGGACCTGGAAGCTAGCTCCCAGCCTGAGGGTAACGAACAGGAGAACCCCTCTGACCCTGACATTGAGAGTAGCCAAAATTTGTTACCCGATTTAGAGGTCAGGAGAAAGGATTTCTGTACCGAGCAGCTGCGAGAAGCCACCCTCATGAGAGCCATGGAAAACGTTAAGATGTTGGATGGGGAACCAGTGAATCCTAATTGGGTGGTGTCTTTCCCCTACATGGCAATTAAAAACTATTTTTCTCTAGTCATCTTCCAGGACGGCACACCTGAGATGATGGGTTCCACCTGACAGGAAACACAATCAACAGAGTTTAAAAGGCCCCACCCTTCCCTCTGTCCCTCAGTTATTGATTGTGTTTCCCACAGGATGGCAGCGAAACAATTTTTTTATTTTTATTTTCTATGACCAAGGTCTGGGACTCCCCCCTAGGAGTTCAGACCAGAGCGGCCAGTGGTGGCTGCAGGCTCTGACAGGACTTTGTCATGTCCTGGGGGGGTTCCCCTTTGCTAGATACTCAGGGGGAAGTGCAGCCGAGGAATGGATCAGAATCCCCCTGAGATACTGGGGGCACTGGACACGGTGAGGGTGTCCATTTCCCCAGGGACCTTACAACCCACTCTCTCCTCCTACCTGACAGTGGTGGATGGTACGAAGGAGCCGCTTGCATACCCCCCCCCATCGCGGGGGGGGGGGAGGATGTATCCACAGGCGCGCTGTTTCCTTATCAGGATGGCCGGCGGAGCTGAGGGATCTCCTTCTAATTGCCGCTCTGAGCTGTCGGCGGCGTCCGGAGGCCAGTGCGCATGTCCGGAGGTGGGCGGCACGCTCGAGTGAGGTCACTTCCGACGCGCCCGGCTACAACAAAATGGCGGCGATCGGCGCGGCAAATTCAAACAAGCAGCGGTAACGGAGCGGGGGTCCACGGTCCTGTGTCCCATCCATCCATCCAAAGCGATCCTACCCGGCGGGTAGGTGGCCTAATCGGAATGGAGAAGGAGGACGGACTGATTCCAGCAGCGCTAGAGGTCACCACAGGGGGTGAGTGAACCGGCTGGTGGGGGAGAGTTGTTTTGGGGTGGCCCTATTTCCCTCTCCCCTACAAGATACCCTTTGGGTAATGGCTTACACAGGGTTTATTCTTTTCTGTTTCAGTGACTGAATGCCCTGCCCAGGGGATGACCAGTAGGTCTAAGTCCAAAGCCACTAGTAAATCTAGGCGTTGTGGGAATTGTAGTGAGAAACTCCCACAGGGTCACACAAAACCCTTTTGCTTCAAATGCATCTACAAACTAGCTGGGAAGGAGACAGCACAGGCTGTGAAGGAGTGCAGAGCATTACAGGCTGAAATGTTAGCCACCCTTCAGTCTTTCAAAGCTACGGTAGAGAAGCGAGAAGTAGCCCCTTTAGGTAGGGAAAGCTCCCCCTCTCTGATGGGAACTCTGGCAAGTGTTACAGAAGAATCCAAGGGACTGTCTCTCGGTTACTCTGATGAAGAGGTAGAGGCCTCGGACCAGAGCTCTAGAGAGGAAGGAGAGGATTCTGACCAGGATAGTCTATGTGAAACTAAACCTGGGGACATCTCTTTGCAGCTGAAGATATGGAGGGCCTCCTCAAGGCTATCTATGCCTCCGAGGACATTCAGTTACCATCCACTCAAGTCTCTGCACAGGACAGAGTGTACAGGGGACTTGGCAAAACTCAGGCCAAATCCTTCCCGGTACACCAATCCCTTAAAGAGATAATTGTAAGAGAATGGAAAGATCCTGAGCGCAAATTTTTAAGGCTTAAAACCTGGAAATGTAGGTGTCCCTTTTAAGGCTGAGGAAGAAGAGAAATTCTTCAAGGTTCCGCGTCTGGATGCTACGTTGGCTCAAGTATCCATATGTTCGGATTTGTCCTTTGAAGATTCCGGAAATATTCGGGATCCGATGGACAAGAAATCGGAAACCTTGCTCCGCAGAGCCTGGGATGCCAACGCTGCAGCTATGGGTCCAGCATTGGCCTCCGCCTGTGTCGCCAGAAGTGCGGACGCATGGGTTTGCAGGTTAATTGATCACGTAGCTCATGAGAGTAAATCTAAAGAGGTGTTAGATTCTCTGGAGGTAGTGGGCAAGGCAGTAGCCTATTTAGCAGACGCCGCGGTAGAGACGGTTAGAACTACTGCCAAGTCGGCAGCACTTCTAAATTCTGCTAGAAGAGCCCTTTGGGTAAACACGTGAGATGGAGATGTTACATCCAAGTCTTGTCTTTGTGGTATACCCTTTGAGGGATCTCTGCTCTTTGGTTCAGACCTAGAACAGGTACTGTCCCATTCGACAGAAAAAAGCAAAAAATTCCCTGCAAAACCCAAAAAGGATAAAGGGAAGAGATTTTTTCAAGGCCCCCCTAAAGACAGTTTTAAGGGGAAAAAGGAACCTAGGAAGAAGTGGGGATTTGGTAGGGGCAAGGAAAAGGGTGGAATCCTTTTTTCCAGACCCGGTACTCCCAACAAGGAGTCCAAATGATGCCAACAAAAAAGTTGGTGGAAGGCTCTCATGGTTCCTCCCTCAATGGGAAAACATCACGCAGAGTCCTTACATCCTAAACCTGATAAGGGAGGGTTACAAATTAGAATGTCTGTCCCTCCCTCCTTCAAACTTTATCCTTACTCATCTCCCCAAAGACCCATCGAAAGCGAGGGGCCTTTTGGGGAGTGTCCGAGAACTAGCAGAACAGGAGGTCATTATCCCTGTTCCCATGTATCAGTTCGGCCAGGGATTTTATTCCCACATATTTGTGGTACCAAAACCATCCGGAAAATTCCGGCTGATCATAAACCTACGGAAGCTAAATCAGTACTTGGTGTACAAAAAGTTCCGGATGGAGAGTATCTATACGGTCAGAAGACACCTTCAAGAAGGAGTCTTCATGATAACGTTGGATTTAAAGGACGCTTATTTGCATGTCCCCATTGCCCCGAAACATCAGAAGTTCCTGAGGTTTGCAGTGCAGACAAACAGGGCGTCCAACACTGGCAGTTCAAGGCACTCCCCTTCGGCCTAGCGGCCAGTCCAAGAATCTTCACCAAAGTTCTGGCCGAGGTGGTGTCTTTTCTACACCTCCAGGGGATAGCCTTGATCCCATACTTGGACGACATGTTAATCTTCAGTCCGGCCCTGGAACAACTCCAGTCAGACCGAGAAAAGGTGCTGTCCACCCTAGAATCCTTAGGGTGGCTGATCAGCCGAGAGAAGTCCTCCCTGGACCCCTCACAATCCAAGGTGTTTCTAGGGTACAGGGTAGACTCAGTCAGCCAAAGGATCTTTCTTCCACAGGAGAAGATCATAAAGGTGCAGAGAGCAGTGTCTACTCTCCAGGGTGCAGGGGAGGCCTCTCTAAGGACCGTGATGAAAGTTTTTTAGGGCTTATGTCATTCTGCATTCCAGCGGTCCAATGGGCACAGTTCCATTCTCGGGGGCTCCAGGGGTTCCTTCTCTCCTCCTGGGACGGAAGAAGAGAATCCCTGGACTTAACAGTTCCCCTCTCGGAGGAAACAAAAAACTTCCTAGAATGGTGGCTGAACTCGGACAACCTGTCGGGAGGTCGGTCCTGGACCCAACAAAATCTGCTGATTCTGACCATGGACGCAAGTGTCTGGGGCTGGGGAGCTCACATGGGGTATCTCTTCACCCAGGGCCCTTGGGACCGGGAGCAGAGCAAAGCTTCCTCCAATTTCAGGGAGTTGTTAGCGGTCGGAAAAGCGTTAAACTTTTTCCGAAATCGGGTCCAGGGAAGAGAAGTACAGATCTTCTCGGACAATGTAGTGGCCGTGTCCTACCTAAACCATCAAGGGGGAACAAGGTCCAGCAAGCTGATGAAACTAACCCAGAAAATCCTGGGGGAAGCAGAGAAATATATTCTATCAGTTTCGGCAGTCCATGTAAAAGGGTCCCTCAACATACAGGCAGACTATCTCAGCAGACAACCTATTCATCAAGGAGAGTGGGAGCTAAACAACAAAGTTTGTTCTCTGGTAAGCCGACACTTTGGCAAACCAGAGATAGACTTGTTTGCCTGCAGGAAGAACAGGAAAGTTCACAAGTAATTCTCTCTCACCAGGGAGCAGGGCTCCCGAGGAACAGATGCCTTAGCCCAAAGCTGGAAGTTCACTCTGGCGTACGCGTTCCCTCCCCTGATGCTCATTCCCCGGGTATTGTAGAAGCTATCCCAGACATATAGACTGAACTTCCCCCCACTACTATCTAGGGTGCGAGTTATGCTAGAGGGATGGCAGAGGGGGTTTCATTCCTGGTTTGGGAGGTGTAACATTATTAAAATGAATATCTTACCAAAGTTTTTATACCTCTTCCAAACATTGCCAATTAACATACCCAGAGAATTTTTCAAACAAGTACACTCTCTCATTATTAGGTTCATTTGGGCAAATAAACACCCAAGAATCAAGAGATCAGTGATGTCCCTATCTAAACGATATGGAGGATTGGGGGTCCCAGATGTATATAAATACTACCAAGCTGCCCTGCTGAGCCGCTTGGTTGATTGGAGCAGACATAAGGAGTGGAAAATTTGGCCTGGTTTAGAACAGGCTCAGAGCAATGTGCTTCTACAACGAGCTGCTTGGTGTTTTAGGGATCTAAAGAACAGCATAAAGACACACCCTTTGATAGGCCCCACCCTCCGAATAGGATATGGGTTTTTCTCTAAAGGTAATTTATCAACAATAGACTCGCCCCTTTTCCCCATCTTAGGAAACCTGCAGTTTAGCCCAGGACTAAGAGATCGACCGTTTGGAAAACTGATAGACCAGGGGTTCTTTCAAGCCGCTCATTTTATGAGATCAGGAATCTGGCCTACAATACAGGAAATTATAGCAGGTGTTACACCTTATCGACTGGATTTCTGGAGGGCAGTGCAGTTGAGACATTTCCTAGAGAGCTTGACCCCACTAAGTAGCTATGAGAGGAAGTTAACAAGGTTTGAGGAATACTGTACGGGGAGCGGGATGATGAACCAAACTCTAGCCAAAGTGATAACATTAGTGGTGGCACCGGCCGAGGATTTCCGGTTGCCATTTTTTAAGAGATGGGAGGCAGAGATAGAACAGGTATTCACGGAGGAACAACAGAACAAGATACTACAAAACACGTTTGAATCTGCAACTTGCATAAGAATGCAAGAGACGAATTTTAAGATCCTTGCACAATGCTACCGTACCCCGGCTATGATACATAAATGTTACCCTGGTATACCAGATAACTGTTGGCGATGTGGGGGGGAGAGGAGGGACGATGGGTCATATTTTCTGGTCTTGCCTTAGAATAAAAAGTTTTTGGAAAGAGGTTCGGAGGATTGCACAAAAATTCAGCGTCAGGGAGATTCCGGAGGACCCGACCTTTTTCTTATTGCAAAATACCGAAATGTCGGTTAAACAATATAAGAAATCGGTTCTGTGCCACCTCCTGAACGCAGCAAGAGCATGCATCCCAGGTAAATGGAAACAGACACAACCACCTTCGGTCGGAATGTGGCTCAAACGAGTAGAACAAATTAATATTATGGAAGACTTGATGTGGACATACCGGCAAAAAAGGTGGATTTATTTAGAAACATGGTCCATGTGGAATCATTTTAAATATACAGAAGAGGGCAGATCCCTTATAGATGTGAACTGAGTAAATGCTATTCAGGAAGGGAAGGGGACAAGACGTGGGGGGAGGGGGGGGGTTTGTTCGGGCATCTCTTTCTGGGAAGCCTCCCTCTGGACGCCATGAGGAAGGCGGCAGGGGGAATAATGATGGTAAAGATATAACACAGAGAATAGAATATTATGGTTTGCAATCAATATCTAGAGACGGGTGATATGTTAGGTTATGTATGATATGTTATGTATGATATTTACGGAATATATGTCTCTGTGTTTTGCTTCAGAATAAAATAAAAAGGATGAAATTTGAAAAAAAAAAAAAGAAGCTATCCCGTTCAAACTGGTGCCTTTTCTTTCTCGTACATCACGGGACACAGAGCGGCATAGTCATTACTATGTGGGTTATATAGATTACCTTCAGGTGCTGGCACTGGCAACTTCCAAACCGGAAGTACCCTCCCCTATATAAGCCCCTCCCATCCGGGAGCACCTCAGTTTTTTGCCAGTGTCTAAGGTGTTGGCCAAAGGTTAACATGTGTTTTTCATCTGGGCTTGTGTACAGGTTCTTTTGGGCCTCAGCAAGCTATTCCGGATCCGACCAAAAAAGCTTCATAGCTAAACGGTCGGTACCCGGGCCTTGCAGAGAAGAGCAAGGTTTTGCCTGTAATGCCTCTCTTAGGAGGGCTGGACCCTGGGATCCAGAGCTCTGGTCATACCCACGACCAAGATGTTTTCTGTGCAGGGTGCTATACAGGTCCAGGGGAGTGGAATCCTTGGGAACCCGGTCCCTGAAGGTTTAAGTACAATGCCTGCCGTGAGAGGTGAAGTTTGGGCTTCTGTGGACCAAACAGAGTCCTGCGGCGGGGAAAAGGTAAGTGGGGGCCCCTCAGGAACTTGGTTCTATTGGGGGGACCCCCAAGCCTAATATGTCTTTCTGCCTGTTACCTAACGGTATTCCCGCTAAATATCTGTGCATGCCTGTAACTACTAGAAAATTTAATAATTTTAATAGTGGTCAAGAAAAAAAATGGCCAAACCGCGGTACCTGTGTTAATCCACTAGAGGCCGCTGTGGAATGTCGTTTTCTTGTCATGTGGACTTTTTTCCTTCTGAGGTCAAGTCCAGGCAGATGGTGAGTTCTCTTGTGGGAAACTGCTTCCTCTGCCATGTTGCAATGCTCGTCCATCCCCCGGCCCTGCGGCAAACAGGGCCCTGGCTCCTGTCCCTAGTTCCTTTTCAAAAGAAGCGCCGAAGGCGCACGTGCCCGCGCGCGTGCTCGTGCACGCGCCTCTATATATAGAGGTGAGCTGGAAAGGGGGCGGAGCTTGGCGGATGACGCTCTGTGCGCGCCACAGCGCTTCTGCGCATGTGCGGGCGTCCCAACAGGTTAAAAGGCACAATTAGGTGTTTTTAGCTGGCTATGGAGTGCAGAGACAGAGCTGGCAACATTTAAAGAAGGCATACAGCAGGCGGTTGATGCAGGCATCCCCATAGAAAGGCACATTAGTAGACACCAACTGTTTATATAGCAGCAATTGTGCTAGACTATTGTCAGTAAGTGGTGTATTACGGCTGGAATACCTCAGCTTTGGGCTTAGGAATATACCGTCCAAAGTCTCCGGGACTAAGACTCCCAGGAAGCAAAGGGGGTCTCCATCGGGCTCTGAGGATCTTGGGCATGCTTTTGCTGCACCAATCTCCCCTGAAAAATCAGAGGTTAGTGCCCGTAAAGAACCCTCAGGAGTACCTGGTACTGTGGCTGTCCTCAGTTCACCTGCTCCTGTGTATGTAACAGAGGAGGTTTTTTCCTCAGCTCTGGGAGGACTGGAAGAGAGATTAACAACATTGATCGCTGCTTCCCTGTCAGAGGGAAAGCGCGCCCGATCTCCGTCTCCTCCCTCAGAGTGCCTGTTAGCGGAGCAACAGTCCCATGCAGGGATCGACCTACCTGAAGGGGATCAGGATGAGGTTGATTCTGTTGTAGAGGAATCAACAGTGGAAGAGCCATTTTCAGCATCACATGCTGAAAGATTATGGGTTCAGTCCCTGACTGATATGGTCCGATCAGCATTTCAAATGCCCCTTGCGGAGCCATCAACCACTTCTGTCTCCTCGTTGGGGTCGCTAAAAGCTCCCCAGACTGTTTGTTCCTTTCCAATCCATCCTTTACTGGAAGGACTCATATACCAGGATTGGGAACATCCTGATAAAATATTTACTCCCCCCAAGAGATTTCCGGTGGTCTATCCCATGGAGGATAAGTTCATCAGAAAATGGAGGGTGCCTATAGTGGACGCAGCCATCTCTTGTGTGAATAAATCACTGACATGTCCAGTAGATAATGTTCAAATGTTCAAGGACCCAATAGATAAAAAATTGGAGTCCTTATTAAAATCTGCTTTTTCTACAGCAAGCTTGGTGACACAACCAGCAGTAGCAGCTATTGGGGTCTGCCAAGCAGTGAAGGATCAGTTAAAACAGGTCTTAAGGGACTTGCCAGATTAGCAGGCCCTTGCCCTAGCTGATCTACCTAGAGCCTTATGCTTTGCGGTTGACGCCATCAAGGATTCAATCCATCAGGCCTCCCGCCTTACGCTGTCTGTAGTACATATGCGTAGGCTTCTATGGCTCAAGAACTGGTCTGCTGAAGCTCCCTGTAAAAAAATGCTGGTTAGCTTCCCATTTCATGGTGAACGCTTATTCGGGGAAGACCTGGACAAATATATCCAGAAAATTTCCAGCGGTAAAAGTACACTCTTGCCGGTTAAAAACAGAGTTAGAGGTCCCTCTTTTAAGAGGCCTGCCTCTCCAGTCCCTGGGACATCGGCTGTGAAGCAGTTCCGACGGCCTCCTCGGTCAAATCCCGGGGGTAAAAATCAGGGACAATCGCAGGGTAACAAGAAACCCTGGGTCAGGAGAGGTACAAAACCTCCCCCCAAGTCTAATTCATGAAGGGTTGCCCCCACTCAATCGGGTGGGGGGAAGACTTCAGTTGTTCGCAGAGACCTGGCGGGACACGATCAGAGACAGATGGGTGCTCTCCGCAGTAAGTCTGGGATACAAATTGGAGTTAAAAGACTCTCCTCCTTCCCATTTTATGTGGTCAAACGTGCCAAGGGATCCCCGGAAGAGAGGATCCCTCCTGTTGGCACTAGAACAACTATTGCTCCAAGGAGTAATTATGGAGGTTCCCCTGGAAGAATGCGGGTTCGGGTTTTACTCAAACCTCTTTACAGTCCCAAAGCCAAACGGGGCCATGAGGCCCATATTAAATCTAAAAGGGCTAAACAAATTCCTACATATCAGGACTTTCCGGATGGAGTCGATCCGATCGGTGGCCACTGCCCTACAAGGGGAGGAATGGTTAGCCTCGATCGACATCAAAGATGCTTATTTGCACATTCCCATCTTTCCAGTCCACCAAAAATTTATACGCTTTGCAGTAGAAGGGCGCCATTTTCAGTTCAGAGCCTTACCTTTCGGTTGGCCACAGCACCACGAGTGTTCACAAAAATTCTGGCCCCGCTATTGGCCAATCTAAGAACACGAGGTGTAACGATAATGGCATATCTAGACGACTTGTTGCTGATGGACCACTCAGTGGAAAAACTAGAAGTGGTTGTTCACGAGACAATCAAGTATCTGGAATCTCACGGTTGGATTATCAACCGAGACAAGTCAGCCCTAAAACCAGTCAAAAGTCTGGAATACTTGGGGCTAAGGCTGGATTCAGACCAGAGAAAAATTTTCTTGCCTCAAGAAAAGGGGTCGTCTTTGAAAGATTTGATCCACCTAGTGGGTACAAAAAGACAGCCGTCCATACGCCTGTGCATGAGGATGCTGGGAAAAATGGTGGCATCATTCAAAGCAGTACCCTACGGTCAATTCCATTCAAGGAATTTGCAAAGGGCCATACTGTCAGCCTGGAACAAAAAAGTTCAGGCCCTAGACTTACCAATGTCCTTGTCCCTTTCCGTTCGCAAGAGCCTCCGTTGGTGGTTGGTTCCCCAGAATCTGGAAAAAGGGAAGTCCTTCAGTCCGATTTCTTGGAAGGTGGTCACTACAGATGCCAGCCTTATAGGCTGGGGGGGCAGTACTGGAGCAATGGTCTCTCCAGGGCAGATGGTCGGATGCAGAAAAGGCCCTGCCCATCAATCTCTTAGAGATACGAGCAGCCCGGTATGCCCTAGTAGCATGGACATCCAAACTCCAAGGGTCCCCTGTCAGAATTCAATCAGACAATGTCACGGCAGTGGCATATATCAATCATCAGGGGGGCACCAGGAGTCGTGCAGCCCAGAGGGAAGTAAATTGCATCCTGAAATGGGCAGAAAGATATGTCCCAGCCATATCCGCGGTATTCATTCCAGGAGTGGAGAATTGGAAGGCGGACTTTCTAAGTCGCCAACAATTATGCCTAGGGGAATGATCCCTTCACCCCGAGGTTTTCCGGGCAATATGTCAGCGGTGGGGAGCACCGGATGTAGATCTGCTAGCATCCAGATTCAACGCAAAGGTGGACAGATTTGTCTCTCGGACAAGGGATCCCCTAGCTTGCGGCTCGGATGCTCTAGTGTTCCCTTGGGATCAGTTCAAGCTGATATATGCATTTCCACCGCCACAATTGTTACCTCGATTACTCCGCAAAATCAGGGTAGAAAAGAAACCAGTGATTCTGGTGGCTCCAGTGTGGCCCCGAAGAGCATGGTACGCGAAGATTGTAAAAATGTCTGTGGGCAGTCCTTGGACCCTTCCACATCGTCCGGACCTGCTTTCGCAAGGACCGATATACCATCCTTCCTTACTAGCCCTAGGTTTGACGGCCTGGGTATTGAAGCCCACATTCTAAAAAAGAGAGGTCTCTCTAATCCTGTGGTATCTACCATGATCAATGCCAGGAAGCCGGTATCCAGGCAGATTTACTATAGAATCTGGAAGGCGTACATCGCGTGGTGTGAGGCCAAGAAATGGCATCCACGTAAATACGTAATAGGTAGGATTTTGGATATCCTACAGTGGGCTGTAGATAGGAAGCTTGCCTTGAGTACTATCAAGGGTCAGATTTCGGCCTTGTCAATATTTTTTCGAAGGCCATTGGCTTCGCATTCACTAGTCAAAGCTTTTATACAAGGAGTGATGCGTATTAGCCCTCCGGTTAATATTCCCATATGTCCATGGGACTTAAACCTGGTTCTATCGGTCCTACAGAAACAACCATTTGAACCATTACAGCACATTTCCTTGGTTCTTCTCACCAGGAAATTGATTTTCTAGTAGCCATTTGTTCGGCTAAAAGAGTGTCGGAATTGGCCGCTATGTCCTGTAAGGAGCCATATCTGGTTATCCATAAGGACAGAGTAGTGTTACGTCCTCATCCAGCTTTTCTTCCTAAAGTGGTATCGAGATTTCATTTGAACCAAGATGTGGTTCTTCCTTCTTTTTTCCCCCAAACCTAGTTCGGTAGAGGAAAAGTTATTACATTCTTTGGATGTAGTAAGAGCAGTTAAAGCTTATCTAAAAGCCACTGCTCAGATTCGCAGAACGGATACTTTGTTTATTCTGCCGGAAGGCCCCAGAAAGGGTCAGGCAGCGTCAAAATCTACTTTAGCCAAGTGGATTCGACAGGTCATAATGCAAGCCTATGGCTTGAGAAGGAGACCGCCTCCGTTCAAAGTTAGGGCGCACTCCACGAGAGCAGTTGGAACTTCATGGGCAGTGCATCACCAGGCCTCCCTGGCTCAAATCTGTAAGGCCGCAACATGGTCTTCAGTACACACGTTTACTAGGTTCTACCAGGTGGACGTTAGAAGTCAGGAGGATGTCGCCTTTGGGCGCAGTGTGTTGCAGGCCGCAAAAGATCCTCATGTCTGATGGCGCCCAGCTTATGTATGGTGTATCCCCCCCTCATTGGGCATTGCTTTGGGACGTCCCACATAGTAATGACTATGCCGCTCTGTGTCCCGTGATGTATGAGAAAGAAAATAGGATTTTTATAACAGCTTACCTGTAAAATCCTTTTCTTGGAGTACATCACAGGACACAGAGCTCCCACCCCTCTTTTGGGGACACTTATTGCTTTGCTACAAAACTGAGGTGCTCCCGGATGGGAGGGACTTATATAGGGGAGGGTACTTCCGGTTTGGAAGTTGCCAGTGCCAGCACCTGAAGGTAATCTATATAACCCACATAGTAATGACTATGCCGCTCTGTGTCCCGTGATGTACTCCAAGAAAAGGATTTTACAGGTAAGCTGTTATAAAAATCCTATTATTGTGATCACGCCCTGGTGACCAAAGTGGGCATTGTTCCCCACCCTGAGGAGGTGGTTGATTGCCCCTCCACTGCATCTCCCGTTCAGACGCGATCTCCTCTCCCAGGGACCAGTGTTACATCCCGATCCAGGGTTTCTTTCCCTGACGGCATGGTGTTTGAGAAAGAGATCCTCAGGTGCAGGGGATGTTCGGAAAAAGTGATTGACACACTTTTGCTGAGTAGGAAGCCAATCACTAGGTAAATTTATACGAAAGTTTGGAAAGTCTTCTCTCGCTGCGCTCAGTCTAGAGAAGGTTCTCTCCAAATGATCCTGACGGTCCTGGATTTCCTCCAAGAGGGGCCTGACCAGGGCCTAGCAGTCAAGACCCTCAGGGTCCAGGTCGCAGCCTTATCAGTGTTTTTGGACCAAAGACTGGCCCTAAACCCACTGTTAAAGAGATTTTTGACAGCCAGGTAAAGGGTAACCCCGGTGAGAACAAATAGGTTTCCACCTTGGGATTTATCCCTGGTATTTGATGCTCTAACCAAAGAGCCCTTTGAGCTATTGGCTCAGGTTTCTGTTAAGTTTTTGTCACTTAAAATGGCCTTCCTCCTGGCGATCACCACAGCCAGAAGGGTTGGCGACCTACAAGCTCTGACAATAAAAGAGCCATTTTTGTTGCTCCTAGTAATCCTCAGACAGGATCCTTTATATTTACCTTAAGTGACCTCAGATTTCCATAGGTCACAGGTAATTATTCTCCCCTCCTTTTGTCAGAATCCCAAAAATGACAAAGAGGAAAAGTTTCATTTATTAGACGTTAGAAGATGTCTTCTAGTCTATTTAGATAGAGTGAGTGAGTTCAGGAGATCAAATCATTTACTAATTAGTTTCTCCGGTCAAAAGAATGGGCTTCAGGCCTCTAAACCTACGATAGCCAGGTGGATTAAACAGACTATCGCAGTAGCCTATGAACAGTCAGAAAAACCTGTTCCAGCTCATGTTAAAGCTCACTCCACTAGATCTCTGGCGACCTCCTGGGCAGAGAGGGCAGGCGCTTTGATCGATCAAATCTGCAGAGCAGCAACTTGGATGAGCCAAAATACCTTCCTGAGGCACTACAGAGTGGAGCTGTTGTCCCCTCAGGACTTGGCGTTTGGCAGGAAGGTCCTACAGATGGTGATCCCACCCTAAGGTAGGCCTGAACTTCTTGCTCATCGTCTCAGGTGTGCCGTCCTGGAAGATGACTAGAGAAAAGTACCAGTTATACTTACCGGTAACGGGTTTTCTAGGAAGTCTTCCAGGACGGCAGGCCTACTTCCCTACCCTTAATTGTTGGTGATGTTTTATTCTCACAGAAGGTACCCTCTGACACCGGTGTGGGCTTATACTTTGTCATAACTGAGGGACAGAGGGAAGGGTGGGGCCTTTTAAACTCTGTTGATTGTGTTTACTGTCAGGTGGAACCCATCATCTCAGGTGTGCCGTCCTGGAAGACTTCCTAGAAAACCCGTTACAATAAGTACCAGTTACACTTACCGGTGTCGAGTGATAAAACATGGAGAGGACGAGGTAGAACAGCTACTAGTTCCCAAACCCTTCTGCAGAGTGGTGCTAGACCTGGCCCATGGTCATGTAATGGGGGGGCATCTCGGTGTTGAAAAAACCAGGGAGAGAATCGCCCAGAGATTTTTCTGGCCCGGATTGCATGCAGATGTCAAGGAGTACTGCGAATCATGCCCCGAGTGCCAAATGTTGGCACCGTCACCCCATTTTCGCAGCCCCCTTGTTCCTCTGCCAATAATCGAGGTTCCCTTTGAGAGGATTGGCATGGACCTGGTGGGGCCGGTTGTGAAATCTGCCTGCGGTCACCAGCACATTCTGGTGAATCTGGACTATGCGACTCGCTATCCTGAGGCCATACCCTTGCGCAATACCTCTGCTAAGGCTATCGCCAAGGAATTGGTCCATGTCTTTAGTCGACCTGGGATCCTAAAAGAGATCTTAACCGATCAGGGCACCCCCTTTATGTCCAAGGTTACCAAGGAGCTTTGTAAGTTATACAAAATCTCCCATCTCCGTACCTCTGTCTACCACCCCCAAACGGATGGTCTGGTCCAAAGATTTAATAAAACTTTGAAAAGTATGCTGAAAAAGGTGGTCGACAAAGATGGGAGAAACTGGGATTTTTTGCTGCCATATCTCATGTTTGCAATACGTGAGGTTCCGCAGGCGTCCACAGGCTATTCCCCCTTTGAACTCTTGTATGGTAGTGTAGCGCACCCACCTCCCTCTTACCTGCACTTAACGTTGGCTCCTCGCAGGAAGAGAGAGGCACACCGCACCACAAGCCCGTACCCTCCTGTGTAAAGAGGTTGAGCGGTGTTGTTGTTTGGGCTTGTCTACAGCCAGAGTCAAAATCCTCCTGAGAATGATTCTCACCTCTACCGTGGGTAGAGACAAGTCCTTAACTTCCCCAGTAACGTGAATGTCCACACCAGCTGAAACTCCAACTCGAGGTTTATTCTCACTTTGCAATAAACAGTCTCTTGGATAGGAAAAAGGTTGGAGCAAGGAAACAGGACAGCTTAAGGTGTGGAAGAGGTCCAGGCACAAACGTAGCTCAAACTCTTTGCTGTTCAGATTCTTAAACAGTTTAAAGGCGCATGGTCTCTGCCACAGACCATGAGGTTGGTCTCTGCCACAGACCTGGTGGATAAGGCCCCTGCCACGGACCTGGTGGAATTGGTCCCTGCCACAGACCTGGTGAATGGGCCCCTGCCACGGACCTGGTGGAATGAACCCCCTTCTTAGTACATGGCCCCTATCAAGGAGAAGACGTCCCCCTAGAGAGTCAACAGACCCTTCCTTCACCGTGACTCCCTGCATCGGTCCTTCGGAATGATCCTCCCTTCTCTGAGATTGCGGGTCCCCTTGCAAGGCGGCACCCTGGACTCCTCAATCCTTAGCGGACCACAGCCGAAGGTGCTGGGCCCCGGGCCTTTGCTGCAATCCCTGGGTATTCATTCCCAGGAGAACAGGACGGCAGGGTAGTAGCTCATCCCAGGCTGAAGGTGCCTGAGATGGAACGGGAATACAGCCTCCAGGCCTAGGGCACCCGGAGATGAACCTCACTCACCCCCAGGCCGAAGGTGCCTGGGCGTGGACCCCGATCAGAAGATGTCTGCCCCCTTTTATATCCTATCCCGGCATGCACAGCAGGTTCCCCACCCCACTGTACAACTGCCGAGAGGGGACACAAAAGGCACAGCACTACGCTCGCGGTTCAACCCTGGCCCAGAATGGCAGCGCCACCCGCAGGCCACAGGGAACTCATCACCAGCACTATCCCCTGAGGACAAAATGGTCCATAAACCCTAACAAATTAAGGTGTCTGAGCCTAACTACCACTCAGCCACTTCCCCTAAATTGACCACCCCGCTACACAAGGCATCCCAGGGGGCTTCTAGATGTTGCCAAAGAAACATGGGAAGGTGAGGCAACCCCATATAGAAGCATCATAGAGCATGTCTCCTTGATGCAGGATCGAATCGCAGCTGTCCTCTCCCTGGTGCAAGAACATATGGAGCGAGCCCAGGAGGCCCAAAGGAGGGTCTATGACCGAAGTGCCAGGGTCTGTACGTTCAGCCCTGGGGACAGAGTGTTGGTATTGCTTCCCATGGTGGAAAGTACGTTTTTAGCCAAGTGGCAGGGTCCCTTCGAGGTTGTTGAAAGGGTGGGGGAGGTAAACTACAAAGTCTACCAGCCAGGGAAAAGGAAACCACACTAAATTTACCATGTGAATCTCTTAAAACCCTGTAAGGACCGAGAGACTTTACTGGCCACGTCCCCGCCTCCAACCGACCGGGTACCCGTGACACCTGACGTTCCCATCACGGATACCCTGTCCTTGGCACAACAAAGTGACGTTAGGGCGTTTGTGCATAAAAAATAGGATTTTTATAACAGCTTACCTGTAAAATCCTTTTCTTGGAGTACATCACGGGACACAGAGCGACATAGTCATTACTAATGGGTTATATAGATACCGTCAGGTGCTGGCACTGGCAACTTCCAAAACCGGAAGTACCCTCCCCTATATAAGCCCCTCCCATCCGGGAGCACCTCAGTTTTGTAGCAAAGCAATAAGTGTCCCTAAAGAGGGGCGGGAGCTCTGTGTCCCGTGATGTACTCCAAGAAAAGGATTTTACAGGTAAGCTGTTATAAAAATCCTATTTTCTTTCTCGTACATCACGGGACACAGAGCGACATAGTCATTACTAATGGGATGTCCTAAAGCAATGCCAAATGAGGGGGGGGGGATACACCATATATAAGCTGAGCGCTATCAGACATGAGGATCTTTTGCGGCCTGCAACACACTGCGCCCAAAGGCGACATCCTCCTGACTTCTAACGTCCACCTGGTAGAACCTAGTAAACGTGTGTACTGAAGACCATGTTGCGGCCTTACAGATTTGAGCCAGGGAGGCCTGGTGATGCACTGCCCATGAAGTTCCAACTGCTCTCGTGGAGTGCGCTCTAACTTTGAACGGAGGCGGTCTCCTTCTCAAGCCATAAGCTTGCATAATGACCTGTCGAATCCACTTGGCTAAAGTAGATTTTGACGCTGCCTGACCCTTTCTGGGGCCTTCCGGCAGAATAAACAAAGTATCCATTCTGCGAATCTGAGCAGTGGCTTTTAGATAAGCTTTAACTGCTCTTACTACATCCAAAGAATGAAATAACTTTTCCTCTACCGAAGTAGGTTTGGGGAAAAAAGAAGGAAGAACCACATCTTGGTTCAAATGAAACCTCGATACCACCTTAGGAAGAAAGGCTGGATGAGGACGTAACACTACTCTGAATCCTACCTATTACGTATTTACGTGGATGCCATTTTTTGGCCTCACACCAGGCGATGTACGCCTTCCAGATTCTATAGTAGATCTGCCTGGATACCGGCTTCCTGGCATTGATCATGGTAGATACCACAGGATTAGAGAGCCCTCTCTTTTTTAGAATGTGGGCTTTCATAGCCAGGCCGTCAAACCTAGGGCTGGTAAGGAAGGGTGGTATATCGGTCCTTGCGAAAGCAGGTCCGGACGACGTGGGAGAGTCCAAGGACTCCCCACTGACATTTTACAATCTCCACGTACCACGCTCTTCGGGGCCACGCTGGAGCCACCAGAATCACTGGTTTCTTTTCTACCCTGATTCTGCGGATTAATCGAGGTAACCATTGTGGCGGTGTGAATGCATATATCAGCTTGAACTGATCCCAAGGGAACACTAGGGCATCCGAGCCGCAAGCTAGGGGATCCCTTGTCTGAGAGACAAACCTGTCCACCTTTGCATTGAATCTGGATGCTAGAAGGTCTACATCCGATGTTCCCCACCGCTGACATATTGTCCAGAAAACCTCGGGGTGAAGGGACCCTTCCTCTGGGCATAATTGCTGGCGACTTAGAAAGTCCGCCTTCCAATTCTCCACTCCTGGAATGAATACCGCAGATATGGCTGGGACATATCTTTCTGCCCATTTCAGGATGTAATTTACTTCCCTCTGGGCTGCACGACTCCTGGTGCCCCCCTGATGATTGATATATGCCACTGCTGTGGCATTGTCTGATTGAATTCTGACAGGGGACCCTTGGAGTTTGGATGTCCATGCTACTAGGGCATACCGGGCTGCTCGTATCTCTAAGAGATTGATGGGCAGGGCCTTTTCTGCATCCGACCATCTGCCCTGGAGAGACCATTACTCCAGTACTGCCCCCCCAGCCTATAAGGCTGGCATCTGTAGTGACCACCTTCCAAGAAATCGGACTGAAGGATTTCCCTTTTTCCAGATTCTGGGGAACCAACCACCAACGGAGGCTCTTGCGAACGGAAGGGGACAAGGACATTGTAAGTCTAGGGCCTGAACTGTTTTGTTCCAGGCTGACAGTATGGCCCCTTGCAAATTCCTTGAATGGAATTGACCGTAGGGTACTGCTTCGAATGATGCCACCATTTTTCCCAGCAGCCTCATGCACAGGCGTATGGACGGCTGTCTTTTTTGCACCCACTAAGTGGATCAAATCTTTCAAAGACAACACCTTTCCTTGAGGCAAGAATATTTTTCTCTGGCCTGAATCCAACCTTAGCCCCAAGTATTCCAGACTTTTGACTGTTTTTTAGGGCTGACTTGTCTCGGTTGATAATCCAACCGTGAGATTCCAGATACTTGATTGTCTTGTGAACGACCACGTCTAGTTTTTTCACTGAGTGGTCTATCAGCAACAATTCATCTAGATATGCCATTATCATTACACCTTGTGTTTTTAGATTGGCCAATAAAGGGCCAGAATTTTTGTAAACACTCGTGGTGCTGTGGCCAAACCGAAGGGTAAGGCTCTGCTGAAAATGGCGCCCTTCTACTGCAAAGCGTAGAAATTTTTGGTGGACTGGAAAGATGGGAATGTGCAAATAAGCATCTTTGATGTCGATCGCGGCTAACCAATCCTCCCCTTGTAGGGCAGTGGCCACCGCGGATCGACTCCATCGGAAAGTCCTGATATACAGGAATTTGTATAGCCCTTTTAGAATTAATATGGGCCTCCCGTCCGCGTTTGCTTCGGGACTGTAAAGAGGTTTGAGTAAAACCCGAACCCTCATTCTTCCAGGGGAACCTCCATAATTACTCCTTGGAGCAATAGTTGTTCTAGTGCCAACAGGAGGGACTCTCTCTTCCGGGGATCCCTTGGCACGTTTGACCTCAAAAATGGGAAGGAGGAGAGTCTTTTAACTCCAAACTGTATCCCCAACATACTGCGGAGAGCACCTATCTGTCTTGATCGTGTCCCGCCCGGTCTCTTGCGAACAACTGGAGTCCTCCCCCCACCCGACTGAGTGGGGGACCCTTCATGAATTTAACTTTGGGGGAGGTTTTGTACCTCCCCTGACCCAGGGTTTCTCATTACCCTGCTATTGTCCCTGTTTTTTACCCCCGGGAATTGACCGAGGAGGCCGTCGGAACTGTTACACAGCCGATGCCCCAGGGACTGGAGAAGCAGGCCTCTTAAAGAGGGACCTCTGACTCTGTTTTTAACCGGCAAGAGCGTATTTTTACCGCTGGAAATTTTCTGGATATATTTGTCCAGGTTTTCCCTGAATAAGCGTTCACCATGAAATGGGACGCTAACCAGCCATTCTTTACAGGGAGCTTCAGCAGACCAGTTTTTGAGCCATAGAAGCCTACGCATATGTACTATAGACAGCGTAAGGCGGGAGGCCTGATGGACTGAATCCTTTATGGCGTCAACCGCAAAGCATAAGGCTCTAGGTAGATCAGCTAGGGCAAGGGCCTGCTGATCTGTCAAGTCCCTCAAGACCTGTTTCAACTGATCCTTCCCTGCTTAGCAGACCCCAATAGCTGCTACTGCTGGTTGTGTCACCAAGCTTGCTGTAAAAAGAAGCAGACTTTCATAAGGACTCCAATCTTTTATCTATTGGGTTCTTGAACATTTGGACATTATCCACTGGACATGTCAGTGATTTATATATACAAGAGATGGCTGCGTCCACTGTAGGGACCTTCCATTTTTTTTTTTTTTTTTTTTTTTTTTTTTGATGAACTTATCCTCCACGGGATAGACCACCGGAAATCTCTTGGGGGAATAAATATTTTCTCAGGACGTTCCCAATCCTGGTAAATAAGCCCTTTCAGTAAAGGGTGAAGTGGAAAAGAACAGACAGTCTGGGGGCTTCTAGCGACCCCAACGAGGATACAGTAGTGGTTGATGGTTCCGCAAGGTGCATTTTTAAATGCTGATCGGACCATGTTAGTCAGAGACTGAACCCATAATCTTTCAGCTTGAGATGCTGAGAAAAGGTTCCCCCACTGTTGATTCCTCTATAACAGAATCAACCTCATCCTGATCCCCTTCAGGCAGGTCGATCCCTGTATGGGACTGTTGCTCTGCTAACAGGCACTCTGAAGGAGGAGACGGAGATCGGGCGTGCTTTCCCTGACAGGGAGGCAGCGATCAATGTTGACAATCTCTCTCTAATCCTCCCAGAGCTGAGGAAAAAACCTCCTCTGTTACATACACAGGAGCAGGTGAACTGAGGACAGCCACAGTACCAAGTACCCCTGCGGGGTCTCTACGGTCACTTACCTCTGAACTTCAGGGGAGACTGGTGCAGCAGAAGCATGCCCAAGATCCTCAGAGCCCGATGAGACCCCCTTCGCTTCCTGGAAGATTCAGTTCCGGAGCTTCTGGACGGCATATTTCCTAAGCCTAAAGCTGAGGTATTCCAGCCGTAATACACCACTTTTACTGAGAATAGTCTAGCACAATTGCTGCTATATCACAGTTGGTGTCTACTAATGTGCCTTTCTAGGGGATGCCTGTATCAACCGCTTGCTGTATGCCTTTAAATGTTGCCAGCTCTGTCTCTGTACTTCATAGCCAGCTCACCACACAAAATTGTGGTTTTTAACATGCTGGGACGCCCGCACATGCGCAGAAGCGCTGCGGCGCGCACAGAGCGTCATCCCCCAGGCTCCGCCCCCTTTCCCGGCTCACCTCTATATATAGAGGCGCGTGCACGCGCGCGGCCACGTGCGCCTTCGGCGCTAATTTCGAAAAATGGAAACTAGGGACAAGAGCCAGGGCCCCTCTTTGCCGCAGGCCGGGGGATGGACGAGCACTGCAACATGGCAGAGGAAGCAGTTTCCCATAAGAGAACTCACCATCTGCCTGGACTTGCTCTGCTGAGAAGAAACTAGTCCACATGACAAGAAAACATTCCACAGCGGCCTCTAGTGGACAAACACAGGTACCGCAGTCTAATAAATTAAATATATATATATATAAAAATTTTTTTTTTTTTTTTCTTGACCACCATTAAAAATTATTACATTTTTTTAGTAGTTACAGGCATGCACAGAATTTTGCGGGAATACCATTAGGTAACAGACAGACAAATTAGGCTTGGGGGTCCCCCAATAGAACCAAGTTCCTGGGGGCCCCCACTTACCTGTTCCCCGCCGCAGGACTTTGTTTGGTCCACAAAAGCCCAAACTTCACCTATCACGGCAGGCATTGTAATCAAACCTTCAGGGACCGGGTTCCCAAGGATTCCACTCCCCTGGACCTGTATAGCACCCTGCACAGAAAACATCTTGGTCGTGGGTATGACCAGAGCTCTGGATCCCAGGGTCCAGCTCTCCTAAGAGAAGCATTACAGGCAAAACCTTGCTCTTCTCTGCAAGGCTCGGGTACCGACCGTTTAGCTATGAAGCTTTTTTGGTCGGATCCGGAATAGCTTACTGAGGCCCAAAAGAACCTGTACGCAAGCTCAGTGAAAAACACATGTTTCTTCTTGGCCAACACCTTAGACACTGGCAAAAAACTGAGGTGCTCCCGGATGGGAGGGGCTTATATAGGGGAGGGTACTTCCGGTTTTGGAAGTTGCCAGTGCCAGCACCTGACGGTATCTATATAACCCATTAGTAATGACTATGTCGCTCTGTGTCCCGTGATGTACGAGAAAGAAATAGAGACTTTTTCTCCCACTTACCAGGAATGACCAACATGATTCAACATGACATAGTGACGGAACCAGGGGTTCGGGTAAATGTGAAGCCATATAGAATCCCAGAGGCCAGGCGTGAGGCAGTCGCAAAAGAAATTAAAAACATGTTGGAGTTGGATGTGATAGAAGAGTCCCACAGTGAGTGGTCGAGCCCCATAGTACTGGTTCCAAAATCTGATGGCACTATCAGGTTTTGTAATGACTTTCGGAAACTCAACAGTGTGTCCAAATTCGATGCATACCCGATGCCCCGGGTCGACGAACTTGTGGACAGGTTGGGACAGGCTCGCTATATAACGACCCTAGACCTAACAAAAGGCTATTGGCAAATACCGCTAACTGAATTGGCCAAGGAGAAGACTGCCTTTTGCACTCCTGAGGGCTTGTTTCAGTATAAGCGGATGCCTTTTGGTCTGCATGGGGCCCCTGCATCATTCCAACGAATGATGGACAAAACTTTGAGACCACATCGCTCGTATGCGGCTGCTTATTTGGACGATGTGGTCATCCACAGCCCAGATTGGGAATCGCACCTGCCACGGGTACAGGCGGTGGTAGATTCCCTTAGGGAAGCAGGCCTCACGGCTAACCCAAAGAAGTGTGCCATAGGCCTAGAGGAGGCCAAGTATCTTGGCTACGTTATCGGCTGGGGACTTGTCAAGCCTCAGACCAATAAGATTAAGGCAATTCAAAAATGGCCCCAACCCGTAAACAAGAAACAAGTTTGGGCCTTTCTAGGCATTACAGGCTATTACTGACGGTTTATACCTGACTTTGCCACCATTGCCGTCCCTCTGACTGACCTGACGAAGGGCAGAGGGTCTGTCATGGTCAAATGGAACCCTGAGGCCGAGAAGGCGTTTCAGAAATTAAAACGGGCCCTTTGTGCACTACCGGTGCTGGTGACCCCAGACTTCACAAAGGAGTTTGTCGTACAGACAGATGCCTCTGAGGTGGGCCTAGGGGGCCGTACTGTCGCAGGACAGGAATAGTGAGGAGCACCCGGTTGTATACCTGAGCCGGAAGCTGAACAAGCACGAAAGGAACTATGCCATTGTTGAAAAGGAGTGTCTCGCAATTAAATGGGCCTTTGACTCCCTGAGGTATTATCTACTCGGGAGGTCATTTAGGCTGGTCACTGACCATGCTCCCCTGAAGTGGATGTGTGACAACAGGGAGAAAATAGGATTTTTATAACCGCTTACCTGTAAAATCCTTTTCTTGGAGTACATCACGGGACACAGAGCGACATAGTCATTACTATGTGGGTTATATAGATTACCTTCAGGTGCTGGCACTGGCAACTTCCAAAACCGGAAGTACCCTCCCCTATATAAGCCCCTCCCATCCGGGAGTACCTCAGTTTTGTAGCAAAGCAATAAGTGTCCCCAAAAGAGGGGTGGGAGCTCTGTGTCCTGTGATGTACTCCAAGAAAAGGATTTTACAGGTAAGCTGTTATAAAAATCCTATTTTCTTTCTCGTACATCACGGGACACAGAGCGGCATAGTCATTACTATGTGGGACATCCCAAAGCAATGCCAAATGAGGGGGGGGATACACCATACATAAGCTGGGCGCTATCAGACATGAGGATCTTTTGCGGCCTGCAACACACTGCGCCCAAAGGCGACATCCTCCTGACTTCTAACGTCCACCTGGTAGAACCTAGTAAACGTGCGTACTGAAGACCATATTGCGGCCTTACAGATTTGAGCCAGGGAGGCCTGGTGATGCACTGCCCATGAAGTTCCAACTGCTCTCGTGGAGTGCGCCCTAACTTTGAACGGAGGCGGTCTCCTTCTCAAGCCATAGGCTTGCATTATGACCTGTCAAATCCACTTGGTTAAAGTAGATTTTGACGCTGCCTGACCCTTTCTGGGGCCTTCCGGCAGAATAAACAAAGTATCCGTTCTACGAATCTGAGCAGTGGCTTTTAGATAAGCTTTAACTGCTCTTACTACATCCAAAGAATGTAATAACTTTTCCTCTACCGAGCTAGGTTTGGGGAAAAAGGAAGGAAGAACCACATCTTGGTTCAAATGAAACCTCGATACCACCTTAGGAAGAAAGGCTGGATGGGACGTAACACTACTCTGTCCTTATGGATAACCAGATATGGCTCCTTACAGGACATAGCGGCCAATTCCGGCACTCTTTTAGCCGAACAAATGGCTACTAAAAAAATCAATTTCCTGGTGAGAAGAACCAAGGAAATGTGCTGTAATGGTTCAAATGGTTGTTTCTGTAGAACCGATAGAACCAGGTTTAGGTCCCATGGACATATGGGAATTTTAACCGGAGGGCTAATACGCATCACTCCTTGTATAAAAGTTTTGACTAGTGAATGCGAAGCCAAGGGCCTTTGAAAAAATATTAACAAGGCCGAAATCTGACCCTTGATAGTACTCAAGGCAAACTTCCTATCTACAGCCCACTGTAGGAAGTCCAGAATCCTACCTATTACGTATTTACGTGGATGCCATTTCTTGGTCTCACACCACGCTATGTACGCCTTCCAGATTCTATAGTAAATCTGCCTGGATACCGGCTTCCTGGCATTGATCATGGTAGATACCACAGGATTAGAGAGACCTCTCTTTTTTAGAATGTGGGCTTCAATAGCCAGGCCGTCAAACCTAAGGCTAGTAAGGAAGGGTGGTATATCGGTCCTTGCGAAAGCAGGTCCGGACGATGTGGGAGGGTCCAAGGACTGCCCACAGACATTTTTACAATCTCCGCGTACCATGCTCTTCGGGGCCACGCTGGAGCCACCAGAATCACTGGTTTCTTTTCTACCCTGATTCTGCGGAGTAATCGAGGCAACAATTGTGGCGGTGGAAATGCATATATCAGCTTGAACTGATCCCAAGGGAACACTAGAGCATCCGAGCCGCAAGCTAGGGGGTCCCTTGTCCGAGAGACAAATCTGTCCACCTTTGCGTTGAATCTGGATGCTAGCAGATCTACATTCGGTGCTCCCCACCGCTGACATATTGCCCAGAAAACCCCAGAAAACCTTGGGGTGAAGGGACCATTCCCCTGGGCATAATTGTTGGCGACTTAGAAAGTCCGCCTTCCAATTCTCCACCCCTGGAATGAAGACCGCGGATATGGCTGGGACATATCTTTCTGCCCATTTCAGGATGCAATTTACTTCCCTCTGGGCTGCACGACTCCTGGTGCCCCCCTGATGATTGATATATGCCACTGCCGTGGCATTGTCTGATTGAATTCTGACAGGGGACCCTTGGAGTTTGGATGTCCATGCTACTAGGGCATACCGGGCTGCTCGTATCTCTAAGAGATTGATGGGCAGGGCCTTCTCTGCATCCGACCATCTGCCCTGGAGAGACCATTGCTCCAGTACTGCCCCCCAGCCTATAAGGCTGGCATCTGTAGTGACCACCTTCCAAGAAATCGGACTGAAGGATTTCCCTTTTTCCAGATTCTGGGGAACCAACCACCAACGGAGGCTCTTGCGAACGGAAGGGGACAAGGACATTGGTAAGTCTAGGGCCTGAACTTTTTTGTTCCAGGCTGACAGTATGGCCCTTTGCAAATTCCTTGAATGGAATTGACCGTAGGGCACTGCTTCGAATGATGCCACCATTTTTCCCAGCAGCCTCATGCACAGGCGTATGGATGGCTGTCTTTTTGTACCCACCAGGTGGATCAAATCTCTCAAAGACGACACCTTTTCTTGAGGTAAGAAAATCTTTCTCTGGTCTGAATCCAGCCTTAGCCCCAAGTATTCCAGACTTTTGACTGGTTTTAGGGCTGACTTGTCTCGGTTGATAATCCAACCGTGAGATTCCAGATACTTGATTGTCTCGTGAACAACCACTTCTAGTTTTTCCACTGAGTGGTCCATCAGCAACAAGTCGTCTAGATATGCCATTATCGTCACACCTCGTGTTCTTAGATTGGCCAACAGTGGGGCCAAAATTTTTGTGAACACTCGCGGTGCTGTGGCCAGACCGAAGGGTAAGGCTCTGAACTGAAAATGGCGTCCTTCTACTGCAAAGCGTAGAAATTTTTGGTGGACTGGAAAGATGGGAATGTGCAAATAAGCATCTTTGATGTCGATCGAGGCTAACCATTCCTCCCCTTGTAGGGCAGTGGCCACCGATCGGATCGACTCCATCCGGAAAGTCCTGATATGTAGGAATTTGTTTAGCCCTTTTAGATTTAAAATGGGCCTCACGTCCCCGTTTGGCTTCGGGACTGTAAAGAGGTTTGAGTAAAACCCGAACCCCCATTCTTCCAGGGGAACCTCCATGATTACTCCTTGGAGCAATAGTTGTTCTAGTGCCAACAGGAGGGATCCTCTCTTCCGGGGATCTCTTGGCACGTTTGACCACATAAAATGGGAAGGAGGAGAGTCTCTTAACTCCAACTTGTATCCCAGACTTACTGCGGAGAGCACCCATCTGTCTCTGATCGTGTCCCGCCAGGTCTCTGCGAACAACTGAAGTCTTCCCCCCACCCGATTGAGTGGGGGCAACCCTTCATAAATTAGACTTGGGGGGAGGTTTTGTACCTCTCCTGACCCAGGGTTTTTTGTTACCCTGTGATTGTCCCTGATTTTTACCCCCGGGATTTGACCGAGGAGGCCGTCGGAACTGCTTCACAGCAGATGTCCCAGGGACTTGAGAGGCAGGCCTCTTAAAAGAGGGACCTCTAAATCTGTTTTTAACCGGCAAGAGTGTACTTTTACCGCTGGAAATTTTCTGGATATATTTGTCCAGGTCTTCCCCGAATAAGCGTTCACCATGAAATGGGAAGCTAACCAGCAATTTTTTACAGGGAGCTTCAGCAGACCAGTTCTTGAGCCATAGAAGCCTACGCATATGTACTACAGACAGCGTAAGGCGGGACGCCTGATGGATCGAATCCTTGATGGCGTCAACCGCAAAGCATAAGGCTCTAGGTAGATCAGCTAGGGCAAGGGCCTGCTGATCCGGCAAGTCCCTTAAGACCTGTTTTAACTGATCCTTCACCGCTTGGCAGACCCCAATAGCTGCTACTGCTGGTTGTGTCACCAATCTTGCTGTAGAAAAAGCAGATTTTAATAAGGACTCCAATTTTTTATCTATTGGGTCCTTGAACATTTGAACATTATCTACTGGACATGTCAGTGATTTGTTCACACAAGAGATGGCTGCGTCCACTGTAGGCACCCTCCATTTTTGGATGAACTTATCCTCCATGGGATAGACCACCGGAAATCTCTTAGGGGGAGTAAATATTTTATCAGGATGTTCCCAATCCTGGTAAATGAGTCCTTCCAGTAAAGGATGGATTGGAAAGGAACAAACAGTCTGGGGAGCTTTTAGCGACCCCAACGAGGAGACAGAAGTGGTTGATGGCTCCGCAAGGGGCATTTTAAATGCTGATCGGACCATATCAGTCAGGGACTGAACCCATAATCTTTCAGCATGTGATGCTGAAAATGGCTCTTCCACTGTTGAGTCCTCTAGAACAGAATCAACCTCATCCTGATCCCCTTCAGGTAGGTCAATCCCTGTATGGGACTGTTGCTCCGCTAACAGGTACTCTGAGGGAGGAGACGGAGATCAGGCGCGCTTTCCCTCTGATAGGGAAGCAGCGATCAATGTTGTCAATCTCTCTTCCAGTCCTCCCAGAGCTGAGGAAAAAACCTCCTCTGTTACATACACAGGAGCAGGTGAACTGAGGACAGCCACAGTACCAGGTACTCCTGAGGGTTCTCTACGGGCACCAACCTCTGATTTTTCAGGGGAGACTGGTGCAGCAAAAGCATGCCCAAGATCCTCAGAGCCCGACGGAGACCCCCTTTGCTTCCTGGGAGTCTTAGTCCCGGAGACTTTGGACGGCATATTCCCAAGCCCAAAGCTGAGGTATTCCAGCCGTAATACACCACTTACTGACAATAGTCTAGCACAATTGCTGCTATATAAACAGTTGGTGTCTACTAATGTGCCTTTCTATGGGGATGCCTGCATCAACCGCCTGCTGTATGCCTTTTTAAAATGTTGCCAGCTCTGTCTCTGCACTCCATAGCCAGCTCACAACACCTAATTGTGCCTTTTAACATGCTGGGACGCCCGCACATGCGCAGAAGCTCTGCGGCGCGCACAGAGCGTCATCCGCCAAGCTCCGCCCCCTTTCCAGCTCACCTCTATATATAGAGGCGCGCGCGCGGGCACGTGCGCCTTCGGCGCTTCTTTGGAAAAAAACTAGGGAGAGGAGCCAGGGTCCCTGTTTGCAGCAGGGCCCGGGGATGGACGAGCATTGCAACATGACAGAGGAAGCAGTTTCCCACAAGAGAACTCACCATCTGTCTGGACTTGACCTCAGAAGGAAATAGTCCACATGACAAGAAAACGACATTCCACAGCGGCCTCTAGTGGCTTAACACAGGTACCGCGGTTTGTCCATTTTTTTTTATTTATTTTTTCTTGACCACCATTAAAATTATTACATTTTCTAGTAGTTACAGGCATGCACAGATATTTAGCGGGAATACCGTTAGGTAACAGGCAGAAAGACATATTAGGCTTGGGGGTCCCCCCAATAGAACCAAGTTCCTGAGGGGCCCCCACTTACCTTTTTCCCACCGCAGGACTCTGTTTGGTCCACAGAAGCCCAAACTTCACCTCTCACGGCAGGCATTGTACTTAAACCTTCAGGGACCGGGTTCCCAAGGATTCCACTCCCCTGGACCTGTATAGCACCCTGCACAGAAAACATCTTGGTCGTGGGTATGACCAGAGCTCTGGATCCCAGGGCCCAGCCCTCCTAAGAGAGGCATTACAGGCAAAACCTTGCTCTTCTCTGCAAGGCCCGGGTACCGACCGTTTAGCTATGAAGCTTTTTTGGTCGGATCCGGAATAGCTTGCTGAGGCCCAAAAGAACCTGTACACGAGCCCAGATGAAAAACATGTTAACCTTTGGCCAACTCCTTAGACACTGGCAAAAAAACTGAGGTACTCCCGGATGGGAGGGGCTTATATAGGGGAGGGTACTTCCGGTTTTGGAAGTTGCCAGTGCCAACACCTGAAGGTAATCTATATAACCCACATAGTAATGACTATGTCGCTCTGTGTCCCGTGATGTACGAGAAAGAAAAATGCCCTTGTGACAAGGTGGTTCCTGGCTTTACAGCCCATTAAATTCACGGTTGAGCACAGGCCGGGCAAACTCCAGGATAATCTGGATGCCCTCTCCTGCGTGCACTGTATGGCTGGGTCAAGTGCTCAGCCGCAGGGGCTTGAGCAGAGGGGGAGGATATGTGACGGTATGCGAGGTGAGATACATGACAATCGCTATATTTCACCTCGCATTCGGTCCATTGTAAGGGACTGAATGGGAATCCGGTCCGGTTTTTCCAGCCTCTGTGGCAGGCTGGGTTCCGGTCTTGATGTTCTGGTCCACCTGAGTCCACACTCAGGTGGAAGGTAAAAGACCAGGAAGAGAACACAGCAGGGCTCTGGCCTGAGACTCAGAGGGGAACCTGAGTCAGAGGAGCTCTGTTTGTTGGATTGGAAAATAAAGGTTTGCTTCACCTTGTGTTTTGTGGGTGACGGGGACCAGCCCCTCACCGTATAGAGAGCGGTTACTGTTTAGTTTAGCGCTGGACGGCAAGGATTTGATTTACTGTTTTGTTTATTTTGTATGACTATTGCAAACCACTTGTAAATAAAGCTGGCAATACGCCAGGTTTTAAAGAAACTGCCTGTACGCTGACCTTCATTCTGAGAAAAGGTGATCCCCCACGAGCTAATCTCCCACTATATATATATATATATATATGTGTGTGTGTGTGTGTGTGTGTGTGTGTGTGTGTGTGTGTCGCGCACAGACCCCTCTGTCTTTACCTGCATTTTATTAGGCTCCTCGCAGGCAGAGAGAGGCACACCGCACCACAAGCCCGTACCCTCCTGTGTGAGGAGGTTGAGCGTTGTTAGTTTCGGGCCTGCCTGCCGCTGGAGTTGAATCCTCCCGAGAATGATTCTC
Source organism: Rana muscosa (assembly GCA_029206835.1). Taxonomy (NCBI): domain Eukaryota; kingdom Metazoa; phylum Chordata; class Amphibia; order Anura; family Ranidae; genus Rana; species Rana muscosa. Next base: position 1,079,980,837 of record CM055117.1, read on the forward strand.
ACCTCTATCTTGAATAGATGCGAGTCCTTATTTCTCCCCAGTAATGTAACTGTCCACACCAACTGAAAGTCCAACTTCTATATTTATTTCACACTGGATAACAAATAGTCTCTTTAACAGCAGACAGGTTGGAACACACAGGACAGTTTAGGTGGGAGGAGGTCCAGGCACAAACTCTAATGATTTCCTCGGACTGTTCAGGTTTCACAAACAGTTTTGGCGCACGGTCTCTGCCACAGACCTGGTGAATAGAAGTCACTGCCACTGACTTGGTGAACTGGTCACTGCCACTGACCTGGTGAATAGGGCCTTGCCCTATGAAGTCACTGCCACTGACTTGGTGAATAAGAAGTCACTGCCTCTGAATTGATGAATACCTTCTTGAAGTGTTTGGCCCATGTAAAGAAGAAAACCATCCCTCGGGAGAGTTACCAGAGGCCCTCACCGTCACCACGACTCTGCGCTGGGTCTTCGGAAAGGGTTGCCTCCCTGGACTCCTCATCTCAGATACGGGTCCCCTCGCAAGGCGGCAGCCTGGGAGCTCTCGATCCCTTGCGGACCCCAGCCGAAGGTTGCTGGGCCCCGGGCCTTTAAAATAGTACCTCACCCCAGACTGAAGGTGTCTGGGATGGAACAGGAACCAGGCCTCCTGGGCCTAGGGCACCCGGAGATAACACGCGCACCCACCCAGGCCGGAGGTGCCTGGGCGTGGACAAAGACCCAATGGAAGATGGCCACCCCTTTTTATACCCTCTCCCGACAGG